>CM022303.1:38194921-38929280 GCA_011799875.1 Thinopyrum elongatum | reverse complement strand
TAAGTCCACTCTACGGGTGAAGCAACCTCATCGTAGTCAACTCCTTGAACTTGTATATTGCAACAAGTCGAGCTTTATGGATAAAACATTTTTATTCGTATCAGTTATAGTTCCATAATATTCGTCAGACTCTAAGTCTTCCGAAAGGTGTATCAAGGTTTTAATCTTGAATCACTTATATGGAAACTATCTCGGATTGTATTGGCATTTAGCCAATTCCGGAGTCAGGGCCCATCAACGCTTCCTTGTGTATCGTAGGTATATGTTGTCTAACAACAAATCTCATTTGCGCACCTGAGAGGTTTGCACAGGCCTTGCCTACATGGTTCAGCTGCAAGTTCGACCGAAGTCCATACATTTTATTGTAGAGACTTCCGTATCAGTCGCAGTAGGAAACTCTGGAATTACTTCCAAGGTCTCTTTCCTTTGACCTGATGACGGAGATACTGGTTATCGTCGAGTTGCATTATTCTCCCACTCACCTTTTTGAAAGAACCATTTTCTTCAAAAAGCATACCGTTCTTTGTGGCAAACCTATTTGCCTCGGTATAGTGAGGGAGGAATACCCAACATTTTGGGATAACATAAAAGTAGCACTTGTCTAATTTGGAATAGGTTTGTAACCTTTTACACAAGCCCCATATTCCAAATGTTAAGAAAAGATATAACATGGTTGGGCGTACCATACCATGCTGTCATTTCAACAGACCCGATGAGCTCTTTTCGTGTATAAAAGCCGCAGTCTCTAAAGCATCACCTTTTAAAAGGGATAATGGCAAATTTATTTATGTCATCTTTGATCTTACCATGTCATAAATGGTTCGATTACATCTTCACGGACTTTCCACTCACAGTGGTGTTCCGGGAGGTGTAAGTTATGAAACTTTTTCACAACTCATCAGACATTCGCTAAACTTGTAACTCAAATATTTCTTTCTGCAATCGAATTGTAGAAACATAATTTTCTTGTTATAATAACTTCTACTCATATTTGAAAACCTTTCGAATGATTTCAAAAGATCCAGACTTACGTCTCATCAAGTAAATATCCATATATCTACTTGAGTCATTTCTGAAGATAGATAAATCCACTACTTGCAACAACATTTATTGAACTACACACATCAAAATGTATGATCACCAATAAGTTTGTTGCTCATTCCTTATGGCCTGTGAACGGTTTTCAGTCACTTCACTTTTCGGAGGAAATTTGCAAGTGTCAGATGATTCAAATCAAACGACTTCAAAATCCATCATAATGGAGTTTTCCATGCTGGGTTTCTCCAATGTGACCATGCAGTGCCACACTTGTGTGGTATTCTTTTAGTCTTGCGACATTTAGCGTCAGTGTTATAGATGTATCATATTACCATCAATATTCATAACATACGTCCAATTTGGATGGAAGCGTGGCCCTCCATGTTATTCATAATACTGAACAACAATTGTTGTTTATGAACAACTCTTTTGCAACAAACATTGTGCAATGGGCTAGAGTGTATGAAACTCTAAAATGAATATGAAAGTAAACCCAGAGGAATATATATTATCAATATTCATAACATAACATCTCATTCATAATGAAAGTATGGCCCTATGTTATTCATAACATCGAACATCAAAAGTTCTCTTATGAACAACCTTCTTGCAAGATACCTTATGCAATGGGCTAGAGTTCGTGAAACTCTAAATGAATTATGAAAATGAATACAGACGATAATACACCGATGGAAGGTATAGTAACATTTACTATGTTCCCTGTGTATACCTAAACCTCATTCCTGGCTAGTCTTTCAGGCCATAGTAGTTCTTACATCGAGTTGCAACAGAATGCAATCGAGCGGTATCTTTGTGATTAACTCACAATACCCAAGAATTAGTGATTAACATGTTTAACCATAATTCCCAAGAACTATATCTTTGACCAGCCTTCTAACATCAAACTTGCATGACATTCTACATGAGCTGGATATTCCAGTCTTCTATCTTATTTGCCTTTAACTTTAACAGTTTAACTTTCAGTATTTCTCCTACTCTCAGAAGAAGCACCCAACTTAAGAGTGGCGTTAGCCCCGGACTTCCTAGGTGTGTAAGTACAACTAACACCCTTCGGACACTTCCTTTCTTTAAGTTGTTGTTTTATTCACTTTTCATCATATGACAGGCGTTCTACTGGTCCCTCTCTTATCAGTCTATGCATAGTAAACTCCTTTACTAATAGTTTGCAAACAAACATTGCTTTGGATATCTCATATCTTTTAGCCTTTGTCTGTCTCTGAAAATGATTTTCAGATTCCATGAATATCACATAACTATCCAAACTTTCGAAGTTCAGGTCTGATGGAAGCAAACATATTGCACTTGACTGAAACGGAATTCTAGCTTTTGGATCGAAGGACAGAGTCACATGATCCATAGCATAAGCGAGAGAATACCGAAAGTATGCGATAGGACAAGTCCTTCTCGGCACTCTGGAGGACAATCCTCACATTACGTTACCAACCGTAAAGATTTAACCAGATATTTAACAGCTATTCATTTTAATGGGAAGGTGGAAATGCGAGCCATTATTACAACTATTATGCAAATCACACTTAGACAGTGTTCAAAATTAATTGCACTGAGAATTAAACAAGTTAATTCAACAGTGCTCTCCCACTCAAATCAATATCTCTCATAATTGATTGTGAGCGATTCAAGATCCATATTACAATTCAACGCCAAGGATGTGTCCATCTCAAGTGACGAAAATTGAATCGGTAGGCCAACTTGCCAATCAAATCACTATGTGACTCTTGTTCATCTTTCGATGGGCGTGTTCCGAGCTCAGGACGCTCCTCCAGAACGTCAAGACAACCAAGTGATCTTGCTGCGAGGTCTCAACTCACCCGCCTCACACTTCCCTAATCGTTCGACCCATGTGTCCATGTGATGCCCCGAAAAGTTAGGTGCCGTGACGGTGCTACACTGGGAGAACACACTACTTGATATTTTTGTGAGAGTCACCCTAATAAAAGCGACTACCGCGCAATCAAGAAGGGTGCAACATAAGGGATAAACATCTCAGGCAATTCATAAAGCATGATAGGTATAGCCCTTTCTGACGGAGAAGTCTTGTATTTCTTCGTCTTCGGCATTCGCGTCGGTGTTCACCTTTGCGAAGATTGCCACCACCTTGTCGATGACCAGATAATATTGCTATCTCTATAGCTAATAAAATAATGCATTACAACAAGGTTGACACGCAGGTCATTTAAAGTGCAATCATATGGCTCAGCCATCATGCCGAATCATGACACGCAGGTCAATAAATTTACATTATATAGTCATCTCATACATAATCAAATTATATGAGCACTGCTATACCACATCATATGCACATGCAAACCCTCCTGCAAAACCAAGTTAGACGCCTCTAATCGGTTCATGCAAAAACTTGTTTTACGTGGCTTCTAAGGTTTCGAAACAAACCGAAGCTACCAACGTCCATCATCAAGTATGATAATTCAAGTCGCTAGATTAACTTTCCAGGGTGTATGAAAACCGAGATAATAAAATCTCGAGCCCCATACTAAACTTCGTCATACGCATGACCCCGTGCAGATCATATCTGCATGCCCTTTTGTCTGCGAAATTTCATCTTTCCTTTTAACTACGGTGGAATTCAATGAACTGTTAGCACTTCGTTGATCAATCAGGATCGCGGATTGCCAGAACTTTGAAACTCCACCATACTGTTATCAAGATCAGAAATATGCAAATTCCAGGGAAGCAACAAGAAAACGGGTAACAGATTTCATCTGCTACCCGCACAAATAATTTCAGTAATAGAAACTCATCACTACCTAATATATGTGCAACACCCATACATCTCTATGTATTCTAGATCGCAACCTGCATCTATGATAGCACGGCTCATGATGCCACTGTAGGGTAACGCAGCAGAAAACAAAAATTTTCCGCCCACGCACCAGCCCAGGACCACTATGGAGACTGCATACAAGGTTTGATATGTTCGTTACCGACTCGTAGCGCAGCGGAAGTAGAGTCGATGACGATCGGCGGTGCAGATCCGCTGCGAGGATTTACAACCTCCCAACCGCGAGGATGTATACCCTCGTCTTCCCTTCGGAGCCCTCCGGGAGGCGGTCGAACAGTCCCGGACGATGTCGCGGACAGCCCTTGGGAGGACCTTCGAAACTCGAATGGTCACTGGACAGCCCTTCGGGAGGACTACAGAACTCGGACCGTCACTTGGACAGCCCTTCGGGAGGCACTCTCGAACAGCCCCTCGGGCACTAAGATCGAAACTACGACCTCTTATAGAGTTGCACACATACGGTGTCACCTATGGCAGGGCTTCGCCGTCCAGAACTAGTTCCTGCCGGAACCAGACAGCCTTTCGGCTCTACGAAACTCTTTTCGTGGAGGGAGAGAGAAGCCAGATAACATCTTCGCATGTGTATGAGAGCAAGGGATGGGGAGAATGGCAGCCCTTCTCCTCCTTTTATAGGCCAAGGCAAGGGGTGGGGTGGGATGTTGAAATACCAAAATACCCAAGTTTATGTCACACATGAAGGGCATAATGGTAACACAAGGGGGGCACCAAGGGGACACCACCATGGCAGCCCTTGGGCCGGCCCACACCTGTCTCCCCATGGGGGAGGGCCCCCCAACAAGCCACCAACATGTCTCCATGAAAACATGCATGCTCCCTAGACAAAAAGCCACCAAACATGCAACCCCCGATTCGTGGGATCTTGTCCCCTCGCGCTGAGACAAGATGTTTCCGCGAAACTTTTTCTGAAAAATTCCAAAAAGTCCCAGAACATTTCCGGCACCCCTCAAATTATTCTGGGCATGATCCGAAACATTTTCGATGCGGTGGTTTCATCAGCGGAAAGCATTAACAGCGGGTTACGGCAGTTTCGGAACATTTCCGGTTTTTCTCTCCGAAAATTCCCAGAAGTTCCCAGACCAATTCTGGCATCCTCTGAAAATTTCCAGGCGGTGCCGAAACCCTTTTTGACCAAATAATATATTCCAAAACAACTTTTCGGTTTTACCGAAACTCTTTCGGTGTTCTCTCTCTCGGAACTTCCCGTTGTCTCCGAAACATTTTCGGTGACTCTCCTCAGACTCCCTGTCTAGCGTTCAACAGATAGATGACCCTTAAGCGTGTGACCTATAGGTTCGGTGAAGTATAGACATGACCGGAACACTTTCCGATCAATGATCAGCATCGGAGCCGTGGACACCCATATTGACCCCTATACCCACACGAATGAATATTCGAGTGAACCTCAGTTGTCGTGTGCTATTCCTGTTGCTTCGCGATATGTTACAAATACCCAAGGTGAGACATGTTGGCATTCCTGTGGATCAACAACTTGTCCACTATGCTAGTTACCTCGTTACCGGTATTGTTCTCTTTTCTCGTTACCGTGTTCCGGCATCCCCGTGATCAAATCACAAAGTGTCTGGCCAGACGATGATGGAACCGTAAAACCAGAGGGCCCAGAGATATCTCCATCGCCGGAGGAGCAAATCCCAATCTTGAGCTATCAAGTTACTTGACATACTTTTCCATGAACCGTAAGCCGCCGTAATAGCCACCCATTTACGATGACGTTTAACAAACCCCAAAGTTCATGAAGCAAGCATGAAGAAACTCGATACTCTCATGGTCTAAGGAATTATGCAAACATTAACCATCTCTGCGTTATTAACCATTAACTTGGACGAATGTATCTCATAGCATAACATCATCGGGTCGATTCAACACAAATGTTCTTCTAACATTTGTGCCCTCAAGTGTTGCTGGCATAGACATGCCTATGATTGGGAAAACATAATCATCATGCAACATTGAGCTAGTCTTAGAGGCATGACTAGGAATACATTTTACCGTTTAGTATTCCACACGTGCACAGGGTTTTCCCCAGAGCCTTTGGATATACGGGCTCGGGAACAACAGCAGTTATAGCAGGAACATAAACCTAATTATGAACACGAGATAAATAATAACATTTATTATTGCCTCTAGGGCATATCTCCTACAAACAATGTTTCTGATGAGCTGTACTCGTTGTCCAGGGGACCATCTTCGACTGTATTGACTTACAAAGGATACGAGATAAATGGGAATACATTTTACACGATCGCCCAAGATCAAAAGAGACCAACCAAACAGTGGTGTCCGCTTTGATGCAGCAACAAGAGGGAAAGGACACATATTATGGTTACATAGTGGACATATGGGAACTTGACTACGGACATGATTTTAAGGTCCCTTGTTTAAGTGCAAATGGGTCAATCTGTCAGGAGGCGGGGTACAGGTAGAGCCACTTACGGAATGAAAACAGTGGATCTGAACAATCTTGGGTACACAGACGAACCATTGTCCTAGCCAATGATGTGGCGCAGGTTTCTATGTGAAGGACATGTCTACCAAACCGAGAAAAAGAAAAGATAAGGAAGCGATACATCATACGATGAGCCAAAGCGCCACATAGTTCTTTCAGGGAAAAGAGACATCGTGGGAGTGGAGGGTAAGACAGACACGTTGAAGATTATGAAAAGTTTCATGAAATTCCTCCCTTAAAGTCAAGGCTGACCCAAGCACCGTTTAAGCGATGAAGAATATCCATGGTTACGGCGCAATAAGCAAGGACACAAGCGAAGAAAAAGTGAGACAGATGAAGTCAGAAAGGGTTGAAATGATGATATGGCTTTGAATGGTTCATTTTGAGCACACAAAAAGTCTGGAGTTCAAATAAGTTAAAAAATGAAATCCCTGTAACAGATGAGTTTTTGTCCGAAACCCTGATACTCGAAAGAGATTGTCCATTTTGTACATGAAGTGCATCCAGTTTTTGCCGTAACCCCTCAACTTTTTAGCACATGCTATGTGGGTGAAATGGATATGATGCCAATTTCAACCTCTTCAGAGTTCATGTGAAGTGCTTTCAATTTCAGGGTCATTTAGCTCAAAAAAATCAGTAAATGCATGAAAAATAACAGATGAAGTCAGAAAGGGTTGAAAATTGATGATGTGGCTTTGAATGGTTCATTTTGAACACACAAAAAGTCTGGAGTTCAAATAAGTTTAAAATAATGAAATCCCTTTGTAACAGATGAGTTTTTGTCCGAAACCCTGATACTTCGAAAGAGATTGTCCATTTTGTACACGAAGTGCATCCAGTTTTTGCCGTAACCCTCTCAAATTTTTAGCACATGCTATGTGGGTGAAATGATGATATGATGCCAATTTTCAACCTCTTCAGAGTTCATGTGAAGTGCTTTTCAATTTCAGGGTCATTTAGCTCAAAAAATCAGTAAATGCATGAAAAATAACAGAGAAGTCAGAAAGGGTTGAAAATTGATGAGTGTGGCTTTGAATGGTTCATTTTGAACAACACAAAAGTCTAGAGTTCAAATAAGTTTAAAAAAATGAAATCCCTTTGTAACAGATGAGTTTTCGTCCGAAACCCTGATACTTCGAAAGAGATTGTCTTTGTACACGAAGTGCATCAGTTTTTCCCGTAACCCTCTCAACTTTTTAGCACATGCTATGTGGGTGAAATGATGATATGATGCCAATTTTCAACCTCTTCAGAGTTCATGTGAAGTGCTTTCAATTTCAGGGTCATTTAGCTCAAAAAAATCAGTAAATGCTGAAAAATAACAGATGAAGTCAAAAAGGGTTGAAAATTGATGATGTGGCTTTGAATGGTTCATTTTGACCCACACAAAAGTCTGGAGTTCAAATAAGTTCAAAAAAATGAAATGCTTTGTAACAGATGAGTTTTCGTTCGAAAGTCTGATACTTCGAAAGAGATTGTCCATTTTGTACACGAAGTGCATCCAGTTTTTGCCGTAACCCTCTCAACTTTTAGGAAACTCTAATAGCAAAAATAATAAACTAAAAAATGAACTAGAAAACTTTAATGAAACTCTAATAGAAAAGAAATGAACTAGAAAACTTTAATGAAACTCTAATAGCAAAAGGAATCAACTAAAAATTTATGCAAAAAATTATCAAGTATTTTCTATTCAAAACATTAAAAGAAAAAAGAATTCATGAAGAACTTTTTTTGTTAGAAACTTTAATAACAAAAGGAATTATAATAAAGATTTTTTTTTAAATTGATGATGTGGCTTTGAATGGTTCATTTTGAACACACAAAAAGTCTGAGTTCAAATAAGTTTAAAATAATGAAATCCCTTGTAACAGATGAGTTTTTGTCCGAAACCCTGATACTTCGAAAGAGATTGTCCATTTTGTACACGAAGTGCATCCAGTTTTTTGCCTAACCCTCTCAACTTTTTAGCACATGCTATGTGGGTGAAATGATGATAGATGCCAATTTTCAACCTCTTCAGAGTTCATGTGAAGTGCTTTTCAATTTCAGGGTCATTTAGCTCAAAAAATCAGTAAATGCATGAAAAATAACAGATAAGTCAGAAAGGGTTGAAAATTGATGATGTGGCTTTGAATGGTTCATTTGAACACACAAAAAGTCTAGAGTTCAAATAAGTTTAAAAAAATGAAATCCCTTTGTAACAGATGAGTTTTTCGTCCGAAACCCTGATACTTCGAAAGAGATTGTCCATTTTGTACACGAAGTGCATCCAGTTTTTCCCGTAACCCTCTCAACTTTTTAGCACATGCTATGTGGGTGAAATGATGATATGATGCCAATTTTCAACCTCTTCAGAGTTCATGTAAGTGCTTTTCAATTTCAGGTCATTTAGCTCAAAAAATCAGTAAATGCATGAAAAATAACGATGAAGTCAAAGGGGGTTGAAAATTGATGATGTGGCTTTGAATGGTTCATTTTGACCACACAAAAAGTCTGGAGTTCAATAAGTTCAAAAAAATGAAATGCCTTTGTAACAGATGAGTTTTTCGTTCGAAAGTCTGATACTTCGAAAGAGATTGTCCATTTTGTACACGAAGTGCATCCAGTTTTTGCCGTAACCCTCTCAACTTTTAGGAAACTCTAATAGCAAAAATAATAAACTAAAAAATGAACTAGAAAATTTTAATTCAACCCTTTCTGACTTCATCTGTTATTTTTCATGCATTTACTGATTTTTTTGAGCTAAATGACCCTGAAATTGAAAAGCACTTCACATGAACTCTGAAGAGGTTGAAAATTGGCATCATATCATCATTTCACCCACATAGCATGTGCTAAAAAGTTGAGAGGGTTACGGCAAAAACTGGATGCACTTCATGTACAAAATGGACAATCTCTTTCGAAGTATCAGGGTTTCGGACAAAAACTCATCTGTTACAAAGGGATTTCATTTTTTTAAACTTATTTGAACTCCAGACTTTTTGTGTGCTCAAAATGAACCATTCAAAGCCATATCATCAATTTTCAACCCTTTCTGACTTCATCTGTCTTCACTTTTTCTTCGCTTGTGTCCTTTGCTTATTGCGCCGTAACCATGGATATTCTTCATCGCTTAACAGGGTGCTTGGGTCAGCCTTGACTTTGAAGGGAGGAATTTCATGAAACTTTTCATAATCTTCAGACGTGTCTGTCTTACCCTCCACTCCCACGATGTCTCTTTTCCCTGAAAGAACTATGTGGCGCTTTGGCTCATCGTATGATGTATTCGCTTCCTTATCTTTTCTTTTTCTCGGTTTGGTAGACATGTCCTTCACATAGAAAACCTGCGCCACATCATTGGCTAGGACAATGGTTCGTCTGTGTACCCAAGATTGTTCAGATCCACTGTTGTCATTCCGTAATGTGGCTCTACCTGTACCCCGCCTCCTGACAGATTGACCCATTTGCACTTAAACAAAGGGACCTTAAAATCATGTCCGTAGTCAAGTTCCCATATGTCCACTATGTAACCATAATATGTGTCCTTTCCCCTCTTGGTTGCTGCATCAAAGCGGACACCACTGTTTTGGTTGGTGCTCTTTTGATCTTGGGCGATCGTGTAAAATGTATTCCCATTTATCTCGTATCCTTTGTAAGTCAATACAGTCGAAGATGGTCCCCTGGACAACGAGTACAGCTCATCAGAAACAGTGTTTGTAGGAGATATGCCCTAGAGGCAATAATAAATGTTATTATTTATCTCCGTGTTCATAATTAGGTTTATGTTCCATGCTATAACTGCTGTTGTTCCCGAGCCCGTATATCCATAAAGGCTCTGGGGAAAACCCATGTGCACGTGTGGAATACTAAACGGTAAAATGTATTCCTAGTCATGCCTCTAAGACTAGCTCAAGTGTTGCATGATGATTATGTTTTCCCAATCATAGGCATGTCTATGCCAGCAACTTTGAGGGCACAAATGTTAGAAGAACATTTGTGTTGAATCGACCCGATTGATGTTATGCTATGAGATACATTCGTCACAAGTTAATGGTTAATAACGCAGAGATGGTTAATGTTTGCATAATTCCTTAGACCATGAGAGTATCGAGTTTCTTCATGCTTGCTTCATGAACTTTGGGGTTTGTTAAACGTCATCCGTAAATGGGTGGCTATTACGGCGGCTTACGGGTTCATGGAAAAGTATGTCAAGTAACTTGATAGCTCAAGATTGGGATTTGCTCCTCCGGCGATGGAGAGATATCTCTGGGCCCTCTCGGTGTTACGGTATCCATCATCGTCTGGCCAGACACTTTGTGATTTGATCACGGGGATGCCGGAACACGGTAACGAGAAAAGAGAACAATACCGGTAACGAGGTAACTAGCATAGTGGACAAGTTGTTGATCCACAGGAATGCCAACATGTCTCACCTTGGGTATTTGTAACATATCGCGAAGCAACAGGAATAGCACACGACAACTGGAGGTTCACTCGAATATTCATTCGTGTGGGTATAGGGGTCAATATGGGTGTCCACGGCTCCGATGCTGATCATTGATCGGAAAGTGTTCCGGTCATGTCTATACTTCACCGAACCTATAGGGTCACACGCTTAAGGGTCATCTATCTGTTGAACGCTAGACAGGGAGTCTGAGAGGAAGTCACCGAAAATGTTTCGGAGACAACGGAAGAGTTCCGAGAGAGAGAACACCGAAAGAGTTTCGGTAAAACCGAAAAGTTGTTTTGGAATATATTATTTGGTCAAAAAGGGTTTCGGCACCGCCTGGAAATTTTCAGAGGATGCCAGAATTGGTCTGGGAACTTCTGGGAATTTTCGGAGAGAAAAACCGGAAATGTTCCGAAACTGCCGTAACCGCTGTTAATGCTTTCCGCTGATGAAAACCACCGCATCGAAAATGTTTCGGATCATGCCCAGAATAATTTTAGAGGGTGCCGGAAATGTTCTGGGACTTTTTGGAATTTTTCAGAAAAAGTTTCGCGGAAAACATCTTGTCTCAGCGCGAGGGGACAAGATCCCACGAATCGGGGGTTGCATGTTTGGTGGCTTTTTGTCTAGGGAGCATGCATGTTTCATGGAGACATGTTGGTGGCTTGTTGGGGGGGCCCTCCCCCATGGGGAGACAAGGTGTGGGCCGGCCCAAGGGCTGCCATGGTGGTGTCCCCTTGGTGCCCCCCTTGTGTTACCATTATGCCCTTTCATGTGTGACATAAAGCTTGGGTATTTTGGTATTTCAACATCCCACCCCACCCCTTGCCTTGGCCTATAAAAGGAGGAGAAGGGGCTGCCATTCTCCCCATCCCTTGCTCTCATACACATGCGAAGATGTTATCTGGCTTCTCTCTCCCTCCCACGAAAAGAGTTTCGTAGAGCCGAAAGGCTGTCTGGGTTCCGGCAGGAACTAGTTCTGGACGGCGAAGCCCTGCCGGATAGGTGACACCGTATGTGTGCAACTCTATAGAGAGGTCGTAGTTTCGATCTTAGTGCCCGAGGGGCTGTTCGAGAGTGCCTCCCGAAGGGCTGTCCAAGTGACGGTCCGAGTTCTGTGAGTCCTCCCGAAGGGCTGTCCGAGTGACCATTCGAGTTTCGAAGGTCCTCCCGAAGGGCTGTCCGCGACATCGTCCGGGGGACTGTTCGACCGCCTCCCGGAGGGCTGTCCGAAGGGAAGACGAGGGTATACATCCTCGCGGTTGGGAGGTTGTAAATCCTAGCAGCGGGGATCTGCACCGCCGATCGTCATCGACTCTACTTCCGCTGCGCTACGAGTCGGTAACGAACATGATCAAACCTTGTATGCAGTCTCCATAGTGGTCCTGGGCTGGTGCGTAGGGCGGAAAATTTTTGTTTTCTGCTGCGTTACCCTACAGTGGCATCATGAGCCGTGCTATGCATAGATGCAGGTTGCGATCTAGAATACATAGAGATGTATGGGTGTTGCACAATATAATTAGGTAGTAGATGAGTTCTATTACTGAAAATTATTTGTGCGGGTAGCAGATGAAATCTGTTACCCGATGTTCTTGTTGCTTCCCTGGAATTTGCATATTTCTGATCTTGATAACAGTATGGTGGAGTTTCAAAGTTCTGGCAATCCGCGATCCTGATTGATCAACGAAGTGCTAACAGTTCATTGAATTCCACCGTAGTTAAAAGGAAAGATGAAATTTCGCAGACAAAAGGGCAATGCAGATATGATCTGCACGGGGGTCATGCGTATGACGAAGTTTAGTATGGGGCTCGAGATTTTATTATCTCGGTTTTCATACACCCTGGAAAGTTAATCTAGCGACTTGAATTATCATACTTGATGATGGACGTTGGTAGCTTCGGTTTGTTTCGAAACCTTAGAAGCCACGTAAAACAAGTTTTTGCATGAACCGATTAGAGGCGTCTAACTTGGTTTTGCAGGAGGGTTTGCATGTGCATATGATGTGGTATAGCAGTGCTCATAATAATTTGATTATGTATGAGATGACTATATAATGTAAATTTATTGACCTGCGTGTCATGATTCGGCATGATGGCTGGAGCCGTATGATTGCACTTTAAATGACCTACGTGTCAACCTTGTTGTAATGCATTATTTTATTAGCTATAGAGATAGCAATATTATCTGGTGCATCGACAAGGTGGTGGCAATCTTCGCAAAGGTGAACACCGACGCGAATGCCGAAGACGAAGAAATACAAGACTTCTCCGTCAGAAAGGGCTATACCATATCATGCTATTATGAATTGCCTGAGATGTTTATCCCTTATGTTGCACCCTTCTTGATTGCGCGGTAGTCGCTTTTATTAGGGTGATCTCTCACAAAAATATCAAGTAGTTAGTGTTCTCCCAAGTGTAGCACCGTCACGGCACCTAACTTTTCGGGGCATCACATGGACACATGGGTGCGAACGATTAGGGAAGTGTGAGGCGGGTGAGTTGAGACCTCGCAGCAAGATCACTTGGTTGTCTTGACGTTCTGGAGGAGCGTCCTGAGCTCGGAACACGCCCATCGAAAGATGAACAAGAGTCACATAGTGATGTGATTGGCAAGTTGGCCTACCGATTGCAATTTTCGTCACTTGAGATGGACACATCCTTGGCGTTGAATTGTAATATGGATCTTGAATCGCTCACAATCAATTATGAGAGATATTGATTTGAGTGGGAGAGCACTGTTGAATTAACTTGTTTAATTCTCAGTGCAATTAATTTTGAACACTGTCTAAGTGTGATTTGCATAATAGTTGTAGAATAATGGCTCGCATTTCCACCTTCCCTATTAAAATTGAATAGCTGTTAAATATCTGGTTAAATCTTTACGGTTGGTAACGTAATGTGAGGATTGTCCTCCAGAGTGCCGAGAAGGACTTTGTCCTATCGCATACTTTCGGTATTCTCTCGCTTATGCTATGGATCATGTGACTCTCGTCCTTCGATCCAAAAGCTAGAATTCCGTTTCAGTCAAGTGCAATATGTTTGCTTCCATCAGACCTGAACTTCGAAAGTTTGGATAGTTATGTGATATTCATGGAATCTGAAAATCATTTTCAGAGACAAACAAAGGCTAAAAGATATGAGATATCCAAAGCAATGTTTGTTTGCAAACTATTAGTAAAGGAGTTTACTATGCATTAGACTGATAAGAGAGGGATCCAGTAGAACGCCTGTCATATGATGAAAAGTGAATAAAACAACAACTTAAAGAGAAAGGAAGTGTCCGAAGGGTGTTAGTGTGACTTACACACCTAGGAAGTCCGGGGCTAACGCCACTCTTAAGTTGGGTGCTTCTTCTGAGAGTAGGAGAAATACTGAAAGTTAAACTGTTAGAAGTATAAAGGCAATAAGATAGAAGACTGGAATATCCAGCTCATGTATGAATGTCATGCAAGTTTTTGATGTATAGAAGGCTGGTCAAAGATATAGTTCTTGGGAATTATGGTTAAACATGTTAATCACTAATTCTTGGGTATTGTGAGTTAATCACAAAGATACCCGCTCGATTGCATTCTGTTGCAACTCGATGTAAGAACTACTATGGCCTGAAAGACTAGCCAGGAATGAGGTTTAGGTATACACAGGGAACATAGTAAATGTTACTATACCTTCCATCGGTGTATTATCGTCTGTATTCATTTTCATAATTCATTTAGAGTTTCACGAACTCTAGCCCATTGCATAAGGTATCTTGCAAGAAGGTTGTTCATAAGAGAACTTTTGATGTTCGATGTTATGAATAACATAAGGGCCATACTTTCATTATGAATGAGATGTATGTTATGAATATTGATAATAATATATTACCTCTGGGTTTACTTTCATAATTCATTTTAGAGTTTCATACACTCTAGCCCATTGCACAATGTTTGTTGCAAAAGAGTTGTTCATAAAACAACAATTGTTGTTCAGTATTATGAATAACATGGAGGGCCACGCTTCCATCCAAAATTGGACGTATGTTATGAATATTGATGGTAATATGATACATCTATAACACTGACGCTAAATGTCGCAAGACTAAAAGAATACCACACAAGTGTGGCACTGCATTTGGTCACATTGGAGAAACCCGCATGGAAAACTCCATTATGATGGATTTTGAAGTCGTTTGATTTTGAATCATCTGACACTTGCAAATTTCCTCCGAAAAGTGAAGTGACTGAAATACCGTTCACAGGCCATAAGGAATGAGCAACAAACTTATTGGTGATCATACATTTTGATGTGTGTAGTTCAATAAATGTTGTTGCAAGTAGTGGATTTATCTATCTTCAGAAATGACTCAAGTAGATATATGGATATTTACTTGATGAGACGTAAGTCTGGATCTTTTGAAATCATTCGAAAGGTTTTCAAATATGAAGTAGAAGTTATTATAACAAGAAAATTATGTTTCTACAATTCGATTGCAGAAAGAAATATTTGAGTTACAAGTTTAGCGAATGTCTGATGAGTTGTGAAAAGAGTTTCATAACTTACACCTCCCGGAACACCACTGTGAGTGGAAAGTCCGTGAAGATGTAATCGAACCATTTATGACATGGTAAGATCAAAGATGACATAAATAAATTTGCCATTATCCCTTTTAAAAGGTGATGCTTTAGAGACTGCGGCTTTTACACTGAAAAGAGCTCCATCGGGTCTGTTGAAATGACAGCATGGTATGGTACGCCCAACCATGTTATATCTTTTCTTAACATTTGGAATATGGGGCTTGTGTAAAAGGTTACAAACCTATTCCAAATTAGACAAGTGCTACTTTGTATGTTATCCCAAAATGTTGGGTATTCCTCCCTCACTATACCGAGGCAAATAGGTTTGCCACAAAGAACGGTATGCTTTTTGAAGAAAATGGTTCTTTCAAAAAGGTGAGTGGGAGAATAATGCAACTCGACGAGATAACCAGTATCTCCGTCATCAGGTCAAAGGAAAGAGACCTTGGAAGTAATTCCAGAGTTTCCTACTGCGACTGATACGGAAGTCTCTACAATAAAATGTATGGACTTCGGTCGAACTTGCAGCTGAACCATGTAGGCAAGGCTCGTGCAAACCTCTCAGGTGCGCAAATGAGATATTGTTGTTAGACAACAGTATACCTACGATACACAAGGAAGCGTTGATGGGCCCTGACTCCGGAATTGGCTAAATGCCAATACAATCCGAGATAGTTTCCATATAAGTGATTCAAGATTAAAACCTTGATACACCTTTCGGAAGACTTAGAGTCTGACGAATATTTATGGAACTATAACTGATACGAATAAAAATATTTTATCCATAAAGCTCGACTTGTTGCAATATACAAGTTCAAGGAGTTGACTACGATGAGGTTGCTTCACCGTAGCGATGCTTAAAGTCGGTTCGGGTTGAACTAGCAATTAATACATATTTCATATCATGAGATATAAAACAATGGATGACAAAAGGATTTCCATCTGATGGAAATGAAACCAAGGACTTGCATGTGTTACAGTCCAAGGTATTTTGTCAATCCAGAGGATGCTAGTAAGGGTGCAAACTTCAGAGTTCCAGCGATGGACAGAAGAGAGCAAAGAGGAGTTGGAATCTTCGTGTTTTGATGAAATGGTCAAAAAGGGTTTTGACTTCATCAATGGGTAACGAAGATACTTGTAATTCAAGAAAGTAAGTGGGAGCATAATAACATTTCTAAAAACCTTGTGTGCTTGACACATTGTTAATTGGAATTAAAATTCTTGACACGAATTAGGACTTCATTTGAAAATAGTTTTTCAATGAAGTGCTTGGGCTAAATAGCCTTTATATTAGGCATTATGATCTATGGAGATAGATTTACCTAATAGGGCTAAGCAAAGATACATATTGACAAGATGCTAAAACCTTTTAGCATTAAAAACGTCAAGGAGTGATTCTTGCCGAAGTCACATGGAAAGAGTTTTTGCAAGACTCGGTGTCCCAAAACACTGATGAGCAAAATACATGATGGAGATTCCACACACTTGTGTTTGGATTAATCATGTATTCCATGGTATGTAAAAACAACCAGATATGTCCAATACTCCCAAAGTTGTTGCGAGTATAGATACCAAAGTGATCAAAAGTACTGATCATGGGACAACAGTGAAAAAGGGTCATTGAGTACTATAGTAGCACTGATGACATGTATTCTCGCAAGCAGAGATCATGAAGAGTTCGTTGTAAAAGGTTACATCGATACAGTCTTCATCCATGCTCCAAGCGATTTTCGATTTAAGTTAAGGGTTTTGTGCAATACACAATATGGTGGCACGGTAGTTGGAAATTGTTCCAAACAAGTTACTGTGGCGAATTCTATAACAGAGGCGAAGTATGTTGCCGCTTTTAAAAGCGACAAAGAAGATGTTGAATCATATAGTTCATTCATGAACTTAGTATGGTTCCAAGATGGCTTTTGTCAATGGGACACTACTGCAGATAGTTGCTCCATAACTCAGTCTGAGAAATCCAGGTTCGACCTGTGATTCACATACATACAAAGCCAAGTCCACACAAAATATGAATTTTGTGAAAGCGTGAAAACGTGAGGATATGCAAAGATACACACGGAGCTGAAGTCGTCAGATCCGTTGGACATCAGGCTATACCACAAGCGAAGCATATTTACACCGGTGTGCCACAGGTGTGAAGTGCATTAGTATTAACTAGATTATTGACTCTAGTGCAAGTGGGAGTCTGTAGGAGATATGCCCTAGAGGCAATAATAAATGTTATTATTTATCTCCGTGTTCATAATTAGGTTTATGTTCCATGCTATAACTGCTGTGGTTCCCGAGCCCGTATATCCATAAAGGCTCTGGGGAAAACCCATGTGCACGTGTGGAATACTAAACGGTAAAATGTATTCCTAGTCATGCCTCTAAGACTAGCTCAAGTGTTGCATGATGATTATGTTTTCCCAATCATAGGCATGTCTATGCCAGCAACTTTGAGGGCACAAATGTTAGAAGAACATTTGTGTTGAATCGACCCGATTGATGTTATGCTATGAGATACATTCGTCACAAGTTAATGGTTAATAACGCAGAGATGGTTAATGTTTGCATAATTCCTTAGACCATGAGAGTATCGAGTTTCTTCATGCTTGCTTCATGAACTTTGGGGTTTGTTAAACGTCATCCGTAAATGGGTGGCTATTACGGCGGCTTACGGGTTCATGGAAAAGTATGTCAAGTAACTTGATAGCTCAAGATTGGGATTTGCTCCTCCGGCGATGGAGAGATATCTCTGGGCCCTCTCGGTGTTACGGTATCCATCATCGTCTGGCCAGACACTTTGTGATTTGATCACGGGGATGCCGGAACACGGTAACGAGAAAAGAGAACAATACCGGTAACGAGGTAACTAGCATAGTGGACAAGTTGTTGATCCACAGGAATGCCAACATGTCTCACCTTGGGTATTTGTAACATATCGCGAAGCAACAGGAATAGCACACGACAACTGGAGGTTCACTCGAATATTCATTCGTGTGGGTATAGGGGTCAATATGGGTGTCCACGGCTCCGATGCTGATCATTGATCGGAAAGTGTTCCGGTCATGTCTATACTTCACCGAACCTATAGGGTCACACGCTTAAGGGTCATCTATCTGTTGAACGCTAGACAGGGAGTCTGAGAGAAAGTCACCGAAAATGTTTCGGAGACAACGGAAGAGTTCCGAGAGAGAGAACACCGAAAGAGTTTCGGTAAAACTGAAAAGTTGTTTCGGAATATATTATTTGGTCAAAAAGGGTTTCGGCACCGCCTGGAAATTTTCAGAGGATGCCAGAATTGGTCTGGGAACTTCTGGGAATTTTCGGAGAGAAAAACCGGAAATGTTCCGAAACTGCCGTAACCGCTGTTAATGCTTTCCGCTGATGAAAACCACCGCATCGAAAATGTTTCGGATCATGCCCGGAATAATTTTAGAGCGTGCCGGAAATGTTCTGGGACTTTTTGGAATTTTTCAGAAAAAGTTTCGCGGAAAACATCTTGTCTCAGCGCGAGGGGACAAGATCCCACGAATCGGGGGTTGCATGTTTGGTGGCTTTTTGTCTAGGGAGCATGCATGTTTCATGGAGACATGTTGGTGGCTTGTTGGGGGGGCCCTCCCCCATGGGGAGACAAGGTGTGGGCCGGCCCAAGGGCTGCCATGGTGGTGTCCCCTTGGTGCCCCCCTTGTGTTACCATTATGCCCTTTCATGTGTGACATAAAGCTTGGGTATTTTGGTATTTCAACATCCCACCCCACCCCTTGCCTTGGCCTATAAAAGGAGGAGAAGGGGCTGCCATTCTCCCCATCCCTTGCTCTCATACACATGCCAAGATGTTATCTGGCTTCTCTCTCCCTCCCACGAAAAGAGTTTCGTAGAGCCGAAAGGTTGTCTGGGTTCCGGCAGGAACTAGTTCCGGACGGCGAAGCCCTGCCGGATAGGTGACACCGTATGTGTGCAACTCTGTAGAGAGGTCGTAGTTTCGATCTTAGTGCCCGAGGGGCTGTTCGAGAGTGCCTCCCGAAGGGCTGTCCAAGTGACGGTCCGAGTTCTGTGAGTCCTCCCGAAGGGCTGTCCGAGTGACCATTCGAGTTTCGAAGGTCCTCCCGAAGGGCTGTCCGCGACATCGTCCGGGGGACTGTTCGACCGCCTCCCGGAGGGCTGTCCGAAGGGAAGACGAGGGTATACATCCTCGCGGTTGGGAGGTTGTAAATCCTAGCTGCGGGGATCTGCACCGCCGATCGTCATCGACTCTACTTCCGCTGCGCTACGAGTCGGTAACGAACATGATCAAACCTTGTATGCAGTCTCCATAGTGGTCCTGGGCTGGTGCGTAGGGCGGAAAATTTTTGTTTTCTGCTGCGTTACCCTACAGTGTTATCACCTCTGAGACGTGTTTCCAACCAACTGCCAAAAGTCCTGATGTGTTCACATGTAATCCAGTGGTCACACTGCTCCGGGTGTTTGGAGCGCAGAATGTTCTTGTGTTCATCGACATACGGGGTCACCAAGGTAGAGTTCTGTAGAACTGTGTAGTGTGCTTGAGACCAAGAATGTCCGTCCCTGCATATTATTGAGTCCCCTCCTAGCGTGCCTTTTCCAGTCAGTCTCCCCTCATACCGCGATTGAGGGAGACCAATCTTCTTAAGGTCAGGAATGAAGTCAACACAAAACCCAATGACATCCTCTGTTTGATGGCCCATGGAGATGCTTCCTTCTGGCCTAGCGCGGTTACGGACATATTTCTTTAGGACTCCCATGAACCTCTCAAAGGGGAACATATTGTGTAGAAATACGGGGCCCAGAACGACAATCTCGTCGACTAGATGAACTAGGACGTGCGTCATGATATTGAAGAAGGATGGTGGGAACACCAGCTCGAAACTGACAAGACATTGCGCCACATCACTCCTTAGCCTTGGTATGATTTCTGGATCGATCACCTTCTGAGAGATTGCATTGAGGAATGCACATAGCTTCACAATGGCTAGTCGAACGTTGTTCGGTTGAAGCCCCCTCAATGCAACCAGAAGCAGTTGCGTCATAATCACGTGGCAGTCATGAGACTTTAGGTTCTGAAACTTTTTCTCTGCCATATTTATTATTCCCTTTATATTCGACGAGAAGCCAGACGGGACCTTCATACTGAGTAGGCATTCAAAGAAGATTTCCTTCTCTTCTTTGGTAAGAGCATAGCTGGCAGGACCTTCATACTGCTTTAGAGGCATGCCGTCTTTTTCGTGCCAACGTTGCAGGTCCTCCCGTGCTTCCGGTGTATCTTTTGTCTTTCCATACACGCCCAAGAAGCCTAGCAGGTTCACGCAAAGGTTCTTTGTCACGTGCATCACGTCGATTGAAGAGTGGACCTCTAGGTCTTTCTAGTAGGGTAGATCCCAAAATATAGATTTCTTCTTCCACATGGGAGCGCGTCCCTCAGCGTCATTCGGAACAGATAGTCCGCCGGGACCCTTTCCAAAGATTACGTGTAAATCATTGATCATAGCAAGTACGTGATCACCGGTACGCATGGCGGGCTTCTTCCGGTGATCTGCCTCGCCTTTGAAATGCTTGCCTTTCTTTCGACATTGATGGTTGGTCGGAAGAAATCGACGATGCCCCAGGTACACATTCTTCCTGCATTTGTCCAGGTATATACTTTCGGTGTCAGCTAAACAGTGCGTGCATGCGTGGTATCCCTTGTTTGTCTATCCTGAAAGGTTACTGAGAGCAGGCCAATCATTGATGGTTACAAACAGCAACGCATGCAGGTTAAATTCCTCCTGTCTGTGCTCATCCCACACACGTACACCGTTTCCATTCCACAGCTGTAAAAGTTCTTCAACTAATGGCCTTAGGTACACATCAATGTCGTTGCCGGGTTGCTTAGGGCCTTGGATGAGTACTGGCATCATAATGAACTTCCGCTTCATGCACAGCCAAGGAGGAAGGTTATAGGTACATACAGTCACGGGCCAGGTGCTGTGATTGCTGCTCTGCTCCCCGAAAGGATTAATGCCATCCGCGCTTAAACCAAACCATACGTTCCTTGGGTCACCTGCAAACTCAGTCCGGTACTTTCTCTCGATTTTTCTCCACTGCGACCCGTCAGCGGGTGCTCTCAACTTCCCGTCTTTCTTACGGTCCCCTCTGTGCCATCGCATCAACTTGGCATGCTCTTTGTTTCTGAACAGACGTTTCAACCGTGGTATTATATGAGCATACCACATCACCTTGGCAGGAACCCTCTTCCTGGGGGGCTCGCCGTCAACATCACCAGGGTCATCTCGTCTGATCTTATACCGCAATGCACCGCATACCGGGCATGCATTCAAATCCTCGTACGCACCGTGGTACAGGATGCAGTCATTAGGGCATGCATGTATCTTCTGCACCTCCAATCCTAGAGGGCATACGACCTTCTTTGCTGCGTACGTACTGTCGGGCAATTCGTTATCCTTTGGAAGCTTCTTTTTAAATATTTTCAGTAGCTTCTCAAATCCTTTGTCAGGCACAGCATTCTCTGCCTTCCACTGCAGCAATTCCAGTACGGTACCGAGCTTTGTGTTGCCATCTTCGCAATTGGGATACAACCCTTTTTTGTGATCCTCTAACATGCGATCGAATTTCAGCTTCTCCTTTTCACTTTCGCACTGTCTCCTTGCATCAACAATGACCCGGCGGAGATCATCATCGGGCACATCGTCTGGTTCCTCTTGATCTTCAGCTTCCCCCGTTGCAGCATCATCGTATTCAGGGGGCACATAGTTGTCATCGTCCTCTTCTTCTTCGCTGTCTTCCATCATAACCCCTATTTCTCCGTGCCTGGTCCAAACATTATAGTGTGGCATGAAACCCTTATAAAGCAGGTGGGTGTGAAGGATTTTCCGGTCAGAGTAAGACTTCGTATTCCCACATATAGGGCATGGACAACACATAAAACCATTCTGCTTGTTTGCCTCAGC
The DNA here is from genome assembly GCA_011799875.1 of Thinopyrum elongatum. Classification (NCBI taxonomy): domain Eukaryota; kingdom Viridiplantae; phylum Streptophyta; class Magnoliopsida; order Poales; family Poaceae; genus Thinopyrum; species Thinopyrum elongatum. The sequence continues at coordinate 38,906,974 of CM022303.1, read as the reverse complement.
CACTTCGAGAAAATTATGCACGCCCTTAATGTACTCGGAGGTGCGTCTGTCACCGTACATCCCTTGCCGGTTCATCTGCGTGCATTATATATAATTAAGTGTGTCAAAAACCATTACAAAATATCATGAATAGATAAGTGACCAAATTAATAGAAGTTCATCATCACATTAAAACCAAAGTACATACATAGTTCTCATTGAACAACATATAGCTCTCCAGAGCATCTAATTAAACCATACATTATTGAAACTATGTAAAACATTTCAATGCAACAACAAATGCGATCATAATCGCAACCAAGGTAACAATTGATCCAACGGCATAATGATACCAAGCCTCGGTATGAATGGCATATTTTCTATACTTTCTAATCTTGAAGCGCATTGCATCCATCTTGATCTTGTGATCATCGACGACATCCGCAACATGCAACTCCAATATCATCTTCTCCTCCTCAATTTTTTTTAATTTTTCCTTCAAGTAATTGTTTTCTTCTTCAACTAAATTTAACCTCTCGACAATAGGGTCGGCTGGAATTTCCGGTTCACATACCTCCTAGATAAAAAAAATCTATGTCACATTGGTCGGCATAATTGTCATAAACAACAAATGAACCAAATAGTTATAAAATATAATATATACCACATCCGAATCATAGACAGGACGAGGGCCGACGGGGGCGGATACCAAAACCATCGCACTATATAATAATAAACAATAATAAAAGTAAGAAAATTATACAAGTATCTATGTAAATCATACAAGTAAGAATTTTTTTCTTTTAGAAAGAAGATAAGAACAAGAGGCTCACCACGGTTATGCCGGCGATGAGATCGGCGCGGGCGATCGACGGCAGTGAAGATGGGGACGGGACATGACGGACCGCTAAACCTAGACAAATCTTGAGGAAAATGGAGCTTGAAGGTCGAGTTTGAAGAGGAGAAAGCTTAAATAGTGTTGCTCGGGAATTTCATCGAACACCTCATGTGCATAGGAGGTGAGCTAGAGCACCACAAACCCCTCCCCTCGCCGGCCAGAAAAAACAGAGCAGTGTGGAGTGCTCTGCTCGCCGGCGATGGGGTATATATAGCCACCTCATTGGTCCCGGTTCGTGCGTAGAACTGGGACTAAAGGCCCCCCTTCTGTCCCGGTTCAAGCCACGAACCGGGACCAATGGATGTGGGCCAGGAGCGAGGCCCATTGGTCCCGGTTCGTGCCAGGAACCGGGACAAATGGGTCCAGACGAACCGGGACCAATGCCCACGAGGCCCCGGCTGGCCCCCTGGGCGCATGAACCGGGACGTATGTCCCCCATGGGTCCCGGTTCGTGACTGAACCAGGACTAATGGGCTGGGCTGGCCCGAACCAAAGCCCTGTTTTCTACTAGTGGGGCTCTGTCCCCCTCTCTCCCGGTGGCGCCGGAACGCCGCCGGGGCAATCATTGTGTGACGGCGATCTACTCCAACAACTCCGTCATCTTCACCAACATCGTCATCACCTTCCCCCATCTATATTCAGCGGTCCATTCTCCCGCAACCCGCTGTACCCTCTACTTGAACATGGTGCTTTATGCTTCATATTGTTATCCAATACTATGTTGCCATCCTATGATGTTTGAGTAGATCTATTTTGTCCTATGGGTTAATCGTGATCTTGGTTGGTATGAGTATATATTTTATTATGGTGCTGTCCTACGGTGCCCACCGTCTCGCGCAAACGTGAGGGGTCCCCGTTGTAGGGTGTTGCAATATGTTCATTGTTCCCTTATAGTGGGTGGCATGAGTGACAGAAGCACAGACGGGTTATGACGTATGGGAGTAAAGAGGACTTGATACTTAATGTTATGGTTGGGTTTTACCTTAATGATCTTTATTAGTTGCGGATGCTTGCTAGAGTTCCAATCATAAGTGCATATGATTCAAGTAGAGAAAGTATGTTAGCTCATGCCTTTCCCTCATATAAAATTGCAAGAATGATTATCGGTCTAGTTATCGATTGCCTAGGGACAATTCCGCAAATCCTATCACCACTTTTCCACACTCGCTTTATTAAATTGTATTTTTATTAAAATATCACCTAACTTTTATTTTTGTAGGGTAACGCAGCAAAAAACAAAATTTTTCCGACCTACGCACCAGCCCAGGACCACTATGGAGACTGCATACAAGGTTTGATCATTTTCGTTACCGACTCGTAGCGCAGCGGAAGTAGAGTCGATGACGATCGGCGGTGCAGATCCCCGCAGCTAGGATTTACAACCTCCCAACCGCGAGGATGTATACCCTCGTCTTCCCTTCGGACAGCCCTCCGGGAGGCGGTCGAACAGTCCCCCGGACGATGTCGCGGACAGCCCTTCGGGAGGACCTTCGAAACTCGAATGGTCACTCGGACAGCCCTTCGGGAGGACTCACAGAACTCGGACCGCCACTTGGACAGCCCTTCGGGAGGCACTCTCGAACAGCCCCTCGGGCACTAAGATCGAAACTACGACCTCTCTACAGAGTTGCACACATACGGTGTCACCTATCCGGCAGGGCTTCGCCGTCCAGAACTAGTTCCTGCCGGAACCCAGACAGCCTTTCGGCTCTACGAAACTCTTTTAGTGGGAGGGAGAGAGAAGCCAGATAACATCTTGGCATGTGTATGAGAGCAAGGGATGAGTGTGGAGGGCTGCCCCTCCACCTCTATTTATAGGAAAGCCAAGGGGTAGGGTAGTTATCCAATAAAACCCAAAGGCATATGAGGGAAGTCCTTCCACAAGGACCTAAAGGAGAAACCAAGGAACAAGAGGGGCTCCAAGGTGGAGCCCCTAGTGTGGCCGGCCACTCCCCCATGAGGGCCCCCCCAAAGGGGGTTCTCATCCATCCACATCACCTTCTAGAAGCCTTTAGCAAGAGCCCTAAAAGGTGGCTTCCAAAAATTATCCAAAAAGCACTTTCACTATTCACGACGACATTTTTCAGCGTCCGTTCGAACTGAAAATATTTATGTGGGCTTAGAACAATTCCAGTACCCACTAAAATAATTTTCAACGCGTTCTGGAACAATTCCAGATTAGTGATTTTCATCTGTGAAAAGCATCTGAAGCGGTTCCGGCAGCTCCGAAACATTTTCGGTTTTTCTTCCAGAAAATTCCCAGAAGTTTCCAGAATGATTCTGGCACCCTCCAAGAATTATCAGGCATGTGCCGAAACCAATTTGACTTAATGGTATCCTCTGAAACAACTTTTCAGTTTCACCGGAACTCATCCGGTGACCTCTCTCTGCGGAACTTTTCCGCTGTCCGAAACTTTTCGGTGTCCGAAACTTTTTCGGTGATTTTCTCTCAGACTCCCTGTCTAGTATTCAGCAGATAGATGACCCTTAAGCGTGTGACCCTATAGGTTCGGTGAAGTATAGACATGACACGGAACCCCTTCCGATCAATGATCAACATCGGAGCCGTGGACACCCATATTGACCCCTATACCCACACGAATGAATATTCGAGTGAACCTCCAGTTGCCGTGTGCTATTCCTGTTGCTTCGCGATATGTTACAAATACCCGAGGTGAGACATGTAGGCATTCCCGTGGATCAAGAACTTGTCCACTATGCTAGTTACCTCGTTACCGGTATTGTTCTCTTTTCTCGTTACCGTGTTCCGGCATCCCCGTGATCAAATCACAAAGTGTCTAGCCAGACGATGATGGATACCGTAACACGGAGAGGGCCCAGAGATATCTCTCCATCGTCGGAGGAGCAAATCCCAATCTTGAGCTATCAAGTTACTTGACATACTTTCCCATGAACCCGTAAGCCGCCGTAATAGCCACCCATTTACGGATGACGTTTAACAAACCCCAAAGTTCATGAAGCAAGCATGAAGAAACTCGATACTCTCATGGTCTGAGGAATCATGCAAACGTTAACCATCTCTGTGTTATTAACCATTAACTTGTGACGAATGAATCTCATAGCATGACACCAATCGGGTCGATTCAACACAAATGTTCTTCTAACATTGTGCCCTCAAGGTTGATGGCATAGACATGCCCATGATTGGGAAAACATAATCATCATGCAACACTTGAGCTAGTCTTAGAGGCATGACTAGGAATACATTTTACCGTTTATTATTCCACACGTGCACATGGGTTTTCCCCAGAGCCTTTATGGATATACGGGCTCGGGAACCACAGCAGTTATAGCATGGAACATAAACCTAATTATGAACACGGAGATAAATAATAACATTTATTATTGCCTCTAGGGCATATCTCCTACAGACTCCCACATGCACTAGAGTCAATAATCTAGTTAATGCTAATGCACTTTACACCTGTGGCACACCGGTGTAAATATACTTCGCTTGTGGTATAGCCTGATGTCCAACGGATCTGACGACTTCAGCTCCGTGTGTATCTTCGGATATCCTCGCGTCTTCACGCTTTCACAAAATTCATATTTTGTGTGGACTTGGCTTGGTATGTATGCGAATCACAGGTCGAACCTGGATTCCTCAGACTGAGTTATGGAGCAACTACCTGTAGTAGTGTCCCATTGACAAAAGCCATCTTGGAACCATACTAAGTTCATGAATGAACTATATGATTCAACATCTTCTTTGTCGCTTTTAAAAGCGGCAACATACTTTGCCTCTGTTATAGAATTCGCCACAGTAACTTGTTTGGAACAATTTCCAACTGCCGTGCCACCATATTGTGTATTACACAAAACCCTTAACTTAAATCGAAAATCGCTTGGAGCATGGATGAAGACTGTATCGATGTAACCTTTTACAACAAACTCTTCATGATCTCCGCTTGCGAGAAAACATGTCATCAGTGCTACTATAGTACTCAATGACCCTTTTTCACTGTTGTCCCATGATCAGTACTTTTGATCACTTTGGTATCTATACTCGCAACAACTTTGGGAGTATTGGACAGATCTGGTTGTTTTACATACCATGGAATACATGATTAATCCAAACACAAGAGTGTGTGGAATCTCCATCATGTATTTTGCTCATCAGTGTTTTGGGACACCGAGTCTTGCAAAAACTCTTTCCATGTGACTTCGGCAAGAATCACTCCTTGACGTTTTTTAATACTAAAAGGTTTTAGCATTTTGTCAATATGTATCTTTGCTCAGCCCCATCAGGTAAATCTATCTCCATAGATCATCATGCCTAATATTAAGGCTATTTAGCCCAAGCACTTCATCAAAAAACCCCTTTTTAAATGAAGTCCTGATTCGTGTCAAGAAATTTAATTCCAATTAACAATGTGTCAAGCACACAACGTTTTTAGAAATATTATTATGCTCCCACTTACTTTCTTGAATCACAAGCATCTTCGTTACCCATTGATGAAGTCAAAACCCTTTTAACCATATCATCAAAACACGAAGATTCCAACTCCATTTTGCTCTCTTCTATCCATCGCTGGAACTCTGAAGTTTGCATACTTACTAGCATCCTTTTGACTGACAAAATACCTTGGATTGTATCACATGCAAGTCCTTGGTTTTACTTCCATCATATGGAAATCATTTCGTCATCCTTGTTTCATATCTCATGATTGAAATATGTATTAATTGCTAGTTCAACCCGAACCGACTTTAAGCATCGCTACAGTGAAGCAACCTCATCGTAGTCAACTCCTTGAACTTGTATATTGCAACAAGTCGAGCTTTATGGATAAAACATTTTTATTCGTATCAGTTATAGTTCCATAAATATTCGTCAGACTCTAAGTCTTCCGAAAGGTGTATCAAGGTTTTAATCTTGAATCACTTATATGGAAACTATCTCGGATTGTATTGGCATTTAGCCAATTCCGGAGTCAGGGCCCACCAATGCTTCCTTGTGTATCGTAGGTATACTGTTGTCTAACAACAATATCTCATTTGCGCACCTGAGAGGTTTGCACGAGCCTTGCCTACATGGTTCAGCTGCAAGTTCGACCGAAGTCCATACATTTTATTGTAGAGACTTCCGTATCAGTCGCAGTAGGAAACTCTGGAATTACTTCCAAGGTCTCTTTCCTTTGACCTGATGACGGAGATGCTGGTTATCTCATCGAGTTGCATTATTCTCCCACTCACCTTTTTGAAAGAACCATTTTCTTCAAAAAGCATACCGTTCTTTGTGGCAAACCTATTTGCCTCGGTATAGTGAGGGAGGAATACCCAACATTTTGGGATAACCTACAAAGTAGCACTTGTCTGATTTGGAATAGGTTTGTAACCTTTTACACAAGCCCCATATTCCAAATGTTAAGAAAAGATATAACATGGTTGGGCGTACCATACCATGCTGTCATTTCAACAGACCCGATGGAGCTCTTTTCAGTGTAAAAGCCGCAGTCTCTAAAGCATCACCTTTTAAAAGGGATAATGGCAAATTTATTTATGTCATCTTTGATCTTACCATGTCATAAATGGTTCGATTACATCTTCACGGACTTTCCACTCACAGTGGTGTTCCGGGAGGTGTAAGTTATGAAACTCTTTTCACAACTCATCAGAAATTCGCTAAACTTGTAACTCAAATATTTCTTTCTGCAATCGAATTGTAGAAACATAATTTTCTTGTTATAATAACTTCTACTTCATATTTGAAAACCTTTCGAATGATTTCAAAAGATCCAGACTTACGTCTCATCAAGTAAATATCCATATATCTACTTGAGTCATTTCTGAAGATAGATAAATCCACTACTTGCAACAGCATTTATTGAACTACACACATCAAAATGTATGATCACCAATAAGTTTGTTGCTCATTCCTTATGGCCTGTGAACGGTATTTCAGTCACTTCACTTTTCGGAGGAAATTTGCAAGTGTCAGATGATTCAAAATCAAACGACTTCAAAATCCATCATAATGGAGTTTTCCATGCGGGTTTCTCCAATGTGACCAAATGCAGTGCCACACTTGTGTGGTATTCTTTTAGTCTTGCGACATTTAGCGTCAGTGTTATAGATGTATCATATTACCATCAATATTCATAACATACGTCCAATTTTGGATGGAAGCATGGCCCTCCATGTTATTCATAATACTGAACAACAATTGTTGTTTTATGAACAACTCTTTTGCAACAAACATTGTGCAATGGGCTAGAGTGTATGAAACTCTAAAATGAATTATGAAAGTAAACCCAGAGGTAATATATTATTATCAATATTCATAACATACATCTCATTCAAAATGAAAGTATGGCCCTTATGTTATTCATAACATCGAACATCAAAAGTTCTCTTATGAACAACCTTCTTGCAAGATACCTTATGCAATGGGCTAGAGTTCATGAAACTCTAAATGAATTATGAAAATGAATACAGACGGTAATACACCGATGGAAGGTATAGTAACATTTACTATGTTCCCTGTGTATACCTAAACCTCATTCCTGGCTAGTCTTTCAGGCCATAGTAGTTCTTACATCGAGTTGCAACAGAATGCAATCGAGCGGGTATCTTTGTGATTAACTCACAATACCCAAGAATTAGTGATTAACATGTTTAACCATAATTCCCAAGAACTATATCTTTGACCAGCCTTCTATACATCAAAAACTTGCATGACATTCATACATGAGCTGGATATTCCAGTCTTCTATCTTATTGCCTTTATACTTCTAATAGTTTAACTTTCAGTATTTCTCCTACTCTCAGAAGAAGCACCCAACTTAAGAGTGGCGTTAGCCCCGGACTTCCTAGGTGTGTAAGTCACACTAACACCCTTCGGACACTTCCTTTCTCTTTAAGTTGTTGTTTTATTCACTTTTCATCATATGACAGGCGTTCTACTGGATCCCTCTCTTATCAGTCTAATGCATAGTAAACTCCTTTACTAATAGTTTGCAAACAAACATTGCTTTGGATATCTCATATCTTTTAGCCTTTGTCTGTCTCTGAAAATGATTTTCAGATTCCATGAATATCACATAACTATCCAAACTTTCGAAGTTCAGGTCTGATGGAAGCAAACATATTGCACTTGACTGAAACGGAATTCTAGCTTTTGGATCGAAGGACGAGAGTCACATGATCCATAGCATAAGCGAGAGAATACCGAAAGTATGCGATAGGACAAAGTCCTTCTCGGCACTCTGGAGGACAATCCTCACATTACGTTAACAACCGTAAAGATTTAACCAGATATTTAACAGCTATTCAATTTTAATAGGGAAGGTGGAAATGCGAGCCATTATTCTACAACTATTATGCAAATCACACTTAGACAGTGTTCAAAATTAATTGCACTGAGAATTAAACAAGTTAATTCAACAGTGCTCTCCCACTCAAATCAATATCTCTCATAATTGATTGTGAGCGATTCAAGATCCATATTACAATTCAACGCCAAGGATGTGTCCATCTCAAGTGACGAAAATTGCAATCGGTAGGCCAACTTGCCAATCACATCTCTATGTGACTCTTGTTCATCTTTCGATGGGCGTGTTTCGAGCTCAGGACGCTCCACCAGAACGTCAAGACAACCAAGTGATCTTGCTGCGAGGTCTCAACTCACCCGCCTCACACTTCCCTAATCGTTCGCACCCATGTGTCCATGTGATGCCCCGAAAAGTTAGGTGCCATGACGGTGCTACACTTGGGAGAACACTAACTACTTGATATTTTTGTGAGAGATCACCCTAATAAAAGCGACTACCGCGCAATCAAGAAGGGTGCAACATAAGGGATAAACATCTCAGGCAATTCATAATAGCATGATATGGTATAGCCCTTTCTGACGGAGAAGTCTTGTATTTCTTCGTCTTCGGCATTCGCGTCGGTGTTCACCTTTGCGAAGATTGCCACCACCTTGTCGATGCACAAGATAATATTGCTATCTCTATAGCTAATAAAATAATGCATTACAACAAGGTTGACACGCAGGTCATTTAAAGTGCAATCATATGGCTCCAGCCATCATGCCGAATCATGACACGCAGGTCAATAAATTTACATTATATAGTCATCTCATACATAATCAAATTATTATGAGCACTGCTATACCACATCATATGCACATGCAAACCCTCCTGCAAAACCAAGTTACACGCCTCTAATCGGTTCATGCAAAAACTTGTTTTACGTGGCTTCTAAGGTTTCGAAACAAACCGAAGCTACCAACGTCCATCATCAAGTATGATAATTCAAGTCGCTAGATTAACTTTCCAGGGTGTATGAAAACCGAGATAATAAAATCTCGAGCCCCATACTAAACTTCGTCATACGCATGACCCCCGTGCAGATCATATCTGCATTGCCCTTTTGTCTGCGAAATTTCATCTTTCCTTTTAACTACGGTGGAATTCAATGAACTGTTAGCACTTTGTTGATCAATCAGGATCGCGGATTGCCAGAACTTTGAAACTCCACCATACTGTTATCAAGATCAGAAGTATGCAAATTCCAGGGAAGCAACAAGAACATCGGGTAACAGATTTCATCTGCTACCCGCACAAATAATTTTCAGTAATAGAACTCATCCACTACCTAATTATATTGTGCAACACCCATACATCTCTATGTATTCTAGATCGCAACCTGCATCTACGCATAGCACGGCTCATGATGCCACTGTAGGGTAACGCAGCAAAAAACAAAATTATTCCGACCTACGCACCAGCCCAGGACCACTATGGAGACTGCATACAAGGTTTGATCATTTTCGTTACCGACTCGTAGCGCAGCGGAAGTAGAGTCGATGACGATCGGCGGTGCAGATCCCCGCAGCTAGGATTTACAACCTCCCAACCGCGAGGATGTATACCCTCATCTTCCCTTCGGACAGCCCTCCGGGAGGCGGTCGAACAGTCCCCCGGACGATGTCACGGACAGCCCTTCGGGAGGACCTTCGAAACTCGAATGGTCACTCGGACAGCCCTTCGGGAGGACTCACAGAACTCGGACCGTCACTTGGACAGCCCTTCGGGAGGCACTCTCGAACAGCCCCTCGGGCACTAAGATCGAAACTACGACCTCTCTACAGAGTTGCACACATACGGTGTCACCTATCCGGCAGGGCTTCGCCGTCCAGAACTAGTTCCTGCCGGAACCCAGACAGCCTTTCGGCTCTACGAAACTCTTTTCGTGGGAGGGAGAGAGAAGCCAGATAACATCTTGGCATGTGTATGAGAGCAAGGGATGAGTGTGGAGGGCTGCCCCTCCACCTCTATTTATAGGAAAGCCAAGGGGTAGGGTAGTTATCCAATAAAACCCAAAGGCATATGAGGGAAGTCCTTCCACAAGGACCTAAAGGAGAAACCAAGGAACAAGAGGGGCTCCAAGGTGGAGCCCCTAGTGTGGCCGGCCACTCCCCCATGAGGGCCCCCCCAAAGGGGGTTATCATCCATCCACATCACCTTCTAGAAGCCTTTAGCAAGAGCCCTAAAAGGTGGCTTCCAAAAATTATCCAAAAAGCACTTTCACTATTCACGACGACATTTTTCAGCGTCCGTTCGAACTGAAAATATTTATGTGGGCTTAGAACAATTCCAGTACCCACTAAAATAATTTTCAACGCGTTCTGGAACAATTCTAGATTAGTGATTTTCATCTGCGAAAAGCATCTGAAGCGGTTCCGGCAGCTCCGAAACATTTCCGGTTTTTCTTCCAGAAAATTCCCAGAAGTTTCCAGAATGATTCTGGCACCCTCCAAGAATTATCAGGGATGTGCCGAAACCAATTTTCCTTAATGGTATCCTCTGAAACAACTTTTCAGTTTCACCGGAACTCATCCGGTGACCTCTCTCTGCGGAACTTTTCCGCTGTCTGAAACTTTTCGGTGTCCGAAACTTTTTCGGTGATTTTCTCTCAGACTCCATGTCTAGTATTCAGCAGATAGATGACCCTTAAGCGTGTGACCCTATAGGTTCGGTGAAGTATAGACATGACACGGAACCCCTTCCGATCAATGATCAACATCGGAGCCGTGGACACCCATATTGACCCCTATACCCACACGAATGAATATTCGAGTGAACCTCCAGTTGCCGTGTGCTATTCCTGTTGCTTCGCGATATGTTACAAATACCCAAGGTGAGACATGTAGGCATTCCCGTGGATCAACAACTTGTCCACTATGCTAGTTACCTCGTTACCGGTATTGTTCTCTTTTCTCGTTACCGTGTTCCGGCATCCCCGTGATCAAATCACAAAGTGTCTGGCCAGACGATGATGGATACCGTAACACCGAGAGGGCCCAGAGATATCTCTCCATCGTCGGAGGAGCAAATCCCAATCTTGAGCTATCAAGTTACTTGACATACTTTCCCATGAACCCGTAAGCCGCCGTAATAGCCACCCATTTACGGATGACGTTTAACAAACCCCAAAGTTCATGAAGCAAGCATGAAGAAACTCGATACTCTCATGGTCTGAGGAATCATGCAAACGTTAACCATCTCTGTGTTATTAACCATTAACTTGTGACGAATGAATCTCATAGCATAACACCAATCGGGTCGATTCAACACAAATGTTCTTCTAACATTGTGCCCTCAAAGTTGATGGCATAGACATGCCCATGATTGGGAAAACATAATCATCATGCAACACTTGAGCTAGTCTTAGAGGCATGACTAGGAATACATTTTACCGTTTATTATTCCACACGTGCACATGGGTTTTCCCCAGAGCCTTTATGGATATACGGGCTCGGGAACCACAGCAGTTATAGCATGGAACATAAACCTAATTATGAACACGGAGATAAATAATAACATTTATTATTGCCTCTAGGGCATATCTCCTACAATTTTCACGTCCTTTATTATCTTGCAAACCTATCCTACAAAGTACTTCTAGTTTTATTCTTGTTCTAGGTAAAGTAAACATTAAGTGTGTGTAGAGTTGTATCGGTGGTCGATAGAACTTGAGGGAATATTCGTTCTACCTTTAGCTACTCGTTGGGTTCGACACTCTTATTTATCGAAAAAAGCTACAAACGATCCACTATACTGGTGGGTTATCTCGCCCCATCTCCCTCTCCACCGTTGCCGCTACGCCGCCTGCTCATCTTCTCCCCGCCATCTCCATGGTGCTAACAGAAGCCATTGCGCAGACGGCACTGCAGCGGCCATGGACGCCACTGCCATCACAGCCCGCCGCCACGCTCCTCCTTGCATTGGCACCGCGTTTGGGTCGTCAAGCAGGAGCGTGCGAGGTAAGCTTGGTTATCACCTTTTCCTGCTTTTTTCTTTTGATAAAATGAACGCATGTTTATTTGTTAAAATAAGTTAGATATGATGTGTATTAGAGTTGACCAATATTGAACTAAAAATTAGTTAGTAGCAAGTGCTAGTTTTATGTAGTTAGCAAGGTATTTGCATGTAATAATTAGTGTAAAAAATACAGTGCATCCATTGCCTGGAAAGGACCCTAGAATGTCTCCTCCTTCAGCAACGACGACACCCGCAGTCCCTCTTTAAGCCTTGATTTGGTGCACTGAGCCGCCCTCCGGCCCCTACACTTCCAACGAGCCCGACTTTATCGTGGTCATGGAAGGGCCAATGGACCCCTTCGAAAACAGCTCAGAGTTAGAGTTTCCCGAGTCGGAGAAGGAGGAGGAGGAGGAGGAGGACCAAGACAAGGACAATGAGCCGATGGTCTGCGACAAGCGTCCTCGCCCAGACGATGGCCCGGCATGGGCATCCAAGAAGATGGACTAGATGCCTAGTACTCTAGCTAGTCTTAATTTGAGGGTTCGACTTGTGGAACCCTAGTTTGGACATTGCTATTTTGGTCGTACTATGACATAGTTGTTATTTATATATCGATGCGTGCATGCAATGATTTCAAAACAAATGCATGTATGCCAAAACATAGTTAGCATTTGCAAACTAAAGTATGTTCACACAAAGAAATTATCTATAGCGTTGCATAGCAACACTAACCAGAATTAAGAAAATTGTACAATGCAGTAAACCCATTCTTAACAACACAAATCTAGACGCCATGTATAACTACTAATAAACGTTATTGCCATGTTATGACAGAACATTATATAGTTGCTGACTTACATAGACAAATTTCTTGCAAAGTGTTCAATGAACATGATGACAGATACATAATTAATAATACTCAACTCGTACATCAATCAAGAATCGAGTAGTGAGTGATAATGATATAACATAAACATCAACACTCAATAGTAATATATTGAATCACTTAAGATTTAATGGGGGTAAACAAATCACATGTCCACCATAAGATCAAACAGATCACATCTTCTTCGCAGCTTGAGTTCATCGACAATGCTTCGTGGCGTGCTTCAGTGTGGAGTTGCCTGCCGATGGAGGATACGAGCTTGTTCTCAGCTCACCTTCCAATTTTAAGGGAAGGGTTCTTCTCCTCTTGCTCTCCTCATGGGGTGGAAAGGGTATAGAAATGTTAAACAAAAGGTGGACGATTTGATGAGATCTAAAGCACTGGGGGTCATCAAAAAGAGCCTTTGACGAGCACATAGTAACCAAGCTCATTGATAACCTAGCCAGGAAAGAAGCAGAGGAGAGTGATGATTTGGTCCCATTGAGTCCGTCGACTACCAGTGTCGACGATGTTAGCTCCTCCACTATGTGTGGGGGAGGGGTGATAGGAAAAGTTGCATGGAAAACAAAAAAATTTCTACGCACATGCAATGATCTATCCATGGAGATGCATAGCAACGAGGGGGAGATTGTGTCTACGTACCCTCGTAGACAGTAAGTGGAAGCGTTTCACAACGCGGTTGATGTAGTCAAACTTTCTTCGCGCTCCACCGATCGAGTACCGAACGTACGGCACATCCGAGTTCTGCACACGTTCAACTCGGCGACGTCCCTCGCCTTCTTGATCCAGCAAGGTGTCGAGGTAGTAGATGAGTTCCGTCAGCACGATGGCATGGTGACAGTGATGGTGAAGTCATCCATGCAGGGCTTCGCCTAAGCACCGCGAGAATATGACCGGGGGTGTAAGCTGTGGAGGGGGGCGCCGCACACGGCTAACAATTGATGTTGTGTGTTCTAGGCACCCCCCTCCCCACATATATATAGGTGGGAGGGGAGGAGAGGCAGCAAGGGGGCACCCCAAGTAGGATCCGAATCCTACTTCGGGTTTCCCCAAGTGGCGCCCCCCCTTTCCTTTTTCCACCGGAGAAGAGAGGGAAGGGGGGAGAGAGAAAGGAAGGGGGGGGGGGGGGGCGAACCCCCCTTTTTCCTTCTCCAATTCGGCCACATGCCATGGGTGGGCTCGCCACCCCTTGTGGGCTGGTGTTCTCCCCTCTTATGGCCCATATGGCCCATATCTTCTCCCCGGGGGTTCCGATAACCCCTCCGGTACTCCGATAAATACCCGATATACTCCGGAACACTTCCGGTGTCCGAATACTGTCGTCCTATATATCAATCTTTACCTCTCGACCATTTTGAGACTCCTCGTCATGTCCGTGATCTCATCCGGGACTCCAAACAACATTCGGTCACCAAATCACATAACTCATATAATACAATATCGTCATCGAATGTTAAGCGTCCGGACCCTACGGGTTCGAGAACTATGTAGATATGACCGAGACACCTCTCCGGTCAATAACCAATAGCGGAACCTAGATGCCCATATTGGCTCCTATATATTCTACGAAGATCTTTATCGGTCGAACCGTTATGACAACATACGTAATTCCCTTTGTCCATCGGTATGTTACTTGCCCGAGATTCGATCGTCGGTATCTACATACCTAGTTCAATCTCGTTACCGGCAACTCTCTTTACTCATTCCGTAATACATCATCCTGCAACTAACTTATTAGTCACTTTGCTTGCAAGGCTTCCTATGATGTGTATTACCGAGAGGGCCCAGACCTCTCCGATACTCAGAGTGACAAATCCTAATCTCGATCTATGCCAACCCATCAAACACCTTTGGAGATACCTGTAGTGCATCTTTATAATCATCCAGTTAAGTTGTGACGTTTGATAGCACACAAGGCATTCCTCCGGTATCTGGGAGTTGTATAATCTCATAGTCAAAGGAATATGTATTTGACATGAAGAAAGCAATAGCAATAAAACTGAACGATCATTATGCTAAGCTAACAGGTGGGTCTTGTCCATCACATCATTCTCCTAATGATGTGATCCCGTTATCAAATGACAACACATGTCCATGGTTAGGAAACCTTAACCATCTTTGATCAACGAGCTAGTCAAGAAGAGGCTCACTAGGGACATAGTGTTTGTCTATGTATTCACACATGTATTTAGGTTTCCGATCAATACAATTCTAGCATGAATAATAAACATTTATCATGAGTAAGGAAATATAAAATAACAACTTTATTATTGCCTCTAGGGCATATTTCCTTCAAGGGGGGGGGGGGATCTCCACCTTCTCTGACTCCATGATGACGGACTTCACCTGCTATTGCTCAGAGTAGAGCTCCATTGACCGTTGTCCAGTGATCCACTCCTGGATTACTTTTGTACCTCCCTACCAGACTTATGGCAAGGCACACATCAGGTCTGGTACACAGCATAGCGTACATGATAGAACCTATGGCTGAGGCATAGGGAATGACTTTCATTTTCTCTCTATCTTCTGCAGTGGTCAGGCATTGAGTCTGACTCAACTTCACACCTTGTAACACAGGCAAGAACCCTTTCTTTGACTGATCCATTTTGAACTTCTTCAAAACTTTATCAAGGTATGTGCTTTCTAAAAGTCCTATTAAGCGTCTCGATCTATCCCTATAGATCTTGATGCCCAATATATAAGCAGCTTCATCGAGGTCTTTCATTGAAAAATTCTTATTCATGTATCCTTTCATGCTATCCAGAAATTCTATATCATTTCCAGTCAACAATATGTCATCCACATATAATACCAGAAATGCTACAGAGCTCCCACTCACTTTCTTGTAAATACAGGCTTCACCGAAAGTCTGTATAAAACCATAAGCTTTGATTACCTCATCAAAGCGTATATTCCAACTCCGAGATGCTTGCACTAGTCCATAGATGGATCGCTGGAGCTTGCACACTTTGTTAGCACCTTTAGGACCGACAAAACCTTCTGGTTGCATCATATACAACTCTTCTTTGAGAAATCCATTAAGGAATGCAGTTTTGACGTCCATTTGCCAGATTTCATAATCATGAAATGTGGCAATCGCTAACATGATTCGGACGGACTTAAGCATCGCTATGGGTGAGAAAGTCTCATCGTAGTCAACTCCTTGAACTTGTCGAAAACCTTTTGTGACAAGTCGAGCTTTGTAGACAATAACATTACCATCAGCGTCAGTCTTCTTCTTGAAGATCCATTTATTCTCTATGGCTCGCCGATCATCGGGCTAGTCCACCAAAGTCCACACTTTGTTCTCATACATGGATCCTATCTCAGATTTCATGGCCTCAAGCCATTTATCTGAATCTGGGCTCATCATAGCTTCTTCATAGTTCGTAGGTTCGTCATGGTCTAGTAACATGACTTCTAGAACATGATTACCGTACCACTCTGGTGCGGAACGTGCTCTGTTCGACCTACGAGGTCCAGTAGTAACTTGATCTGAAGTTTCATGATCATCATCATTAGCTTCCTCTCTAGTTGGTGTAGACATCACGGGAACGGATTTCTCTGATGTGCTACTTTCCAAATTGAGACAAGGTACAATTACCTCATCAAGTTCTACTTTCCTCCCACTCACTTCTTTCGAGAGAAACTCCTTCTCTAGAAAGTTTCCATTCTTGGCAACAAAGATCTTGCCTTCGGAACTATGATAGAAAGTGTACCCAATTGTTTCCTTAGGGTATCCTATGAAGACGCACTTTTTCAATTTGGGTTCGAGCTTATTAGGCTGAAGCCTTTTGACATAAGTGTCGCAACCCCAAACTTTAAGAAACGACAGCTTAGGTTTCTTGCCAAACCACAGTTCATACGGTGTCGTCTCAACGGATTTAGACGGTGCCCTATTTTAATGTGAATGCAGCTGTCTCTAATGCATAACCCCAAAACGATAGTGGTAAATCGGTAAGAGACATCATAGATCGCACCATATCTAATAAAGTACGGTTACGACGTTTGGACACACCATTACGCTGTGGTGTTCCAGGTGGCGTGAGTTGTGAAACTATTCCACATTGTTTTAAATGAAGGCCAAACTCGTAACTCAAATATTCGCCTCCGCGATCAGATCGTAAAAACTTTATTTTCTTGTTACGATGATTCTCCACTTCACTCTGAAATTCTTTGAACTTTTCAAATGTTTCAGACTTGTGTTTCATTAAGTAGATATACCCATATCTGCTCAAATCATCTGTGAAGGTCAGAAAATAATGATACCCGCCTCGTGCCTCAACACTCATCGGACCGCATACCCGGTTTGTATTATTTCCAATAAGTTATTGGCTCGCTCCATTGTTCCGGAGAACGGAGTTTTAGTCATCTTGCCCATGAGGCATGGTTCGCAAGTATCAAATGATTCATAATGAAGTGATTCCAAAAGCCCATCTGCATGGAGTTTCTTCATGCGCTTTACACCAAT
This sequence comes from Thinopyrum elongatum, assembly GCA_011799875.1. Classification (NCBI taxonomy): domain Eukaryota; kingdom Viridiplantae; phylum Streptophyta; class Magnoliopsida; order Poales; family Poaceae; genus Thinopyrum; species Thinopyrum elongatum. The sequence goes on along the minus strand of CM022303.1, from coordinate 38,889,452 downwards.
ATGACCTAAACGGCAGCGCCACAAATATATTGCACTATCATTATCAATTATGAATATGTGTATCACCACAATCGAGATTCAACAAAAATAGACCACTCTTCAAGGGTGCATGACCATAAAATATATTACTCATATAAATAGAACATCCATTATTCTCTGATTTAAATGAATAACCGTCTCGCGCTAAACAAGATCCAGATATAATGTTCATGCTCAACGCTGGCACCAAGTAACAATTATTCAGGTCTAAAACTAATCCCGAAGGTAGATGTAGAGGTAGCGTGCCGACGACGATCACATCGACCTTGGAACCATTCCCGACGCGCATCGTCACCTCGTCCTTAGCCAATCTTTGTTTAATCCGTAGCTCCTGCTTCGAGTTACAAATATGAGCAACCGAAACAGTATCAAATACCCAGGCGCTACTACAAGCATTAGTAAGGTACACATCAATAACATGTATATCAAATATACTTTTTTCACTTTGCCATCCTTCTTATCCGCCAAATACTTGGGGCAGTTCCGCTTCCAGTGATCAGTCCCTTTGCAGTAGAAGCACTCAGTTTCAGGCTTGGGTCCAGCTTTGGGCTTCTTCCCGGGAGTGGCAACTTGCTTGCCATTCTTCTTGATGTTTCCCTTCTTTCCCTTACCCTTTTTCTTGAAACTAGTGGTCTTGTTAACCATCAACACTTGATGCTCCTTCTTGATTTCTACCTGCGCAGCTTTGAGCATTGCGAAGAGCTCGGGAATTGTCTTGTCCATCCCTTGCATATTATAGTTCATCACGAAGCCTTTGTAGCTTGGTGGCAGTGATTGAAGAACTCTGTCAATAACACTAACATCTGGAAGATTAACTCCCAGCTGAGTCAAGCGATTATGATACCCAGACATTTTTGAGTATGTGTTCACTGACATAACTGTTCTCCTCCATCTTACAGCTATAGAACTTGTTGGAGACTTCATATCTCTCAACTCGGGCATTTGCTTAAAATATTAACTTCAACTCCTGGAACATCTCATATGGTCCATGACATTCAAAACGTCTTTGAAGTTCCGATTCTAAGCCATAAAGCATGACACACTGAACTATCGAGTAGTCATCCGATCGAGCTTGCCAGACGTTCATAACATCAGCATTTGCTCCTGCAGCAGGCCTTTCACCTAGCGGTGCATCAAGGACATAATTCTTCTGTGCAGCAATGAGGATAATCCTCAAGTTACGGACCCAGTCCGTGTAGTTGCTACCATCATCTTTCAACTTAGCTTTCTCTAGGAACGCATTAAAATTCAAGGGAACGGTAGCACGGGCTATTGATGTACAACATAGAATTGCAAATACTATCAGGACTAAGTTCATGATAAATTAAGTTCAATTAATCAAATTACTTAAGAACTCCCACTTAGATAGACATCCCTCAAGTCATCTAAATGATACGTGATCCAAATCAACTAAACCATGTCCGATCATCACGTGAGATGGAGTAGTCATCAATGGTGAACATCTCTATGTTGATCATATCTACTATATGATTCACGTTCGACCTTTCGGTCTCCAGTGTTCCGAGGCCATGTCTGTACATGCCAGGCTCGTCAAGTTTAACCCGAGTATTCCGCATGTGCAAAACTATCTTGCACCCATTGTATGTGAACGTAGAGTCTATCACACCCGATCATCACGTGGTATCTCAACACGGCAAACTGTCGCAACGGTGTATACTCAAGGAGAACACTTGTACCTTGAAATTTAGTTAAGGGATCATCTTATAATTCTACCACCGTACTAAGCAAAATAAGATGCATAAACGATAAACATCACATGCAATCAAAATATGTGACATGATATGGCCATCATCATCTTATGCTTTTGATCTCCATCTCCAAAGCATCGTCATGATCTCCATCGTCACCGGCTCGACACCTTGATCTCCATCGTTGCATCATGGTCGTCTCGCCAACTATTGCTTCTACAACTATCGCTAACGCATATTGATAAAGTAAAGCAATTACATGGCGTTTGCATTTCATGCAATAAAGAGACAACCATAAGGCTCCTGCCGGTTGCCGATAACTTTTACAAAACATGATCATCTCATACAATAACGTATATCACATCATGTCTTGACCATATCACATCACAACATGCCCTGCAAAAACAAGTTAGACGTCCTCTACTTTGTTGTTGCAAGTTTTACGTCACTGCTACGGGCTTCTAGCAAGAACCGTTCTTACCTACGCATCAAACCACAATGGTGTTTCGTCAAGTTTACTATTTTAACCTTCTTCAAGGACCGGCTGTAGTCAAATTCGATTCAACTAAAGTAGGAGAAAATGACACCCGCCAGCCACCTTTATGCAAAACTAGTTGCATGTCTGTCGGTGGAACCGGTCTGATGTGCATGGACATGTAATGTTGGTCCGGGCCGCTTCATCCCACAATACCGCCGAATCAAAATAAGACGTTGGTGGTAAGCAGTATGACTATCACCGCCCACAACTCTTTGTGTTCTACTTATGCATATCATCTACGCATAGACCTGGCTCTGATACCACTGATGGGAAATGTTGCATGGAAAACAAAAAAATTTCAACGCACACGCAATGATCTATCCATAGAGATGCATAGCAATGAGGGGGAGAGTGTGTCTACGTACCCTCGTAGACCGTAAGCGGAAGCGTTTCACAACGCGGTTGATGTAGTCAAACTTTCTTCACGCTCCACCGATCGAGTACCGAACGTACGGCACCTCCGAGTTCTGCACACGTTCAGCTCAGTGACGTCCCTCGCCTTCTTGATCCAGCAAGGTGTCGAGGTAGTAGATGAGTTCCGTCAGCACGACGGCGTGGTGACAGTGATGGTGAAGTGATCCACGCAGGGCTTCGCCTAAGCACCGCGAGAATATGACCGGGGGTGTAAACTGTGGAGGGGGGCGCCGCACACGGTTAACAATCCGAATCCTACTTGGGCTTTCCCCAAGTGCCCCCCCCTTTCCTTTTTCCACGGAGAAGAAAGGGAAGGGGGAAGAGAGAAAGAAAGGGGGGCCGAACCCCCCTTTTTCCTTCTCCAATTCGGCCACATGCCATGGGTGGGTGCGCCACCCCTTGTGGGCTGGTGTGCTCCCCTCTTATGGCCCATATGGCCCATATCTTCTCCCCGGGGGTTCCGGTAACCCCTCCGGTACTCCTATAAATACCCGATATACTCCGGAACATTTCCGGTGTCCGAATACTATCGTCCTATTTATCAATCTTTACCTCTCGACCATTTCGAGACTCCTCGTCATGTCCGTGATCTCATCCGGGACTCCGAACAACATTCGGTCACCAAATCACATAACTCATATAATACAATATCGTCATCGAACGTTAAGCGTGCGGACCCTACGAGTTCGAGAACTATGTAGATATGACCGAGACACCTCTCCGGTCAATAACCAATAGCGGAACCTGGATGCTCATATTGGCTCCTACATATTCTATGAAGATTTTTATCGGTCGAACCGTTATGACAACATACGTAATTCCCTTTGTCCATTGGTATGTTACTTGCCCGAGATTCGATCGTCGGTATCTACATACCTAGTTCAATCTCCTTACTGGCAAGTCTCTTTACTCGTTCCGTCATACATCATCCTGCAACTAACTTATTAGTCACTTTGCTTGCAAGGCTTCTTATGATATGTATTACCGAGAGGGCCCAGAGATACCTCTCCGATACTCGGAGTGACAAATCCTAATCTCGATCTATGCCAACCCATCAAACACCTTCGGAGATACCTGTAGGGCATCTTTATAATCACCCATTTACGTTGTGACGTTTGATAGCACACAAGGCATTCCTCCGGTATCCGGGAGTTGCATAATCTCATAGTCAAAGGAATATGTATTTGACATGAAGAAAGCAATAGCAATAAAACTGAACGATCATTATGCTAAGCTAACGGGTGGGTCTTGTCCATCACATCATTCTTCTAATGATGTGATCCCGTTATCAAATGACAACACATGTCCATGGTAAGGAAACCTTAACAATCTTTGATCAATGAGCTAGTCAAGTAGAGGCTCACTAGGGACACAGTGTTTGGCTATGTATTCACACATGTATTTAGGTTTCCGATCAATACAATTCTAGCATGAATAATAAACATTTGTCATGAATAAGGAAATATAAAATAACAACTTTATTATTGCCTCTAGGTCATATTTCCTTCAAGGGGGGTCTCCACCTTCTCTGACTCCATGATGACGGACTTCACCTGCTATTGCTCAGAGTAGAGCTCCATTGAAGGAGTAGTTTAGCTAGATAGTTTGATGTCAACATAATGATGTGGCTCGTGATGTTGACTTGGAGTTGCAATACATGATGCTTTTGGGTACGTGAATCATTAATGCTTATGTTGCTTACGTTCCATGTGTTTTTCTAACCTTGTGTTGCTTATTCTTCTTGTTGAAACCTTGTTCTTCCGTCTTGGTAAATGAAGTGGTAGAGCGTATGATTCGTGGCAGACATGTCATGAACAAGTGCATGGTTACAACAACAACTGCTTTCAAGGGTTTAAGACTAGGAAGGAAGCAGACGATGATTACTCCAAGTTTGTGCTCACATAGAAGAGCAAAATAGGCAAGGGTGCAAGTCAGATCAGGTTGAGTGGGCTTAAGAACATGATGAACTTTATCCAGTTTGTCATCATCATGGTGTTGTTGTTATCCTGTGCAACGTTAGTACGTTGGGCCATAATGTTCCGAAATATGAGCCTAAATCACTAATGCTAGAGCAAGACCATTATCGGGTAAAATTATTTGCTACAATGCTAACAAAAATAATTGCAGGTGCTCCGGCAAAGCATAGTGGTTGTGACAAAGCATACCCCTCAGAGGATGGCAATTTTACCCATGGGTACGGGTACCCGCGGATACCTTACCCGCATGGGCATGGTATGGGTACAATTTTATATCCACGGGTAGTACCCATACCCTAGCCGTTAAGTCATGGGTAGGGCACGGGTATAGTCTTTTACCCATGGATATATCCATACCCTACCCGTTTATACCGGCATGTGAACCTTACCCATGATTCACAAGTGTACCTATGTTAAAGTTCTGTCGTGAGCTTGTGAACCTATGTTAAAGTTGTCACCAATTTTCAATTCGAATTGAGTTAATTTTCATGTACTCATCTATATGTTATTGAGTTGAGATCAATGTTTTTAGTCAAATGTGCTATAGATGAATGTAAAATTGCGAATAACTTGTGTACTGTTTGATCAACCCGTTGGGTACCCAATGGGTATGGGTACGGGCATGGATAGAATTTTGTACCCATTGACTACATGGACATGGGTATGATATTGCTCTACCCGCCCCATAGCCAACCCATTGCCATCATTACCCCTCTCATCCCCTTGAGCCCACGTCGACGGAGATGATCTTTTGCGCTGAGACATTGTGTCGGCGAACCACTTGTGAACTTCCTTTGTGTTACTATAACAACCTTATCAACTTTCTATGTTGCTTGCTATCACAGTGAAGATTCTCAATTAGGTGACTTGCATGAACTTTTAATGACTCATTTATGTTGCCTATATGTGATTTCTAGATCCCAATGGCTATATGTAATGTATTGAACTTTCTGATGTTGCTGACATTTGAATACTGTGATTTCTTTTTGTGAGTAAAGATACATACGTATATTTATTTTTTCGTGCAGGGCTGCCATAAAAATAAAACAAACACAGAAGATAATCAGATTTTCCATGCCGAAACTCAACGAACCTTTTTCCTGGAATGTATGCCGAGCTCAGAACTTCACAATAGTTCATTCGGTTGTAGCCCGCTACCAACATTCGCCGAATTTCTGATGCGGTGAACTCAGTACAGAGTAGGAACTGGGCAACCGGAAATGCCACGCGTCAGACTCCCATTTGAAAGGAGTCTACCAAGTTCTGAACTAGGCAAAAGATTTGCCAAGTATCGACCAACGTGGACTCGGCAACAGTAGGGGGTTGAGTAGTAGGAAATGCCACACGGCCCGTTCCTATTCGTCACTTGTCTACCGAGTTTATCTCGCCAGAACTCGGCTGAGCTTTGTGCCACGTAGCATCACTGTTAACGCCCGTCCTGGCTGATGGTGTAGTCCGCTGAGTTCTCTATTGACAAAACTTGACAATGTGTACTTCAGCGTTTGTCGTGTTCCGATAATAAGAACTTAGCAAAATTAATGGTTGTCGAACCGTGTCCAGCTGAGTCTTGTTCACCGATATAGGACTCAGCAAACATCTCGACAACTCTATTTTGGGCTCTGTAAACTCAGTAAAGTCGGTGAATCCAGTAGTGATCACTATGGCAAAATTAAGTCCAAGATGAACAGAACGGAGAGATATTCATTGGCATTTGTGGTGACTTCGTCAATCTTAAGATGATGTACCGACTCAGTCTTGACTCTCGGAGGTGCTCATAGGGGTAGGGTATGCGTGCGTGTGTTCATAGGGTTGAGCGTATGTGCGTATGTATGAGCGTCTACGTCTATATATTGTTTAAAAAAAAACAGGTACAAGATATTTTCTTTATTAGAAAAAAAGGTACAGCAAGATATGATCATGGAAAAGTCGGAGGGTAAATCAATGTCATTTAATTCTGGATATGTGGACTAGTATATCTCGCTCTTATTTTGGAATCTCAATTAACCGTCGCCGGAAAGAAATTATAGGGTACCTATTAACGACACATTATTGTGATAGATACCAATCTGTGCACCTGTCACACGTATACTATATAAACACTAGCAATGAGAATATCTGCATCAAGCCACAAAACACACAACAAGAGTCAAAAAGGAAGAAAAAGGCTTGCCAACCCACCATGGAAATCATCAAGAGGAACACGAGGGCTGCATGCTTGGCGGTTCTTGTGGGCATTGCCGCAACCTTATTATTGTCCTCTTCAACTGTACAAGCAGGTTGGTGTCTTTTTTTCTTCCAATTCCTAAATGCATACATAGTAAATTTTGTTTCTCCAGTGTGTATGTATCTAGTCTAGAACCATAAACAGAAAATTGACGCTTTTGGCCACTTTTTGCAGATGAGTGCATGGTGGCGCCGGAATGCTCGGGTCCCTACCCGCAGGTGGTATGCCCTGAGCTATGCGCTCGTTATGGCTTCAACAAAGATGGATACTGCAAAGAATCACAGTACTGGTGTTGTCGCGGTGCCAAATTAGCCCAGCCAGTCCTTGCGAATCCTAGTGTAAATCCATAGGTGGGAAACTCTAGATGCTGATGCGCCACAGTATGTATCCGCGAGGAGATGAAACTTGATATGAAATAAGTTTTTATCAGTTAATTCATCTGGATGGATGTGGTCGAAATTAATGGTCAATAGTTTAGTATGCCCCCAATGGATGGGATGAAATTAACATGCAGTAGATCGATTTGGTAAAACATTTTATTCCACGGAACAAAATTTTATGTCACCAATCGTGTGTGTCCCAGTTGAACTAGAACTTGCTCCCTTAATCTTGTTTTAACTTGGCTCCTTCAAGCGACCGACCTCGCACAATTCAAAATAAAAACAACCTCCCTCGCTGCCTCGCGATCATCTCGGTAGATACGTTGTCTTTCTTCAAAAGAAGAAAAGTCTGCCTTGCAAATGTATTGTTTTACATGCTGCAGTCGGTGCGATAGATAATCTCGTCTTCTGGCCGACCTCGTGTGAATCTCTTCTCAGTCTTCGGCGCCCTTGAGTGAAGTGTTGGAAATAGAGCAATGAAGCAATACAATTACCTAAATCTGAATTTCAACGATGATGGTAATGAAATACGATGAACAGTGTTTATTTACGTGCCAACCTATTCCTAGTTCCCTACATATATTAACTAGTTATGGACAGCAGTAGATTTTTCATGTACTTTTCTTTCGAAAAGGCTAAGGCCCTGTATAAAGTATCACAAGTCCTTACAAACACACTCATCTGGAAAGATAAAATTTCATTCAAAATTTTGGGATGCCAAAGTCCTCTTCCTCCTGCATCTACTGACGGTCCGCCATGAGCATAGCTCGATGCCTTTTCTGGGCCTCCGCCTCGGTGGAGGAAACTTCTCAATAGCTTTTAGCAGCAGTGGCAGGAAGTCGTCGATGCAGACCAGTATACGCTGGCGGCCGCAGTTTGCAAAACAAATCACCGCCTCAAAGAAGAAAATGCCGACAAGGGCCTGTAGAAACTCTGAAGACAATGAACGCTGGCTGTATTCAGACGGATCCACCGGAAACCTGAACCGACCAGATCCCGAAAGATCCATAGGATACACAACTCTACACGCTCTCTGCCAGTGATAAACACACCAACGAAATGGGGAAACACCGGGAAGAACATTATTCCCTGAGGGGGATAGCGTTGCCGCCTCGCCACCCAAACCAAACTTGAAGACTCCCCATAAATATTCTGAAAAAAGGTCACCCATGCCTTGCAGGACAGGTCTGGGTCTGATGTCGACCTTGTCACCGTGCGGAACCATGCACCGACACTAGTAGAAAAACGACTTTACGTGAGCCCCATTAGTCCTGGTTTGATAACGGCCCGGGACTAATGTGACCATTAGTCCCGGTTCCAACGCCTAGGGGGCGGGCATCATTAGTCCCGGTTCGTTATGTACCTCTAGTCCCGGTTTGTGACACAAACCGGGACTAAAGGGGTGGTGGTAGGCTGGCGTCAGGCTGGGGCTCCCGCGAGCCCCTTTAGTCCCAGTTTGTATCATAAACCGGGACTAGAGGTATACCTCTAGTCCCGGTTTGTATAACCAATCGGGACTAAAGATGCCCCTATATAAACCGTTCGTCCAGCCCGAGCCCATTTTCCCCTTTCCTCTCCTCTCTGTTCTTGCCCTCTTGCTCGAGCTCATCTTCCATTTTTGACAAAATTTGACAAGATTTGAAGGCACCTCATCCATCCAAGTGTTCACAAAGGTTAGCAACTTTGTCCTTTCATCTCTCATTGCTAGATTAGCTCTTGCAATGCTCTATAAGTATAGTAATTTGTGGGTTTTAGTTTGGGAGTAATTATATGTGGGAGTTTATTTGATTTATATGCAATTTGAGCTCAAATTAACTACTTAATTTGCATATGTAGGTGTTGTTTACTTAGTGCCTTCCTGTCCCCGTCCTAACCACTGTCGATCGCCCACACCGTCCCGTCGCCGGCACCACCTTGGTGAGCCTCTTGTTCCTTATCCTTTTTATAAAAAAAGCATGTTTGTGTGATTTAGATAGTTACTTGTATAATTTTCTTACCCGTACGTTGTTTGTTATACATAATGGCATGGTTTTGATTTCCGTCCCCGTCGGCCCTCATCCGGTTTATGATTCAGATCTGGTATATTCTCTTTTATATCGATTTGTTGCATTTCGTGTTTATGACAATTATGCCCATCAAATTGACATAGATATTTTTATCTAGGAGGTATGTGAACCAGAAATTGCAACCGATCCTCTTGTCGAGAAATTAAATTTAGTTGAAAAAAAACGAGTATTTGGAAGAAAAATTGAAAAGAATTAAAGAAGAGAAGATGAAACTGGAGTTGTATGTTGCCGATGTCGTCGATGATCATAAGATCAAGATGGATGCAATGCGCTTGAAGATTAGAAAGATTAGAAAATATGCGGGTTAATAAAGAGGCTTGGTATCACTATGCTGTTGGATCAATTGTTACCTTAGTTGCGATTTTGATCGCATTTGTTATTGCATTTAAATGCTTTAGCTAGAGAGTTTGTATGTTGTTTTATGAGAATAAGTGTGTATGAACTTTATGTATGAACTTGTATTAATTTGGTCTTTTCGGTGTTGTGTAATGAAGATGAGCCGGCAATGGATGTATGATGACCAATGCTCTCCCCAGTTCATTAATGGCGTGCATACTTTTCTGGTTGCGGCTGAGACAAACAAGTGGGCGGATGGTTTTATGTGTTGTCCATGTGCTGTCTGTAAGAATGATCACAATTACTCTAACTCAAGAACCATTCACGTCCACCTGTTTACGTCCGGTTTCATGTCCGGCTATAACTGTTGGACCAAGCACGGAGAAAGAGGGTTTCTAATGGAAGAGAATGAAGAAGAAGAGGATGATGACAGCTATCCTGGCCATGGGTTCCCTGAATATGATGGTACTACAATGGGGGGAAGAAGCTGAGCCGGCAATGGGGGAAGAAGCTGAAGAAGAGGCATCAGATGAGCCCGCTAATGATCTTGGTCGGGCCATTGCCGATGCAAAGAGAAACCGCGCAAGTGAAAAGGAGAAGCTGAAGTTGCAGCGCATGTTAGAGGATCACAACAAATTGTTGTACCCAAATTGCGAAGATGACAAGAAAAAGCTGGGTACCACACTGGAATTGCTGCAATGGAATGCAGAGAATGGTGTATCTGACAAGGGATTTGAAAAGTTGCTGATAATGTTAAAGAAGATGCTTCCAAAGGACAACGAATTGCCCGACAGTACGTACGAAGTAAAGAAGGATGTCTGCCCTCTAGGATTAGAGGTGCAGAAGATACATGCATGCCCTAATGATTGCATCCTCTACCGCGGTGAGTACGAGGATTTGAATGCATGCCCGGTATGCGGTGCATTGCACTATAAGATCAGCCGCGATGACTCTGGTGATGTTGAGGGCGAGTGCCCCAGGAAGAAGATTTCTGCCAAGGTGATATGGTATGCTCCTATAATACAATGGTTGAAACGATTGTTTCAAAACAAAGAGCGTGCCAAGTTGATGCTGAAGGAAATATGCCCTAGAGGCAATAATAAAGTTGTTATTTTATATTTACTTATTCATGATAAAGGTTTATTATTCATGCTAGAATTGTATTGATCGGAAACTTAAATACATGTGTGAATACATAAACAAATACCGTGTCCCTAGTAAGCCTCTACTAGATCAGCTCGTTGATCAGAGATGGTTAAGGTTTCCTAACCATAGACATGTGTTGTCATTTGATAACGGGATCACATCACTAGGAGAATGATGTGATGGACAAGACCCATCCGTTAGCTTAGCATAATGATCGTTCAGTTTATTGCTATTGCTTTCTTCATGTCAAATAAATATTCCTTCGACTATGAGATTATGCAACTCCCGGACACCGGAGGAATACCTTGTGTGCTATCAAACATCACAACGTAACTGGGTGATCATAAAGATGCTCTACAAGTATCTCCGAAGGTGTTTGTTGAGTTGGCATAGGTCGAGATTAGGATTTGTCACTCCAAGTATCGGAGAGGTATCTCTGGGCCCTCTCGGTAATACACATCATAAGCTTGCTAGCAAATGACTAAGGAATTTAGTCATGAGGTGATGTATTACGGAACGAGTAAAGAGACTTGCCGGTAATGAGATTGAACTAGGTATGAAGATACTGACGATCGAATCTCGGGCAAGTAACATACCGATGGACAAAGGGAATCACGTATGTTGTCATAACGGTTCGACCGATAAAGACCTTCGTAGAATATGTAGGAGCCAATATGGGCATCCAGGTTCCGCTATTGGTTATTGACTGGAGAGGTGTCTCGGTCATGTCTACATAGTTCTCGAACCCGTAGGGTCCGCACACTTAACGTTCGTTGACGATATAGTGTTATATGAGTTATATGATTTGGCGACCGAATGTTGTTCGGAGTCCTGGATGAGATCACGGACATGACGAGGAGTCTCGAAATGGTCGAGAGGTAAAGATTGATATATAGGACGATGGCATTCGGACACTGGAAGTGTTTCGGAGAAAACCGGATAGTCATCAGAGTACCGGAGGGGGTACCAGTCACCCCGGGAGAGTATTGGGCCTATTGGGCCATAAGAGGGGAGCACACCAGCCCACAAGGGGCTGGCGCGCCCCCATGGCAGCCGCCCAAGTGGGGAAAGGAAAGGGGGGACGATTTGGCCTCCCCTTCCTTCTCTTCCCCCCTTTCCTTTCTTCTCCAGCAAAGAAGGAAAAGGGGGGCGCCACTTGGGGAGGACCCCAAGTAGGATTCGGCCTACTTGGGGCGCCCTCCTGGCTGCTCCCTCCTCCCCCCCCCCCACCTATATATATGTGGGAGGGGGGCACCTAGCATAAGCACATCAATCCCTTAGCTGTGTGCGGCACCCCCTCCACCGTTTACACCCCCGGTCATATTTTTGTAGTGCTTAGGCGAAGCACTGCGGAGATAGCTTCACCATCACCGTCACCACGCCGTCGTGCTACCGGAACTCATCTACTACCTCGCCATCTTGCTGGATCAAGAAGGTGCAGGACGTCACCGAGCTGAACGTGTGCAGAACGCGGAGGTGCCGTACGTTCGGTACTTGATCGGTTGGAGCGTGAAGAAGTTCGACTACATCAACCGCGTTGTTAAACTCTTCCGCTTACGGTCTACGAGGGTACGTAGACACACTCTCCGCGCTCGTTGCTATGCATCTCCATGGATAGATCTTGCGTGTGCGTAGATTTTTTTTTGTTTTCCATGCAATGTTTCCCAAAGTGGCATCTGAGCCAAGTCTATGCGTAGATGATATGCACGAGTAGAACACAAAGAGTTGTGGGCAGTGATAGTCATACTGCTTACCACCAACGTCTTATTTTGATTCTGTGGTATTGTGGGATGAAGCGGCCTAGACCAACCTCACATGTCCACTCACATGAGACCGGTTCCACCGACAGACATGCGACTAGTTTTGCATAAAGGTGGCTGGTGGGTGTGTGTTTCTCCTACTTTAGTTGAATCGAATTTGACTATGGTCGGTCCTTGAAGAAGGTTAAAACAACAAACTTGATGAATCACCGTTGTTGTTTTTGCCGTAGGTAAGAAGGGTTCTTGCTAGAAGCCCATAGAGCCACGTAAAACTTGCAACAACAAAGTAGAGGACGTCTAACTTGTTTTTGCAGGGCATGTTGTGATGTGATATGGTCAAGATATGATGTGATATATGTTGATGTATGAGATGATCATGTTTTGTAATATCGACAACCGGCAGGAGCCTTAGGGTTGTCTCTCTAGTGTATGAAGTGCAAGCTCCATGTAATTGCTTTACTTTATCACTATTCGTTAGCGGTAGTTGTAGAAGCAATAGTTGGCGTGACGACCTCGACGCAACGACGCTACGATGAAGATCAAGGTGTCGAGCCGGCGACGATGGAGATCATGACGATGCTTTGGAGATGGAGATCAAAAGCACAAGATGATGATGGCCATATCATGTCACATATTTTGATTGCATGTGATGTTTATCCTTTATGCATCTTATTTTGCTTAATTAGAACGGCGGTAGCATTATAAGATGATCCCTTCACTAAATTTCAAGATAAAAGTGTTCTCCCCGAGTATGCACCGTTGCCAAAGTTCGTCGTTTCGAAGCACCACGTGTTGATCGGTTGTGATAGACTCTACGTTCACATACAACGGGTGTAAGACAGTTTTGCACATGCAGAATACTTGGGTTAAACTTGACGAGCCTAGCTTGTACAGACATGGTCTCAGAACACTGGAGACCGAAAGGTCGAATGTGAGTCATATAGTATATATGATCAACATAGAGATGTTCACCATTGATGACTATCCCATCTCACGTGATGATCGGACATGGGTTAGTTGATTTGGATCACGTATCACTTAGATGACTTGAGGGATGTTTATTTAAGTGGGAGTTCATTAGTAATTTGATTAATTGAACTTAATTTATCATGAACTTAGTCTTATAGTTTTGCGTATCTATGTTGTAGATCAATGGCCCGAGCTACCGTTCCCCTAAATTTTAATGCGTTCCTAGAGAAAGCTAAGTTGAAAGATGATGGTAGCAACTACACGGACTGGGTCCATAACTTGAGGATTATCCTCATTGCTGCATATAAGAATTATGTCCTTGATGCACCGCTAGGTGAAAGGCCTGATGTAGGAGCTGAAGCTGATGTTATGAATGTCTGGCAAGCTCGATCTGATGACTACTCGATAGTTCAGTGTGCCATGCTTTACGGCTTAGAACCGGGACTTCAAAGACGTTTTGAACGTCATGGAGCATATGAGATGTTCCAAGAGTTGAAGTTAATATTTCAAGAAAATGCCCGGGTAGAGAGATATGAAGTCTCCAACAAGTTCTATAGCTGCAAGATGGAGGAGAACAGTTCTGTCAGTGAACACATACTCAAAATGTCTGGGTATTATAATCACTTGACTCAGCTGGGAGTTGATCTTCCAGTTGATTGTGTTATTGACAGAGTTCTTCAATCACTGCCACCAAGCTACAAAGGCTTCGTGATGAACTATAATATGCAAGGGATGAACAAAACAATTCCCGAGCTCTTCGCAATGCTTAAGGCCGCGGAGGTAGAAATCAAGAAGGAGCATCAAGTGTTGATGGTTAACAAGACCACTAGTTTCAAGAAAAAGGGAAATGGAAAGAAAGGGAACTTCAAGAAGACTGGCAAGCAAGTTGCCACTCCCGGGAAGAAACCCAAAGCTGGACCCAAGCCTGAAACTGAGTGCATGATGCCTGCTAGAACTACGTCGGTTTTTCCCGAGAGAGGGAGGGATGATGCAGCACAGCGACGGTAGGTATTTCCCTCAGTGATGAGACCAACGTTATCGAACCAGTAGGAGAACCACGCAACACCATGTAAACAGCTCCTGCACATAAAGAACAAATACTTGCAACCCGACGTGTTAAATGGGTTGTCAATCCCTTTCGGGTAACGAGATAGATAAAATTGTAGTAGATTGAAAGATGCAAATAAAAGAAAATAAAATTCAGCGAGGTATTTTTGGGTTTTTCAATTAATAGATCTGAAAATAAAAGTTGCAAATAAATAAAAGAGCGAATAGCAAAATAGATCTTGAAGGCAAATATATTAAAGAAGAGACCCGGGGGCCGTAGTTTTCACTAGTGGCTTCTCTCGAGAAAAATAGCAAACGGTGGAAACAAATTACTGTTGGGCAATTGATAGAACTTCAAATACTCATGACAATATCCATGCAATGATCATTATATAGGCATCACGTCCAAGATTAGTAGACCAACTCCTACCTGCATCTACTACTATTACTCCATACATCGACCACTATCCAGCATGCATCTAGTGTATTAAGTTCATGGAGAAACGGAGTAATGCAATAAGAACGATGACATGATGTAGACAAGATCTATTTATGTAGAAATAGACCCCATCTTGTTATCCTTAATGGCAACGATACATACGTGTCGTTTCCCTTTCTGTCACTGGGGTCAAGCACCGTAAGATCGAACCCATCACAAAGCACCTCTTCCCATTGCAAGATAAACAGATCAAGTTGGCCAAACAAAACCCAAATATCTAAGAAGAAATACGAGGCTATAAGCAATCATGCATATAAGAGATCAAGAGACTCAAATAACTTTCATGGATAAAAAGATAGATCTGATCATAAACTCAAAGTTCATCGTATCCCAACAAACACACCGCAAAAAGAGTTACATCATATGGATCTCCAAGAGACCATTGTATTGAGAATGAAACAAGAGAGAGAAAGCCATCAAGCTACTAACTACGGACCCGAAGGTCTACAATGAACTACTCATGCATCATCGGAGAGGCACCAGTGAGGATGATGAACCCCTCCGTGATGGTGTCTAGATTGGATCTGTGGTTTCTGGAACTTGCGGCGACTGGAATTGATTTTCGTCGACTCCCCTAGGGTTTCTGGAATATTGGGGTATTTATAGAGCAAAGAGGCGGTGCGGGAGGCCCCCGAGGTGGGCACAACCCACCTTGGCACGCCTGGGCCTCCAGGCACGCCCTGGTGGGTTGTGCTCCCCTCGGAGCACCCCCAGGTGCTTCTCTGGCCCACTGGATGTCTTCTGGTCCAAAAAAATCCACAAAAAGTTTCGCTGCGTTTGGACTCCGTTTGGTATTGATTTCCTGCGATGTAAAAAACATGCAGAAAACAACAACTGGCACTGGGCACTATATCAATAGGTTATTACCAAAAAATGATATAAAATGATTATAAAATGATTGTAAAACATCCAAGAATGATAATATAACAGCATGGAACAATCAAAAATTATAGATACGTTGGAGACGTATCAGCATCCCCAAGCTTAATTCCTGCTCGTCCTCGAGTAGGTAAATGATAAAACTGAATTTTTGATGTGGAATGTTGCCTAACATGTTCATCACATATTCTTTTCTTAATAGCATGGACATGTGGACTTTTATATGGTTCAAAGCAATAGTCTAGTTTTGACATGATAACTTAAATACTCAAGCATATCAACAAGCAACCATGCCTTTCAAAATATCAACACTAAAGCAAGTCATCCCTAGCCCATCATGCTCAATCATTGATCTATTCATGAAACACACTCGAATATTAGCTACACCCAATGCTCAAGTACGATCATTGTGCCCCTTAGTTGGTGCTTTGTAAGAGAAGATGGAGACTCAAATTAAAAATAAAAATTGCATAAAGTAAAAGAAAGGCCCTTCGCGGAGGGAAGTAGGGATTTGTAGAGGTGCCAGAGCTCAAAGCTTAAATTGAGAGATAAAAACATTTTGAGAGGCATACTTTTCTCACCAACGAAAATGACTTAGAGCTCCCAACGCTTTCCATGGTAGATATATCATAGGCGGTTCCCAAACAGAAAATAATGTTTATTCCTTTTTCCACCATTTCTTTCACTTTTCATGGCTAGCCGTATCCACGGGTGCCCTCCATACCAACACTTTTCAAAGAATTTATTATTTGACAACATAAAGTAAATTCATTTTTCATTTCGGGACTGGGCATCCCTAATACCTTTGCCGTATTCTCGTGCAATGACATGTGAATAAACACTCATCGTGAGAATAACACATCTAGCATGGAAAATATCGGCCACCCCTCACCGCCTTGCAAGCGGTATGAGCACACAAAAGAGAAATTTACTTTGAAAATTAGAGATGGCACTAACAAATTTGCTTAGAACAGCACGGAAATACCGCATATAGGTAGGTATAGTGGACTCATATGGCAAAACTGGTTTAAAGGGTTTTGGATGCACAAGTAGTGATCATACTTAGTGCAAATGAAGGCTAGCAAAAAGATTGGGAAGCGCCCAACCCAGAAACGAATAATCTCGTAAGCAAGCATTAAGCATAAGTAACACCGCATAATGCACCATAAGTAAGATATAATTTCATTGCATAACTATTGACTTTCGTACTTGCATAGGGAATCACAAACCTTAACACCAATATTCTTACTAAAGCACAATTACTCATCAACATGGCTCACATATTATATCGTCATATCTCAAAACTATTACAAAGACCCAAGTTTATTTTGTCCAATGATCTTCATGAAAGTTTTTATTATATCCTTCTTGGATATCTATCACTTTGGGACTAGTTTCATATGTTGCTTTTAATAAGCTCAAACAAATATAAGTGAAGAACATGAGCATAATATTTCTTTCTCTCAAATTAATCTAAGTGAAGCAAGAGAGAATTTCTTCAAAATTTTACTAACTTTCAAATAAATCTAAGTGGAGCATGAGAGCATTACTTCAAAAATAACAAAGCACACCGTGCTCAAAAAAGATATAAGGGAAGCACTAGAGCAATTCCAAGGCTCTAAAAATTTAAGTGAAGCATAGGAGCAAGCATAGCATAGTTTTTGGCTCTCTCAAAAAGGTGTGTCCAGCAAGGATTCAAGACTTAAAATAAAAAGCAAAACAAGCAAAGACTCAAATCATACAAGACACTCCAAGCAAAACTCATGATATGTGACGAATAAAAATATAGTTCCAAGTAAAATACCGATGGTCATTAGAAGAAAGAGGGGATGCCACTCGGGGGCATCCTCAAGCTTAGTTGCTTGATACTTCTTGAATATTATCTTGGGGTTCCTCGGTAATCCCCAAGATTAGTCTTTTGCTAATCCTTATTCCTTCATCCATCGTAATATCACCGAAAACTTGAAAACTTCAATCACACAAAACTCAACAAAACCTTCGTGAGATCCGTTAGTATAAGAAAACAAATCACTACTTTAAGTACTGTTGCAAACCCATTCATATTTTATTTTTGCATTATATATACTGTATTCCAACTTTTCTATGGCAAAAACTCTTCAAAGAAAACCATAGAATCATCAAAACAAGCACACAATGCAAAGAAAACAGAATCTGTCAAAAACAGAACAGTGTGTAGCAATCTGAAAACTTCGAATACTTCTGTAACTCCAATTTTTTTGAAAAATTAGGACAACGTGAGAAATTTGTTTATTAATCTTCTTCCAATAGAATCAACTCAAAAGCACTCTTCTGTAAAAACTAATAAATATTTTCGTGAGCGCAAAAGTTTCTGTTTTTCAGCAAGATCAAACCGACTATCACCCAAATCAACCCAAAGGCTTTGCTTGGCACAAACACTATTTTAAACCACAAAAACACATCTAATCAGAAGCATAATTCGGTATTTTATTGAAAACAGCAAGAAAACCAAAAAGCAAAAAGATACAAGTTGGGTTGCCTCCCAACGAGCGCTATCGTTTTACGCCCCTAGCTAGGCATAACGCAAAGGATCTAAGTGTTGTCAACTTTGTTTCGAGATCCATAAGATGCCCACATGATTGATTCATAAGGTGGCTTGATTCTAGTTCTAGGGAAGTGTTACATACCCTTCCTTAGTGGAAATTGAAATTTAATATTGCCTTCTTCCATATCAATCACGGCACCAATAGTACGTAAAAAACGGCCTACCAAGAATAATTTGACAAGACGGATTGCAATCAATATCAAGAACAATAAAATCTATGGGCACATAATTCCTATTTGCAAGAATAAGAACATCATTAATTCTTCCCATAGGTTTTTTAATAGTAGAATCCGCCAAGTGCAAATTTAAAGAGCATTCTTCAATATCGGTAAGACCAAGCACATCACACAAAGATTTAGGAATTGTAGAAACACTAACACCCAAGTCACATAAAGCAAAACACTCATAATTTTTAATCTTGACTTTGATAGTAGGTTCCCATTCATCTTGTAGTTTTCTAGGAATTGAAACTTCTAATTCCAACTTTTCTTCAAAAGCTTTCATCATAGCATCAACAATATGTTTAGTAAAAGCTTTATTTTGTTCATAAGCATGGGGTGAATTTATCATGGATTGCAACAAATAAATACAATCAACCAAAGAGCAACTATCATAATTAAAGTCTTTGTAATCCAAAATAGCGGGCACATCACTAGTTAAAGTCTTGACCTCTTCAAACCCACTTTTATCAACAATTTCAACAAGATTTTCACCCTCCAAATTATCGGGACGCCTTCTAGCTAAAGTTGACTCTTCTCTAGTCCCTTTATCATCAATCTTAATTTTACTAAACAAGGAATCAATAGAAGAAACAACAATCATTTTAAGATCTTCATCACTTTTATCCTTTAACGAGATTGGTTTAGCGGCCATTTGATTTACTAAGGTAGCTTGTGCATCGGATATTTTACCTAGCAAACTTTCAGCAAAAGCATACTTAGATTGGAGATTGCAAACTTCTTTACTAATATCATCAAGTTGTTTTGTTATAGCATCTAGCACAACGGAGTGTTCCTTAAGTTCTTCGGTGAAATACTTATTATGCTCAAATTGTGTAGTCATATATTCCTTAGTACTTCTCTCAATTTCAAACAAAATATTTGGGTAGGGAACATCATAATATTTTTTTTGAGGCAGCATGACTACGCAAACAAGATTGCACTCAAAAAACAGATCTGACGAGAAAACGGCGAACGAATAAGAGGGCTAATAAAACGGCAAATTTTTGTGAAGTGGGGGAGAGAAAAATGAGAGGCAAATGGCAAATAATGTAAATTGCAAGGAGATGAGATTTGTGATTAGGAACCTGGTAGATGTTGATGATGTCTCCCCGGCAACGGCGCCAGAAACTCCTCTTGATGTCTGATAGAACTACGTCGGTTTTTCCGCACAGAAGGAGGGATGATGCAGCACAGCGACGGTAGGTATTTCCCACAGAGAACAAATACTTGCAACCCGACGTGTTAAAGGGGTTGTCAATCCCTTTCGGGTAACGAGATAGATAAAATTGTAGTAGATTAAAAGGTGCAAATAAAAGCAAATAAAATTCAGTGAGGTATTTTTGGGTTTTTGGATTAATAGATCTGAAAATAAAAGTTGCAAATAAATAAAAGAGCGAATAGCAAAATAGATCTTGAAGGCAAATATATTAAAGAAGAGACCCGGGGGCCGTAGTTTTCACTAGTGGCTTCTCTCGAGAAAAATAGCAAATGGTGGAAACAAATTACTATTGGGCAATTGATATAACTTCAAATACTCATGATGATATCCAGGCAATGATCATTATATAGGCATCACGTCCAAGATTAGTAGACCGACTCCTGCCTGCATCTACTACTATTACTCCACACATCGACCACTATCCAGCATGCATCTAGTGTGTTAAGTTCATGGAGAAACGGAGTAATGCAATAAGAATGATGACATGATGTAGACAAGATCTATTTATGTTGAAATAGACCCCATCTTGTTATCCTTAATGGCAACGATACATACGTGTCGTTTCCCTTTCTGTCACTGGGATCAAGCACCGTAAGATCGAACCCATCACAAAGCACCTCTTCCCATTGCAAGATAAATAGATCAAGTTGGCCAAACACAACCCAAATATCGAAGAAGAAATACGAGGCTATAAGCAATCATGCATATAAGAGATCAAGAGACTCAAATAACTTTCATGGATAAAAAGATAGATCTGATCATAAACTCAAAGCTCATCATATCCCAACAAACACACCGCAAAAAGAGTTACATCATATGGATCTCCAAGAGACAATTGTATTGAGAATCAAACGAGGGAGAGAAAGCCATCTAGCTACTAACTACGGACCCGAAAGTCTACAATGAACTACTCACGCATCATCAGAGAGGCACCAATGAGGATGATGAACCCCTCCGTGATGGAGTCCAGATTGGATCTGTAGTTTCTGGAACTTGCGGCGGCTGGAATTGATTTTCGTCGACTCCCCTAGGGTTTATGGAATATTGGGGTATTTATAGAGCAAAGAGGCAGTGTGGGAGGCCCCCGAGGTGGGCACAACCCACCTGGGCGCGCCTGGGCCTCCAGGCGCGCCCTGGTGGGTTGTGCTCCCCTCAAAGCACCCCCCAGGTGCTTCTCCGGCCCACTGGATGTCTTCTGGTACAAAAAAATACACAAAAAGTTTCGCTAGGTTTGGACTCCGTTTGGTATTGATTTCCTGCGATGTAAAAAACATGCAGAAAATAGCAACTGGCACTGGGCACTATGTCAATAGGTTAGTACCAAAAAATGATATAAAATGATTATAAAATGATTGTAAAACATCCAAGAATGATAATATAACAGCATGGAACAATCAAAAATTATAGATATGTTGGAGACGTATCAGCATCCCCAAGCTTAATTCCTGCTCCTCGTCGAGTAGGTAAATGATAAAAACAGAATTTTTGATGTGGAATGCTGCCTAACATGTTCATCACATATTCTTTTCTTAATAGCATGGACATGTGTACTTTTATATGGTTCAAAACAATAGTCTAGTTTTGACATGATAACTTAAATACTCAAGCATATCAACAAGCAACCATGTCTTTCAACATATCAACACTAAAGCAAGTTATCCCTAGCCCGTCATGCTCAATCATTGATCTATTCATGAAACACACTCGAATATTAGCTACACCCAATGCTCAAGTACGATAATAGTGCCCCTTAGTTGGTGCTTTGTAAGAGAAGATGGAGACTCAAATTAAAATTAAAAATTGCATAAAGTAAAAGAAAGGCCCTTAGCGGAGGGAAGTAGGGATTTGTAGAGGTACTAGAGCTCAACTTAAATTGAGAGATAAAAACATTTTGAGAGGCATACTTTTCTCACCAACGAAAATGACTTAGAGCTTCCAACACTTCCCATGCTAGATATATCATAGGCGGTTCCCAAACAGAAAATAAAGTTTATTCCTTTTTCCACCATTTCTTTCACTTTTCATGGCTAGCCGTATCCACAGGTGCCCTCCATACCAACACTTTCCAAGGAATTTATTATTTGACAACATAAAGTAAATTCATTTTTTATTTCGGGACTGGGCATCCCTAATACCTTTGCCGTATTCTCGTGCAATGACAAGTGAATAAACACTCATCGTGAGAATAACACATCTAGCATGGAAAATATCGGCCACCCCTCACCGCCTCGCGAGCGGTACAAGCACACAAAAGAGAAATTTATTTTGAAAATTAGAGATGGCACTTACAAATTTGCTTAGAACGGCACGGAAATACCGGATATAGGTAGGTATAGTGGACTCATATGGCAAAGCTGGTTTAAAGGGTTTTGGATGCACAAGTAGTGATCATACTTAGTGCAAATGAAGGCTAGAAAAAAGATTGAGAAGCGCCCAACCAAGAAACGAATAATCTCGTAAGCAAGCATTAAGCATAAGTAACACCGAATAATGCACCATAAGTAAGATATAATTTCATTGCATAACTATTGACTTTCGTACTTGCATAGGGAATCACAAACCTTAACACCAATATTCTTACTAAAGCACAATTACTCATCAACATGGCTCACATATTATATTGTCATATCTCAAAACTATTACGAAGAACCAAGTTTATTTTGTCCAATGATCTTCATGAAAGTTTTTAATATATCCTTCTTGGATATCTATCACTTTGGGACTAGTTTCATATGTTGCTTTTAATAAGCTCAAACAAATATAATTGAAGAACATGAGCATAATATTTCTTTCTCTCAAATTAATCTAAGTGAAGCAAGAGAGAATTTCTTCAAAATTTTACTAACTTTCAAATAAATCTAAGTGGAGCATGAGAGCATTTCTTCAAAAATAACAAAGCACTCCGTTCTCAAAAAAGATATACACTACTGGAATCAGGATCTTTGCCGTCAGCCAGCTCTTTACCGTCCGCTAGCTGACGACAAAGAAGGTCTTTGCCATCAGCTTACAGAAAACTGACGGCAAAGAAAGAGCTGATGGCAAAGATCATGTTTGCCGTCAGCCAGCTCTTTCCCGTCTGCTTTGCCGTCCGCTAGCAGACGGAAAAGAGGGAGGGTGGCCCACTAACGAGAACCACCTAACGGCCACTTTCTTTGCCGCCTGCTAGCAGACGGCAAAAAAAGTGGCCAACCTAACGGCCATTTCCCCCGGCCCCACCCCACTAGCTAGGCTCTTTGCCGTCTGCTAGCAGACGGCAAAGAGCTTTGACCTAACAAAAAACGGCCAGCGCCCGCGCCCCACCCCTCTCTCTCTCCCCTCTCTCTCTCTCCCCTCACCCGACCCGCGCCGTCCCCATGCGAGAGCCGCCCCCGCCGCCGACCCCCACCGTCCCCACCGCCCCCAACCCCCAAGGCCGCCCGCCGCCCCGGCGCCCCGCCCAGGCTTTGCGGCCGCCCCGGCGCCCCGCCGCCCGTCGCCGCTCTGCCCCCCGCCGCCCGGCGCGCCCGGCGCCTCTTTGTCCAGCCGCCCCCCGCCGCCCGGCGCCACTCCGTCCAGCCGCCCCCTGGTGAGGTTCTTCCCTTTTTTTTTCTTTTTTTTTCTTGCTTTTTTTTTATTTAGGTTGTACTGTTAGTAATTTAGGTTAGTTGATTTAGGTTGTACTGTTAGTAATTTAGGTTAGTTGCTTTTTTTAGGTTAGTAGATTTTTGGTTAGTAGATTGTAGGTTAGTTTTTTTATATTTAGTCATATTTTAGGTTAGTAGATTTTAGGTTAGTCATATTTTAGGTTATTAGTACATTCTGTGAGATGAAAAAAAAGAAGAAAAGAAGAAAAAGTAGAAGTGGAGAGGAAAAAGGAAAATAAGGAAAATGAAGAAGAAATTATTGTTAAGTTAGTTTTCATCATGCTCATATGATTCGCGTTCGTTACTTTGATAATTTGATATGTGGGTGGACCGGTGCTTGGGTGCTGTCCTTACATGGACAAGCCTCCCACTTATGATTAACCCCTCTCGCAAGCATCCGCAACTACGAAAGAAGAATTAAGATAAATCTAACCATAGCATGAAACATGTGGATCCAAATCAGCCCCTTACGAAGCAACGCATAAACTAGGGTTTAAGCTTCTGTCACTCTAGCAACCCATCATCTACTTATTACTTCCCAATGCCTTCCCCTAGGCCCAAACAATGGTGAAGTGGCATGTATTCGACGTTCACATAACACCACTAGAGGAAAGACAACATACATCTCATCAAAATATCGAACGAATACCAAATTCACATGATTACTTATAACAAGACTTCTCCCATGTCCTCGGGAACAAACGTAACTACTCACAAAGCATATTCATGTTCATAATCAGAGGAGTAATAAATATCATTAAGGATCTGAACATATGATCTTCCACCGAATAAACCAACTAGCATCAACTACAAGGAGTACTCAACACTACTAGCAACCTACAGGTACCAATCTGAGGTTTTGAGGCAAAGATCGGATACAAGAGATGAACTAGGGTTTGAGAGGAGGTGGTGCTGGTGAATATGTTGATGGAGATTGACCCCCTCTCGATGATAGGATCGTTGGTGATGACGATGACAATGATTTCCCCCTCCTGGAGGGAAGTTTCCCTGGCAAAACAGCTCCGCCGGAGCCCTAGATTGGTTCTGCCCAAGTTCCGCCTCGAGACGGTGGCGCTTCGTCCTGAAAGCTCTCTTCTGATTTTTTCCAGGTCAAAACACATCATATAGCAGAAGATGGGCACCGGAGGCCTGCCAGGGGGCCCACAAGCCACAGGGGCACGCCCCCAGGTTTGTGACCTCCTGGTGGGTCCCCTCTGGTATTTCCTTCGCCCAATATTTTTTATATATTTCAAAATAATTCTCCGTAAATTTTCAGGACTTTTGGAGTTGTGCAGAATAGGTCTCTCAGATTTGCTCCTTTTCCAGTCCAGAATTCCAGCTGCCGGCATTCTCCCTCTTCATGTAAACCTTGTAAAATAAGAGAGAAAAGGCATATGTATTGTACAAAAATAGGTAATAACAACCCATAATGCAATAAATATCAATATAAAAGCATGGTGCAAAATGGACGTATCATGAACCTTTGGTTCTCATGTGATGTTCCCTTTGCTTTGGGATACTTCACAAAACCTGGGATGCATCGGTATCCTCCTGAGTCATCACCATGCTCATTATACCGAAATCCTCATTACTAGTTTTGTTCTTCTTCCTCGTTATTGTGTTCCGGCATCCCCGTGAAGAAGTCACATGTGTCTGGCTAGACGATGATTGATGTTGTCACACAGAGAGGGCCCTAAGAATATATCTCCATCGTCGGAGGATCAAGTCCCAGTCTCAACCTATCCGATCACTTGTCACACTTTTCGATGAACTTGTAAGTTGTCGTTATGATCACCGTGTTACAGGTGACGTTTGAGCAACCCCAAAGCCCATCGTACGATAAGTGACCATGATACTCTCATGGTCTAAGAAGCAATATCATACGTTAACACTTCATGTTATTACACTTGAATACAGACGATATTAATCCAATTCACAACAAACAAGTTTGGGTTAGTTCAATATGATAGTTCTTCCAACGACATAATCTTATTGTTGTTTTAGGACTATCGTTACACTTAACAATATCCTAAGATCCGAAAAGCATGATCACTAACAACACTTGATCTAGTCCTTGAGGCGAGACTAGGAACCTTTTATTTAACCGTTTAACATTCCACACATGCATATGAGTTTTCCACTGAATCGCATATTCCAGGATCATAACAGTTATAGCATAGAATATGAACTCCATAATTATGAATAGGGAAATATAATAATACAAATATTATTGCCTCTAGGGCATATTTCCAACAAACACATCATTTGCAACTAACCTTTTTTCTCAAACAGAGGTGCTAAATTTAAACTATCACGAGCCATTGATCTACAACAATAAACACAAGATCCACTTCCAGACATAATTCATAATTAATTATTGCACTAGTGTTTTAAACAAATTTAATATAAAGTGCACTCCCACTCAAATCAATATCTCTCATACTTGATAGTAAGCGATTCAAGATCCGAATCTTATTCTCAGCCATTGATGTGGACATCACTGATGACGAGAATTTTGACTGGTGGGCAATCTTTTGCCGATCATATCTCCATATGACTCTTGTTCATCTTTCGATGCTTCGTGCTCCGAGCTCAGAACGATTCTGCCAAACCTTCAAGAAAACCGAGTGCTATCTTCTCACATGGTCTGACCATCCACCCATCTTACACCTCACATCCCGTTTGTACTCATGTGGACATGACGCACTCCGGAATGCTACGTGTTATAGATGGTACCAATACTGGGAAGATCACCTTTCAACTTGATATTTACTATGAGAGATCACCCTAACAATTGACTACTGTGTAATCAAAGGGTGCAAACAACCAAGGGATAAACATCTCAGGCAATTCATAATAGCATGATATAGTATAGCCCTGGGCACTGGGAACGTCTCCATGGTCCTCCGAGGTCTTCATGCAGTTTTCTCCAAAAGTGTTATCGTGGCGACAATTTTGAAAACTACCGTTGTGGCACTGATTTAGTTCTCCTACGCGTGTTGAAGTTCTAGGTCCTTCGTGTAACCTATAGGCTATCTCTACATCTATTACATTAAGGTGGCAATCCCGTGGCTCCAGCCATCATGCCGTGACGCGCAAGCCAGTTAACATTACAACATATAACAATCTCATACATAAACTCATTATCATACTGAAGGCTATACCACATCATATGCAAACCTGCAAAACCAAATTAGACGTCCTCTAATCAGTTTGGCAAATTTTAATTACGTGGTTGCTAGTGTTTCCAGATAACACTAACTACCTACATGCACAATCAAGGCGACGATTCTTGTTGCTAGATTAACTTTCGGGGTGTGTGAAAGAAGAGACTTGATAAAATCTCATTTCCCACACTAAACTTCATCAAATATGCATGACACCCTAGAAGGTCATTCATCTTCATTGCCCTCTTGCGTACGCAATAGTTCACTATTCTTGACTATGATGAAGCCCAAGGAACTGTTAGCAGATCGTCGACAGCCAGAGCCGATCGATTGCCAAAACCTTGTAAAGCAACATGATATCGTCAATGAACTTAACCGGAGCAACACTCGAGAAAAGCATAGCAAGAACAACAAACCCTCACATCCACATGTGATCTAGATCGAAACCTGCATCTACTCATAGAACCACTAATGATGCCACTGTTAGGAAACGTAGTAGAAAACAAAACAAATCGCCCTACCATCACCCACAAACAATATGAAGATGCATATAGGGTTTGGATCAACGATCGTTACCAGCATTGGGGTGCAGCAGAAGTAGACGAGTCGGTGTAGATCATACTAGGAGTCCGCCGAACTGTTGATGACGATCTCGCAAACCTCCCTCGAACGATCCCTTGAATAGAAGATCGAAAGCACGACCTCTCTACTTTGTTGCAAGTCTACTGTCTTCACGATCCGGCAGCGCTTCGCCGTCCATAGCTAATCATCGAATTAGAGGGAGGACATTAGAACCACACTGGGCTTCTAATTATGAGGATTAGAGGAACTAAGTCTAGCTCTAATTAGTCAACTAGGACCAACTAGAACTAGATGAACTAAAGGAGGCTCCAAAACTTGTGTAGAAAATAGGGCCAATACCTCAAGTATATATTGGTTAGAGGGGGGAAGGAGGGGCAGCACCAAGGAGAGAAAGACCCTCCTTGGGGCGCCGGCGCCAATTCGCCCCCCCCCCCTATGGAAAGGGGGGCTCTTCCACTTGGGCCCTTGTGGCCCAAGTTGCCTTCCACCTCTTAGCCTTTTATGGCCTGCTGATATTTAATTACTTATAAAAGCCCTCTAAGAATTACTAGAGCCTTTTATATATAATTTAACATCACCGAAAACATATTCTACCTATATATTAATTATCGAGGACACCCGGTATTGCCCCATAAACTCTGAAACCCTTCCGGTGACCCCGAAACGCTTCCGGTTCCTCTCAAAATTATTCCAAATATTAATTAAAAAATCCACACATAAATCCTCGATACTGTCATCCTACTAACACTCAGCATATCATGATTACCTTAAGCTTGTGACCCCGTAGGTTTGGTAAATCATAGACATAAACAAACCCCCTTCGTTCAATGACCGAGAGCGGAACCGTGAACATCCATATCGATCCCTATGATTACACGAATGACATTCGAGTGAACCTTTGGCTATCATGTTATGTTCCCTTTGCTTCGCAATACTTTACAAAACCCGATATGCATCGGTATCCTCCGGAGTCATGCACATGCTCACTATACCGTTGATCTTGTTGTTGGTTTTGTTCTTCTTTCTCATTGAAGTGTTCCGGCATCCCCATGACATAGTCACCTGTGTGTGCCCAGGCGATGGTGGATGTCGTCACACCGACAGGGACCTAAGAATATCTCTCCATCGTCGGAGGAGTAAATCCCACTCTCGAGCTATCCAGTCCCTTGTCAAACTTTTCGATGAACTCGTAAGTTGTCGTTATGATCACCTAGTTACAGATGACATTTGAGCAACCCCAAAGTCCACCATATGGTAGGAAGTGACTTTGATACTCCCATGGTCTAAGGAAATCAAAATACATGCTAACACTCTGTGTTATAACAATTTATTTCAGACGATATAATCTCAAAGTATAACAAACAAGATTGGGTTGATTCAGTATGATTGTTCTTCTAATGTCATACTCTCAATGTTGTTTTTGGGCTACCATTAGACTTAACGATATCCTAAGATCCGGAAAACATGATCACCAACAACACTTGAGCGAGTCTCAGAGGCAAGACTGGGAACCTATTCTTTTATCGTTTATCATTCCACACGTGCATATGAGTTTTCCACTAAATCACATATTCCATGATCATAGCGGTTATAGCATGAAACATAAACTCTTAATTATGAAAATGGAAATACAATAATATAATATTATTGCCTCTAGGGCATATTTCCAATAGGTTTGACCTAGCTGGGGACAATGGGAATTTTAATATAAGCAATGAGATCAAATAATATCTTTAGTTTTCAAATTATGTTCGGTGACACAAAAAACCATCGCAGGATATGGGTACACCTAGCCACACCCAAATTCATTGCCTAAAATCAGGCCAGAACATCATCAACATACCTGAGGGAGCTGATCCGAGAGGAAATAAGGTGGTGACAGAAAAACATCTTTAAAAAAATCTTAGGTGACATTTCCTGTTTCGTCACCGGGGTTTTTGTCACTGAATAGAGCAGATTTTGTAGTGTTACCTTCTGTAATTGGTCCGCTAATAGTTTTCTCGAAAGCTTAAGGCAGGAATTCAAGAAATAAATAGGACGATAGTCATTGACGTATTAATTATTTAATTTCTTAGGAATGAGAGTAATTAGAGATGGATTAAGACAATTCAGGAAGATGGATCCTTTCCAAAAGGTAATTTTATGTCATTATGACATATTTTTGGCACCTTTTATACAATTTTATTAGAATAACCTATTAATCTAGTGCTAGTTAACGTCTTCTATTTGTTTTGGGATTCGTAGAAATAATCTTTTCCAGGAACCAAACAAATATAAAATTAAAATAAGTCATCAAGAATGAAGTCAGGAAGACACCAGAAGGCATAAAGCAACTGACGATCGAAGATTACTAGCAAGTTTAAACCCAAAAAACATACACCACTCCCTCTTAGAGATTATTCATGTAAACATGGCCAATGACAAGACTAATAGATTGGAGCGCATATATGTATATAAATCATACAACGAAAAATAAAAGAAGTCAATTAAATCCTTGTATAATCTGATCATAAAGTGACAACTCATCACACTACAATTGAACACCGAGAATTACATTAGACTAATCACAATCATGTAGGGAAGATCATGTGATCATTGTATTGAAGAATGGGAGAGAGGAGATGCCACACAGCTACTATTATGAACCCATAGACCAAGGAGGATTACTCACACATGATCATTGGAGTAGCAAAGTTGTTGTAGATGGCTTGAACAACAATTTCGCCCTCTAGCAGACAATTGAGACTCCAGATTAGATTACCTCGAAACGCATCATGGCAGTGACATAAAATTTTCTCCTTTATTAGGATTGTGATCAAAGGGTTAATACAGAGCTAGGGGCCGAGAGGCAATGGTGGGGTTCCTCAAAGGCTCCACGGGGTGGGCCACGACGTCAGGGTGCATGGAGGCCTTTGGGTGGCCCTCTCACACTTCTTCGCCCCTCTGTGATCTTCTCATGATTTCCCGGATGACGTATTTTTCCTGGTCCCCCAAAATTTTATTTGGTTGCATAAAATACAAGCAAAAACGGCAACTGGCACTTGGCACTAGATTAAGAGGTTAGTCCAATAAAATAATATAAAGGAGGGCAAAACTATGTACAAATGATATAATAGCAGCATGAACTTGACAAAAAAATATATATACATCAAGAGATGTAGCCATACCAAGCTTAACCCCCGCTTTTCCATGACCAGGTAGATGATAAAAAGGAATATTTTTTGTAGTGAATGCTACCTCAACATGAACATGATTATCCGATGTAGCCTCACTAAAGTTTAACTCAAGAATAGTGATGCAGATCAATTGTCTATAGTTGATAATTAGGTAACAATAAACAAGCATACAAATAAACTCACTCTATCTCACTATAAATCAATGCATCAAGCCAACATTCACCTCACCAAAGTTTAAGAAAGAACGTCCATATTATATTAAAAATTTAGTTGTGACTATTATATTTCACAATGTCTAATAACATTTTATCATAAACCAACCCAAGGTCGACCAAGTAAAAGGACTTCATGGTCTTTCTGCATCATTCACTCAACTTACTTATGCAACACTTAAGCACGGGTCTAGACATTATCACTTATGGGGTAAAGAGAATAATGATGATGGTTTAAGAGAAGTCAAAAATAAGTTAGACTTGCATCAATACAATTGGATCATTAGGCATTGTTAAGGCCTTATAATCAATGCTAATGCAAGGAGTAGTGATTGCCATGCAACGGATGCACTTGAGTTATGAATGTATGAACACTCTGCTATGGACTAGTGGGGTGTGCATTCAACTTCCTTACTCATGAAGTCCTAGAGTATTTGAGGAAGCTTATCCTTGAAATATACAAGCCAAGTTCTGTAAGTATAAATCCCCACTAGTGTATGCAACATGACGTACATGAAAAGCCTCTATTATAATTTAGTGTTGTTGCTTTGAAGCACTTTATGATTTCTACAAAGAACATGTGCTACTTTGAAGCTCAAGTGCATACTAAAAAGGAATAGTAGTGTTGCTCCTTCACTCATCTTCTTTTTTATTGGCACCTCCATGGTGCAACTTGTATTTGATATGTCAAAGTAGAAGGAACACTCTATAATTGTGAACAGTACACCTTTTGAATTTATCCATAACTCAACTCAAATGATCAACGATGAACATGATCTAGAAACTCTATATGAATGCCTCTTGTAGTGTACCAGGATGTGCAATGATCTAGCGTGGCATATATAAAAACGAATAGCAATGGATGTGCCACCTAAATATCATGCTAGCTATATATGATGATGCAAAGCAAAATGATTGTGAATTATCTCATCTTTAGTCATGTTAGTGTAATGCAAATGATGGAAGTTGCACGGCAATTTATATCTCGGAATGGCAATGGATGCCATGATAGGTAGGTATGGTTGCTATTTTGAGGAAGATATATGGACTTATGTGTAGGAGAACAAGAAGAATTCCTCCCACGTGGTTTTGAAGTATGCACCAAGTCTCTATGTGAGAGTGGGCAATGCTCGATGACAAAGAGACTAGCAATGAACATGAATGAAGTGCATAAGGATTTCAAACTTGCATTGCACAAGTTCCTTGTGGCAATATCATAGGATGGGGTTGGTAGGAGTTAACCATCGAGCCGCCCCAACCTTGACAACATCACTACTTTACTTACAACACCACTTCGGCACTTTGAACTAGTCAAGTCACTTCTAAGTTTGCAACTTTTATTTCACTAATTGAAAGGATGTCTCAAGTGCTAGTAAACTTCAACACACTAATTCACTTCTAGATTCAAGGTCATTTATTGCTATGCTCATCTCTTGCCCTCTAATTATCTCAAAACAATTGCAAAGAGTTTGGTTCTCACATTTTTAGCTACTAGAGATATATTGTTCATGGAAATTTCTTATTATACCACCTATACATGCTTATCATTTGAGTTCCAACATATTAATGCCATGCCAACAACAAATTGCAGTTTCAACTCTTCAAAAGATATAAGTGAAACATGATGAGTTTAAAGTGTTTCTACTTTGATGTATGCTCTAATAGATATAAGTGAAGCAATATAGAAATTCTAAAAATATGTAGCCATTCATATAGTCTCACAATTCAGAAGATTTCAAATGTGATGATCGCAATGATTAAAAATAAAAATAAAAGGACACTCCAAGAACATCACATAATATGTGAAAAAATAAAACCATAAGTCCAACCAAGACAAACCGACAATTTTAGAGGACGAAGGAGGCAGGTGCCTTGGGCATCCCCAAGTTTGGAAGGTTGAGATTTCTTGAAATTATTTCTTGAGGATTCCTTGGGCATCCCCAAGCTTCAGTGCTTGCATCTCCAAATTTCCTTCATATCATTGTCTCCCACGGGTCTTAAAAACTTCATTCACACTAAATTACACAGGCTTTATGAGATAGGTTACTCCAAAAAAAATTGTTCACATATTATAAAGTTCGTTCACCTAATAATGGCGACTTGTGAGAAAATTATAAATTTGTAAATAATCATTAGCTACTGCATGTTAACACAATTTTAAAATTCCTACACCCCCTGTAGAAACAATAAATAGCAAACATATACAAATTAAAACAAGTTAAAGAAGAATATGTCAAAGGAGAACAGTACGTAAAGGTGCAATATTTAAAAGAGGTAATATCACTGGCGGTCACAAAACTTACATCTGATGTTACATTTAGTGCTAAAACTTGTAAAATACGTCGTTGTGGTCACTTAACTTGCATCTACGTGCACGTACAGTCAAAAATCCCGTCTCGCTCCGTATGAGCCGCTCGCGTGGCATACATGGGCCACTGTCAGCGTCTGGTTCGGCCCGGAGCGGCGCGCGCCTGCAGGTTATGCAGAAAACCCCCTAGCCCATATCGTTGCACACCTCATCCCCTGTTCCCAAATCCCTCGCTCGTTACCGCTTCTTCTCCCTGCTTTGTCTCTTGCTCCTCTGCCTCCGTCGACTGTTCCAAGGCGGTGGCGGCACGACGGCCATCGGAGGAGGACATGGACGACCCGCGTCGTCGGGCACGAGGCGATCCAGCGCCGCCGTATGGTTGGTCTTTCCCCCTTCTGTCCTGACTGTCTCTATGTTCACCGTCTCGCACGTACTTAGGGTTCATGGGCAGTGGCGGAGCTAGAAAAAGATAGTTGGGCGGGCCAAATGCTTTCAATTTCTTCAGTTCAGTCATCTGTACAGCTTGCATCGAGTCATTCTGATGGATTCAAAGAACTGAAACTGGCCAGCTGGGTCGCCGCCTCCCTGTTGTGTAGTTGTGGGAGGCACGAATGTGTGCGGTGCGCCAGTGGCCTGAGGCCAGCGCCCGTGTTAGCCGGTGGCTGATTTCTGCTGACTGTTGCGCTTTGAGGCGGGGGCTGGACCCAGAGCCCCTCCCCTAATTGTTTATTTTTATTTTCGAGGAACAAGTGCTATACAAGGCTGCTGTGGTGTTGTGTGCTTGCTCTGTATCTCCAATGTTGCTCTATATCAGCATGCTATGCCATGCTGAGCTTCATATAAATATATTATTTTCCTCCAATCCTGGGTGGGCGGGCCACGGCCAATTTGGCCTTGCCGTAGCTCCGCCGGTGTTCATGGGGTAAGGCGATCAGGTTTGATTCGCGTATGTACGCGTCGTGTGGAGCTGCTGACTTGTGCTGCATTTTGATGTGAACTTGTTAGGAGGACTGCTGTACTTGTTAACTGCATTGTACATGATATTTACTTTGTTAACTGCATTTGTTAAGAGGCCTCATTTGTTAACTGAACCTGTCAATTAAACATGATATTGACTTTGTTAACTGCATTTGTTGTGGAGTACTGTTTTTATGTACTGACTTTGGTATGACCTCTTATGCAGGAGATTTTGATGGTCTGTTCAGTGTTGAGATTCACCACAGGGGTTACTTTTGTGGCAGTCATACCAACAAAACATACATGGATTATGAGGTTGACTGGTTTGACAATTGTCAGACTGACACTTGGTCATTGCTCTGGATTGAAGACTTTCTTCTGCAGCTGGGATATGACAGACAAGCTTCGAAGATTGATGTTTACTGGTGTGAACCAGGAAAGACAGTTAGTGATGGCCTGAAGCTCTTGGCTTGTGATGCAGACATTGTTCTTATGATTTGTGCAACACTAGAGCACAAGAACCTGGTGTTGATAGTAGACAATGGTGATACCCTGCAGTCATTAATCAGAGATGATGTTCTAATAAATGGAGTTCCTGAACCACCTAAGGTTATTACTCCAAGGAGGCATGGAAAAGAAAATGTGATGTACCCAGAGAAAGACCAGAGTCATAGAGAGAAAATGTCAAGGACAACAAAGAGATCTATGTCATTTGGAGAAGGTTGTAGCTCAAATCATGATATGGAGGAGGGAAATGTTGAGGATATTAACAACAGTGAAGAAGAGGGAGATGGTGACGATGCAGATGCAGAAACAGATGAGGAGTTTTATGAGAGTGACTATGACGTTGCAGAAGGTGATGACGATTTATTTGAGGCAAATGTAGACAAAGATGTAGATGATCACAGGGAGAATAACATATTGCCAGACTTTGAAGAAGAACTTCCAGAAGATGCTTTGGAGGACAGCCATTTAAATCTGTCAAAAGAAGAGAAAGAGAAGCTGAAGCACAAATTCAGTACTTTCAACCCAACAACTGATCTTAATGCACCTGTGTTCAAGATTGGGCTGGTGTTTGCAGATATGAAGGAGTTGAGGCATGCTCTCACTGCATATAGTGTAAGGAATAGGGTGAAAGTGAACAAGCTGAGGAACACTTCAATATCACTAGAGGCTGTATGCAAGCCTGGTTGCTCTTGGTACTTGAAGGCAGGTAAAGACAACAGGTCCAGTAGCATACAGATCAAGAAGTATACTGACAATCACACTTGCACGAAAGCATGGGACCTGAGAGTTCTGACTGCTCCTTTTCTTACTAACAAGTTCAGAGAAGAATTCAGAGACAATGAAAAAATGCCTCTGAGAAAATTTTCAGAAAAGGTTGAGACAGAATATAACTTGGTTGCACATAGGAGTAAGTTGGGAAGGGCCAGGAGAGCAGCAGTGAAGCAAATAAGGGGAGAAGATGATGATCAATATAACACTTTGTGGGACTATGGTCAGGAGCTTAGAAGGAGCAATCCAGGAAGCCAGTTCTTCTTGTGCACTAAGGAAGTATTTGATGAGAAGACAAAGAAGACACAGGACCACTTTACCACTTTATACTGGTCATATGATGCATGTATGAGGGGATTCCTTAAGGGATGTAGACCAATCATTTTCTTGGATGGTTGTCACATTAAAACCAGATACAAGGGAACTTTACTTACAGCCGTCGGAATTGATCCCAATGATTGTGTCTTCCCAGTAGCATTTGGCCTATGTGAAGTGGAGTCAACCCATAGTTGGGAGTGGTTCTTAGCATCCTTAAAGGATGACCTAAACATAATGAACACCTCACCATACACCATTATGAGTGACAAGCAGAAGGTTAGTACTAGAGTGAGCAATTTATTCATTGTGTGTGCTGTTTTGCAGAGATTACTCTGTGTGTGTGTGTGTGCTGTTTTGCAGAGATTAATGTGTGTGTGTCTGTGATGTTTTGCAGGGATTAATAAATGCAGTGAGCAAGGTTTTTCCTGATTCAGAACATAGAAATTGTGTTAGACACATATATCAGAATTTCCACAAAGTACACAAGGGTGAGCAGCTCAAGAATGACCTATGGTCTATAGCAAGATCCACTAATGAAGCTGCGTACACCAGAAACATGGACCTAATTAAAGAACACAGCTTGAGTGCTTATGCATGGGTTGAGAAGTTGGAGCCAAGAACATGGATAAAATCATTCTTTGACCCATTTTGCAAGTGTGACATATTATTGAACAATATGTCAGAAGTGTTCAACAGGTTACATTTTTCTCTATTGTTATTTTCAATATATCAAATGCCAACTGTGTGCTGACATATTTTGTACTACTTGCAGTTATATTTTGGATGGCAGGGAAATGCCAATTAAGTCAATGTTGGACTACATACTCTGGGAGCTAACAAACAGGATTGTTGGTAAGCAGAGAGAGGCAGAGAAATGGACAGGCAGATTATGTCCCAAGATACAAAAGAAACTGGACAAGTATGTGGAGTGGGCAAAGAACTGTAGGGTGCAGGAGTATGGACAAGGTGTTTTCAAGGTTTTCTCATTAAATAACACATACATTGTTGACCTGAACATGCTTAGTTGTGACTGCAAAAGGTGGGTATTATCCGGCATACCTTGCCATCATGCAATTGCATGTTTTAGGCATGAAAGAATTGAGCCAGAGAGCATGGTACATTCATTTTACACTGTTGAGGAATATAAGAAATGTTATGGCTTCAATATGATACCAATGAGGGACCCAAAACAATGGGAAAAAATGCATGGCATTGCTGTTCATCCACCCATATACACAAAAGTAATGGGCAGGCCTAAGAAGAATAGGAAAAAAGATCCAGAAGAGAAGAAAGATAAGAATGGAGTGAAAAAAGTGAGCAAACATGGTGTGACCATGCATTGCTCTGTTTGTGGAGCTGCTGCCCATAATAAGAAGGGCCACCACAATCATGTTAATCAAACAGCAAATGTGGAAGCAACTAGGGTATCAGAAGAAGATTATGATGATCCAAGCATAATTGTTGTAATATTCTTTGCTTTTCTATTTTCCTCTGTAATGTTCAGACTTCAGCCATATATGATGATCAACATTGACACATTGTCTTATCCTTTTGCAGAATATCATGCCACACAGAGTCTACCCTCAGTTGGATCCAACACAAACACCTGACTCAATGGTTTACAAGATGCAAGAAATGGTAACATAGTATTATGCAGTTGTCCTTCCCAATTAAGATTACATATAAGTATGTAACATATGATAATTCTGTGAGCAGGAGAAGTTTACGTATCCAGCACCTAGGGAATTTGCCCCCTGCCTGATTCTAGCTTTATTGCCAATGCTAGAGACTCATTTCCTATGGCTCGAGTTACAACAGCTATGTCAAGGGGTAGGGTGAGAAGGACTGCTTCTGGTGCTCGACAAGAAGCAGATGAGTCCAGTGAGCAAGCAGCAAGGCCAAGGAAAAAGTAGGCAAGAGGAGGCAATGTTGCAAGGGGCGGCAATGTTGCAAGAGCTGGAAGCAATGCTGCAAGAGGTGGACGCAATGGAAGAGGGG
This sequence comes from Thinopyrum elongatum, assembly GCA_011799875.1. Classification (NCBI taxonomy): domain Eukaryota; kingdom Viridiplantae; phylum Streptophyta; class Magnoliopsida; order Poales; family Poaceae; genus Thinopyrum; species Thinopyrum elongatum. The sequence continues at coordinate 38,851,830 of CM022303.1, read as the reverse complement.
AAAATGCAAGTGGACGCAGTGGAAGAGGAGGAGGCAGTGAAAGAGGAGGGGCAAATGCAAGAGGAGGTGGCAATGCAAGAGGACGGGCCAATGCAAGTGGAGGGGCGAATGAAAGCGGAGCAAGAGCTGCTGCTCCAGGCTCCTACAACTTGCTATTTGGAGCAGATGGATCCACAATACAGGAGCCACCACTTTTCATGCAGGGTGAAGAGGAGGTCCTTCTTAGCCAAAATGCACCAAGATCTAGCCAAAATGCAACAGGAGCTACCCAAAATCCATATCTATATGATGAACTGCATGACTTTTTGTCTCTCTAGTTTATATGAGAGATCTCTTTAGGTGACAACATGATGGAGTTCATGGATGAACTTTTGCTATGGTGATGGAGTTCATGAATGAACTTGTGGTCTCTAGTTCAGTACCTATTTAGATGACAATGTGATGACAGTTATGTCACTTTTGTTTGGCTTTGGTTTGTACGACTAAGCAAGTACTTATGTCAGTCTGAAATGCTTGCTTCTAAATCTGTCATGTGAATTATGGTTTGTATTTGTTCAGAAATTTGGACTACAGCTTAGTAAAACAGCAGAAGTGCTGTCAAATTTGGCCAAAATTTTCTGCAATCCTGTGAACAAATTTGATCTTTTTCTGATAATACATTTGGGAGAAAATTATAAATGAAAATTTAAAAAATGTTGCCTGGGGCTCGAACCCAGGACCTAATGTATGCAGCAGCGTGTTCGTTCATAGCCAGTGGGATAAGGACAGATTTCTGAACATTTAGTCCATCGCTTGTTTTTTAGTTTGTCATAACTAATTTTCTGCTATGTTCCAAATTTTCCCCTAAATGACTCCAAGATTATGAAATACTGCCAATCCAACGCAAATCATCATTTCATTGAAAGATAGAGTAACAAAATCACATTCAGACTACATTCAGCATCATCCAGCCTAAAATTTGAAGCTACTTCACAGCTAATGCAAAGGGAATGGCACACAAGCCTAAACACATGGCTGTTGCAAAAACTAGCATCCTATCTCTACACATCAATTTTTCCTTGCTAATCCTTGCAATCATCTTCTTTTCCATCTTATGCTTATCCCTCTCAGCCTGCTTTTCTGCATCTTGTTCTTCAACCTTTTTCTGCAGCAGCTTGTTCTTCCTATCCAGCTCACAAATAACACTCCTCAAATCCTGCGCAAGTAATGCAAACATCAAGACACTTATGCACCGCCCAACTATCTTTTTCTAGCTCCGCCACTGCCCATGAACCCTAAGTACGTGCGAGACGGCGAACATACAGACAGTCAGGACAGAGGGGGGAAAGACCAACCATACGGCGGCGCTGGATCGCCTCGTGCCCGACGACGCGGGTCGTCCATGTCCTCCGACGACGGCCGTCGTGCCGCCACCGCCTTGGAACAGTCGACGGAGGTAGAGGAGCGAGAGACAGAGCAGGGAGAAGAAGCGGTAACGAGCGAGGGATTTGGGAATAGGGGATGAGGTGTACAACGATATGGGCTAGGGGGTTTTCTGCATAACCTGCAGGCGCGCGCCGCTCCGGGCCGAACCAGACGCTGACAGTGGCCCATGTATGCCACGCGAGCGGCTCATACGGAGCGAGACGGGATTTTTGACTGTACGTGCACGTAGATGCAAGTTAAGTGACCACAACGACGTATTTTACAAGTTTTAGCACTAAATTGAACATCAGATGCAAGTTTTGTGACCGCCAGTGATATTACCTCTATTTAAAAATACTCCTCTAACTCAGAAAAAACTTTAGAGAAAATCAGCACGCACAGAGAACAAATACATGTGTGTTGTGCAAGGTTGTTAGAATTGTGATTATATTGTATGATTCCATGACTTTATGATCCAAACTAGCCACTCCGATTCTAGGACTTTGATTAGTAGAATCTACGTTTTTACGATATGGATAGTTAAAATTCTATGATTTGCGATCCAATCATCGAAGCTCTGATCCGATTCAGAATCACAATTCTGACAACCTTGGTTTTGTGGTTTATCATCTTTTTTTCTTCTCAATCATACGTTAGCAGCGAAACTTTATGTTTCATCACAACAACACATATAATTGCAAACTTAACGTGCTAAAGGAATTTTTGGCACTTTATTAAAGAAAAATATAAAAAATATTGCTACATAACATGGCAACCTTATTGACTATTAAAAAAGGATAAATATTGGTTGCCTCCCACAAGCGCTTTCTTTAGTGCCTTTAGCTAGGGATAGTATTTTTGGGATAGCTTAAGTCTTCTGATTAATTTTTCCAAGGAATAATTTGCTCTCACTATTGTTTCATATGTTAATTTGGTTTTCTTCATTGGAAAATATTCCATCCATTTCCTTACTGGGAATTGAAACTTTATGTACGTTCCTTCATGTCAATAACAGCACCAACCGTTCATAGAAATGGTCTTCCTAATATGACGGGACATGAAGGAGCTCCGTCGCCGGTGGCACGGGCTCAGCCCGGCCACCTCCTTGGGCGGCACGCTCTCCCTTTCTTGTATCCTGTCATTTCTTAGATCTTGGCAACAAGAGCAGGAAGAGCCAATTACAAATGCACTATATTCACAATCTTGTATTTTATTTCAAAGGTGGAAATATGGTGTATATATATTACTCCTCTTTGTCTCTCCCTATAGAGAGAAAAATGGATGGGTGCATGACGTCATCGAGAACCCTTCTAGAGTGCAATGGTGAGCAAAAACAGTTGTGAACTCATCCACCCAGCTAGATTCTCACTTGAGATATGGTGAGTAGCATGTCTAAACCCCACCACATCTCAGGAAAAAAGGACGTCGTGTTAGGATAATCGAATGCACACACTCAGGTACTCAACTATTCTACGAACCAACCCAAATCCAAAGGCTCGAACCAGTGGGACTCCACCATGAAGTCCAGTCCCAATCCCATGTCATCTGGCGCCGGCAGCACCACTGGCGAAACCGAAGAGCTGCTACTACCCTCACGGCTACCACCGGCCACCGACGGTGATGACATCGCGTAGCAGTTACTAGCCAGCGACGCACTGCTGTAGCCCTCATGCGCAGTGTCAGATTTGACAACGTCACAGCTGACTCTGATGACGGTGAGCAGGGAGGAGACGATGGCGTCTTTCTCCTCTTTTATCGCCGCGGCGTAGCCACCGCCGGAGCGAGGCTGCTGCGGGCGCGGCGGCCTTTCCGGTTCCGTGTCGGCCTTTCTCAGAGAGGCGTCGGCGATCTGCTGGATGTGCATCGACGAGGCCATGTAGTCCGATGCGGAAGCAGCAGCGCCGCTGCATGTGTGATCGTTCGTGTAGACCACGCGGAACAGCGGCGGGTCCGCCGAGTTGTGCTGCTCCACGTGCTTGCTCGCGGAACAGCCATGATCCTGGTGGTACGTGCACCTGTAGTAGCACCTGCATGGAACGACAGAGAGTTGTTTCATTAGTATGTGCTCACTTTTCCATGCCCTGGCAAAAAATGCTCTGGAAAGAGGTGCTAGCTAGGCAAAAACTTGGCACATGCGAGCACTTGGCATCGTGTCACATAGATGATGGATCAGAATTGTTAATATTGCCGACATGTATCATTAGCTTCAAGCAGCACTGCCTTATGCTTTCGATATCACAATGTGGGGCGCATTCCCCAAGTATGGGGTATCCCCGATCGGATCTAACATGGACTGATATTGCATACTCCCTCCGTCCGTAAAAACTTGTCCCAAGCTAGTCCCTAAAATGAATGTATCTAGCATTAACTTGTGCTAGATACATCCATTTAAGAGACAATCTTTTTCGGACGGAGGGAATATTTATATTCTAGAACTCTCTAAAGATCCCAAATGCACAATGTTGGAGTCATCCCCTGACACATCTAAATGTTTCTAATACAAATATGATTGGAAATGCTCGACCAAATTTACAACATAATTTTCCAGCTGTGATACAAGTTCGCTTAAAGCCCACCATGTGAGGGCATGCAGATATTGCATACATACCATATACTAGCTCTTTTTGGTTTTTCATTGCCATTTCTCTTAGGGTTAGCTCAGAGGTGCTAGGATTGATCTAGCAGGCTATATGACCTAAATTCGCCAAAATCCTAGCCCGCGCTGGGGCGGCCATGCGTGTGTTAAGATTGTTTTTTTTTTTTGAAACTGTCACTGGGGGAAAGGCTCCACACCTGAATATATTTCAAAAGAATTTAATCAACAAGGTTTATGCAAGATGAGAGGAGAAAAAATCCCGCCACAATCCGGCGTGGATTTTTTGGTCCGCCTTTCTAAGGCGGTGTGACCAGAGAATGAGGCACAGTCGAGCTTGAACTAGTTGCATGTACTATATGCTAGTATCCTGCAGTTCAAACATCTAATCTTATGATAAATAAATTTTCAAAAAAATCTATAATTTTCTAATTTGCGGTTAGGAGTGGCTTGCTTGGCGTGTTTAGTTTCAGCTGAAACCAATCCCACAAAAACTTTGGTAAAGTTTTGCTTCCTCATCACTTCGCCCAGTTGCAAATTTTCCTAGATGAGAGATTATTTACAAAATTATTATTGCATTTTTATATGATTTTTCTTGAATGAAAGTGTGCGGATGTTTCATACTTAGTATGACGCATTGCCTCGTGTCACAAATGTTTTAAACTTACTAGTCCCTTCGATCCATATAAATCAGCGACAATTAATATAGATCGTAGGGAGAATATATTTTTCAAGAATAAGAATAAGTATTATTTAACAGTCTCGAAACAAAATCATGTCATGAATTAAGTAATTACTACTTACACTACATATATTCATCTTCAAAAATGTGACCAGGGTGGTCATGCACAGATTGTGGTACAATTGCGCAACAAACATAGCAAAGACAAATTAACGAAACTTGGTTTAATCAAAGGGCAAGTAGTTGAGCAGGACTGCTGGAGAGCTTAAATAACTTATCCCCCGGTTCATGGGCTAATTAAAAAACCTTGGTGGAGTGCACGAAAGCAGAACATGATGATTCCCCTCAATGTATGATGGTACTTTAGTTCCTTTTTTGTTTCCCAATTGGTTCATTACGCTTGTTAATTGCAGATTCCCATTTAGGCATGTGGTTTCTAGGTACACGACAACGTAAAGGTCAGCGTCACAACCTGATGCGCGAACCACAGGTAGCTACCACGGCAGATCAATCTAATAAACCGCACATGCATCGTTGTATATATCAACCCTTTGCGTCGAAGCACACTTGGGACTAAAATACTACTTAAAACCCTGAAACGATCAGACCAAAAACATGCAGCACTTAACTAACATGGGAAAGCCTTGAAAGGAGATCAATCACATACACTTTACCAATACGGAAGCATCTGCATGGGGGCTAACGTACATGTTGGTTTACGTTAGGTGAGAGGTACATATCATTATAGAGAAGCTTTGGTTTAATCCTGTCTTATCTCATCACTTAAGGGCTTATGTGAGACCGTAATTAACCCAAAGCTGTTTATATTTTCGAGCGTAAAGGTATGTGTTTTCTTTGTATAAATGAGGTAATTGTACATGCCTTTATTTCTATGGAACTCTTCTGAATTTATTGGACTAGTAAATATTGCTATTGTATGATTCCTACAAATCTAACAAATTACGGAGGGAAAACCGATTTGAATACTACTAGAAAGTTTTTTCTGACATTCCCTTGAACTGAACAAGCACTAATTAATTATCATGAGTTCAGACATTGGGCAGGCTAACAATGTTTGCATCAGATACATCCATTAATTGTGAAAACAATTGATAGGGATAATGACGTAACATCTATGCACACGCACCTTGGGAAGGCATTGCCCCGGATCACCTTCTGTCCATATTTTCTCCACTGGAATCCATCATGATACGGTGCATATGTGTAGTCTGTTCTCATGCCGATGCGAGACTTCCTATTTGAGGAACAAAACCACATTTAGAAACTTATGACAATATACACTACGACAAGAGAATACATCACATGTAGCAAGTAGGACGTACTAACCATATGAACTTTAATTTTCACCAAACAACTATAACTATGAACATCATATAGTACGAGAACCAGCCATATATAGCTGCTTCAATACCCCAAACCTTGATCGCAAATCATTTCGTTCACACGCTTATCTAGCTCAGTTTAGGCATGATGAAGGTCCATGGAAGCAATAGCAATTTCGATCGTGTGATAAACTCAAACTTACTTCTTGGTGTGCTCCTGGGCATGGCTGCCGCCACTGCAACCCTGCTGCAGCGCCCTTTTGTTGCTCCCACTGGAGCAGCCACTGGACCCGAGCATGTTGCTCCCCCTCATGGCCACGGTGGCTTCTCTTGCAAACCTCGCCGTGCGTTGGTGTTGCCGCCCGGCAAAAACCTTCAAGTGTACTGGCAGTTGGTCGGCGCTGATCGATCCTTTGGCTGGTACGGCCTCGAGTGCTGGAGATGGTGAGTATTATTCTCCTTGTCTACCGCTGCAGAGAAGAAGTGCGGGACTGTGCACTTATATATACATATGCTCTGCGGTCTGCGGAACCTGGAGCTAGATGGCGCATGGAGCAGGTGCGCGCTCGCTTCCAGAATTTTAAATCCAGGGCTTAATTAACCGCAAACGCGGCATCTTTTGGACTTTGAAACTTCAGCAACGTATCCCAACGTGTGACACGCGTGGTTGCACTGCTGAACATATACTACTAGTGCACTATTTGTGCAACAGGGTATTCGTAAACCGCAAATATACTTTCAGGTGAACAGGCCGGGAGAGGCGAAAACATTGTTACTATATAAGTTGATATGCCGATTTACGTGAATAATAGTATATGTTTTGGTGGAAATGCCCTAGGACATATATTAAGTAGTACAGACTCTTACAAAACACCGAATTGAGAAACACCCCCAAGTTTTAGAGTTGTCAAAGTTTTCTTCCTCCTACATCCACCGGCAGGGCGTCGTGAGCAAAACTCGTTCCCGCCTCTGGGTCTCCGTCTCTGCGAAGCAAACTTGTGACATGTGTGTTTGTGTTTTTTTTTTAGAAAAGGTGGATGACCCCGGCCTCTGCATCTGAGCGATGCATGTAGCCATTTTATTAATTATTCGCAAAGACCTTACAAAGTAATACATCAGGTAGTGTGAAGCCATCATCTTGGCAACATTTGTCGCTACTTCTATCCACTTGATGAAGTGATGCCGATAGTCCGAACCTAATACCAAACAAACATCACACCAAAGCCTAACATCTATACCTAGAAACCAACCAAGCCGCATTGCTGGGGCACACACCGCTCCGGCACACTTACAGAGGCCGCCGCTGCCGTCTTCCACCGATTCATCTCCAGAGCAAACACTGACGCATCGACCTTGCCAGGCCTGCCGTCGACGCCACCACGGCGCCAGAGAGCACCATCATCCTGCACATATCCATCCACACGAGCCCATTGCCGAAACTCCGCAGTGCCATGCCACCGAGATCCGTCGTCGGCCTTGTGGTAGATATAACACCGCTCCTCCTCTAGTCCCCTCCAACCAGCACTTGCTCCAAAACGATGCCCGCAGGAGGGAGAACGACACCAAAGGGGTCGTCATCATCCGATCCAGGAGACCCAGATCTAGGGCTTTCCCCTGAGCATCCCGAGCATGATGACGCAAACTGCAACGAGGGTGCCTCACCAAGGAAACGACATCAGAGACGCCGCCATCGTTTGTCATGACCGTAGTCGTCGCGATTTTCATCGGCAGTCACGCCATCAGACCATGCGCTGCCGGTGTCGCTAGTCCCTTCACCGGAGCAAACTCCGGAAACGATGCCCTCAAGAGGGACTATGACACAAAAGCACCGCCATCGCTCGATCCCAATGAGATCTAGGGCTTTCTCCGGAGTTGCCCGCGATGTCAAGGACATAGACAAGGGTTGAATCCCGGCGTGATCAGAAGACCGTCAAGATCACCCCAGTTCCCGACATGCTGCACCCGCCACAGCGCTGTGCGTAACCCGGTGACCATGGCCAGTGGCCAGCCACCGGACATCACAAACGTATCCTAACGTGTGACACGCGTGGTTGCACTGCTAAACATATACTACATACTGTTCTAGCTAGTTGTCCAACAGAGTATTCGAAAACCGCAAATATACTTTCAGGTGAACAGGCCGGGAGAGGGCGAAAACATTGTCACTGTGTTGATATGCCGGCTGCTATCTGTGTGATTTACGTGTTTATTAATATTATTTTTGGCGAGTTTTTTTCACGAATATGTAAAGCTTGTGTATCTTTTCATTCATAGAATAGAAGAAATTTTTTTCATTGATAAAAGAAGTTGAAATGAGAATAAAGGGTGGGTACATCACAAGGCACTACCACAAGATGGCGTAAACATAGTGTCCGGAGTAGAGAGGAATGAGATGTTTGCCCAAATAGAAGCTACAACACAACGCAAAAACTACCCAAGCAAAAGAAACAGCCCCATAGAAAACAATGTCCCAAATCCCGAAAACCAGTGCCAGGCACGACACGAGCAATAAACCGAAAAAGGCTTTCGCCCCGCTTTATATATAAAGCAACGATCAATTACAACTTAGATATAGACGCACGCCACCACAATACACGCACACACCCAAGGCAGGATACATAGACGCTGAGCGCAGCAACACAACCCCAAGCACTACGAGAGCAACCGGGGTCCTCAACCGTGAACACGCGATCGAGAAGAGATGAAGCCGCCTATGACGAACCATGTGCTTCAAGGCGGCTCCTTCAGGAAGGTTACGACACCAGAGCGCCGCCACTGCCCGGCCCGAGGATCAGAGTTTCCCCTGGAGCAACACAACGGCCAATGAGAGTCGCGATGACAGCTTCAAGAAGGGAACGAGCTACACCGCCGCCTGTCCGTTCGAAGATAGATCAGGTTTTCACCCCGGCCAACACTCACCGCCACCGAACGCCGCACCCCAGCGACCACGCCGCCGACACAGCCATGGCCACCGGGCAGCACCAAGCCACCGGGCTCTGCCCATGAGCACTGCAGAACCACCACCAGTGCCGCCGCCCTGGCATCCAAGACCTTGATAGCACCTCACCGATACCCGCCGCGACCCCAACCAAAGATAAGAGCGGAAAGGACCTGCCTTTCGCACCCCTGGGCGGCCCCCAGTGCCGAGACCCAATAGGCTGGCCAAAGCTGGCCTCCATCGACCCGTCCAACGGCACCGGGCGTGAGACGAGGTCGGTCCTGCTGTCAGGCACGAGACGAGCTCGGTCCTGCTGCCGAGCGTGAGACGAGCTTGGTCCTACTGCCGGGCGTGAGACGAGCGAGGTCCTGCTGCCGAGCGTGAGACGAGCGATGGACCGCAGCTGGGGGAGGGCCAACCCTTCGACGAGGGTGACAATCGGATGACGAGGAGAGGGATCAAAGGTTGAAACGAGCCCGCCTACCAATGAGCCGGCGTCGAAAAGCCAGCCGTAGCCGGCCCGCTGAGCAGCCATGATGCCGGCTCGGCGAATGGAATCCACCACACCCAGAGGGCCGAGCCACCTCTCCACTGCCACCCACAGCCCAAGCAGCAGCCACACCGGGCCACTGCCCAACCCGCGCTGCGTGGCGAGCTCCAAGCGTCGGAGCCACCGGGCACACACCCGCACGACCAGCCGCCGTTGCCAGCCCTCAAAGAGGAAGGGGGAGACGCCGAATGCCCCCAAACCCGGCCGATCCAGATCTGTGAAGGAGAGGCCCGAGCTCCCCACAAGCTCCAGCCGCCACGGGGCCACCTCCATGTCGTGCCTGCACACCCAGCCAAGCCGCCGGCCACCTCCCGTGTCGCGCACGGCCGGCCCGGAGCCAGATCCAACCGGACCTGGCCAGGAGACCACGCGCACGCCACCACCCGAGGGACCCACTCGCGCAGTCGCCACGCCACGGGAGAGCTGCAGGCCGACAGTGCGCCGCTGAAGCCGAGCACTGTCGACTGCACAGGAAGGCCCCGCGTCAGCCGGCCGCCCCTAACCGAGCCGCCATCCCGCGCCAGCAGCGTGCCACGCAGAGGGGAAACAGAGCCCCGCCGCCGCGTATGCCGGCCTGGCTTTGCCCGGCGGCTCCTCGCGGCGGCGGAAGGGGGATGGAGGAGGCCGCCACTAGGCTTTGCCCCCGATCGCCTGCGGGGGTGACGCGGGGGTTGGGAGGAGGAGGGTTTGTAGAGTTTCTCTCACCTATTTTCCTAAACCAATATAATGCACGCTACCACACGAGCAATAAAGACGACGCCTTCATGAAGGGGAATGACGTTGTGACGTCGTCGTCTTCTGATCCAAGGAACCGGGCCTGGGCTTTCCCCTGTTCTCGAAAGGAGCACGGAGAAATGCCGTGGCAGTGCCTTCAAAAAGGAGAAGGCACCCGCAGGTGTCGCCGCTACCAGCATCGGCAAGCCGGGCGGAGATTTTGCCCTGGCCTATGTCCGAGCAATCCCATAGCCATCAAGGCAGGATGCAAAGATGAGGAACAAGTCGGAAGTAAGAGCGCCACTGCTGAAAGGGGAGCTACGCCTGGCAGCAGGCGCCGCCGGACGCGCGAGCATTGGGACTGGCGAAGAAGGGGTGAGGCAATGGTCGAGGTTGGAGAGGTGAAAGCGAGAGAGCCAGCACACGGGATGCACTTATATAAATGTCAATGTTAGCCTGGCATAATCCAAATTTATTTGGAGAAAGATTCTTGGCGTGTTTTAGAGTTGTCGAACTCTTCTTCCTCCAACATCCATCGGCAAGATGTCGTGAGCAAAGCTCATTGCCGCCTCTGGGTCTCCGTATCAGCGGAGCAAACTTGTAACAGTGTCTCTATGTGCATGTGATCTAATTCTTGCTAGCTTTATCTTAAGCTTCTATACATGCATATTATGGTTGTGTGCATAACTTAATGCAAAGGCCGGAGTTATTCTCCTTTTCGAAAATATATATGTATATTACACAGAATATGAAGCTTTATCTCAAAGCTTCCCAATTTCTCTCGATTCTCTCATCAGTGTGGTATAATCTAAGCTATGTATGCTTTGGTGTTTGCTTTGTGGACATAGCTGGTTAGATCCTCGCTTTCCTTGTAGGTGGACTGCACAAATAATATCTATCCATGTACACACATATGTCCAGGTGAATACTTTTTTTTTTTGAAAAGGAGGTTGACCTCCGGCCTCTGCATCAATCGATGCATGCAGCTATGTCCACGTGAATACATGTGACCAATTGTCTATGATTGACCCCAAATGGTGGGAAACTTGAGGAAATTGAACTAGAAGAGTTAAATAAAACATTTTGTTTTACAATTGTTTGAGGATTTGGCAAGATTTAAACATATTAGTATGAAATAGAAACAGAGTAGACAAACTGCATGAAAAAATTCAGGTAATTATGGAGAAAAAAGGGGAATATTATGTATGCAACTTAACTAACACTGCTAGTCTTGTCTTGTACTCTCTCTCTCTCTCTGTTCACAAATGTAAGATAGTTTTGCATTTTTAATATGGACTACATACAGACTAAAATGAATAAATAAACACACTAAAACATGTCTATATACATTCCATTCAGAAAAAAAAAGATAGTATATCTTAGAGCATCTACAGCGGGACTGCATAAATTTGACCTCTCAAACGCCAGCGAACGCATCCGGTCAGTGACTGGGTGTGTCCGTTTTGAGCCCCTATTTATCCGTCCGCGCAGCCACACTTCTCATTTTCTTCCTCATATGTGTGGTCACTTGCGTGTGATTGGTGGAGATAAAGAGAGAGAAAGAAAAGAATGAATAAAGAAAGAGAAAACGTGGTCCGGGGTGGGGCCGCGTCCTACGTGCGGACTGACTGGGCGCGCCCGGGCGCGTCCGCGAGCCCTCATATCCTCCCTAAATTAGTCCTCAATATGAGGCTTCGCGGACAACCCAGACGTATAGGGATGATATGAGGGGTCCGGTTTGGTTTTTTTTTTCTTCTCTCTCCTATCCGGTCACTGACCGGGCGCGCCCACGGTGGTATGAGAGGTCATTTGAGGCGCCCGGCTGTAGATGCTCTTATATTTGTGAACAAAGGGAGTATCAATGAAGGTCGAATGTCTAGTATCAATTTATCATTAGTTCATGCACTATATAAATATAAATGTTAGCCTAGCATAATCCAGATTTATTTGGCGAAAGATTTGTGCAAATATAGATGGATGATGCTGTTTTGTCGTTGACCATAGCAATGATTGCCATGCTATACACATGCACGCAACATGCTCTTTAGTCTATTCCATGGTCAAAACAAGGAATTATTAGCCATATGCATGTATTTCTGCGATTTTCCTCGGTCACGGTTGAAAAAACATAGTAATAAAGCATATGCCTTCAATCCAAATACCTTAATTTTCCTAATAATATGCATATGCCATTTGATTGATTATTGGCCAGTTTTACTGAAGGAGCTCCAAAGAAACTATTTTATTGCGAAATACTTAGATCTGTTATGAAAATTCATCGAAAGTACAAAGCACCTTAAATATAATAAAAATTACGTCGAGCTCCCTGGACCACCGAACGACCACTACCACCACCTGAACGAGTTGCCGACGTGCCACTGTCGTTGCTCCCGTAATGGAACCGGCCTAATCTTGTTGATGATAACCAGGAAGTATTCGTGCACGTGCCTGTCAGGACCAGTGCCCTGGAGCCGAAGTGGTCGTTGTTGAACCCTTGAATCGGTCAGAAGCGTCTCACACCATATTTTCCCATCGCACATGCACGACAAGAAACTCTAACCTCGCCGCCCCATGGAGACGGTAGGAATCTATGTTGGAGCCCAGTCTGGTCCTTTCTGATGGACGGATTCAAGGAGGACCGAATACCGAAAGACCAACTCAAAGATGAAGCGATGCCATCTGTTCGAGTGTCGCCTCAGTGAGGACTAAAAATCCCTAACTCAAACTGCTAACTAGAGCCAAGGTACCGAGATTTCCCTCCCCGATACCCGCCACCGAAGCAGCAATTAGAGGGGAGAAGAATTCAGAGGCTGACCGATGGAGCTTGGATGAGAAGAGAACGTTGCTCTAGCTTGCGTGAGGAAAAGGAAAAGTGTCTTGAAAAGTACTCCCTTCGTCTCAAAATAAGTGTCTCAACTTTGTACTAACTCTAGTACAAAGTTGTTTGAGACACTTATTTTGGAACGAAGGGAGTATGTTTTTAGTTCGCCAAGGAAACTACTACACCAGGGGGCAACAAGACTGAGACTAGCTGGCGGGGAATGAGTATTTAGCGGGGCGCAAGCACGGGCTCCCATAAATACACCACTTTGGTGACCGGGCTGAGATTGCTGTTTTTCATTGCCTATCATTTGGTAATCGCCGAGCCGCCTGCATAACTTACTACTCCCTCTAAATCTATATATAAGTCTTAATGCGTTATTGAGTCTAACTTTAACCCAGGTTAAAGCAATAATATATGACATACGAGTTACATAAAGCATACCGTCAAATTCATACGTGACAGGAGTTTTCAATGATATAATTTTTACATTATACATTTCATATAATATTAATCTTATCAATAGTCAAAGGAAATTTTGAAAAATGCATTAGGCCCTATGGATGGAGAAAGTAGGTTACTCCATAAGTTAGATACTCTTGTAAACCGTGGCTATATAATTTCAGACATGGCTATTCTGAAAATCAAACAATGAATTAAAGCCGAAGTAAATTTATGTCCTAGTCCTTGAAGGAAATATGCCCTAGATGCAATAATAAAGTTGTTATTTTATATTTCCTTATTCATGATAAAGGTTTGTTATTCATGCTAGAATTGTATTGATCGGAAACTTAAATACATGTGTAAATACATAAACAAATACCGTGTCCCTAGTAAACCTCTACTAGACTAGCTCGTTGATCAAAGGTGGTTAAGGTTTTCTAACCATAGACATGTGTTGTCACTTGATAACAGGATCACATCATTAGGATAATGATGTGATGGACAAGACCCATCCGTTAGCTTAGCATATGATCGTTCAGTTTATTGTTATTGCTTTCTTAATGTCAAATACATATTCCTTCGACGATGAGATCATGCAACTCCTGGATACCAGAGGAATACCTTGTGTGCTATCAAACGTCACAACGTAACTGGGTGATTATAAAGATGCTCTACAGGTATTTCCAAAGATGTCTGTTGAGTTGGCATGGATCGAGATTAGGATTTGTCACTCCGTGTATCGGAGAGGTATCTCTGGACCCTCTCGGTAATACACATCACAAGAAGCTTTCAAGCAAAGTGACTAAGGAGTTAGTTACGAGATGATGTATTACGGAACGAGTAAAGAGACTTGCCGGTAACGAGATTGAACTAGGTATGAAGATATCGACGATCGAATCTCAGGCAAGTAACATACCGATGGACAAAGAGAATTACGTATGTTGTCATAAGGGTCGACCGATAAAGATCTTCGTAGCATATGTAGGAACCAATATGGGCATCCAGGTTTCGCTATTGGTTATTGACCGGAGATGTGTCTCGGTCATGTCTACATAGTTCTCGAAACCGTAGGGTCTGCACGCTTAACGTTCGTTGACGATATAGTGTTATATGAGTTATGTGATTTGGTGACCGAATGTTGTTCGGAGTCCCGGATGAGATCACGGACATGACGAGGAGCCCCGGAATGGACTGAGGTAAAGATTAATATATAGGACGATGATATTTGGACACCGGAAGAGTTTCAGGAGGTACCGGGTAGTCATCGGATCACCGAAAGGGGTTCCGGGAACCCCCGGGAGGTTAATGTGCCATATGGGCCAAAGAGGGGAACACACCAGCCCACAAGGGGCTGGCACGCCCCTCCTAAGGCCGCAGCCCTTAGGGAGAGAAGGAAAGATGGGAGTCGGCCTCCCCCTTCCTTCCCTTTCCTCCCCTTTCCTTCCCTCCTTGTGCAAACATGGTAAGGGGGGCACCACAGGGAAGGAGCCCAAGGGGGCCGGCGGCCACCCTTGGGGCGCCTCCTGGCTGCCTCCCCTCCCCCCCCCACCTATATATATGAGGGAGGGGGCGCCACACAAAGGCCACGACAATCTCTTAGCCATGTGCGGCGCCCCTCTCCACAGTTTCGTCCCTCGGTAATATTTTCGGAGTGCTTAGGCGAAGCCCTGCGGAGATAGCATCACCACCACCATCACCACGCCGTCGTGCTGCCGGAACTCATCCACTACTTCACCCGTCTTGCTGAATCAAGAAGGCGAGGACGTCACCGAGCTGAACGTGTGCTGAACGCGGAGGTGTCGTACGTTCAATACTTGATCGGTTGGATCGCGAAGAAGTTCGACTACATCAACCGCGTTAATAAACTCTTCCGCTTACGGTCTACTAGGGTACGTAGACACACTCTCCCCTCTCGTTGCTATGCATCTCCACGGATAGATCTTGCATGTGCGTAGAATTTTTTTTGGTTTCCATGCAACGTTCCCCAACAGTGGCATCATGAACCAGGTCTATGCATAGATGATATGCACGAGTAGAACACAAAGGAGTTGTGGGCGGTGATGTTCATACTGCTTACCACCAACGTCTTATTTTGATTCAGCGGCATTGTGGGATGAAGCGGCCCGGACCAACCTTACATGTCCACGTACATGAGACCGGTTTCACCGACTGACATGCAACTAGTTTTGCATAAAGGTGGCTGGCGGGTGTCTGTTTCTCCTACTTTAGTTGAATCAAATTTGACTATGGACGGTCCTTGAAGAAGGCTAAAAGAGCAAACTTGATAATCACCGTTGTGGTTTTTGCGTAGGTAAGAACGGTTCTTGCTAGAAGCCCATAGCAGCTACGTAAAACTTGCAACAATAAAGTAGAGAACGTCTAACTTGTTTTTGCAGGGCATGTTGTGATGTGATATGGTCAAGACATGATGTGATATACGTTGTTGTATAAGATGATCATGTTTTGTAATATCGACAACTGGTAGGAGCCATAGGGTTGTCTCTTAATTATTGTATGAAATGCAAACGCCATGTAATTGCTTTACTTTATTGCTATGCGTTAGCAATAGTTGTAGAAGCAATAGTTGACGAGACGACCCCGACGTAACGATAGAGATCAAGGTGTCGAGCCGGTGACGATGGAGATCATGACGATGCTTTGGAGATGGAGATAAAAAGCACAATATGATGATGGCCATATCATGTCACATATTTTGATTGCATGTGATGTTTATCCTTTATGCATCTTATTCTGCTTAGAACGACGGTAGCATTATAAGATGATCCCTTCACTATCAAGATAAAAGTGTTCTCCCCGAGTATGCACTGTTGCCAAAGTTCATCATTTCGAAGCACCTCGTGATGATCGGGTGTGATAGACCCTACGTTCACATACAACGGGTGTAAGACAGTTTTGCACATGCAGAATACTTGGGTTGAACTTGACGAGTCTAGCATGTACAGACATGGTCTCGAAACACTGGAGATCGAAAGGTCGAACGTAAGTCATATAGTAGATATGATCAACAAAGAGATGTTCACCATTGATGACTACCCAATCTCACGTGATGATCGGACATGGGATAGTTGATTTGGATCATGTATCACTTAGATAACTTGAGGGATGTTTATTTAAGTGGGAGTTCATTAGTAATTTGATTAATTGAACTTAATTTATCATGAACTTAGTCTAAATAGTTTTGCATATCTATGTTGTAGATCAATGGCCCAAGCTACCGTTCCCCTGAATTTTAATGCGTTCCTAGAGAAAGCTAAGTTGAAAGATAATGGTAGCAACTACACGGACTGGGTCCATAACTTCAGGATTATCCTCATTGCTGCACAGAAGAATTATGTCCTTGATGCACCGCTAGGTGACAAACCCGCTCCCGCTAATCTAGACGTTGTGAACGCCTGGCAAACGCGGTTTGATGACTACACAATAGTTCAGTGTGCCATGCTTTACCGCTTAGAACCGGGACTTCAAACACGTTTTGAACGTCATGGAGCATATGAGATGTTCCAAGAGTTGATGTTAATATTTCAAGCAAATGCCCGGGTTGAGAGATATGAAGTCTCCAACAAGTTTTATAGCTGCAAGATGAAGGAGAACAGTTCTGTCAGTGAACACATACTCAAAATGCCTGGGTATCATAACCACTTGACTCAGCTGAGAGTCGATATTCTAGTTGAAAGTGTTATTGACATAGTTCTTCAATCACTGCCACCAAGCTGCGAAGGCTTTGTGATGAACTATAATATGCAAGGGATGACGAAAACGATTCCCGAGCTCTTCGCAGTGCTTAAGGCTGCAGAGGTGGAAATCAAGAAGGAGCATCAAGTGTTGATGGTTAACAAGGCCACTAGTTTCAAGAAAAATGGCAAGGGAAAGAAAGGAAACTTCAAGAAGAATGGCAAGGAAGTTGCCGCTCCCGTGAAGAAGCCCAAAGCTGGACCCAAGCCTGAAACTGAGTGCTTCTACTGCAAAGGGAATGGTCACTGGAAGCGGAACTACCCCAAATACTTGGCGGATAAGAAGGATGGCAAAGTGAACAAAGGTATATTTGATATACATGTTATTGATGTGTACCTTACTAATGCTCATAGTAGCGCCTGGGTATTTGATACTGGTTCGGTTGCTCATATTTGTAACTCGAAATAGGAGCTGCGGAATAAACGAAGATTAGCTAAGGACGAGGTGACGATGCGCGTCGGGAACGGTTCCAAGGTCGATGTGATCGCCGTCGGCACGCTACCTCTACATCTACCTTCGGGATTAGTTTTAGACCTCAATAATTGTTATATGGTGCCAGCATTGAGCATGAACATTATATCTGGATCTTATTTATTGCGAGACGGTTATTCATTTAAATCAAAGAATAATGGTTGTTCTATTTATATGAGTAATATCTTTTATGGTCATGCACCCTTGATGAATGGTCTATTTTTGTTGAATCTCGATCGTAGTGATATACATATTCATAATATTGATGCCAAAAGATGCAAAGTTGATAATGGTATCGTTATTTTCTGACCTTCACAGATGATTTGAGTAGGTATGGGTATATCTACTTAATGAAATACAAGTCTGAAACATTTGAAAAGTTCAAAGAATTTCAGAGCGAAGTGGAGAATCATCGTAACAAGAAAATAAAGTTTCTACGATATGATCGCGGAGGCGAATATTTGAGTTATGAGTTTGGCCTTCATTTAAAACAATGTGAAATTGTTTCACAACTCACGCCACCTAGAACACCACAGCGTAATGGTATGTCCGAACGTCGTAACGGTACTTTATTAGATATGGTGCGATCTATGATGTCTCTTACCGATTTACCACTATCGTTTCTTAAAGTTTGGGGATGCGACGCTTATGTCAAAAGGCTTCAGTCTGATAAGCTCGAACCCAAATCGGAGAAGAGCATCTTCATAGGATACCCTAAAGAAACTATTGGGTATACCTTCTACCACAGATCCGAAGGCCAGATATTTGTTGCAAAGAATGGGTCCTTTCTAGAGAAGGAGTTTCTCTCAAAAGAAGTGAGTGGGAGGAAAGTAGAACTTGATGAGGTAATTGTACCTTCTCTCGAATTGGAAAGTAGCACATCACAGAAAACTGTTCCCGTGATGCCTACACCAACTAGAGAGGAAGCAAATGTTGATGATCATGAAACTTTAGATCAAGTTACTATTGAACCCCATAGGTCGACTAGAGCACGATCAGCACCAGAGTGGTATGGTAATCCTATCTTGGAAATTATGTTATTAGACCATGGCGAACCTACAAACTATGAAGAAGCTATGATGAGCCTAGATTCCGATAAATGGCTTGAAGCCATGAAATCTGAGATAGAATTCATGTATGAGAACAAAGTGTGGACATTGATGGATTTGCCCGATGATCGGCAAGCCATAGAGAATAAATAGATATTGAAGAAGAAGACTGACATTGATGGTAATGTTACTGTCTACAAAGCTCGACTTGTCGCAAAAGATTTTCGACAAGTTCAAGGGGTTGACTACGATGAGACTTTCTCACCCGTAGCGATGCTTAAGTCTGTCTGAATCATGTTAGCAATTGCCGCATTTTATGATTATGAAATTTGGCAAATGGACGTCAAAACTGCATTGCTTAATGGATTTCTTAAAGAAGAGTTGTATATGATGCAACCAGAAGGTTTTGTCAATCCTAAAGGTACTAACAAAGTGTGCAAGCTCCAGCGATCCATCTATGGACTGGTGCAAGCATCTTGGAGTTGGAATATACGCTTTGATGAGGTGATCAAAGCATATGGTTTTATACAGACTTACGGTGAAGTCTGTATTTACAAGAAAGTGAGTGGGGGCTCTATAGCATTTCTAATATTATATGTGCATGACATATTGTTGATTGGAAATGATATAGAATTTCTGAATAGCATAAAAGGATACTTGAATAAGAATTTTTCAATGAAAAACCTCGGTGAAGCTGCTTATATATTGGGCATCAAGATCTATAGGGATAGATCGAGACGCTTAATAGGACTTTCACAAAGCACATACCTTGACAAAGTTTTGAAGAAGTTCAAAATGGACCAGTCAAAGAAAGGGTTCTTGCCTGTGTTACAAGGTGTGGAATTGAGTCAGACTCAAAGACCGGCCGCTGCAGAAGATAGAGAGATAATGAAAGTCATTCCTTATGTCTCAGCCATAGGTTCTATCATGTATGCTATGCTGTGTACCAGACCTGATGTGTGCCTTGCCGTAAGTTTGGCAGGGAGGTACCAAAGTAATCCAGGAGTCTATCACTGGACAGCGGTCAAGAACATCCTGAAGTACCTGAAAATGACCAAGGATATGTTTATCGTTTGTGGAGGTGACGAAGAGCTCGTCGTAAATGGTTACGTCGATGCTAGCTTCGACACTGAGCCGGATGACTCTAAGTCACAAACCGGATATGTATTTATATTGAATGGTGGAGTTGTCAGTTGATGCAGTTCCATGCAGAGCGTCGTGGCGGGATCTACGTGTGAAGCGGAGTACATAGCTGCTTCAGAAGCAGTACATGAAGGAGTCTGGATGAAGGAGTTCATATCTGATCTGGATGTAATACCCAGTGCATCGGGTCCAATGAAAATCTTTTATGACAACACTGGAGCAATTGCCTTAGCAAAGGAATTCAGATTTCACAAAAGAACCAAACACATCAAGAGACGCTTCAACTCCATTCGTTAAAAGGTCAAGGATGGAGACATAGAGATTTGCAAAATACATACGGATCTGAATGTAGCAGACCTGTTGACTAAGCCTCTTCCACGAGCAAAATATGATCAGCACCAAGACTCCATGGGTGTTAGATTCATTACAATGTAATCTATATTATTGACTCTAGTGCAAGTGGAAGACTGAAGGAAATAGGCCCTAGAGGCAATAATAAAGTTTTTATTTTATATTTCCGTATTCATGATAAAGGTTTATTATTCATGCCAGAATTGTATTGATCGGATACTTAAATATATGTGTGAATACATAAACAAATACCGTGTCCCTAGTAAGCCTTTACTAGACTAGCTCATTGATCAAAGATGGTTAAGATTTCCTAACCATAGACATGTGTTGTCACTTGATAACGGGATCATATCATTAGGAGAATGATGTGATGGACAAGAACCATCCGTTAGCTTAGCATATGATCGTTCAGTTTATTTCTATTGCTTTCTTAATTTCAAATACATATTCCTTCGACTATGAGATCATGCAACTCCCGGATACCGGAGAAATACCTTGTGTGCTATCAAACATCACCACGGAGCCGCGGCGGATCCCAGTGCCGGCGGCGCCGCAGTCGGCGCGGGCTCACGTGGAGGAGGTGCCGCTTCGGAGGCAGCTGCTGACGCCGGAGCAGCGCCGCGACCCGGCGTACACGTTCGACTCTCCCGCATGGCAGCGGTGGTTCGTCTTCGAGCACGAGGAGGCCCGGAAGCGCAGCGTCCGCGACGTTCGCCATGGCTCCCCGCCGCCGGCCCTCGTCATGCGCGACGAGGACCAGGAGGAGGAGGCCGCCTACCAGGCGTCGCTGGCCGCCGTCCTTCGTGAAAGCGGGGAGGAGCGGCACAAGGACGAGGAGGAGGAGGAGGAGGAGGAGGAAGCGTACCAGGCGCGCGTGGCGGAGGCCATGGCATTCTCCGCGGCTGGCGACTGCGTCGTGCCGCTGTTGGCGCCGCCGTCCCCCGTCAAGGACGAGCCGGAGCCCGAGCCGACCCCCATCGAGCGCTACTCCTGGACTGGGCAGGTGCGCGAGTGGGTCAGTGCGCCGCCGGTCTGGTATCGGACGACGCCGGCGCAGGAGCAGGCCTTCCTCGAGCAGTGGCGGCAGCAACGGCTGGCCGAGGAGCGCCGCGAGGGCGACTAGCTCGAGATGCTCGAGCGCGACGCAGAGGAGGAGTAGCGTGAGGCGGAGGAGGAGGCGCGCATTGCCAGCGTTGGGCCAGCCGAGTCGGCGGCCACGACGGTTCAGCCCGCAGCGGACGACGTCGTTCGAGCCTGGTCGACGGCGTTCCCTTGGGCTAGCCCGGCACCGACGCTCATCGACCTCACCGGTCCGGACGACGAGGATGAGGACGCCTAAGGCAGCGCGCGTCCTCGTAGTTTTAAGTTTTATTTAACGTTTTAGTTAATGTAAGTGGACTCGTGGACTCTCGCCGGCCTTTGTGGCCGGCATTAATGTTTAATTAATGTTTTTATTTTACCCAAAATGCTTGTGTTATGTTTTTTTTTCGCGCGACCTGAAAAATGCGTCGGACCAGCATTTGGGTCGTTGGGCGCAAGCGCCGACCGAAACGCGAAAGCGGACATGGATGTCCGCCGGGCTGACCCAAACAGACAAAAAGCAAACAAAAACGCCGTCCGTTTGAGTCGGCGCGTTCGAGTTACTCTAAGATCGTGGTCGGAGGATGTGTCATCCTCGAGTTCTAGGAACGTATAACAATGTCTCTGTACTCATCAAAAGAACGGGCCAAGGGTTGCGTGCTGTCATGCTGATGATCTAACAGAAATTGTGAGATCATCCATGTTGTCAGATAAAGAACTGGAAGTGAAATGTGATTCATGATGTGTGTTTGGTATGGAACTCTCTCGATACGATATCTCTGACCTTTGGGAAAAGAATCGTACGCAAAGGTACCACTCATGAAACATCCAGGGTCGTTGTCGATGGATCCTCTCTAGCTTACTCTATCTGCAGTCCAAGTCATCTATACTCCATTTGACCACCTTTAATCAGATTATACGGATCTGTAGTAATCAGTGTAAAGCCACTCATGACAAAGGACTACTAGTACTCGTTCTCATTATCACCAGTTGTGTGTTTAATCACTAATACTGTCCGTGACTTAAACTCACACTAGACCCTAAACTAGTCCTTAACTTCACTATCTCAACCACTGCACGCAGATATACGGTTCCCACCACGTATCAACCTTTGAATTCCACGTCCAAAGTAGGTCAAAGAATCAAGAATGCGTCTCACGCGCTTCAGGTTATCTGAGAGGTCCGTTAATTGTAGGTGCATTACTGAAGCGGGGCCCATCGGCGATTATTGCGAGCTTTGATCAATCTGAATACTGCAAGATGCTTCGCCCCTGGCAATTGTAGAGTGCAAGAGTGGAGAAGGGGGTGACGGCATTCTCGCATGTTTCGGGTGATGTGAGCACGGTGACGAAGCCTCTACAAAGGAGAGCAAGGTCGGAGTATTGAACATATAAAGGATGAGGGAGTCCAGCTTTTTGCGCATGAACAGTGCGCGTGTTACTGTAGTTTGAGGAAAAGACAGAGCGAAGGTCCTTTTCGGCAGTCAAAGGTCGGAGCATGCCTTCAGATGGCTTTTGAAAGATGGAACGCGGCAACTCCAAGTGGGAGTTGGATTTTGTTGCAGTGTCATTTCCGTTGGTGCTTATCATTGATGTACCTTTCGACTGTCAGCAGCAAAGACTGACTATCTCGCGCGCGTTGACTAGCTAGCGCAACTGGCAAACCGACGCTTAGAGTTATGGTGCATAGCAAAATCTTGATGGATATAGGCCATGGCATAACATTTGAAATGCAAGTGATTGCATGATAGTATCTCCTACTTCTAAAAGAAAAACATGATAGTATCGTTCTTTCTTTCTTTCCACTTGTGGGGGAGTGTCGCCCCTTTCTTTTTAGAAAGCGAGCTCACCGTTTTCAAAGTAAGTTGATTTCTGCACTTTAGATCATTAACTAGTATTGTTCCGAACAGATTAGTAGAAGAAACATGTATCGGTAAGTTTTTCTTCTTATATTCATTTGAAGCAGTGTCTCATTTCTTTCCTTTTGTGGGGTAGTATCCTCTTTTCTTTTTAGAAAGAGAGCCCGCCGTTTTTAAAGTAAGCTGATTTTTGCACTACAAATTATTAATTAGTATAATCCAGAACAATTAACTATTCTCAGGAGAAATTTCTAACCGATTCTCGTCTGTCATGACAGTGTAGACAACACCAGAAGTAAAAGAAATTATAACTAGATCCATAAACCACCTAACGACAACTCCAAGTATCGGAGCAAGCCGAAGGCGCGCCCCGTCATCAGCTCTCCCTCGCTGGAGCGGAGCAAACCTTGTTGTAGTAGACAGTCAAAAAGTCATCGTGCTAAGGCCCCACGGGACCAGCACACCAGAACAACAACCGTCGCTGATGAAGAGAAGTGTAGTTCGGAAGGATCAAACATGTATACACGGGACTGAAAATGAACGAAGACTGGATCCTAACAGATCCACCGAAGACCAACACCGACCGAATCCTGCGAGATCCGGAGACACACATCCACATGCCCTCCGACAATGCAGAGGTTCCATCGGGACGTGGATCGGGTGTGGGATACATTATTCCTACTAGGGACATCGCCGCCCCCCACACAACCCCAACCGAGACGTTGAACAAACAAGAACAGGAGTGGGGTCCCTCCGCCGGTCGGGGTGGGGGTGTTCTCCACACCTCCATGACCCAAAGGCCATTGGAGACGGTGAAGACTAGCGGCGTCGGCGCAGGAGGAGGGGAAACCCTAGTCGCCTGGGAGTCACTTCTTGGGGAGGAGGAAAACTTATTTCTTAATTATGTGGTGAATGCTAGTCCACCTGTAATTCAGAGCAGTTATTACACGCATGTAACACAACTTAACATTACTTACCATGTTGTAAAACTATGTGGAAATTATACAATCACGGACGAATGAGAGCATCACTTTGGCTGCGGGCTCCTAGAGCCTGGAATTTAAAAATTCAGAAAGCATATCATTTTCCTATAGATGTAGAAATTTGTTAAACAGTTATTTCTTTGTAAGCTACTTTTTAGGGGGATTTGTTTTTTTTTAGCAACTATATACTTTATTAATGATCAATGTTTAAAGGGATATAAATGATATTGGGCAATTCAGGTAGCCACACGTGGCCCCCATAAGGAAGAGAGGAGGCCACTTTGGCCAGAGCATGAGCCTCTCCATTGTGTCGGCGCTTCTCACGAATTATCTTGATGGCTCGGAAAAGCCTGTTGATGGTCGATCTCTCGTAGGATAGTAGCATAACGGCATGGAGCTCCGGTCTCTAAATTTGCCACCACCTCTGCACAATGAGATGCAATGCAGATCGAGTCGAGGTTGAAGTCAGCCGCCACTGCCAAAGCTTCACTACACGCTCGAGCTTCGAGAATTGCCGGATCAACAAGCCCATCAAAAACCACTGCCGAAGCACCAAGGTACTGGCCGTTTTATCTCTGTGGATTATTGTCGTCTCGCCTTTATCGCCTTTAGGTGGATTTGTAGGCTACATAGAAAAAACGAAGTTTAGGGAAAAGTAGGCCGTTATAGTTTACACGTATAGTAGAAAATATATACAGTTGTACAAAAAATCCGGATTCTGTTGGGGCTAATCCTATTCGCCACGTAGGTCACCGAAAGGCTAGCAAACGTGTACCCCTCTAATTGCTACGGACAGATATTGGACCGGCCCAAGTAGAAATTTCATGGAGAGCCCCTCTTTCGGTTTTGGGAAGGTTCTAGAACCTTTTCAGGCCATTTTGTTATTATTATTTTCAATGATTTTTTGGGTTTTTTAGTTTTTGTTTTCTTTTTCTATTTTTTCATAAAAATAATAAAAGGGAAAAGTTAAATAATTCTTTTGAGTTCATGAAATTTTTCTGAATTCAAGAACTTTTAAAAATTAGCGATTTTTTTAATGTGAGTACAATTTTTGAAACTGTGAACATCTTATGAAAACAAGGACAAATACAAAAATATTTGTTTTTGGATTCATGAAAATTTTCTGATATCATTAACATTTTTTAAAATTGGCGAACAGCTTCTGAAGGACGCCAAAGAACGTTCGCTACAGACCGGCTACTTCCAGGAGGTTAAGGACATTGAGAGACAGCTTCATGATCTTTATGAGAAGGAAGAAATATATTACCGGTAACGCTCTAGAATAGATTGGTTACAGTGGGGAGATCAAAATACAAAGTACTTCCAAAACCGGGCTTCTCATAGGAAAAGGAAGAATACGGTCAAGTCGTTAATTAGGGAGGACGGGACCAGATGTTCGACGGATGAGGAGATGAGTGAGGTGGCTGCAAGCTTCTACGCAAATCTGTTCAACTCAGAGGGGTCAAAGGCGGCGGAGCTTCTGCTGCAACATATTGACTCGGTGGTCTCTGAGGAGATGAATGCAAAACTGGCTGTTGCGATTTCAGATGCTGAAATAGAGAACACTCTGTTTCAGATGGGACCAACAAAATCTCCGAGGCCGGATGGGTTCCCGGCAATGTTCTATCAACGACACTGGTCGTTGGTAAAGAACGAAGTTTGTGTAGCAGTGAAGAATTTTTGTACGGTGTTGCGGCACCTGACAGTTTCAATGATACGGTCATTGTGATGATCCCTAAAGTCAACTCACCGGAGTTAATGTCACAGTTTCGACCGATAAGCTTGTGTGTAATGTGTTGTACAAGATTGCCACGAAGGTGCTTGCAAACAGGTTAAAAGTGATCCTTCCGGTGATGATCTCAGAAGAGCAAAGTGTGTTTGTTCCAGGGAGGCTTATCACAGATAATATTCTGGTGGCGTATGAGTGCGTCCATGCTATCAGGAAGAGGAATAGGAAGAAACCACTCTGCGCGGTCAAGTTGGATATGATGAAGGCGTACGACAGGGTGTAGTTGTCGTTTTTTAAGAGGATGATGGAGAGGTTTCGTTTCGCTGCTGCTTGGGTACAAATGATTATGCGATGTGTGACTTCTGCGAGGTTTTCAGTGAAGTTTAATGGCAGGATCTCACACACTTTTCTGCCCTCAAGGGGTCTCCGACAAGGTGACCCCTTGTCGTCGTACTTGTTTTTGTTTTGTGTGGAGGGCTTCTCAGCGTTACTAAAAAATGCGCAGCAGGTTGGTGACATTAAGGGGGTATCGTTTGGGAGCACTGGCCCCACGGTAACCCACCTTCTCTTTTCGGATGATAGCATTGTGTTTCTTGAGGGCTCCGAAAGCAATCTAGAAGCTCTCAAAACCATCTTGCATGATTATGAAGTGGCCTCAGGACAGAAAGTTAATATGCAAAAATCATCTATTTTCTTTGGGAAGGGCAGTACAGAGGAGAACAAGGAGCATCTCAAGGAGGTCATTGGGATCCAGTCCGAAGCGTTGAGAAAAAAATATTTGGGTCTACCGATGGTAGTGGGGAGATCCAAAGAAGGGACTTTAAAATATGCTCGAGAAAGTGCTAAGGGGAAGGTCACTGGATGGAAAGGGCAAGGTTTGTTTAAGAAGGCTCGTGAGGTGCTGGTCAAGTCCATACTCCAATCTATCCCAACTTTTACCATGAGCTGCTTCGAACTCACCAAGAAATTATGCGGAAACCTGACATCTATCTCTTCAAACTTTTGGTGGGGTGAAGCAAATGGTGAAAAAAAGGTGCATTGGATAGCATGGAAAAAAAATGTGCATAAGTAAACAGGATGGAGGAATAAGTTTCCGTGATATGGAGGCTTTCAATCAAGCATTACTAGCAAAGCAAACATGGAGGATTTTGCAAGTCCCTTCCTCTCTTTGTGCTCGGGTTCTGAAGGCTAGGTACTTCGCGGATGGATCTATTCTTAGTGCAACATGTCTGAGTGGTGGCTCGTACACATTCTGAAGCATCCTGCATGGCCGGGACTTGTTACTTGATGGACTGATTTGGAGAGTGGGTGACGGCACAAACATTCGTATCCATCATGACAGCTGGATACCGTGGAAAGCAAGCCTACGGCCACTGGGCCAGGTATATGTACAGGGAATAACGCGCGTGTGTGATCTGCTCAATGATGTAGGTGACGCATGGGATAGGGCCAAGCTGGAGGTCCTGTTTACACTAGATGATATAAAGGATATTCTCCAAATTTATGTGGGTGGACAGGGATCCGAAGATTTCCTTGCATGGAATTTTACCAAGAGTGGACAATTTACGATCAAATCTGCCTATCATCTATGCATGGAGAAGAAACGGGCAAGAGCAGGATAGTCGGGCTCTTCGTCGTCAGTGCCTACCCATCAGGGTTGGCTTGCGTTGTGGGGAGCCAATGCCCCCGGCAAAGCGTTAATTCATGCTTGGAGATTGATCAAGAATGGATTGGCGGTGGGATCTGAGCTTCTCCGTCGACACATCAAGGAAGGCGTTTTCTGCCCTGCTTGTGGGAGAGAAGAGACGATTTTGGTCTTGCCATCACTCGGCAATTTTTTGGAAGGAGTTGGGCTCGGTATTGGGGGCAAGGGTGGCGATCCCACCTATATCGATGAGCACCCAGAGCTCACTCGCGTCGTGGATGCTGCAATGGTTGACAGAGGCGACAGAGGATGAGAAGGCCATGTTGATTCAGGGCCCCTACACGTTGTGGCTGGCTAGGAACGACGCACACGACGGCAAGAAGATCGAGGATCCAAAGCAGATTGCGAGAGGTGTGGCTGCACATATAGAAGAATGGCAGAGAGTCCATGGTGTTCATGCTACAAGAGTGAGAAGCCACCAACAAGAAAGATGGAAGCCACCTGAGCAAGGTTGGCTGAAGGCCAATGTCGATGGAGCTATGGTTCTGGCAGGTCTAGGAGGCGGCGGGGGCGTGATATTCAGAGATGAAAATGGTGCGTTCAGATGTGCAGCGTCAGACTTCTTCCCGGACATCTCCAAGCCAGAGGTTGCAGAGCTTCTCGCGTGTAGGAGAGCGGTCCTATTGGCTGTTCAGAGGGATGTACAGAGGCTGCACCTCGAAACAGACTGTGAGGCGATCGTCGGGATGCTTAATTATCGGGATCGGAACTTATCATCTGTGGGACAAGTGGTGGAGGAGGTAAAGGCTTTGATCAGAACTTTGAGCGAGTTCAAGGTCACCTGGGTCCGAAGGACAGCAAATGGTGCTGCCCATTTGCTGGCGTGCTTAGGAATAAGCAGTAGAGCTTCGGTGTTTTGGGAGTCAGTTCCCCCTGATTGTATTCTTAGCGTTGTATCAGACGAAATTCCTAATTTAGTTTAATAAAGTGGAGGTGTGAACTTTAAAAAAAAATGCATCCATGCCAAATGCTACTCCCTCCGTCCCGAACTACTTCTTTAGATATGTTGATTTAGATTTGTCTAGACACGGACACACGTTCTAGTACTAGATACATACGTATCTAGACAAATTTTAAGATAAGTAATTTGGATTGGAAGTTGCATTTGTCGTTTCTTGTGTCAAATAGTCGACGACGAGAGCACGAATGTGTGGTTGGTGACCAACAGTTTCCAGGAATATTTTTATAGTTTGTTTTGTCCTTTTCCTATTACATTTCCTTCTATTTTTACGTTTTTTCTATTTTCCATTTTCAGTGTTTTTACGTTTCCCATAAAATTTGATTTTATAAGAAAGAATAATTTCTAAGTTAAACGAACATCTCTAAAAATATGTGAACATATTTTAAAACGTGTCAACATTTCTCAAAATTACATCACACCTCTAAACAAATTTCATTAATATTTTTGCATAGAGTTTACTTTTAAATTGTATGAAAACTTTTCTACAGGAATGTTCATATTATATTTGAAAAAAATTCATCATGTATTTAAAAATATTTTCATCATTTATTAAAAAAATCTGCACACAGAAAAATGTATTTTAACTAATAAAAATGCAAAATAAATAAGAAAACAAACAAAATTAAATAATTGAAATAAAAATATAAAATAGTAAGGAAAATAAAAAAACTGGAGAAAACCGCAGAAGAACGAAGGGGGACATGATAACAAACAAAACGGGCGCAACCAAAAGAAAGAAAAAAGAAAGAGAAAAATGTTGCAGATGGGTCGACCAGTGTGCTTCTCCCGTGTTCATCAAAGCGCTTCATGGTGCTACCTTTCGGTCACCAGCTTGCTAAGTAGAGAGCTCCTAAGTGAAGCATTTTGTGTCACATAGGCAACGTTTCGCACAGGTCAGCCTCCTACGTAGACAGGCCCATTACCGCAGACTGTAGTGACTCGGATCCAAGTTCTATAGCGGTTCGGTTCGGTGCAATGTAGTGGTTCAGTCCGGGTTACAATAGCGCTTTGGTTCACTGTACTGTGGCGGCTCGGTTTCGGTACAGAGAACATCATGCAACAGGGAATATCCCGCAACTTTAAGTCTTAAATAAGGTCGCGATGCGCTTTTAATCACAGGGAGCAATTACAACCAGTGGCCAGCTCCACTCGTTGAGGAGATGCATGTCACAGGTTCGATTCCTGGCTTCGTCACCTTATGTTTTTACAGTTTTTACTGCTATAAACACAATTTGCGGGTGCCTGTCAATAGGTCGGCCCAATCGCACGGCACTGGTGCGTCACGCTCGCAATTCCCCGCAAAATGCGGCACATAGGAGCTCCCAGATATAGTGGCGCCCCCTATTTGGAGGCATCCTGTACGCACATCCGGGCGGCCAACTGGCCTAGCGCAGAAAAATACTGGGGCGCTTTACAGTAGCTCGTAAAAATACAACCCTAAAAAAAGCTCGTCAAAATACTGGGGCGCTTTACTGTAACTCTCGACTCAAAAATTTCTGCATAAAAAATGAAAAGATTGAACATTATCTATATCTATATCTATACTAATATAAAAAGACCCAAATGGGCAGATCCAATTAATCTCAGCCATCAAACCATGTTAATCCAACGACTTAGATCGTTCCAATGGTGAGCTCTCAACATGTTGAGCGTGCAATTGATAGCATACCAAATATCAACGTCTATATTAATCTTATCATTAATACGTAATTGATATCCTACCTAATATCAACGTGCAATTAATTTTCTCCCTAATATCAACGTGCATTGCACGTGTTCACTTACTAGTTTTGAAAAAGTATCCATAATTTTCAAATTTTGAGTTTTGAAGAAACAAATAATAAGCATTTTTTTCCAAAATGTGGAAAAAAAAACTGGAAATTTTCAAAAAAAGAAAAAATGAATATAAATTTTAATTTTAATATTTATGGAAAATTTTGAACAATTTTCGAAAACGTGAGTGGGCTTCTAAAAATTGGACAATTTTCAGAAATATGAACAAATTCTTGAAATCTGATCATTTTTTAAAAAATGCATACAAAATTTGGAAATATGAACAAAATTTTGGAATTCCAAACATTTTCTGAGAAAATGAACAATTTATTAAATTAGGGACAACTTTTAAACTTATGAAAAAAAGATGAAAAATAAAGACACAAAATGACAAACAAAAAACCAGAAAATAAATCCTAAAAATTAACAAAATAAATAAATAAATAAAACCAATAAAATTTATTACTTTTTTCACCATTTCTTTCACTTTCCATGACTAACCATATTCACTGGTGCCCTCCATACCAACAATTTTCAAGGAATTTATTATTTGACAACATAAAGTAAATTCATTTTTCATTTCGGGACTGGGCATCCCTAATACCTTTGCCGTATTCTCGTGCAATGACAAGTGAATAAATACTCATCGTGAGAATAACACATCTCACATGGAAAATATCGGCCACCCCTCACCGCCTCGCGAGCGGTACGAGCACACAAAAGAGAAATTTATTTTGAAAATTAGAGATGGCACATATAAATTTGCTTAGAACGGCACGGAAATACCGCATATAGGTAGGTATAGTGGACTCATATGGCAAAACTGGTTTAAAGGGTTTTGGATGCACAAGTAGTGATCATACTTATTGCAAATCTAGCAAAAAGATTGAGAAGCGTCCAACCAAGAAACGAATAATCTCGTAAGCAAGCATTAAGCATAAGTAACACCGAATAATACATCATAAGTAAGATATAATTTCATTGCATAACTATTGAATTTCGTACTTGCATAGGGAATCACAAACCTTAACACCAATATTGTTACTAAAGCACAATTACTCATCAATATGGCTCACATATTATATCGTCATATCTCAAAACTATTACAAAGAACCAAGTTTATCTTGTCCAATGATCTTCATGAAAGTTTTTATTATATCCTTCTTGGATATCTATCACTTTGGGATTAGTTTCATATGTTGCTTTTAATAAGCTCAAACAAATATAAGTGAAGAACATGAGCATAATATTTCTTTCTCTCAAATTAATCTAAGTGAAGCAAGAGAGAATTTCTTCAAAATTTTATTAACTTTCAAATAAATCTAAATGGAGCATGAGAGCATTTCTTCAAAAATAACAAAGCACACCGTTTAAAAAAAAGATATACACTACTGAAATCAGGATCTTTGCCGTCAGCCTGCTCTTTGCCGTCCGCTAGCTGACGGCAAAGAAGGTCTTTGCCATCAGCTTACAAAGAGCTGACGGCAAAGATCATGTTTGCCGTCAGCCAGCTCTTTGCCGTCTGCTAGCGGACGGCATAGAAGCTATGCTGTCCGCTAGCAGACGGCAAAGAGGGAGGGTGGCCCACTAACGAGAACCACCTAACGGCCACTTTCTTTGTCGTTTGCTAGCAGACGGTAAAGAAAGTGGCCAACCTAACGGCCGTTTCCCCCGGCCCCACCCCACTAGCTAGGCTATTTGCCGTCTGCTAGCAGACGGAAAAGAGCTTTGACCTAACAAAAAAGGTCAGCGCCCGCGCCCCACCCCTCTCTCTCTTCCCTCTGTCTCTCTCCCCTCACCTCACCCGCGCCGTCCCCGTGCCCGAGCCGCCCCTGCCGCCGACCCCCACCGCCCCCGACCCCCAAGGTCGCCCGCCCCCCCGGCGCCCCGCCCAGGCCTTGCGGTCGACCCGCCGCCCCGGCGCCCCAGTGCCCCGCCGCTCGGGTCGCCCGCCGCCCCGGTGCCCCGCCGCCCGTCGCCGTTTCGCCCCCCACCGCCCGGCGCCTCTCCGTCCAGCCGGCCCCCGCCGCCCGGCGCCGCTCCGTCCAGCCACCCCTTGGTGAGGTTCTTCCCTTTTTTTTCTTTCTTTTTTTTCTTGCTGTTTTTTGATTTAGGTTGTACTGTTAGTAATTTAGGTTAGTTGATTTAGGTTGTATTGTTAGTAATTTAGGTTAGTTGCTTTTTTTAGGTTAGTAGATTTTTGGTTAGTAGATTGTAGGTTAGTTTTTTTATATTTAGTCATATTTTAGGTTATTAGTACATTTTGTGAGATGAAAAAAAAGAAGAAAGGAAGAAAAAGTAGAAGTGGAGAGTCAAAAGGGAAATAAGGAAAATGAAGAAGAAAAAGAAGACAAGAGGAAGAAGGAA
The DNA here is from genome assembly GCA_011799875.1 of Thinopyrum elongatum. Taxonomy (NCBI): domain Eukaryota; kingdom Viridiplantae; phylum Streptophyta; class Magnoliopsida; order Poales; family Poaceae; genus Thinopyrum; species Thinopyrum elongatum. The sequence goes on along the minus strand of CM022303.1, from coordinate 38,819,118 downwards.
AAGAAGGAAGAAGAAGAGAAAGAAGGAGAGGAAAAAGGAAAATAAAGAAGAAGAAGAAGAAGAAGAAGAAGAAGAGGAAGAAGAAGAGGAGGAGAAGAATAGAAGAAGAAGAAGAAGAAGAAGATGAAGAAGAATAAGAAAGAAGATGAAAAAAAAGAAGTACAAGTAGAAGATGAAAAAAAGAAGTAGGAAAAGTAGAAAAAGAGGGTCGCCGAGGGAAAAGAGGGTCGCCGAGTGGTCGAGGGGTCGAGGATCGAGGGGAAAAGGAGTCGAGGGTCTAGGGGTCGAGGATCGAGGTGTGAGGGGTCGAGGGGAAAAGGGGAAAAGGGTCGAGGGGTCGAGGATCGAAGGGAAAAGGAGTCAGGGGTCTAGGGGTCGAGGATCGAGGTGTTGATGGGTCGAGGGTCGAGGGGAAAAGGGGTCGAGGGGTCGCGGATCGAGGGGAAAAGGAGTCGAGGGTCTAGGGGTCGAGGATCGAGGTGTCGAGGGGTCGAGGGTCGAGGGGAAAAGGGGTCGAGGATCGAGGAGAAAAGGAATCGAGGGTCTAGGGGTCGAGGATCGAGGTGTCGAGGGGTCAAGGGTTGAGGGGAGAAGGGGTCGAGGGTCGCCGAGGGGTCGAGGGGTCGAGGATTTGCCATCCCGACCCCGACACCCCGACCCCCTGACCCCGACACCCCGACCCCGACACGACACCCCGACCCCGCCTCGACACCCCGACACGGCGACCCCGACACAGCACCCTGAAGGAAATATGCCCTAGAGGCAATAATAAAGTTGTTATTTATATTTCCTTATATCATGGTAAATGTTTATTATTCATGCTAGAATTGTATTAACCGGAAACTTAGTACATGTGTGCATACATAGACAAACAGAGTGTCACTAGTATGCCTCTACTTGACTAGCTCGTTAATCAAAGATGGTGAAGTTTCCTAGCCATAGACATGAGTTGTCATTTGATGAACGGGATCACATCATAGAGAATGATGTTATTGACAAGACCCATCCGTTAGCTTAGCACGATGATCGTTTAGTTTGTTGCTATTGCTTTCTTCATGACTTATACATGTTCCTATGACTATGAGATTATGCAACTCCCGAATACCGGAAGAACACTTTGTGTGCTATCAAACGTCACAACGTAACTGCGTGATTATAAAGATGCTCTACAGGTGTCTCCGATGGTGTTTGTTAAGTTGGCATAGATCGAGATTAGGATTTGTCACTCCGATTGTCGGAGAGGTATCTCTGGGCCCTCTCGGTTATGCACATCACTATAAGCCTTGCAAGCAATGTGACTAATGAGTTAGTTGCGGGACGTTGCATTACGGAACGAGTAAAGAGACTTGCCGGTAACGAGATTGAACTAGGTATTGAGATACCAACGATCGAATCTCGGGCAAGTAACATACCGATGACAAAGGGAACAACATATGTAGTTATGCGGTTTGACCGATAAAGATCTTCATAGAATATGTGGGAGCCAATATGAGCATCCAGGTTCCGCTATTGGTTATTGACTGGAGATGAGTCTTGGTCATGTCTACATAGTTCTCGAACCCGTAGGGTCCGCACGCTTAACGTTCAATGACGATCGGTATTATGAGTTTATGTGTTTAGATGTACCGAAGGTAGTTCGGAGTCCCGGATGTGATCACGGACATGACGAGGAGTCTCGAAATGGTCAAGACATAAAGATCGATATATTGGAAGGCTATGTTTGGACACCGGAATGGTTCCGGATGAGTTCGGGCATTTTCCGGAGTACCGAGAGGTTACCGGAACCCCTCGGGGAGTCAATGGGCCTTATTGGGCCTTAGTGGAAGAAAGGAGGAGGCGGCCAGGTGGAGGGCGCCCCCCCCAAGCCCAATCCGAATTGGGGTGGGGGGCCGCCCCCCCCCCCCTTTCCTTCTCCCTCTCTCCCTCTTCCTTCTTCTCCTACTCCAACTAGGGAAGGGGGGAAACCTACTCCTACTGGGAGTAGGACTCCCCCCCTTGGGCATGCCATACAGAGGGCCGGCCCTCCCCTCCTCCACTCCTTTATATACGGGGGAGGGGGGCACCCCATAGACACACAAGTTGACAGTTGTCTTAGCCGTGTGCGGTGCCCCCCTCCACAGATTTCCACCTCGGTCATATCGTTGTAGTGCTTAGGCGAAGCCCTGCGTCGGTAACTTCATCATCACCGTCATCACGCCGTCGTGCTGACGAAACTCTCCCTCGGCCTCTGCTGGATCAAGAGTACGAGGGATGTCACCGAGTTAAATGTGTGCAGATCGTGGAGGTGTCGTGCATTTGGTACTTGATCGGTTGGATCGCGAAGACGTTCGACTCCATCAACCGCGTTACTTAACGCTTCCGCTTTCGGTCTACGAGGGTACGTGGACACACTCTCCCGCTCGTTGCTATGCATCACATAGATAGATCTTGCGTGATCGTAGGTAAATTTTTTGAAATACTGCGTTCCCAACAGTGGCATCCGAGCCAGGTTTATGCGTAGATGTTATTTGCACGAGTAGAACACAAAGGAGTTGTGGGTGTGGGTGTGGGTGTATACATATTGCTTGCCGTTACTAGTTGTTACTTGGTTAAGCGGTATTGTGAGATGAAGCGGCCCGGACCGACATTACGCGTACGCTTACGCGAGACTGGTTTCACCGCTGCGAGCACTCGTTGCTTAAAGGTGACTGGCGGGTGTCTGTCTCTCTCACTTTAGTTGAATCGGTTTCAATGAAGAGGGTTCTTTTAGAAGATCAAAAAGCAATCATGTCTCTCTCACTTTAGTTGAATCGGTTTCAATGAAGAGGGTTCTTTTAGAAGATCAAAAAGCAATCACTACACCACGTTGTGGTTTTGATGTGTAGGTAAGAACGGTTCTTGCTAGAAGCCCGTAGCAGCCACGTAAAACTTGCAACAACAAAGTAGAGGACGTCTAACTTGTTTTTGCAGGGCTTGCTGTGATGTGATATGGTTAAGACATGATGTGATATAATTTATTGTATGAGATGATCATGTTTTGTAACAGAGTTATCGGCAACCGGTAGGAGCCATATGGTTGTCGCTTTATTGTATGCAATGCAATTGCCATGTAATTGTTTTACTTTATCACTAAGTGGTAGCCATAGTCGTAGAAGCAATAAGTTGGCAAGACGACAACGATGCTACGATGGAGATCGAGCTGGGGCGCCGGTGACGATGGAGATCATGACGGTGCTTCGATGATGGAGATCAAGAGCACAAGATGATGATGGCCATATCATGTCACATATTGAATTGCATGTGATGTTAATCCTTTTATGCATCTTATTTTGCTTAGTACGGCGGTAGCATTCTAAGATGATCTCTCACTAAATTTCAAGGTACAAGTGTTCTCCCTGAGTATGCACCGTTGCTACAGTTCGTCGTGCCGAGACACCACGTAATGATCGGGTGTGATAAGCTCTACGTTCACATACAACGGGTGCAAGCCAGTTTTGCACACGCAGAATACTTGGGTTAAACTTGACGAGCCTAGCATATGCAGATATGGCCTCGGAACACTGAGACCGAAAGGTCGAGCGTGAATCATATAGTAGATATGATCAACATATTGATGTTCACCATTGAAAACTACTCCATCTCACGTGATGATCGGACATGGTTTAGTTGATTTGGATCACGTGATCACTTAGATGATTAGAGGGATGTCTATCTAAGTGGGAGTTCTTAAGTAATATGATTAATTGAACTTTAATTTATCATGAACTTAGTACCTGATAGTATTTTTTGCATGTCTATGTTGTTGTAGATCAATGGCCCATGCTACTATTCCTTTGAATTTTAATGCGTTTCTAGAGAAAGCTAAGTTGAAAGATGATGGTAGCAACTACACGGACTGGATCCGTAACTTGAGGATTATCCTCATTGCTGCACAGAAGAATGACGTCCTGGAAGCACCGCTAGATGCAAGACCCGCTGCAGGAGCAACGCCGGACGTTGTGAACGCCTGGCAGAGCAAAGCTGATGACTACTCGATAGTTCAGTGTGCCATGCTTTACGGCTTAGAACCGGGACTTCAACGACGTTTTGAACGTCATGGAGCATATGAGATGTTCCAGGAGTTGAAGTTAATATTTCAAGCAAATGCCCGGATTGAGAGATGTGAAGTCTCCAATAAGTTCTTCAGCTGCAAAATGGAGGAGAATAGTTCTGTCAGTGAACATATACTCAAAATGTCTGGGTATCATAATCACTTGACTCAGCTGGGAGTTAATCTTTCGGTTGATAGTGTCATTGACAGAGTTCTTCAATCACTGCCACCAAGCTACAAAAGCTTCGTGATGAACTATAATATGCAAGGGATGGATAAGACAATTCCCGAGCTCTTCGCAATGCTAAAGGTTGTGGAGGTAGAAATCAAGAAGGAGCATCAAGTGTTGATGGTCAACAAGACCACCAGTTTCAAGAAAAAGGGTAAAGGGAAGATGGGGAACTTCAAGAAGAACGGCAAGCAAGTTGCTGCTCAAGTGAAGAAGCCCAAGTCTGGACCTAAGCCTGAGACTGAGTGCTTCTACTGCAAAGGGACTGGTCACTGGAAGCGGAATTGCCCCAAGTATTTGGCGGATAAGAAGGATGGCAAGGTGAACAAAGGTATATGTGATATACATGTTATTGATGTGTACCTTACTAATGCTCGCAGTAGTACCTGGGTATTTGATACTGGTTCTGTTGCTAATATTTGCAACTCGAAACAGGGACTACGAATTAAGCGAAGATTGGCTAAGGACGAGGTGACGATGCGCGTGGGAAATGGTTCCAAAGTCGATGTGATCGCCGTCGCCACACTACCTCTACATCTACCTTCGGGATTAGTTTTAGACCTGAATAATTGTTATTTGGTGCCAACGTTAAGCATGAACATTATATCTGGATCTTGTTTGATGCGAGACGGTTATTCATTTAAATCTGAGAATAATGGTTGTTCTATTTATATGAGTAATATCTTTTATGGTCATGCACCCTTGAAGAGTGGTCTATTTTTGTTGAATCTGGATAGTAGTGACACACATATTCATAATATTGAAACCAAAAGATGCAGAGTTGATATTGATAGTGCAACTTATTTGTGGCACTGCCGTTTAGGTCATATTGGTGTAAAGCGCATGAAGAAACTCCATTCTGATGGACTTTTGGAATCACTTGATTATGAATCACTTGGTACTTGCGGACCATGCCTCATGGGCAAGATGACTAAAACTCCGTTCTCCGGAACAATGGAGCGAGCAACAGATTTGTTGGAAATCATACATACTGATGTATGTGGTCCAATGAATATTGAGGCTCGCGGCGGGTATCATTATTTTCTGACCTTCACAGATGGTTTGAGCAGATATGGGTATATCTACTTGATGAAACATAAGTCTGAAACATTTGAAAAGTTCAAAGAATTTCAGAGTGAAGTGGAAAATCATCGTAACAAGAAAATAAAGTTTCTGCGATCCGATCGTGGAGGAGAATATTTGAGTTACAAGTTTGGTCTTCATTTGAAACAATGCGGAATAGTTTCGCAACTTACGCCACCCGGAACACCATAGCGTAATGGTGTGTCCGAACGTCGTAACCGCACTTTATTAGATATGGTGCGATCTATGATGTCTCTTACTGATTTACTGCTATCGTTTTGGGGTTATGCTTTAGAGATGGCTGCATTCACGTTAAATAGGGCACCATCTAAATCCGTTGAGATGACACCTTATGAACTGTGGTTTGGCAAGAAACCCAAGTTGTCGTTTCTTAAAGTTTGGGGCTGCGATGCTTATGTGAAAAAGCTTCAACCTGATAAGCTCGAACCCAAATCGGAGAAATGTGTCTTCATAGGATACCCAAAGGAGACTGTTGGGTACACCTTCTATCACAGATCCGAAGGCAAGACATTCGTTGCTAAGAATGGATCCTTTCTAGAGAAGGAGTTTCTCTCGAAAGAAGTGAGTGGGAGGAAAGTAGAACTTGATGAGGTAACTGTACCTGCTCCCTTATTGGAAAGTAGTTCATCACAGAAATCAGTTCATGTGACTCCTACATCAATTAGTGAGGAAGCTAATGATGATGATCATGTAACTTCAGATCAAGTTACTACCGAACCTCGTAGGTCAACCAGAGTAAGATCCGCACCAGAGTGGTACGGTAATCCTGTTCTGGAGGTCATGTTACTTGACCATGATGAACCTACGAACTATGAGGAAGCGATGATGAGCCCAGATTCCGCGAAATGGCTTGAGGCCATGAAATCTGAGATGGGATCCATGTATGAGAACAAAGTGTGGACTTTGGTTGAATTGCCCGATGATCGGCAAGCCATAGAGAATAAATGGATCTTCAAGAAGAAGACTGACGCTGATGGTAATTTTACTGTCTACAAAGCTCGACTTGTTGCGAAAGGTTTTCGACAAGTTCAAGGAGTTGACTACGATGAGACCTTCTCACCCGTAGCGATGCTTAAGTCCGTCCAAATCATGTTAGCAATTGCTGCATTTTATGATTATGAAATTTGGCAAATGGATGTCAAGACTGCATTCCTGAATGGATTTCTGAAAAAAGAGTTGAATATGATGCAACCCGAAGGTTTTATCGATCGAAAGGATGCTAACAAAGTGTGCAAGCTCCAGCGATCCATTTATGGACTGGTGCAAGCATCTCGGAGTTGGAATAAACGTTTTGATAGTGTGATCAAAGCATATGGTTTTATACAGACTTTTGGAGAAGCCTATATTTACAAGAAAGTGAGTGGGAGCTCTGTAGCATTTCTAATATTATATGTGGATGACATATTGTTGATTGGAAATGATATAGAATTTCTGCATAGCATAAAAGGATACTTGAACAAGAGTTTTTCAATGAAAGACCTCGGTGAAGCTGCTTATATATTGGGCGTCAAGATCTATAGAGATAGATCAAGACGCTTAATTGGACTTTCACAAAGCACATACCTTGATAAAGTTTTGAAGAAGTTCAAAATGGATGAAGCAAAGAAAGGGTTCTTGCCTGTGTTACAAGGTGTGAAGTTGAGTCAGACTCAATGCCCGACCACTGCAGAAGATAGAGAGAAAATGAAAGTCATTCCCTATGCTTCAGCCATAGGTTCTATCATGTGCAATGCTGTGTACCAGAACTGATGTGTGCCTTGCTATTAGTTTAGCAGGGAGGTACCAAAGTAATCCAGGAGTGGATCACTGGACAGCGGTCAAGAACATCCTGAAATACCTGAAAAGGACTAAGGATATGTTTCTCGTTTATGGAGGTGACAAAGAGCTCGTCGTAAATGGTTACGTCGATGCAAGCTTTGACACTGATCCGGATGACTCTAAGTCACAAACCGGATACGTATTTATATTGAACGGTGGAGCTGTCAGTTGGTGCAGTTCTAAGCAAAGCGTCGTGGCGGGATCTACGTGTGAAGCGGAGTGCATAGCTGCTTCGGAAGCAGCAAATGAAGGAGTCTGGATGAAGGAGTTCATATCAATCTAGGTGTCATACCTAGTGCATCGGGTCCAATGAAAATCTTTTGTGACAATACTGGTGCAATTGCCTTGGCAAAGGAATCCATATTTCACAAGAGAACCAAGCACATCAAGAGACGCTTCAATTCCATCCGCGATCAAGTCAAGGAGGGAGACATAGAGATTTGCAAAATACATCCGGATCTGAATGTTGCAGACCCATTGACTAAGCCTCTCTCACGAGCAAAACATGATCAACACCAAGACTCCATGGGTGTTAGAATCATTACTGTGTAATCTAGATTATTGACTCTAGTGCAAGTGGGAGACTGAAAGAAATATGCCCTAGAGGCAATAATAAAGTTTTTATTTATATTTCCTTATATCATGATAAATGTTTATTATTCATGCTAGAATTGTATTAACCGGAAAATTAGTACATGTGTGGATACATAGACAAACAGAGTGTCACTAGTATGCCTCTACTTGACTAGCTCGTTAATCAAAGATGGTTAAGTTTCCTAGCCATAGACATGAGTTGTCATTTGATGAACGGGATCACATCATAGAGAATGATGTTATTGACAAGACCCATCCGTTAGCTTAGCACGATGATCGTTTAGTTTGTTGCTATTGCTTTCTTCATGACTTATACATGTTCCTATGACTATGAGATTATGCAACTCCCGAATACCGGAAGAACACTTTGTGTGCTATCAAACGTCACAACGTAACTGGGTGATTATAAAGATGCTCTACAGGTGTCTCCGATGGTGTTTGTTGAGTTGGCATAGATCGAGATTAGGATTTGTCACTCCGATTGTCGGAGAGGTATATCTGGGCCCTCTTGGTAATGCACATCACTATAAGCCTTGCAAGCAATGTGACTAATGAGTTAGTTGTGGGATGTTGCATTACGGAACGAGTAAAGAGACTTGCCGGTAACGAGATTGAACTAGGTATTGAGATACCGACGATCGAATCTCGGGCAAGTAACATACCGATGACAAAGGGAACAACATATGTAGTTATGCGGTTTGACCGATAAAGATCTTCGTAGAATATGTGGGAGCCAATATGAGCATCCAGGTTCCGCTATTGGTTATTGACTGGAAATGAGTCTCGGTCATGTCTACATAGTTCTCGAACCCGTAGGGTCCGCACGCTTAACGTTCGATGACGATCGGTATTATGAGTTTATGTGTTTTGATGTACCGAAGGTTGTTCGGAGTCCCGGATGTGATCACGGACATGACGAGGAGTCTCGAAATGGTCGAGACATAAAGATCGATATATTGCAAGGCTATGTTTGGACACCGGAATGGTTTCGGATGAGTTCGGGCATTTTCCGGAGTACCGGGAGGTTACCGGAACCCCCCGGGGAGTCAATGGGCCTTATTGGGCCTTAGTGGAAGAGAGGAGGAGGCGGCCAGGTGGAGGGCGTGCCCCCCCAAGCCCAATCCGAATTGGGGTGGGGGGCCGCCCCCCCCCCCCCCTTTCCTTCTCCCTCTCTCCCTCTTCCTTCTTCTCCTACTCCAACTAGGGAAGGGGGGAAACCTACTCCTACTGGGAGTAGGACTCCCCCCCTTGGGCGCGCCATAGAGAGGGCCGGCCCTCCCCTCCTCCACTCCTTTATATACGGGGGAGGGGGTAACACCATAGACACACAAGTTGACAGTTGTCTTAGCCGTGTGCGGTGCCCCCCTCCACAGATTTCCACCTCGGTCATATCGTTGTAGTGCTTAGGCGAAGCCCTGCGTCGGTAACTTCATTATCACCATCATCACGCCGTCGTGCTGACGAAACTCTCCCTCAGCCTTAGCTGGATCAAGAGTACGAGGGACGTCACCGAGCTGAACGTGTGCAGATCGGGAGGTGTCGTGCGTTCGGTACTTGATCGGTTGGATCGCGAAGACGTTCGACTACATCAACCGCGTTACTTAACGCTTCCGCTTTCGATCTACGAGGGTACCTGGACACACTCTCCCGCTCGTTGCTATGCATCACATAGATAGATCTTGCGTGATCGTTGGTAAAAAAATTTAAATACTGCGTTCCCAACACACCCCGACCCCGACACGGTACCCCCGACCCCGACACGGCACCCCGACCCTGACACGACACCACCGACACCCCGACCCCCGACACGACACCCCGAGACCCCAACACGGCACCCTCGACCCCGACACAGCACCCCGACCCCGACACGACACCCCCGACACGACACCCCGACACCTCGACACGGCACCCCCGACCCTGACACAGCACCCCGACCCCGACATGACACCCCCGACACCCCGACCCCCGAAACCTCCCGAAAAAGGTGCTCTTCGGCCTTCCAAAGGCTGACAGGGTCATATATTTGTGAATTATCAGTTAGGTCAGGTATTCAATTATTATTATGTACATATATTTATATATATATTATTAATTAGTTCATGTTATTAGGTATTCAATTTTTTAGTATGTTCATGATGATGATACACACTTAAATTTCGTTTACTCTTTCTCATTGCAGGCGTTGACAGATGGTGGGCGCGGGTCGAGAGCGCTCCGAGCCTCCTTCCTCGGCGCGTGCTGGGAGGGGTGCTATTATTCCACCCTAGCACCTTCGGAGAGCGCTGGTAGATAGTATGCAGATACCGGCGGGTGCTTCTTCTTCGGCCGGGAGAGGTCGGGGGAAGATGAAGAGGGGTGCTAGAGGTGGACGTGGCGGCGGGAGAGGTAGGAAGGCTGCTGCGCTTTCCTCGCCGCCACCCCCAGCTGATTCTCCCGACCACCGGAGTGCTCCGTCTCAGGTGGACCCGTCTGACTTGGACCCGTCTCAAACTCCGGTCCACGAGCCTCAGGCCGACGAGCCTCGGGTCGCCGAGCCTTCGTCCGACGAGACTCGGGTCCCAGAGTCTTCGTCCCAGGAGACTCCGGTCCCAGAGTCTTCGTCCCACGTGACTCCGGAGGCTAGTGGCCATGCTGATGGTGGCGAGGACAGCTTTTCTGAGGATAGCTATAGCAAGGGCGAGCTGGTTGAGGGGGGCAAGAAGATCTACCAGCGTGGTGGTACAAAGCTCCCGCCCGTGCCGCCGACCCGCGATCAGAGGTGGTTGATTGAGCCTAACGGGGAGAAGTAAGTGCATTTACTCTTTTTTAACCTTTTGCCTTCATGTTTCTTCAAATTAATATCTAATGTGTTGGCCTTGTCATACTATAGGGGTTGGAAACACGCCCCTGGTGTCCGCAGGCCCAACCAGGTCCTTGGTGTGCTTTGCCAGCACCACTTCCCGTGGTGGGTCACGTTGCCCGGTGAGGGTGAGTTTCCACAGCTAGCACTGAGCTAGGAGCTGTACGTGGCTTCCCCGGCCCCACCAGAGGAGAGGGTCGACGGTGGCCGACATTGTGATCCGGCGGTTTTGGGTAATTTCTCCTTTACAGAATTAAAAATCAACAGTACCTAGTGATTGTACTAATCAGTGTTGTCTTGTTTGATTGCAGACCTTCTACAGGTGTCTTGAGGAACACGAGGCGGACACGGCTATGGTTCTCGAAACCGAGTGCAAGCACCTACTTCAGAACTTACGGCACGAGGCTCGGGTGCAGGCTGTTCGAGACTACTACGCCTCGACTAACATTAAGAGGGCCAAGAAGAAGTGCCGCGCCAAGTATCTGAGTAAGGAGAAGTACATGAAGGTAATTACGTATTCTTAAGGCCTTGTACTTAGTTTCCTTGATTTGATTCGTAGGCGTAGCACTGAAATTTCTCTTTGTCTAACTTAGGTGCCCCCGAGATGGTGTGCGGATAGGATGGACTGTTGGGAGGCGGTGGTGGATGAGTGGTGCTCTCCCCAATGGCTAGCCGTCCACAACAAGGCGAGGGATAAGCATGCCCAAATGCAAGGTGTGCCACACCATCAAGGGAGCTCCAACCTGTTTGAGTATGGGGATCACTGGGTATGTGGTTTGCTTCACGATTCATGCAATTTCATTCTTCATGCTAGCTTGAGCCCTTAACTAATATTTTGTTCCTCTCTTTTAGGCGCAACACAACAAGAAGGACGTGCCACCGCTGTACGACCTCTATGCCATGGCCAATACTGCCCCGTACAAGAAGGCCAAGGCATTCTCTGAGGATGACCTCGATCATCCAGAGAGCTTCACCAACATCTCCTCCCACAAGAAGCTTGTGAGGTACAGAGATGTTGGGAAGACGAGGAAAGGGGAGGACTTCAACTCGAGCCAGAGTCCTTTTGATCCAGAGATCGTGATGCTATCTGGTGGCGGGAGGTACCATGGCTCGGTAGCCATTGGGGATGGACTGATACGTTGTCCTAGAACTCTCCCAAAGATCAAGAAGCGCCAGATGAGCTCCGATCCTAAGATAAGGCCTCGTCCACGGCCAATGGAGCTCGCCATCGAGGCTAGGGCCCAGGAGCTTCTGGCGGAGGCAAACAGGCAGGCGGCAGAGAGGGAGAGGGAAATGGAAGAGAGGACGGCTAGTCTGTTGGAGGTGGAGAGGAACCGGAACAATGCGTCTCACCGGGCCCTATACGAGCTCCTCGTGGTAAGTTTCTCCTGCATATTAGCCAAATCATGCACGTAATGTTCGTTTCATTACTAACTAATATGACTGACTCGTGAAAACAAAATGTGCAGACCGTGTGCCAGAACAATGGTCAGACCCCTCCGCCGATGCCCCAGATTGGTATAGCGGACACGGTGAGTTTCATTTGAATGGTCATTAGTTACTAGTATTCACATTTGAGTTGCATCATGCTAACGAGACATTGCAAATGATCTTTGGTGCAGCATGCCTCCCAACAAGCATCGACCGATCCTTCTCCATCTGGCACTGGCGCAACCCCGACCGGTCCTTCTCCGTCTGGCATAATAACCTTACTTAGCTCCAAACTGACATACTTTACCTAGGATAGCTATAAAAATGACCTATACTTAGCATTTTTTCCTCCTAAATGACTTAATATGCTTAGTTAGCTAAAAAATGGCATAACTACCTAGGATAGCTCAATAATGATCTATACTTAGCTTACCTAGTTCATTTATGACATAATTAGCTTACTTAGGTAAAAAATGGCATGATAACCTTAGTTTAGCTCCAAAATGACATAGACTTAGCTTATTTTCCTCCAAAATGACAAAATAACCTTTCTAAGTTCCAAAATGACCTATTTACCTAGCTTAGCTCTAAAATGACCTACACTTAGCATTTTTACCTAGCTTGGCTAAAAAATGGCATTTTTACCTACCTTAGTTAGAAGAAGAAGAAGATAAAGAAGAGGAGAGGAGAAAAAGAAAGAGAAGAAAAATTCTTCTTCTTCTTCTTCTTCTTCTTCTTCTTCTTTTTCTTCTTCTTCTTCTTCTTCTTCTTCTTCTTCTTCTTCTTCTTCTTCTTCTAGCTAGTCTTCTTCTTCTTCTTCTTCTTCTAACTTTCTTCTTTCCCAATTTGCAGATTTGCTTTAGATGAGGAAGCTTGCGTTGATGGAGTCTACTCTTCTCCTTGTGCTTCCTTTTTGTTTTGATTTTGTACGATATGTATGTATGGATGAAACTTGGAGTCTACACTTTGCGTTGATGAAACTTGCGACCTATATATGTATGTATGGATGAAACCATTGTATGCTTGTTGTTGGATATGTTGCATATGTTCCTCTCTTCATGATTCATGTGTTGGTATGCTTGTTGAAAGTATTTTCCAAATGTGTGTGTATATATATATATCTGTGAAATTCTGTGAAATTGAATGAATTTAAGAAAAAACAGGGGCTATACAGGCTCTTTGCCATCTATCAGCAAGCAGACGGCAAAGCTGCCACGTGGCAGCTACCTGTGCAACCTGGGGGGGGCACTGGGCTGGCCTATATGGTTGCTTTGCCGTCTGCTGGCAGACGGCAAAGACCTTTGCATCTTTGCCGTCTGCCAGCAGACGGCAAAGCACGCCGTTAACCCCTTAACGGACCTAAGCTGCCACATGTGCCGTCCAGGCCCTTTGCCGTCTGCTTGCAGACAACAAAGGTCTTTGCATCTTTGCCGTCTACCAGCAGACGGCAAAGTGCCCTTTGCCGTAGTTTGTTCAGCCGGATGTGTTGCCGTCTGCTAGCTGACGGCAAAGGCCTTTGCCGTCCACTAGGCATGCCTTTGCCGTCAGCCATGGCAGATGGCAAAGTTCCTGATTCCTGTAGTGATAAGTGAAGCACTAGAGCAATTCCAAGGCTCTAAAAATTTAAGTGAAGCATAGGAGCATGCATAGCATAGTTTTTGGCTCTCTCAAAAAGGTGTGTCCAGCAAGGATTCAAGACTTAAAATAAAAATCAAAACAAGCAAAGAATCAAATCATACAAGACGCTCCAAGCAAAACTCATGATATGTGACGAATAAAAATATAGTTCCAAGTAAAATACCGATGGTCGTTAGAAGAAAGAGGGGATGCCACTCGGGGGCATCCCCAAGCTTAGTTGCTTGATACTTCTTGAATATTATCTTGGGGTGCCTCGGGCATCCCCAAGCTTAGCCTTTTGCTAATCCTTATTTCTTCATCCATCGTAATATCACCCGAAACTTGAAAACTTCAATCACACAAAACTCAACAAAACCTTCGTGAGATCCGTTAGTATAAGAAAACAAATCACTACTTTAAGTACTGTTGCAAACCCATTCATATTTTTTTTGTATTATATGTACTGTATTCCAACTTTTCTATGGCAAAAACTCTTCAAAGAAAACCATAGAATCATCAAAACAAGCACACAACGCAAAGAAAACAGAATCTGTCAAAAACAGAACAGTCTGTAGCAATCTGAAAACTTTGAATACTTCTGTAACTCCAAAAATTCTGAAAAATTAGGACAACGTGAGCAATTTGTTTATTAATCTTCTACAAAAATAATCAACTCAAAAGCACTCTTCTGTAAAAAATAAGAAATATTTTCATGAGCACAAAAATTTCTGTTTTTCAGCAAGATCAAACCGACTATCACCCAAATCAACCCAAAGGCTTTGCTTGGCACAAACACTAGTTTAAACCACAAAAACACATCTAATCAGAGGTATAATTGGGTATTTTATTGAAAACAGCAAGATAACCAAAAAGCAAAAATATACAAGTTGGGTTGCCTCCCAACGAGCGCTATCGTTTTACGCCCCTAGCTAGGCATAACGCAAAGGATCTAAGTGTTGTCAACTTTGTTTCGAGATCCATAAGATGCCCTCATGATTGATTCATAAGGTGGCTTGATTCTAGTTCTAGGGAAGTGTTCCATACCCTTCCTTAGTGGAAATTGAAATTTAATATTGCCTTCTTTCATATCAATCACGGCACCAATAGTACGTAAAAACGGCCTACCAAGAATAACTGGACAAGACGGATTGCAATCAATATCAAGAACAATAAAATCTATGGGCACATAATTCCTATTTGCAAGAATAAGAACATCATAATTCTTCCCATAGGTTTTTTAATAGTAGAATCCGCCAAGTGCAAATTTAAAGAGCATTCTTCAATATCGGTAAGACCAAGCACATCACACAAAGATTTAGGAATTGTAGAAACACTAGCACCCAAGTCACATAAAGCAAAACACTTATAATTTTTAATCTTGACTTTGATAGTAGGTTCCCATTCATCATGTAGTTTTCTAGGAATTGAAACTTCTAATTCCAACTTTTCTTCAAAAGCTTTCATCATAGCATCAACAATATGTTTAGTAAAAGATTTATTTTGTTCATAAGCATGGGGTGAATTTATCATGGATTGCAACAAAGAAATACAATCAACCAAAGAGCAACTATCATAATTAAAGTCTTTGTAATCCAAAATAGCGGGCACATCACTAGTTAAAGTCTTGACCTCTTTAAACCCACTTTTATCAAAAAATTCAACAAGATTTTCACCCTCCAAATTATCGGGACACCTTCTAGCTAAAGTTGACTCTCCTCCAGTCCCTTTATCATCAATCTTAATTTTACTAAACAAGGAATCAATAGAAGAAACAACACTCATTTTAAGATCTTCATCACTTTTATCCATTAACGAGATTGGTTTAGCGGCCATTTGATTTACTAGGGTAGCTTGTGCATCGGATATTTTACCTAGCAAACTTTCAGCAAAAGCATACTTAGATTGGAGATTGCAAACTTCTTTACTAATATCATCAAGTTGTTTTGTTATAGCATCTAGCACAACGGAGTGTTCCTTAAGTTCTTCGGTGAAATACTTATTATGCTCAAATTGTGTAGTCATATATTCCTTAGTACTTCTCTAAATTTCAAACAAAATATTTGGGTAGGGAAAATCATAATATTTTCTTTGAGGCAGCATGACTACGCAAACAAGATTGCACTCAAAAAACAGATCTGACGAGAAAACGGCGAACGAAAAAGAGGGCGAATAAAATGGCAAATTTTTGTGAAGTGGGGGAGAGGAAAACGAGAGGCAAATGGCAAATAATGTAAATTGCAAGGAGATGAGATTTGTGATTAGGAACCTGGTAGATGTTGATGATGTCTCCCCGGCAACGGCGCCAGAAACTCCTCTTGATGTCTGCTAGAACTACGTCGGTTTTTCCCCAGAGAGGGAGGGAAGATGCAGCACAGCGACGGTAGGTATTTCCCTCAGTGATGAGACCAAGGTTATCGAACCAGTAGGAGAACCACGCAACACCACGTAAACAGCTCCTGCACATAAAGAACAAATACTTGCAACCCGACGTGTTAAAGGGGTTGTCAATCCCTTTCGGGTAACGAGATAGATAAAACTGTAGTAGATTGAAAGATGCAAATAAAAGCAAATAAAATTCAGCGAGGTATTTTTGGGTTTTTGGATTAATAGATCTGAAAATAAAAGTTGCAAATAAATAAAAGAGCGAATAGCAAAATAGATCTTGAAGGCAAATATATTAAAGAAGAGACCCGGGGGCCGTAGTTTTCACTAGTGGCTTCTCTCGAGAAAAATAGCAAATGGTGGAAACAAATTACTATTGGGCAATTGATAGAACTTCAAATACTAATGACGATATCCAGGCAATGATCATTATATAGGCATCACGTCCAAGATTAGTAGACCGACTCATGCCTGCATCTACTACTATTACTCCACACATCGACCGCTATCCAGCATGCATCTAGTGTATTAAGTTCATGGAGAAACGGAGTAATGCAATAAGAATGATGACATGATGTAGACAAGATCTATTTATGTAGAAATAGACCCCATCTTGTTATCCTTAATGGCAACGATACATACGTGTCGTTTCCCTTTCTGTCACTGGGATCAAGCACCGTAAGATCGAACCCATCATAAAGCACCACTTCCCATTGCAAGATAAATAGATCAAGTTGGCCAAACAAAACCCAAATATCGAAGAAGAAATACGAGGCTATAAGCAATCATGCATATAAGAGATCAAGAGACCCAAATAACTTTCAAGGATAAAAAGATAGATCTGATCATAAACTCAAAGTTCATCGGATCCAACAAACACACCGCAAAAAGAGTTACATCATATGGATCTCCAAGAGACCATTGTATTGAGAATCAAACGAGAGAGAGAAAGCCATCTAGCTAGTAACGACGGACCCGAAGGTCTACAATGAACTACTCACGCATCATCGGAGAGGCACCAATGAGGATGATGAACCCCTCCGTGATGGTGTCTAGATTGGATCTGTGGTTTCTAGAACTTGCGGCGGCTGGAATTGATTTTCATCGACTCCCCTAGGGTTTCTGCAATATTGGGGTATTTATAGAGCAAAGAGGCGGTGCGGGAGGCCCTCGAGGTGGGCATAACCCACCTGGGCGCGCCTGGCCTCCAGGCGCGCCCACGTGGGTTGAGCTCCCCTCGGAGCACCCCCCCAGGTGCTTCTTCGGCCCACTGGATGTCTTCTTGTCCAAAAAAAATCCACAAAAAGTTTCGCTGCGTTTGGACTCCGTTTGGTATTGATTTCCTGCGATGTAAAAAACATGCAGAAAACAGCAACTGGCACTGGGCACTATGTCAATAGGTTAGTACCAAAAAATGATATAAAATGATTATAAAATGATTATAAAACATCCAAGAATGATAATATAACAGCATCGAACAATCAAAAATTATAGATACGTTGGAGACGTATCAGTGCTTCTACTGCAAAGGGACTGGTCACTGGAAGCGGAACTACCCAAATACTTGACGGATAAGAAGGATGGCAAAGTGAACAAAGGTATATTTGATATACATGTTATTGATGTGTACCTTACTAATGCTCGTAGCAGTGCCTGGGTATTTGATACTGGTTCGGTTGCTCATATTTGTAACTCGAAATAGGAGCTGCGGAATAAACGAAGATTGGCTAAGGACGAGGTGACGATGCGCGTCAGAAATGGTTCCAAGGTCGATGTTATCGCCGTCGGCACGCTACCTCTACATCTACCTTCGGGATTAGTTTTAGACCTGAATAATTGTTATTTGGTGCCAGCGTTGAGCATGAACATTATATCTAGATCTTGTTTATTGTGAGACGGTTATTCATTTAAATCGGAGAATAATGGTTGTTCTATTTATATGAATAATATCTTTTATGGTCATGCACCCTTGAAGAGTGGTATATTCTTCTTGAATCTTGATAGTAGTGATACACATATTCATAATATTGGTGCCAAAAGATGCAAAGTTGATAATGATAGTGCAACATACTTGTGGCACTGCCGTTTAGGTCATATTGGTGTAAAACGCATGAAAAAACTCCATGCAGATGGACTTTTGGAATCACTTGATTATGAATCATTTGATACTTGCGAACCATGGCTCATGGGAAAGTTGACTAAAACTCCGTTCTCTGGAACAATGGAGCGAGCTAATGACTTATTGGAAACAATACCTACCGATGTATGCGGTCCGATGAGTGTTGAAGCACGCGGCGGGTATCATTATTTTCTGACCTTCACAGATGATTTGAGTAGGTATGGGTACATCTACTTGATGAAACACAAGTCTAAAACATTTGAAAAGTTCAAAGAATTTTAGAGTGACGTGGAGAATCATCGTAACAAGAAAATAAAGTTTCTACGATCTGATCGCGGAGGCGAATATTTGAGTTACGAGTTTGGCCTTCATTTAAAACAATGTGGAATAGTTACACAACTCACGCCACCTAGAACACCACAGCGTAATGGTGTATCCGAACGTCGTAACCGTGCTTTATTAGATATGGTGCGATCTATGATGTCTCTTACCGATTTACCACTATCGTTTTGGGGTTATGCATTAGAGACAGCTGCATTCACGTTAAATAGGGCACCGCCTAAATCCGTTGAGACGACACCGTATGAACTATGGTTTGGCAGGAAACCTAAGCTGTCGTTTCTTAAAGTTTGGGGTTGCGACACTTATGTAAAAAGGCTTCAGCCTGATAAGCTCGAACCTAAATCGGAGAAGTGTGTCTTCATAGGATATCCTAAGAAAACAATTGGGTACACCTTCTACCACAGATCCGAAGGCAAGATCTTTGTTGCCAAGAATGGAACCTTTCTAGAGAAGGAGTTTCTATCGAAAGAAGTGAGTGGGAGGAAAGTAGAACTTGATGAGGTAATTGTACCTTCTCTCGAATTGGAAAGTAGCTCATCACAGAAAACAGTTCCCATGATCCCTACACCAATTAGAGAGGAAGCTAATGATGATGATCATGAAACTCCAGATCAAGTTACTACTGAACCTCGCAGGTCAACCAGAGCACGATCCGCACCAGAGTGGTACGGTAATCCCGTTCTGGAAGTCATGTTACTATACCAAGGCGAACCTACGAACTATGAAGAAGCTATGATGAGCCTAGATTCCGATAAATGGCTTGAGGCCATGAAATCTGAGATAGGATCCATGTAAGAGAACAAAGTATGGACTTTGGTGGACTTGCCCGATGATCGGCAAGCAATTGAGAATAAATGGATCTTCAAGAAGAAGACAGACGTTGATGGTAATGTCACCATCCACAAAGCTCGACTTGTTGCGAAAGGTTTTCGACAAGTTCAAGGGGTTGACTACGATGAGACCTTCTCACCCGTAGCGATGCTTAAGTCAGTCCGAATGATGTTAGCAATTGCCGCACTTTATAATTATGAAATCTGGCAAATGGACGTCAAAACTGCATTCCTTAATGGATTTCTTAAAGAAGAGTTGTATATGATGCAACCAAAAGGTTTTGTCGATCCTAAAGGTGCTAACAAAGTAAGCAAACTCCAGCGATCCATCTATGGACTGGTGCAAGCATCTCGGAGTTCGAATATACACTTTGATGAGGTGATCAAAGCATATGGTTTTATACAGACTTATAGTGAAGCCTGTATTTACAAGAAAGTGAGTGGGAGCTTTGTAGCATTTGTGATATTATATGTGGATGACATATTGTTCATCGGAAATGATATAGAATTTCTTGATAGCATAAAAGGATACTTGAATAAGAATTTTTTCAATGAAAGACCTCGGTGAAGCTGCTTATATATTGGGCATCAAGATCTATAGGGATAGATCGAGACGCTTAATAGGAGTTTCACAAAGCACATACCTTGATAAAGTTTTGAAGAAGTTCAAAATAGATCAGTCAAAGAAAGGGTTCTTGCCTGTGTTACAAGGTATGAAGTTGGGTCAGACTCAAAGCCCGACAACTGCAGAAGATAGAGAGAAAATGAAAGTCATTCCCTATGCCTCAGCCATAGGTTCTATCATGTATGCTATGCTGTGTACCAGACCTGATGTGTGCCTTGCCATAAGTTCGGCAGGGAGGTACCAAGGTAATCCTGGAGTGGATCACTGGATAGCGGTCAAGAACATCCTGAAGTACCTGAAAAGGACAAAGGATACGTCGATGCTAGCTTCGACACTGATCCGGATGACTCTAAGTCACAAACCGGATACGTATTTATATTGAATGGTGGAGCTGTCAGTTGCTGCAGTTCTAAGTAGAGCGTCGTGGCGGGATCTATGTGTGAAGCGGAGTACATAGCTGCTTTGGAAGCAGCACATGAAGGAGTCTAGATGAAGGAGTTCATATCCGATCTAGGTGTAATACCAAGTGCATCGGGTCCAATGAAAATCTTTTGTGACAACACTAGAGCAATTGCCTTGGCGAAGGAATCCAGGTTTCACAAGAGAACCAAACACATCAAGAGACGCTTCAACTCCATTCGTGAAAAGGTCAAGGATGAAGACATAGAAGTTTGCAAAATACATACAGATCTGAATGTAGCAGACCCATTGACTAAGCCTCTTCCGCGAGCAAAACATGATCAGCACCAAGACTCCATGGGTGTTAGATTCATAACAATGCAATCTAGATTATTGACTCTAGTGCAAGTGGAAGACTGAAGGAAATATGCCCTAGAGGCAATAATAAATTTGTTATTTTATATTTCCTTATTCATGATAAAGGTTTATTATTCATGCTAGAATTGTATTGATCGAAAACTTAAATACATGTGTGAATACATAAACAAATACCGTGTCCCTAGTAAGCCTCTACTAGACTAGCTCGTTGATCAAAGATGGTTAAGGTTTCCTAACCATAGACATGTGTTGTCATTTGATAACGGGATCACATCATTAGGAGAATGATATGATGGACAAGACCCATTCGTTAGCTTAGCATAATGATCGTTCAGTTTATTGCTATTGCTTTCTTCATGTCAAATACATATTCCTTCGACTATGAGATTATGCAACTCCCGGATACCAGAGGAATACCTTGTGTGCTATCAAACGTCACAACGTAACTGGTTGATCATAAAGATGCTCTATAGGTATCTCCGAAGGTGTTTGTTGAGTTGACATAGATCGAGATTAGGATTTGTCACTCTGAGTATCGGAGAGGTATCTCTGGGCCCTCTCGGTAATACACATCATAAGCTTGCAAGCAAACGACTAAGGAGTTTAGTCATGAGGTGATGTATTACGGAACGAGTAAAGAGACTTGCCGGTAATGAGATTGAACTAGGTATGAAGATACCGACGATCGAATCTCGGGCAAGTAACATACCGATGGACAAAGGGAATCACGTATGTTGTCATAACGGTTCGACCGATAAAGATCTTCGTAGAATATGTAGGAGCCAATATGGGCATCCAGGTTCTGCTATTGGTTATTTACCGGAGAGGTGTCTCGGTCATGTCTACATAGTTCTCGAACCCGTAGGGTCCGCACGCTTAACGTTCGTTGACGATATAGTGTTATATGAGTTATATGATTTGGTGACCGAATATTGTTGGAGTCTCGGATGAGATCACGGACATGACGAGGAGCCTCGAAATGGTCGATAGGTAAAGATTGATATATAGGACGATGGTATTCAGACACCGGAAGTGTTTCGGAGAAAACCGGATAGTCATCGGAGTACCGGAGGGGGTACCGGTCACCCCGGGAGAGTATTGGGCCTATTGGGCCATAAGAGGGGAGCACACCAGCCCACAAGGGGCTGGCGCGCCCCCCATGGCAGCTGCCCAAGTGGGGAAAGGAAAGGGGGAAGGATTCGGCCTCCCCTTCCTTCTCTCTTCCCCCCTTTCCTTTCTTCTCCGGCAAATAAGGAAAGGGGGGCCCCACTTGGGGAGGACCCCAAGTAGGATTCGGCCTACTTGGGGCGACCTCCTGGCTGCTCCCTCCTCCCCCCACCTATATATATGTGGGAGGGGGGGCGCCTAGCATAAGCACATCAATCCTTAGCCGTGTGCGGCACCCCCCTCCACCGTTTACACCCCCGGTCATATTTTCGTAGTGCTTAGGCGAAGCCTTGCGGAGATAGCTTCACCATCACCGTCGCCACGCCGTCGTGCTGCCGGAACTCATCTACTACCTCGCCGTCTTGCTGGATCAAGAAGGCGGAGGACGTCACCGAGCTGAACGTGTGCAGAACGTGGAGGTGCCGTACGTTCGGTACTTGATCGGTTGGAGTGCGAAGAAGTTCGACTACATCAACCGCGTTGTTAAACGCTTCTGCTTATGGTCTGCGAGGGTACATAGACACACTCTCCCCCCTCGTTGCTATGCATCTCCATGGATAGATCTTGCGTGTGCGTAGAATTTTTTTTGTTTTCCATGCAACGTTTCCCAACAGATGCGATGGCACAAAGAAGACCGTAAGAAAGACGGGAGGTTGAGAGTACCCGCTGACGGGTCACAGTGGAGAAAAATCTAGAGAAAGTAGGAGGACTTTGCAGATGACGCAAGGAACGTATGGTTTGGTTTAAGTGCAGATGACACTAATCCTTTTGGGGAGCAGAGCAGCAATCATAGCACCTGGCCTGTGACTCTATGTATCTATAACCTTCCTCCTTGGTTGTGCATGAAGCGGAAGTTCATTATGATGCCAGTGCTCATCCAAGGCCCCAAGCAACCCGGCAACGATATTGATGCGTACATAAGGCCATTAGTTGAAGAACTTTTACAGCTGTGGGACAAAAAAGGTGTACGTGTGTGGGATGAGCACAAACAGCAGGAATTTGACCTGCGAGCGTTGCTGTTTGTAACCATCAATGATTGGCCTGCTCTCAATAACCTTTCAGGACAGACAAACAAGGGATACCATGCATGCACGCACTGTTTAGATGATACCGACAGTATATATATTTGAATAAATGTAAGAAGAATGTGTACCTGGGACATCGTCGATTTCTTCCGATCAAGCATCTCTTAAGAAAGAAAGGCAAGCATTTCAAAGGTGAGGCAGATCACCGAAAGAAGCCTCGCCACCGTACTAGTCATGATATACTTGATAGGGTCAAGGATTTAAAAGTAATCTTTGGAAAGGGTCCTGGCGGACAATCTGTTCCGAATGACGCTGACGGACGCGCACCCATGTGGAAGAAGAAATCTATATTTTGGGACCTACCCTATTGAAAGACCTAGAGGTCCGCTCTGCAATCGACGTGATGGACGTGACGAAGAATCTTTGCGTGAACCCGCTAGGCTTCTTGGGTGTGTATGGGAAGACAAAAGATACACCGGAGGCACGGGAGGACAAGCAACGTATGCACGAAAAAGACGGCATGCATCCAAACTAGTATCAGGGTCATGCCAGCTACGCTCTTACCAAAGAAGAGAAGGAAATCTTCTTTGAATGCCTGCTCAGTATGAAGGTCCCGTCTGGCTTCTCGTCGAATATAAAGGGAAAAATAAATATGGCAGAGAAAAAGTTCCAGAACCTAAAGTCTCATGACTGCCACGTGATTATGACGCAATTGCTTCCGGTTGCATTGAGGGGGATTCTACAGGAAAACATTCGATTAGCCATTGTGAAGCTATGTGCATTCCTCAATGCAATCTCTCAGAAGGTAATTGGTCCAGAAATCCTACCAAGGTTACAGAAAGATTTGGTGCAATGTCTTGTCAGTTTCGATTTGGTGTTCCCACCATCCTTCTTCAATGTCATGACGCACGTCCTAGTTCCCTAGTCGACAAGATTGCCATTATGAGTCCTGTATTTCTACACAATATGTTCCCCTTTGAGAGGTTCATGGGAGTCTTAAAGCAATATGTTCATAACCGTGCTAGGCCAGAAGGAAGCATCTCCAAGGGCCATGAAACAGAGGAGGTCATTGAGTTTTGTGTTGACTTTATTCCTGACCTTAAGCCAATTGGTGTTCCTGAATCGCGGCATGAGGGCAGACTGGGTGGAAAAGGCACGCTAGGAAGGGACCAAGTAATATATATGGACGGGCATTCTTGGGCGCAAGCACACTACACAGTTCTACAAAATTCCGTCTTGGTGGCTCCGTATATCGAGGAACACAAGAATATTCTACGCTCCAAACACCCGGAGCAATCTGACGACTCGATTACACGTGAACAAAAGGGGACTTTCGCCGGTTGGTTGCAGACACGTCTCTTGCATGACAACACTGTTGTAGATGAGTTGTACTTGCTGTCCAAGTTACCATCTTCGACTATATTGACTTTCAAAGGGTACGAGATAAATGGGTATACATTTTACACGATCGGCCAAGATAAAAAGAGCACCAACCAAAATAGTGGTGTCCACTTTGATGCAGCAAACACCAATAGGCCAAAGGACACATATTATGGTTACATAGAGGAGATATGGGAACTTGACTATGGACGTGGTTTGAAGGTCCCTTTGTTTCGGTGCAAATGGGCCAATCTGACAGGAGGCGGGGTAAAGGAAGACCCGCGGTACGGAATGATAATAGTGGATCTCAACAATCTTGGGTACGCAGACGAACCATTTGTCCTAGCCAATGATGTGGCGCAGGTTTTCTATGTGAAGGACATGTCTACCAAGCCGAGAAAAAGAAAAGACAGGGAAGCGAATACATCATACGATGAGCCAAAGCGCCACATAGTTCTTTCAGGCAAAAGAAACATCGTGGGAGTGGAGGACAAGACAGACATGTCAGAAGATTATGAAAAGTTTCTTGAAATTGCTCCCTTCACAGTGAATATTGACCCGAGCATCCTGTTAAATGATGAAGATTGTCCATGGTTACGGCGCAAAGGGACACACGCGAAGAAAAAGTTTTATACCCCAAGATCTCACTATGGGATGTGACCGGCTTCACCGTCATCACTTTCTTCTCTAATGAGTTTCCGGACTTATATATCTGGAAAGTCCCACTTCGGACAAACCAGAGGGAATCTTTGTAATAGTTAGGGTACTTATCTGTTTTCGCATTTGAAACATGAAGAAATATTATGTCCAAACAAAATATTTCATGCATTATGTAGGACTTCATTTGCTATTTTTCATGCATTTACTGATTTTTTTGAGCTAAATGACCCAGAAATTGAAAAGCACTGCAAATGAACTTTGAAAAGGTTAAAAGTTGGCATGGTATCATCATTTCACCGACATAGCATGTGCTAAAAAGTTGAGAGTGTTACGGCAAAAACTGGATGCACTTCGTGTACAAAATGGACAATCTCTTTCGAAGTATCAGGGTTTCGGACGAAAACTCATCTGTTACAAAGGCATTTCATTTTTTTAAATAACCTAAGAATTACCAAATTGAATATAATGATAAAACACACTAATATTAAATGGCAGAGAAAAGAATCACTCAAAAATCTATTTTTAAAGTAAAGTTATTCACAAACTAGTGATTCACACAAATTTCAAATAATTCAAATTTGAAAACTACTGGCACTAACAGAAAGTTTATAATTTTTGTGACCTAAAGCAAAAAGATTCACTCAGAAATTCTAAATATTTGGCTGTAAGTAGAAACAAAAGAAAATAAATAAAGCAAAAAACAAAAAAATGGAAAATAAAAAAATGCCCGCCTACTGGGCCGCCACGGCCTGCATACGACTAGAAACCCAACTACTAGTTGGGCCAGGATGCAGGCCCGCACTGCCAAGTAGGCCCCACAGGGCAGGACAGGTTCTGTAAGCCCACAAAGGCCTGCTTAGAGAGGAGCTCGACAGGGTAGCCGCGGCGAGGCTTATGAACCGCTGCGAGCTCCTTTCAACTAGCGAGGTGGGACTAAACATTCGACACGGGAAGTACAGGCCTTTAGTCCCGGTTGGTGGCTCCAACAAGGACTAAAGGTACTCACCAACCGGGACTAAAGGCCTGGGCTTCCCGCCATTAGGCCCGGTGAAATTCACCTTTAGTCCCGGTTGGTGGCTCCAACCGCGACTAAAGGGGGGCCTTTAGTCCCGGTTGGAGCCACCAACCGGGACTAAAGGTGTTTGTATATAAGCGGGGACTTACAAAATTTCCCCCCACTCTCTCCATTCGTCCTCTCTGCTCCGCCTCCCACCTCGACGCGACGCCGTCAGGCTACCCGACTGCGCCGTCGACGTTAGCTCCCGCCGCCGCCGCCGCCGGCCTCCACGCATAGCGCCCGAGCCCGCCGGCGCCGCTCACCTCCAAGCGCCCCGTCGACGCCTTCCACATGCCGCCATCGTCGTCCTCCGAGCCCGCGCCGGCGCCGCCCCAACTCCTCCCCCGCACCGACAAGCCCGTGCCGCTCCTCCACACCGCCCGGCCCCCGCCCTGACAAGCCCGCGCCGTTCCTCCACGCCTGATGCCCGCGGTGAGCTCCGGCGACCATTTTTTTTTTCATTTTTGTTCATCTTTTTTTTTGTGTTAGATGAGTAGGAATTTATGTATGTACATATGTGTATATGTAGATGAATGTTAGATGTATATGTAGATTGAGTAGGAATTTTTGTGTGTAGAGTTTATTATGTATGTATGTATATGATGAATGTTATGTATGTATATATGTATATGAACTAATTTTTGTATGTATAGATGAACACATAACTAATTTTTGCATGTATGTATGTATGTATATGTTAGATGTATATGTAGAATGTTAGATGTATTGATGTATATGTAGTTTATTAAATATGAGTATCATAATATATAAAATGATAATTATTGCATAGGAGTTTGTTTTCATAAGAATTTGTTCTCGACGTCGACGATGCCCGGTCGGCATCCTCGTCCTCGACTAGTCGGCGACAACCTGATTGAGAGGCGCTATGTCCGGGACTGGGCTCCGCCGGGCTGGCACTGCGAGATGCTACCTTCTGGGGCGCGCAGCTTGGTGAGGAACCTGGCTCCCATCGTCGACCCGGAACTTCTTTCGTGGCGGTCGCGTGGGACACTTTCGGTGCGGAGGCAGCCGGCCCCCGCGGAGGTGGTACGTCGCCGTATCAGGGAGGTGGACGAGCACATCCGTCGCTACATGGTTGCGTTGGACGTCAGGTTCTCCAATACCTGGTAGGTTTTTCAGGGATCTCACCCGAGCTATGATCCTGTGATGGTTCCTTCTCTTTGGGTGTCCACCACCGGTGCCTCAGATACCGCGAGTGAACTAGATTCTTTGATAATATTCGATCTGTATTAGCTAGTGATGTTATATGATAATATTCGAGATATATTAGTGATAATACTCGAGATGTATTCGAGATTAATTATATTCGATAATATTCGAGACAATGTATTCGAGATTATATTCGAGACGATGTATTCGAGATTATATTATTCGATAATATTTGAGACGATGTATTCGAGATTACATTCGATGATGCATATTATCTGGATTATTCGAGATGTATTAGTGATATTATTCGAGATGCATATTATCTACTATGATTCAGTTTTTCCTTATTGATTGCATTCTAATTTGAATACTAAATTGTTTTATCTTTCTTCCGGATTAGTTAAGCTATGGACGATACCGGCAGAGACGGAGAAGAGACCATGAAGATGACAGCTCGCAATATCTGAACAATTCTGGTGAGGGCATATTTGATGAAGACGAACGAATAGATAAAGGCCACAACAATGATGACGAAGGAAATGTTCTTCAAACAACAAAGTCCGGCGAGGTATATTTATATAAGGCATCTAGTGATCATTACATTAACGAATCGATCTTTGTTATTTTAGCCCTCCGGATCGAGCAAATCTTCTACAAGCAGGGCAGTACGAGGCCCGGCCAAAAGGTTGCAAGCTGGCATAAAGTACAACATCGATGACATCAAACCAAATCGCGAACCGCTTGCTCCTAAGAAGAATGTGGACAAATTTACTCGTCAATGCGGAGTTATTGTCAGGGATCAAATCCCGATCTCCATTCAAGAATGGAATAAGCCAGCAAAGGGAGATCAAGGAGTTACTTTTGTCTCCGAAAGAGCAAAAGATCTACTTTGGGAATCGCTCATGTCACATCTCACCCTACCAGATCATTTCACAAATGTAGAACGGGAGAAAGTCAGGAAGAGTGGTCTTAAGAAGATGGCGATGGCATTCTGCAACCACAAAAAAAGAATATGGGCCAAGTACGAACAAGATAGAAAGAAGACTCCAGCATTCAAGGGAGCACTGGAGAAGGCAAGAGATCACTGGGAATCTTTCGTGAAGTTCAAGGAATCAGAAGCAGCTCAGAAACGGTCGAGAATAAACAAGATTAATGCTGCGAAAAAAAGTGGCACCATACCCTGGGGCCAGGTGGCTACCAGGTCGGCCGACCTAAGTGGGATGAAGCTGAGGAACAGATGATTGCTGCAGGTGTCACTCCAGTTACATTGAGTTGGCCCGACAGGTGCAGGACTTGGTTTTATGAGCATGGGGGAAGTTGGACCCAAAGACATGGCTGGTTATGGAGCGGGCAAGTCTTAAGGAAGCCTCCGACGCTTTACTTGTTGCAATACAAGAGGCTCGAACGGGGGCGTTCAAGCCCGAGAGAGAGAACGACGAGCTTACGCGCGCCCTGAAGAATCCTGAACACCCGGGACAAACACGAGGCAAAGGCGTTGTTCCGTGGTTTGAGGGGTTTGCGGATTGGAACGCCACTTACAGAAGCCGTGCGAGAAAGAAGCAGCAGAAGGAGGAGAAGAGGAAGCTGGAGGAGGAGCAGAGGAAGGAGGAAGCAGTCCGCCATCAACTGGTAGAATCAAAGCACGCGGAGTTGGAATGCGCTTTCATGCGGCAGCAGGAGCAGATCGACTCACTTAGCCAGGAAAGGGTGTCTCAGCAGCGGCAGCAGCAAGCAGATCCATCATTGGATAGCACTGTCCCATTTATGCCGAAAAGCAGCGTGGGTTCCACCAAGGCCGATGATGCACTGCTGACTAGATACCCCGTGGATGATATTAAAGGTACGACACCTTGTGAGCTACACATGAAAGTGAAGAACATATCCATGAAGGTGGCGGACGACTATGCTTTAACAAATCCCCTGAAGCAACCTTCCACGGCAATCCGATTACAGCTGGCTATGCTCGTGTCGGGTGGATGAAGTGATGTCGGGATATGGTGGGCTAGAGCTTCACATTCCTGGAGGTGACGAGGAGCGCACACTGGGAGACGTCATACAACATATCATTCTATGAAAAAAGGATTGCATCGTCTTTCCAAGGCCACCGACTCCTCCTCCAAGTCCGCCGCGTCAGCCAGCTCCTCCTCCAAGTCCGCTGCGTCAGCCGACTCCACCGCCCCACCCCGAGACGGAGCGCGAGGCTAGTCCACCACGGCGTCAGCCGACTCCATCGCCCCACCCCGATACGTAGCGCGGCGCTAGTCCGCCACCGCGTCAGCCTTCTCCACCCCAGCCGCCCGAGATGGAGCCCATCAGCGCAAGTCCGCCGTATCGATCTCGGGCACGTCAGCCTTCTCCAAAGAGGAAGAGAGCACCAAGCAAGAAAAGCCCCTCCTCCTGCCAAAAGAAAGTTGGCTTAGGACAGGAGAGACGAGGAAAACAAGGCCATAGTGGATGCCGAAGTGAAGGCCTTTTATGCTAAGAAACAGCCCCCGCCACCAAAGAAGAAAATACCTGAGGAAGTCGTACAACACTTTGTGGATATGGCTCAACCGGCTATGAAGAGAACGGACTCAGACTATGAGCACTCTATTAAGAAGTCATATCGTGCACACAAAAAAAGGAGTCGAGCTTGAGCCAAGCAGGTAGTAAAAAATGTGGGAAAACTGTTCCCCAGCTAGGAGAACAGGCAGTGCAATCAATCGCCCCGCTCATTGTACAATCACATGTGAGTACCGCCGATCAGCTGGTAATAACCGACTATTATAGAAGGCAGGCTAACGAGGCCGGTGTCACTGTTGAACAACTCCTAGGCATCGAGGTTATCCCCGGGTTTGGAGAGCAGGAACTAGCATGGCAATATGTCCCCGGCCAACCTCTGGTCAAGCATGAGAAGATCCCGCTTTTATCAACGAGAATGCGCAGATTGCATGAGTGGTACCTGAGAGAAATAAAGAACGGGCGAGAGGCCCTCATGGTGAAAGTCAAGGCAGAGCATTACTTCCATGAAAAAGATTTGTGGGTTGAGTTTCAAGAAATGTTTCAGTTATTCAATCAAGACGCACTCAACAAATCTCTCGTCAGTTGCTATTGTCTGTAAGTGATTTCTTTCGGTAATTTAAGTCTCTAGCTATGCTCGTTCATTACCTGTAATTATCCTCACTATATTATTTTCTGTGGTATTATGCAGAATGAAGATTTATGAATTGAAAAGAGACGGACGCTATGGCATTGGGTTCATTGACCTAAATACCATTAATGAAAAGACATGGTCACGTTACCAAAAAGACATAGAGAAAAGCTTGCTAGAGTTTTTGAAGCAACTAAATACCCAACCAGAGATACTACTTTCTTACAACTTCGGATGAGTGTTACTGTCTTGTACTACAAATTCTGTTTTGCTTACTAGATGTTAATAAGTATAGTTGATAAGTTATGCACATGCCCGCTTAATTATACAAACATGTGCGTATGCAGTTTTCACTGGATCCTGCTAATCATTGAAGTTAACTCGAGAAAAGTTCAAGTATTGGACTCACTACTTAAAGAACCTAAAGAATACTCAATCGTGAAGGGGATGCTCGACAGGTAATTTCAATCATTATCGCACTATGTCGGCCTCTTTAGTTCATTTCCTGATATCAACTAATTAATAACTCCTTTATTCATTTTCTTTGCCGGCGGGCAGGGTTTGGCAAAAGTTCTTCAAACAGGTTCAAGGCCCATGGAAACAAGAGCAGACATGGGTGCGACCCAAGTTAATTAAGTAGTACTAGCTATGTCCACGCATCTCTTTAATTCTAATTTCAATACCATTATCATGTTTGATTAATTATTATCTGATTGAATTCTATTCTCGTAAAGTGCATGAGGCAGGCTAAGGGGAATAATTTATGTGCATACTACGTTTGCGAGAACATTCGCATTATGACGTCCGAAAGAACCAAAGATGCAAGACAAACTTGGGTACGTTTGCTAGAACACTATTCACAATTTTTATATCATTATCTAATATATATACACATAACTAATATATTCATATTGATCTCCTTCTTTAAAGATGTCGGAGATGCGGGATAAACTCCTACCAATGGATCGCATACGAGCACTTCAAGAGAAAATGGCGGGATTTTTGCTTGACCAGGTCATAGATCCCAAAGAAGAATAACATTGCACGTAATGCTTGCATGGAATGATCTGCAAATTGTAGAAGAAATTGTATATACCAAATTGTATATATATATATATATATATACTTATACTCCTATATAGTGTAGGAATAAGTTCGAATGCTAGCCGTTGATACTGCTGCATCCAACGGTAGAGACATGGGCAAATCCCTGCATTTTAAGCCGTAGATACACTGAATCGAACGGTGCACATTCTCTTGGAGTTCAGCTCTAGAAACTTCAATCGCACCCACGTGCCCAACAGCCTCTGGCCTTCGGTTCTCTGAGTTGTCTGTTTCTCGCGACCCAATCCCAGGCCTCCTGGTTCTCCCTCTCTTCTCTTTGACCGGGAGTCATGTAACATCTTTGCAGATCAATTTTACCTGGTCCTAATCCATCCCTCTGTCCATACTGAACTTAAAATCCATTGATCCGCCTGCAAAAACAAGAACCTGAGCCAACTTGGTCTATGTGAAATTAGAAGGGATATTAAATTTAAGTGAAAAAAGTAAACTCCAAACTTTGGAAACAAATGCTAGAGTAACTGTTATGATTCAGCATCAAAGGAACATGCAAACTGCAGCAGGAAAGAAAAGCAGTGAGAAAATTTTGCACCACGATGGCCTAAAGAATAAAGCACCTTCCAATTTCCCTCTTTGCTGGTCCAGCGAAAACTTCGAAGCCCTCGGCACCCTCGCTCCAGCGACCCCATTTCTTGCCACTTCGTGGTGCCTTGAAGCAGTTAAACGCCACATAGAGCTGCGCCAACTTCTGCCCCCTCGCCCCAATGGGTCTTTCCAGGCTGAGGGGAAGAGTAGTACGGCCTGTGGGAGTGTGAGGGAATCGCCCTAGCAGGAAGATGATAGACGGCGGAAGTGAGGCAGCAGCAGGCAGAAGACTGTAGCAAGGAGGCATGGTGAAGCTGGTGACAGCCGGCGAGAGAAGAAGGCAAGCCATTGATTTTGCCTCTTCACTGGATGAATCAGGAGTCAAGAACGAGATGGAAATCTTGTAAAAGAAAACGACCTGGCCTGCCCCATGGCATAGGCTCGCCTAGAAGATCCGGGAAGACTACTACAGATAGTACATGATTGGGCCCTCCAAAGAAATGGAAGAATCCTGACCCTTCTAAAACAAATAAAATAATGTAGCGCCCTTAAAAAAAATGAAAACGAAAGTAGCTCTATGGCTATTGTAACCCTTTGTAAGAACGTTTTCTTATTTACAGGATTAGCCCTTTATAAACAATTGCCAGTTAGAGCTAATACAATGATTACAAATTATAAACTTTTATTTGTTTATTATAAATTCAACCGTTTGGTATCAATTTATAGGAATTTGACATTGTTAAGTTACTTTTTAATTTGGAGGAGCTTTTAATAAATTCTGGTTACAAACTACCAATAGATAAAAACCCTGGACAAGGACACATGATATTTGTGTTAAAGAAATTCAGTAAAAACAACAAAGACGTTAGTGGTGTAAATACATACAATGCCCCATTATGGGTTTTGAGATAGCTAATCACTCTTTATTATGCAGTATGTAATATTCTTGCCCGTTTCATTTTGCCATAACGTGCATAGCACGTGTCGCGTACAAGTATATGTGTGTATGTGTGTGTGTGAATGGTCGTACGAGAAATTCGATGATATATGTATGATCGGTTCTGTGAGAAATTCTATTTATATATGTATAATGTGTACAATATATAGTAGCGTAAAATATGTTTGAAATAAAAAAATTAAATGAAAAACACAAAATTAAAAGGAAAAAATAAACCATAAACCCCTAAACCTTTTAGTCCCGGTTGGTGCCCCCAGCCCCCGGCGTGGGCTCGTGCCACGTGGTGGGCCTTTGGTCCCAGATCGTGACGAACCGGGACTAAAAGGGAGGGGGTCTTTGGTGAACCGGGACTAAAGGCCCTTACGAACCGGGACTAATGCCCAATTCTGTACTAGTGCGACTACCTCTCCTCCGTGAGCTAGCTAAGCCGTGCCACCGTCAAGCATCGCATGTCGATCACCGCAGCCTGACCACGCAACATCGTCATTGTAATGCAGCAGCCCACCAGCTCCTCCATAATGGGCTCCCAGTGAGTTGCAGCCTCCCGCCACCGCCGCCCCCCGCGGTCTTTGCCTGGTGGCTAACCCTGGTGGTGGCGAGAGCGATCAGATCACGGGGTGGCGGCTAGAGTTGGTTGCCCTGGCTTTCTCACGCCTTTCTACCTTTTTCGGGAAGGAAAACAAGGCAAAAGGAGTATTCCGACTTCACGTACATTATTTATGGCATCAACTAAAATTTCATGAACTTAAAAAAAAATTATATGGACAATTTTTTGAATGGCATGATATTTTTTTTACAAATTATACGAACAAAACATTACATTTTCATGAACAATCTTAATAAGGATTAGACTAGCCGGACAGCATTATGTTTTTAGAGACATATATGTACACCTCATCTCCCCTACCCACATGCACATGCATGTATGTACTAGATGACAAAAACTAATGTCATACTAGATACTCCACATTTTGAAAATTCAAAATGTTTTGTAGTTCAAACTATCGGTCCAATTCAATATCCATTTTCACCATTAAAGTCGTCGTGACGAGACTTTCAAAACTAGAATATATGTTATTATGTTTCGATGACTTTTTTTGGGTCTGAAGTTACCAGGTCTGGGGTACTTCAATTATCATCCCCACGAAATGTAAGTTACCACCTTTTTACATAAAAGTTAACATGGAATTTTTCAAGAACTTTTTTTCTGAGTCAAAGTTACCATTATGTTGTATGTAAATTATCGTGTCTACGGTATGTAAAATACAATGCTATTCACATAAAAGTTACCGGGCTACTTTTCTTCAACTTTTCTCTCCTGGTAAAAAGTACGACAGTGTTGCTTGCATGTTATCAGGTTTGCGGTGCATAAACTACAATGCTATTTACACAGAAAATACCGCTATGCTTTACCAAAAAAAGAACTCCTGTGTCAAAGTTACCAGGGTGTTTGTACGAAAATTATTAAGTCTATGGTGCGTGAATGTGATTTACACAGAAGTTACCACAGGTATGTTTCACAAAACCCAACCCCCCCCCCCCCCCTCTTTTCAAATTTACCCTGGTGTTTGTACGTAATAGTAATATTGGCAATTATATCATATAGAACCTGATAAAATTGTAGATATAGTGGAGCTAACAATGTCTAAAGGCCATTAAGGCTGTACATTTTGGTTAGTGCGCACACAAAAATTCACATACTCGTTTAATATACGCATACCATCTACATCGATTGGCATGATAAAAATAAAGTATTCACACGTTATATGCTAGACAAACACCAATTCACCACACACAAACAAACATCCATGCCTGATCACATGAAAATGACGCAGCAAATCTCACCTTCGTTTCAGGTTCCATCACACACCAAGCAGCTGCAAACAAAGCATAGTTGAATAGATTATATCCACTTGATTCCGGCCACTGGTGCTGTCAACCGATAACCACAAACCACGCTCACTAGTAGAAAACAGGGCTTTGGTCCAGGCCAGCCCAGCCCATTGGTCCCGGTTCAGTCAGGAACCGGGACACATGGGGCATACGTCCCGGTTCGTGCGTCCAGGGGGCCGGCCGGGGCTCGTGGGGCATTGGTCCCGGTTCGTCTGGACCCTTTGGTCCCGGTTCCAGACACGAACCGGGACCAATGGGCCTCGCTCCTGGGTCCCGGCTCGTCTGGACCCTTTGGTCCCGGTTCGTGGCTGGAACCGGGACGAAAGGGTGGCCTTTAGTCCCGGTTCCAACCACGAACCGGGACCAATGTTGTGCCTATATATACCCCTCGCCCGCGAGCAGAGCACTCCACTGCTCTGTTTTTTTTCTGGCCGGCGAGGGGAGGGGTTTGTGGTGCTCTAGCTCACCTCCTATGCACATGAGGTGTTCGATGAAATGCCCGAGCAACACTACTTAAGCTTTCTCCTCTCCAAACTCGACCTTCAAGCTCCATTTTCCTCAAGATTTGTCTAGGTTTAGCGGTCCGTCACGTCCTGTCCCCGTCTTCAACGCCGTCGATCGCCCGCGCCGATCTCGTCGCCGGCATAACCGTGGTGAGCCTCTTGTTCTTATCTTCTTTCTAAAAGAAAAAAATACATACTTGTATGATTTAGATAGATACTTGTCTAATTTTCTTACTTTTATTATTGTTTGTTATTATATAGTGCGATGGTTTTGGTATCCGCCCCCGTCGGCCCTCGTCCTGTCTATGATTCGAATGTGGTATATATTATATTTTATAACTATTTGGTTCATTTATTGTTTATGACAATTATGCCGACCAACGTGACATAGATTTTTTTATCTAGGAGGTATGTGAACCGGAAATTCCAACTGACCCTATTGCCGAGAGGTTAAATTTTGTTGAAGAAGAAAACAATTACTTGAAGGAAAAATTGAAAAAAATTGAGGAGGAGAAGATGATATTGGAGTTGCATGTTGCGGATGTCGTCGATGATCACAAGATCAAGATGGATGCAATGCGCTTCAAGATTAGAAAGTATAGAAAATCTGTCATTCATACCGAGGCTTGGTATCATTATGCCGTTGGATCAATTGTTACCTTGGTTGCGATTATGATCGCATTTGTTGTTGCATTGAAATGTTTTACATAGTTTCAATGTATGGTTTAATTAGATGCTCTGGAGAGCTATATGTTGTTCAATGAGAACTATGTATGTACTTTGGTTTTAATGTGATGATGACCTTCTATTAATTTGGTCACTTATCTATTCATGATGTTTTGTAATGGTTTTTTACACACTTAATTATATATAATGCACGCAGATGAACCGGCAATGGATGTACGGTGACAGACGCACCTCCGAGTACATTAAGGGCGTGCATAATTTTCTCGAAGTGGCTGAGGCAAACAAGCAGAATGGTTTTATGTGTTGTCCATGCCCTATATGTGGGAATACGAAGTCTTACTCTGACCGGAAAATCCTTCACACCCACCTGCTTGAGAAGGGTTTCATGCCACACTATAATGTTTGGACCAGGCACGGAGAAATAGGGGTTATGATGGAAGATAGGGAAGAAGAAGAGGACGATGACAACTATGTGCCCCCTGAATACGGTGATGCTGCAATGGGGGAAGCTGAAGATCAAGAGGAACCAGACGATGTGCCCGATGATGATCTCCGCCGGGTCATTGTTGATGCAAGGAGACAGTGCGAAAGTGAAAAGGAGAAGCTGAAATTCGATCGCATGTTAGAGGATCACCAAAAAGGGTTGTACCCCAGTTGCGAAGATGGCAACACAAAGCTCGGTACTGTACTGGAATTGCTGCAGTGGAAGGCAGAGAATGCTGTGCCTGACAAAGGATTTGAGAAGCTACTGAAAATATTGAAGAAGAAGCTTCCAAAGGATAACGAATTGCCCGACAGTACGTACGCAGCAAAGAAGGTCGTATGCCCTCTAGGATTGGAGGTGCAGAAGATACATGCATGCCCTAATGACTGCATCCTGTACCGCAGTGCGTACGAGGATTTGAACGCATGCCTGGTATGCGGTGCATTGCGGTATAAGATCAGACGAGATGGCCCTGGTGATGTTGACGGCGAGCCCCCCAGGAAGAGGGTTCCTGCCAAGGTGATGTGGTATGGTCCTATAATACCACGGTTGAAACGTCTGTTCAGAAACAAAGAGCATGCCAAGTTGATGCGATGGCACAGAGAGGACCGTAAGAAAGACGGGAAGTTGAGAGCACCCGCTGACAGGTCGCAGTGGAGAAAAATCGAGAGAAAGTACCGGGCTGATTTTGCAGGTGACCCAAGGAACGTATGGTTTGGTTTAAGCGCGGATGGCATTAATCCTTTCGGGGAGCAGAGCAGCAATCACACCACCTGGCCCGTGACTCTATGTATCTATAACCTTCCTCCTTGGCTGTGCATGAAGCGAAAGTTCACTATGATGCCAGTACTCATCCAAGGCCCTAAGCAACCCGGCAACGACATTGATGTGTACCTAAGGCCATTAGTTGAAGAACTTTTACAGCTGTGGAATGGAAACGGTGTACGTGTGTGGGATGAGCATAGACAGGAGGAATTTGACCTGCATGCGTTGCTGTTTGTAACCATCAATGATTGGCCTGCTCTCAGTAACCTTTCAGGACAGACAAACAAGGGATACCACGCATGCACGCACTGTTTAGCTGACACCGAAAGTATATACCTGGACAAATGCAGGAAGAATGTGTACCTGGGGCATTGTCGATTTCTTCCGACCAACCATCAATGTCGAAAGAAAGGCAAGCATTTCAAAGGTGAGGCAGATCACCGGAAGAATCCCACCATGCGTACCGGTGATCACGTACTTGCTATGGTCAATGATTTACACGTAATCTTTGGAAAGGGTTCCGGCGGACTATCTGTTCCGAATGACGCTGAGGGACGCGCTCCCATGTGGAAGAAGAAATCTATATTTTGGGACCTATCCTACTGGAAAGACCTAGAGGTCCGCTCTTCAATCGACGTGATGTACGTGACAAATAACCTTTGCGTGAACCTGCTAGGCTTCTTGGGCGTGTATGGAAAGACAAAAGATACACCGGAGGCACGGGAGGACCTACAACGTTGGCACGAAAAAGACGGCATGCCTCCAAAGCAGTATGAAGGTCCTGCCAGCTACGCTCTTACCAAAGAAGAGAAGGAAATCTTCTTTGAATGCCTGCTCAGTATGAAGGTCCCATCTGGCTTCTCGTCGAATATAAAGGGAATAATAAATATGGCAGAGAAAAAGTTCCAGAACCTAAAGTCTCATGACTGCCACGTGATTATGACGCAACTGCTTCCGGTTGCATTGAGGGGGCTTCTACCGGAAAACGTTCGATTAGCCATTGTGAAGCTATGTGCATTCCTCAATGCAATCTCTCAGAAGGTGATCGATCTAGAAATCATACCAAGGCTAAGGAGTGATGTGGCGCAATGTCTTGTCAGTTTCGAGCTGGTGTTCCCACCATCCTTCTTCAATATCATGACGCACGTCTTAGTTCATCTAGTCGATGAGATTGTCGTTCTGGGCCCCGTATTTCTACACAATATGTTCCCCTTTGATGGGAATACATTTTACACGATCGCCCAAGATCAAAAGAGCACCAACCAAAACAGCGGTGTCCGCTTTGATGCAGCAACCAAGAGGGGAAAGGACACATATTATGGTTACATAGTGGACATATGGGAACTTGACTATGGACCTGATTTTAAGGTCCCTTTGTTTAAGTGTAAATGGGTCAATCTGTCAGGAGGCGGGGTACAGGTAGAGCCACATTACGGAATGACAACAGTGGATCTGAACAATCTTGGGTACACAGACGAACCATTCGTCCTAGCCAATGATGTGGCGCAGGTTTTCTATGTGAAGGACATGTCTACCAAACCGAGAAAAAGAAAAGATAAGGAAGTGAATACATCATACGATGAGCCAAAGCGCCATATAGTTCTTTCAGGGAAATGAGACATCGTGGGAGTGGAGGGTAAGACAGACATGTCTGAAGATTATGAAAAGTTTCATGAAATTCCTCCCTTCAAAGTCAAGGCTGACCCAAGCACCCTGTTAAGCGATGAAGAATATCCATGGTTACGGCGCAATAAGCAAAGGACACAAGCGAAGAAAAAGTGAAGACAGATGAAGTCAGAAAGGGTTGAAAATTGATGATGTGGCTTTGAATGGTTCATTTTGAGCACACAAAAAGTCTGGAGTTCAAATAAGTTCAAAAAAATGAAATCCCTTTGTAACAGATGAGTTTTTGTCCGAAACCCTGATACTTCGAAAGAGATTGTCCATTTTGTGCACGAAGTGCATCCAGTTTTTGCCGTAACCCTCTCAACTTTTTAGCAC
The DNA here is from genome assembly GCA_011799875.1 of Thinopyrum elongatum. Classification (NCBI taxonomy): domain Eukaryota; kingdom Viridiplantae; phylum Streptophyta; class Magnoliopsida; order Poales; family Poaceae; genus Thinopyrum; species Thinopyrum elongatum. The sequence goes on along the minus strand of CM022303.1, from coordinate 38,779,815 downwards.
ATGCTATGTGGGTGAAATGATGATATCATCCCAATTTTCAACCTCTTCAGAGTTCATTTGAAGTGCTTTTCAATTTCAGGGTCATTTAGCTCAAAAAATCAGTAAATGCATGAAAAATAACAGATGAACTCAGAAAGGGTTGAAAATTGATGATGTTTCTTTGAATGGTTCATTTTGAGCACACAAAAAGTGTGGAGTTCAAATAAGTTCAAAAAATGAAATCCCTTTATAACAGATGAGTTTTCGTCCGAAACCCTGATACTTCGAACGAGATTGTCCATTTTGTACACGAAGTGCATCCAGTTTTTGCCGTAACCCTCTCAACTTTTTAGCACATGCTATGTGGGTGAAATGATGATATCATGCTAATTTTCAACCTCTTAAGAGTTCATTTGAAGTGCTTTTCAATTTCAGGGTCATTTAGCTCAAAAAAATCAGTAAATGCATGAAAAATAACAGATGAACTCAGAAAGGGTTGAAAATTGATGATGTTGCTTTGAATGGTTCATTTTAACCACACAAAAAGTCTGGAGTTCAAATAAGTTCAAAAAAATGAAATCCCGTTGTAACAGATGAGTTTTCGTCCGAAACCCTGATACTTCGAAATAGATTGTCCATTTTGTACACGAAGTGCATCCAGTTTTTGCCGTAACCCTCTCAACTTTTATGAAACTCTAATAGCAAAAATAATAAACTAAAAGAATGAACTAGAAAACTTTAATGAAACTCTAATAGAAAAAAGAATGAACTAGAAAACTTTAATGAAACTCTAATAGGAAAACGAATCAACTAAAATTTATGCAACTAAAATTAGCAAATTATTTTCTGTTCAAAACATTAAAAGCCAATAGAATTTTCAAAAAGAACTTTTTTTGTTAGAAACTTTAATAGCAAAAAGAATTATCATAAAGATTTTTTTGTTAGAAACTAAAATAACAAAAACTGTTTTTGAATATAATGATAAAACACAGTAATATTAAATAGCAGTAAAAAGAATCACTCAAAAATCTATTTTTATAGTAAAGTTAATCACAAACTAGTGATTCACACAAATTTCAAAGAATTCAAATTTAAACTATTCGAATTGGAAAACTAATGGCACTAACAGAAAGTTTATAATATTTATTACCTAAAAGCAAAAAGAATTAAAAAATAAAAGAAAATAAATAAAGCAAAAAACAAAACAAAAAAACTAGAAAAAAATAGAAAAAAAATGCCACCTACTGGGCCACCACGACCTGAATACGACTAGAAACCCAACCACGGGCCAGGATTCAGGCCCGCAGAGGGCCCAGTAGGCCCACAGGCAGAGCAGAGTCAGGTTAGGCCCGTAAGCCTGCATTTGAGAGGAGCTCGAGAGGGCAGCGGCAGTGGGGTTTATAAACCACTCCGCGCCCCTCTCAACTAGCGAGGTGGGACTAAACTTTTGGCCGCGGGCAGCACAAGGCCTTTGGTCCCGGTTGGTGACACCAAACCGGGACTAAACGGGTGCATTGGTACCGGTTCGTGGCACCAACCGGGACCAATGCCACCCTTTGGTCCCGGTTCGTGCCACCAACCGGGACCAAAGGGTTGTGATTCCCGCCCTTTCGCCTGGCCAAAACAGACCTTTAGTCCCGGTTGGTGGCACGAACCGGGACCAAAGTGTGGCATTGGTCCCGGTTGGTGCCATGAACCGGGACCAAAGGTGTAGCTATATAAGCCAACACTTAGGAAAATTTTCCCAAGTGCTCCCATTCTCCCCCGACGCCGCCAGGCCGCTCCTCGCCGCCGTCGCCGCGCCCTGCCCCGTCGCCGCCCGATCCTCGTCGCCTTTCGCCGTCGCCGACGCCTCCCCGACGACGCCGAGCTCAACGCCAGGTTGCCCCGTCGTCGTCGCCCGTGCCTCGTCGTCCCCGTCGCAGTCGTCGCCGTCGCCCGTGCCCCGTCGTCGCCGTCGCCGTCGTCTTCCCCGAGCCCGCGCCCCTGCCCCCGCCCCTGCTGCCCCGCCCCCAAGCGCGCCCTTGCCCCGGCCCGCCCCCACCGTCGCCGTCGCCGTAGCCGTGCCATCGCCGCCCCCGCTGTGAGCCGCCGCCGCCCCGGCTCTGTGAATTTTTTTGTTCATATATAATGTATATATGTATGTGGTTATATGTATGTATGGATGTTCATATATGTATTAATTTTTTTGTTCAATGTATTTTTTTTGTTCATATATGTTTTTTTTTGTTCATATGTGTATTAATTTTTTGTTCATAGCATTTTTTTGTTCATATATGTATTTTTTTTAAATAGCATTTTTTCCCATGTATATATGTATGTGGCTATGTATGTATAGATGGATATCATTTTTTTAGAGAAATTTGCATAGAGAATTATTTTTAGAGAAATGGTGGAGTTCACATATAATGTATATATGTTGATATTTTTTATATGATGAAAATTGTTTTGTTCATATATAATGTGTATATATATCTATGTGGCTATGTATGTATGGATGTTCATAAAATTGTTTTGTTCATATATGTATTAATTGTTTTGTTCATAGCATTTTTTTATATGATGAATTTTTTTCATAGCATTTTTTATAGCCATATATATGTATGTGGCTATATGGATGTTCATAGAATTTTTTTTATATGTATGTGGCTATATGTATATGTCATTGTCGATATAGCCCCTCCCCGATAACTTCGACATGAGAGGGGGGGTCGATATACCCCCTCCCCGATAACATTTTTTTTATATGATGATTTTTTTTTTCATAGCCATATATATGTATGTGGCTATATGTATGTATGGATGTTCATAGAATTTTTTTATATGTATGTGGCTATATGTATGTCGTTGTCGATATAGCCCCTCCCCGATAACTTCGACATGAGGGGGGGGGGTCGATATACCCCCTCCCCAATAACATTTTTTTTCTAAGTTACTAAGCTAAAATGTTCACCCCCCTCTCGATATACCGGGCGACCAACTCTCGAGGCCACCCAAACCCTAGAAAAAAAGCGTTGTCGATTTCCTACCCCCTCCCGCCCCTACCCGACAAACTCTCGAGGCCACCCAAACCACTAGAAGATAACTCCGGTAACTTCGACATGAGGGGGGACGTCGATCAACCCCCTCTCGCCCGAACAAGTCTATATATTATTTTATATCGCGGTGGACATATATCAAAGTTTGAATTTTGACATATGCAACATTTGATCATATATCAAAGTTTGATCATATGTCAAAGTTTGAATTTTGACATATGCAACATTTGATCATATGTCAAAGTTTAAATTTTGACATATATAGATTTATCAAGAATGCCCCCATTATGGATGTGCACAAGTTGATCCAATTTTTTTCTGATCTCATATATATATATTCTTCTATATGTCACGTTGTCTGTCAAAGTATTGAAGAAATCCATGGCTTCATCATTAGTCGGAAGTAACAGGCGTATGATGCTACGAAGCTCTTCAAAGTTGTTTTGGAACGGAGTTCCGGATAGAATAATTCGCCTTTTGGTACGAATTTCAGCAAAGGCCTTCCAAATAGCGATATTCGGAAGGCTCTTGCTGAACTTTGTACCAAAAAGCGAATTATTCTATCGGGAACTTCGTTCCAAAACAACTTTGAAGAGCTTCGTACCATTATACGCCTGTCATTTCCGGCTAATGATGAAGTCATGGTTTTCTTGAATTCTTTGACACTAGACAACGTGACATATAGAAGGGTAGATGAGATCAGGAAAAATATGGACCATTTTCTGCACATCCAGAATGGCGTCATTTTGTTAAATCCCTTGTTGGTCCGGACGTCGGACATTCATGAGGCGGTCCGACCCAAACCCTAGAAGCGTTGTCAAGGCCACCCCAAACCCTAGAAGCGTTGCCTAGGCCACCCCAAACCCTAGATGCGTTGTCGAGGCCACCCCAAACCGTAGAAGCGTCGAGCTAGCTAGGTCTACGTTTGCACTAATATATCCATCTGTCATGTTTGTATATTAATTGCCATGTTCTAATATTTGTAGAAACTATGGAGCACCGAGACATCGATGCAGAACAGTTGTTGGGGGACATAATCCTCGGCGGAGGTGATGTCTTGTCGTTTCTCAACGACACCGATGGTCTGGAAGGAGAGGGTGAAGCAGGCTCCGGTGATCGAACAATGGAGGTGGAAGGACATGATTATGATGGCTCCGGTGACGGAATGCCGGTGGAAGAAGGAGACCGTGATGACTGCTCCGGTGAGCGAATGGAGGAAGGAGATGTTGCAAAGTCCGGCGAGGTATATATATTAATTAAGCATGTGCTGACTAGCTAATTGATGCATTAATTGTTTTGGTATGTACACATATTAACTCTCTTCTTTCTTCTTTTCTAGCCTTCCGGATCGAGCCAAACTTCGGTAACGAGACGAGGCCCGAAGAAAAGGTTGTGCCAGGATGAAGGTTCACGATCACAGCAATCAAGGGCGATGGCCAACCGATTGAACCCAGCCGGACCAAGGAAGCATTTTCTGCTCAGTGCGGGGTTCTTGCTAGGGACATGATCCCGATCAGCATCCACCAATGGAATAAGCCTAAGAGCAAAGACCCTCAAGTGTCTTTTGTCAACGATAGACAGAAAGATGATCTTTGGACCGCGCTGAAGGCAAATTTCACCCTACCGCCAGAGGAGGATCCGGATAAGCCAGTTATAGAGCCATTGGTCAAGGCTCATGCTCTTAAGAAGATGGCAGATCTATTCAGGAGGTGGAAGAATGAGTTGAAATCAACGTTTGTCGACAAAGGGAAGACTCCAGAATTCATCGGCCGATTTGAGAGGATAAGAGATCACTGGCCCGCATTTGTGGCCCATAAGACATCGGAGAAGAGTAAGAAGATGTCAGCGACAAACAAGTTAAATGCTACAAAGAAGGAGCATCACCATCACACGGGGCCAGGTGGCTACCTCAAAGCCCGGCCATTGTGGGACAAGGCTGGGAAGGACCTGCTTGATAAAGGGGTCGAACCAGAGACATTGAACTGGCCAGACCGTTCAAGGACTTGGTTCTTCGGTGTTGGGGGAACCTTGGACCCTGAAATAGGGAAGTGCCGTTGGACGAAGGAGCAACTTGAAATACCCGTCAAGAAGCTTCAGAAGTATATCGCTGCAGCGCAGGAAGGGACGTTCGTTCCCGACAGAGAGAACGACGAGCTCACACAGGCCCTCGGGAATCCTAAGCACCCAGGATGAACACGAGGCACGGCAGGCTCCGTTGCGTGGAAGGTTGGGTTTCCCAGCGCAGGCGGTTACAAAACCCGGGAGAGGAGGAATAAAGTGGAGCAGACCGAAATGCAGAAGCTGAATGCAAGGGTACGAGCGCTAGAGGAACAAGCACTACTAGTTCAGAGCCAGCGACCTGCCGGAGCTACCCCAGAAGCTACCCCACCATCTCAGCGGAGAAGCAGCGTGGCTTCCACCGAGCTCCTTCAGCAGCCTGACTTCATGGCTCCCAGCTACCCCGTGGATGCTATCACGGAGGCTCAAGATTGCCACCTTATGACGTAATGGCAGCACCTCAAAGTCAAGGCGGCTGTCGGCTCTGTTGCACCTCCTCAACCCGGCGCAACTTTTCACTGCCTTCCGATTCCACAAGGCTATGCTGTTGTGATGGTCGATGAAATAACGGAGGGATTTGAGGAGCTCGAGCTTGACCACCCTACCGGTGAAGGGGAAACTCAGCTGGGTCTTGCTCTGAAGACTCCATGTCTATGGCGGAAGGAGCTCATCAACCTTCCGAACTGGACGCCTCCTCCTCCTCCTCCGGCGAGTCAGGGCACTCCGCCTCCTCCTCCGCCTCCTCCTCCGGCGAGTGATCAGGGCAGTCCGCCTCCTTCTCCGGCTGCTCCGGCGCGTGGCGGCACTCCGCCTGCGCCGGCGCGTCCGAGCAGCCCGCCTCCTTCTCCACCTCGTCAGCAACAGCGGAAGACAGCCGCCGCCGCTCCAGCTGCTCCGGCGCGTCGTAGCACTCCGCCTCCTTCTCCGCCTCGTAAGCAATGAAGGAAGACAGCCGCAGCCGCTCCGGCTGCTCCGGCGTCTAGCAGTACAGCCAGAGGCGGGAGGCATTACATATTCGGTCCATCTCTCAAGCCTCTAGAGAAGTTAACATACGAGATGACCGAGGAGGAAAACGCGGAGATCTGTCAAGCCCAAGTGAAGGACTTTTTTGCAAAGAAAAATCCACCTCCGGAGGAGAAGATAGATCCGGTGAAATTGAAGCGCACTTTGAAGAACCTGAAGCAACCACCACCGCCTCCGCCGGATGACAACCATGTTCGCGCTCTTAAAAAGGCAGTGGAAGGAGCGCGCCGGTCGGGAACTACTTCAAGTGACAAAAGGTTACAAGAACAAAGAAGTGGGAACAAAATTCCCCAGCTCGGCGAACAGGCAAACCAATCGTGCCCTCCGCTCAAGGTGTCTAGCGATATCGTCGCAAATCTGCCGGGGATGCTGCCCGGTACCAATCCTGGTGATTACCTGCCCGACGATGCACATTTTGATACAATGGAGGTGGACGAACACAAATACCAATACAGGAAGCCTCTCGTCAGACCTGGTGATCCTCCACTAACAACGATGATGCGAAGATTCCATAAGTGGTACATGGACACCTGCAAGTCTGGGAAGCATATTTTGACGCTGAGAGTTAAAGAGGAGCACGACCTCGTTGGAATTGATCTGTTGTCTGTTCCATTTGAGGAGTTCGTCCAGTTTTTCAATCAAAAGGACCTTGATAAATAATCATCACTTGCTACTATCTGTAAGTACTATACTTCTATAATTAAGTCTTTATATATAGCTCAGCTCTTTCATTGCATGTATATATAATTATCCTCACTATATTATGCAGATTGAAGATCGTCGAATGCAGAAATGCACAAATCTATGATATTGGGTTCATTAACACAAATCTCATAGATGAATGGACGGTTACATATAATGCGAAAGAAACCGAGGCCAACTTGCTACAATCGTTGCTTAAAAATCAAAACAAAGATAAAATACTCTTTCCTTACAACTTCAAGTGAGTGTTACTGTCTTCTGCATATTTGGTTTCTCTTATTACTCGAGGTTATAGTAATGTAATTGACGAGTTATGCATGCGTGCGCAGCTTCCACTTTATTCTCCTAGAGATTAAGCTTGAGCAGGGACTAGTAACCGTCTTAGACTCAAGACGAAAAGATCCCAAGGAGTATGCGACCATGACTGAAATGTTCCAGAAGTAAGTTCAATCGATCATTATCGCACCATATCGGCAACTTTGTTCATTTCCTGATATCAAGTAATTATTTTCTTTGTCTCGCAGGGTTTGGAAAGTGTTCACCACAGAAGCTCCGGGACTGCCGGGGGAGCTGCGATTTACACACCCAAAAGTAAGTACTACTAGCTAGTTCCGCGCATCTCCCATTGATTCTAGCTAGTTTCATCAATACCATTTATAATGTTTGATTATCAGTTTGATTGACCTCTACTTCTCGTAAAATGGTTGTGGCAGGAAGGCGGGAATAATTTTTGTGGATACTACATTTGCGAGTACATCTACAACGCGACGACCTCTAAGCGGGGCTACTCTGAAAAACAATATGAAGTGCGTAAGCAATAATATTCACAATTTTATTTTATTGCCATCATTTGTGTTGAGTTTCATTCATATATATGTATTGACCCCCTTCTTTAAATTAGATTTGGCAGATGCGGGATGAACTCCTACCACAAGATCGCATAAAAGCAATTCAAGAGAAATTGGCGGGATTCTTTCTTGACCACGTCATCAATCCAGCCGGAGAATACCATGTGGAACTTGACATCAGATGTTAGGGATTGTAAGAGATCTTATATTGTATATATGTAGCTAGTAGCGTCGGATAGATATACGAAAATTTGTTGTTCGACCAATCTCTCGGAGAAGGAGGAGGTCGATCACTTCTCTCTGTATATGTTCATGACGATCTTGTGTACTTAATGGTTTCCTTCATTTGCTTACTAGCTAGCGTGTCGAGTCCTCTCTATACGTATAGTACGTAGCGTCGACCAAGCACGGAGATAAGAGAGGACACTTCTCTCTAGCTATTAGCTAGCTAACACAATATATGAAACCCCTAAATTAACCCTACAAAACCCCCCCCCCCCACCCCCCTTTCAAAAACAAAAACAAAAACCCCAACTCCTGAGCTGCTGACACGTGGATGATCTTTGGTCCCGGTTGGTGTTACCAACCGGGACTAAAGGCCCTCCTGCCTGGGCTCGCAGCAGCGGCCACGTGGAGCCACATCTGTCCCGGTTCGTAAGCGAACCGGGACGGCTTTAGTCCCGGTTCCAGAACCGGGACAAATGGGCCTCTGGAACTGGGACAAATGGGCCTTTTTCTACTAGTGGCTCAGGATGGCATAATAAAGATTCTCCTACCACACCTTCAACCTTCCTCTCGCATTCCTTTTTCTAATTCCATGATGGTGAAATTATTGTCGTCTCCACCGAACAGCATGTACGCGAGGAGGAGGAGTGTCCTCTAGTGGCGCCATTCTCAGGTATGACATGTGCCACCAAAAATACTCTGCGGATTCATTTTCTTCTTCTACCTTGAGTTTGTGTGCGCTTGCTCCTGGCAGAGCCAACATTTGCTATCAGAGCAAGGTTTATCGAGGTCTTTGCGTCATCGAGCTGCGTCACGAGCAAAACAGGAGATATGCTGCCCGGTAAGTTGTGTCACTCGCGGTAAGGAGGTGATGGCTATGGCGTGGAGGTCATTGCCATAATGAGTTCATCATAGACATCGGAGTCAGTTGAAAAGGTGTGTTGCCGGTGATGAGTAAGTGGTGAAGGTGTAGGAGGTGCGCCTCTCATCGAAGCACTAACAAACCCACTTCTGCATGTAGGTATACATACACGGTCAAGGCACTAACAAACCTCATACAAGGGCCATACGACTCGGCCATTTTACATGTATGTAGCCGGACTAGCAAACTGCATGCAGATACTAGCTTGTAGCACAGCCACTCTTGCACTCACACGTTCTGCCAACGTGATTTTCTTTGAACTTTGCTGAGTAATGCAACTCTATATGACTACGACACCATGCAACAAACTAAACATGACCTAATCCTATGCACATAATATTAATAACAAGATTAGTTCCAATAGGAATGGGAGGAATGTCCTCGATTCTTCGCCCCCTGCCATTGCTTGAGTCCATGGAGGACCATGGGAGGCTTCGTGGCTCGACTCATCACATCCTGCCAGCACCGAGTCCACGGAGGACCATGGAATGCCGTCGTGGGTCGATTCCTCAAATCCTATGGCCACCAAACACTGCTGCCGCTGCTTGAGTCACGGGAGTCCGGCAACATGCATACAACCGGGACGGGACAACGCCGCTTTGCAGTTAGCCCTCTATTACCAGGGCCTCCATGGAAGTTCGGGGGCAAGGAGAGGTGGCATGCTGCGGATTCAAAACTGGCCAATGAAATATGCCGACATGTTTAACTCCCGAAGCAGTAAGTGCAGTGCCCTCCCTCTCTTCTCCATGGATCAAATCTCTCTCATGTCCATGGATTAAATGTGGCGTGGTACTCAAAACACTTTAACTCAATGAGACTTAAAGTGGGACTAATATGGTGAAAATCTGAATTTTTTTATACAGTCCCTTCATCAAACAAAAAGAGAAGGAGTATACATTAAACGGGGTAGTATATCTCACTGTTATTTTGGAATGTCAATTAATGGTCGGTTGAAATTGGTGGGTATTAATTAGACATTTATTGTAAGTGATGCTTATCTATGTTCCTGTCACACTATATAAACACTGGCAATTGGCAGCAAGCCACAAAACACACAATAAGAGTGGAAAAGAGGAATAAAAGAGTTGCTAACCCGCCATGGCAATTCTCAAGAGAAACACAAGGGTTGTATGCTTGGCGGTGCTTGTGTTTATGGCCACAACCTTATTGCCCTTTTCAACTACACAAGGTTGTTGTCCTTGCTTTCATTCCTAATCGTAAATATAGTAAATTTTGTTTCCCAAGTGCATATATCTAGAATCATCATAGAAAACTGACACTTTTAAGCTCTTTTTGCAGGGGCGTGCTTAGTGGCACCGGAATGCTCGGGTCCCTACCCAAATGTAATATGCGGTGAGTTATGCGCTCGTTACGGTTACAGAAAAAATGGATACTGCAAAGATTCAAGAAATTGTTGTTGTAGTGGCAAAAAATTAAAAGAGTCGGTCCAGGTGGATCCTACAACAAATCCATAGGAGAGAAACTCTAGAAGCTGCTGCGCCACAATATGTAATGGTGAGATGATTAAATTTGAAATAAAATAAGTTTTTATCAGTGCATCGGGAATTCCGGATAAATGTGATCGAAATGGTCAATAATTCGATATGTTTGGCGGATGGGTGAAACATACAGTTAGATCGATTTGGTAAACACTTTAATAAAAAATCCTGCGCTGCAAACAAAATCGCCAATTGTGTGTGTGTTTGTCGTAGAGGAACTACTTTATTTTATCTCATCAAAAGGTCATCACGAGACAAGCAGATGTGGATCAAACATTATCAATTTTTTCATTTCCCTAAGAAGTAGGTGGCTAGGGCAAAGTTCTCCCCTCCATGATCCATCGGCCAGCCCTTGGATTCGCCTGTCCTTTGGCTGCCACTCTGGCGGCTAGTGGCGGCAAGGAAAATCTCGGTGCCTCGGTTATGGCTAGTAGTTTTGGTTATGATTTTCTAGTCCTCGCATGGGCGGCGGATGGATCGGGCGCTTCATATCGTTTCAAGGGTTCCATGGCGACGGTTGCGGCTCCAAGATGGTGGTCCTTAGGAGCACGCACGTGAAGATTTCCCAGCAGTCATCGGCAATGTCAGGTCAACTCTAGTATGGGAGCGGCGATATTGACGCATCGACTATTTGTTCTGGCAACATTAGAGCATCTACAGCCGCGATGGGCAAATCCGGCCCCTCAAACACCCGCGGATGCGTCCGGGCGCGTCCACGGACACTGACCGGTCATGCCTCAAATAATGCAATCCACATCCGGATATCTCAAATTAGAAACCTCAAATCCATATTATTACATGCAACTTAGCGATCTTTAAGCGGAACACGTCCGGTCGTCGTGGCCATGTCCGGCGGCCAGCTGCGCTCCCCAGAGTGTTAGTCCGGTCATCGGCAAGGTAGAGTAGGGCATGGGACACGTGCCGGCTCACGGGACTCAAGGCGCCGCCGTCTCCCATGTCCCACTCTTCCTCGTCGGAGCCCGGAACTTGTTGGGTGCCGGTGGATGTCAGACTCGTGCACAATATGGGGCGCCGCAGAATGCGACTCCGCCTCATCGACGTCCACCGCCGCGAGGGCTGCCGCCGCCTCCCGCACCCGCTGCTTCGCACGGCGGGCACGCCGCGCCATGTTTGCCTCGGACGACGCCCACGGTGTGTCCATGGCCTCGGCGCGCCAATGGAGGGGTTGCGTGTCTGCCACCGCGTTCGGATGCCAGACGGACCGCACGGCCTGTCGTGAGGCAGCGACGGCTGCCCTAGCTCCGGGTCCATGCTCCATTTTGGCAGACGCAATGGATTCCCGACGGAAGGAGTCCGAACGCTGCCATGCACGGGCCTCCTCCCGGGAGCGGCAAAGTGCAAGCCGGATGGCCATCTCCTCCTCGGGGCCGCGTGGGATGAGTTCGGAGTCGACGGATCTGGAGGTTAAGGACTCGGATCCGCTGCCTGCCATGCCGGAGATTGCCGGACGGCGCCGGAGACGAGCTTGGGTGGCGAAGGGGAGTGGAGTGAAGTGCCTAAGGTTTGGTCCAGCGAGCGGATGGGGAGGAATATATGTGGGCTCAGGTGGGCCAGCGTGGGCCGGATCCGACATGGCGGGCGCGCCCGGACATACCCAGGCGCCCCCATATCTGCCTCATATTTGTGCAGGATATAAGGGGTGCCGGTCAGCCCGGGTGTTTGAGGCCCGTTTGATGCGTCCGGCTGGGTCAAAATTTTGTGACCGGACGGTTTTGATGAGGGTTTGGGGTGCCCGGCTGTAGATGCTGGTAGCGGCCATTCAATGGTGTAGGGACTTTGATATAGTTTTTATTATTTTTAGGTGTTTTCTACTTTTGATGAACTTTTAAAATAGATATCGGTCTTTCGTAAAAAATCATCATGAAGGCAAATACATGCAGATAGTTCAAATGCAGAAAATAACTGCCAAGACAAGATAAAAAACCTTGTCGAAGTAATTGGAGGTATTTTCATACTTCGCGATGCTGGGTAGTTTGACTACCGTAGCTGCGCCGTATATTCCCATATGGGACATCGTTTTGAATCCATCACATGTCGTAAGCTTGCATCCACCAACCTTGGTCGCGCAGCCAAACTTTTACACAGGAACTTCATTTTTGTTCGCGTTTTCCTTCAATGTCCATTCATTTCCTCGCTCGATCCTTCTCTTCAGAGAGCACCGCCAGATTATTTTCTCATCACCAGCGCTGCTGTTTGTCAGCTCCCGCGCCACCATTAGGCCTCTCACCTGTGCTCACGTCTGCTACTGGCGCTCCTAGGGGTTTGACTGCCGCCGGATGCAAGGATGCATACCGGAGGAGCCAGCACCGGCTTCTCTCTTCTGTCTAGCTCGTCAAGCTCCCATCCTCCTCTATCCCCAGTTCCCCCCAACCAATACCTAAAGTTAGACATGCGAGCATGCCGGTCGTCGCTGCCTACTTGACATGGTCTTGCCCACCCATCCTTCCCTCCTTCACCAGCGAAGGTGGGAGATACAACTGGCGAGTGCAGGTGCTGCAAGCCACGTCGGCGGTAGCTGTGACTATCGATGATGCGTGCTGGAACGACAGGTAGAAACGGGCGTCCCGATGCTGGAACTAGGGAGCGTTGGCAGTGGCGGAGACATGGGGACCAGCAGGGGCCCAGGCCCCCCTTAACATCAGGAATTTACAGATAATTTGCTATGAACAGTGGCATAATTAATAAATTTTTGCTGCTAAAAATCAGTTTTTCAGTAGTCTGGCCCTCCCCAACCTATTTTTAGCAGCACTTTGCCACCCTAATACATTTTTTCTGGCTCCGCCATTAAGCGTTGGTGCTGCGACCGTCGAGCCCCAGTGTCATGACCCATCTCGGCTGGAGCTGCGTCTGCCGACGACACTTGCTGGAACAGACAGGGGAACCGCATCCTGATGCTGGAACCAGACAACGGTGGTGCTTTGGCCATGCGTCGCCAAAGCTGGAACCAGCAAGGGGCTGGTGCTGCTCCCAACAGAGCCGAGATGCAACACGATGCTAAAACCAGTGTTATTGCCATGAACGTGCGTCGCCTGCCTGCGTTGGAATCAACAGCGGCTGGTGCTGCAACTGCTGCAACCGGAACGAGCGGGAAAGCTGCGACGGGGTGCCGTGGTGCTGTAACTGTGCGCCACTGATGCTGGAACCAGTAGGAGCTGATGATGCGACCAATAGGAGTCGGAGTTGCGTGCCGCAGAACGCTGGGAACAACAAGTAGTGTTGCGACGACAAGGCTGCAACCGGTGACGACGAGGGGCGGCAACTGCGAGCACGCCATGTTACAACTAGTGGCGGAGACGCAGCTTGGGGGGTTGGGGAGGGAGCAGGCCCACTAACATCTGTGATTTGTTACTAATTTGCTTATGAACAGTACATATTTAGTGATTTTTGCTGCTAAAACCTCATTTTTGCAATGTCTAGCACTCCCCAATCTGTTTTAACGTCATTTGGCCCCTTATCAAAATTTTCTGGCTCCGCCACTGGCTACAATCGACGACGGTTCTGAACAACAGGGGTGATGCTTCGACGACGAAGGCAAGCCTGCGAGCACCGTCGGCGACGTTCAGGGCACCGATGGTTCAAGCGGGGCGGATGGGCAGTAACGCATGGGAGCCGACGAGCTTGGGCAGCGCTCTCTCATTTCCCCCTTTTTTTTCCGTGCATGTCGGGTGAGAAGAAGAAATGGGACGAAGGAATAGATAAGATGGTCAGAAGTTGTGTGATCGGACGATAGTGGAGGTGACGGATCTGGTCTATACGGTCCACTGGTGCATAGCAGAGCACTTCCTAAAGTGATACTACACGACTACAAATTAAACAAACACAACACCTGTGCAGCTACAACTGTTTTCTATCATTTTGACTACGACTTCCGAAACTGCGGTGTGGTTCTGCATATGGACCATATATTTAGACTGCAAGTTAGTCTCTAATGTCAAATATGAGTTATACGACAGATTTAGTCATGAGAGCGTTGTTGATCATAGCGCAAATCAGGAATATATCGATATGTGTTGTTCGTCTCTTATATTAATTGTCATATCTATAGTTTTGATATCAGATATGGATAATAGCATAAATAGTTTGGTCAGAAATATAAAGCTAAAGGAATATGGCAATCTCATAAGCCAATATTTTTCTGATTAATTATTCATGAAAACTCATACATTTATATATATATCAATCACACGTGACAAGGACAATGGAAACTAGCAGTATAATGTTTGTTCAGGCCTGACATGCTTAAATTTATGTGCCAAAATCTACTAAAATATTCAGGATTCGTTTGATTTTGCTTATGTATTGTTAGGGGGGACCAGAAGAAGCAAGACGTTTCCATGTGTGTTCTCTAATCTAGTACAAAAATTCGAAAAATAAAATAGTCAATTGCTAGTTCTGTTAAAAGAAATATTTCTCGGAGAAAAATTCTATCACAGCCACAAGCTAACCAGGATGAACCATCATCCACTTAGGATGGAGCACAGAAGCAAGATTTTTTAGTAATCAGTTCATGATCTTCGTCACATCACGGGTGAACAGACATACAAGCAAAACACAAAAATAATGAAGCACTATCAGGGAGTACAGAAGGAACAATTTGGACTAATACCTCCCGCATTAGGAAGAAGCAACATTCACTCGGGCATCGGGATGGGTCACAAAAGCAGCAATTTCATTTCATTCCTGTAACAGCTAAGCAGACATTTATAGACAGACACCTATATAAAACAAGCATCACAACAGGATGGAGCAGACACTGGCCACGAGCAGAAATTCTTCAATGTAAGTTTTCTGCCCCGGGGTCAAGGCTGATCCAGCAACCACATGCCATGGTTGGCCATGCACATCGATGACTGGTCGACACAAGAGATCATGCTAGGGAACACCCAGAGGGGCTCCATATTCCTGTATTTTCCTGACAACATTCTGGAGGTATAAATCTTGCTAGACATGTGCTATGATAACTGGCCCAACTGAACCTCGAACCAAGGTTGCGTGGAGTCTTTGTATGAGCCCGCAACATATACATGGTCACTGTTTCCTCCCCATCTTTCAGGGTTCTTGCAAGCAAATATAGGGTTTCTCCGGTCAGTGCCAACAAAGAGTACCCAGTTTTGCAACCTGTCCACCTTCACCCACCTTGGTGGCTCAGCAGACAATTCAAGACGAAAGGCCTCAAATCTGACAAGTATAACAACATACTCTATTTTGAGTATGACCATGAGGAGCATTTCACCACGCACAACCAACCATGGCGGATTACTGATGCCCATAAGTTCGCTGAATTCACATTGATTTGCTACAGGCTCGACACTGGGGTGCTGCCCGAAGTACAGACTACAGAGCCTCCTTTGAGACTCCATGGTGAAGATTTGACCTTGCAATACCACAATCTGACTGATGTGTTCATTTGGAAGGCACCGCTCCCACCAAGTATGGCTTCCAACCTGCCACTGGAACAGCGATAACTTGGTGCAAACAAGCAGATATGTGTTGGGCAATGAGAGAGGCGCGGTGAGGATGCCGTAGTCAACTTCACAGTTGTGAGAGTGTGGTAGTTGGGGTGGTCTAACTTGAACACCAGTGCTCACATCTACAAGGATGCATTGTGCATGGCTTGAAAAGATGAGATAACCCTGCGAGCCTCCTACAAATTCCATGTCATCTAGAGTTTCACAAAGCAGGGGCACTGGACAGTTATTAGATAAGGTTGCATTCGTCGGATCAATGAGCTGGCATTTGGTATTGTAGACAAAGTCGTTATGAGGGTAATAGCTGTGATGGGAACACACATCAGGCTGAAGGACAAGAGGGGGGAAGGCAAATGTAAACTTTGATGGGTATGACTTAGGAGGAGAAGGCTACACGCCAAGAACGACATGTACCAATAAAGGCGAGGAGGTCATGGCAGGAGGTGAACAGAGCAATGATCTGGTGGAGAAGGCAGTCTAGAAGGTCTGCCCAACCTAGGGGTGCAGAAGCGGCAGGGCCGATGGAGAATACGGCATGGCAAGCCTTCTTAGAGGAGCTTTGACTGCCTTTCACAACATGAACTTCTCTGTCAAACACAATAAATCAAGATCAACACATTGGCGAAGCAAGAACATATAAAAATGGATAATAACTAGTCAAATGCTATAAATATGGGAACATGTGTTATCCTTCTTGTATTAATTAATAAAACAAATGCATTGAGTTCGGATAGACATGGCCACATGGGTTAGTCATCTCTGTTTCTCTTTTTAGTCATCTCTGTTTCATTATGGTCTCAGAGCAGATATGCACCGATGTTAAACTTTGATAACAATTAATTAATGACAAAAATGCAGAAATGTGATAATATACTCGCACCATTACATTAAAAAAATAACAGACATAAAAATGAATTTTTTCTTATAATTTTCATCCTTGACTGCTGAACAGTTTTAACCACTAGTACTTGAAGCGATTTGTCAGGTGATAGAACAACATTCATGTCAGGTACTCGACATGGCAAACTAGATGATGAAAAGAAAATAGGATCTTATAAAACCACATTCACAAGCTAAATAGGTTAAAAAAGGAAAGATACAATTAGTAAGCTACGTTGCTCGGATACTTCAGAAAGCGTGCGTATCCAGCCGGATACTGCCCCAATACTCGGATACTGCTTTTTGTCTCAGTTTAAAAAAAAAACGATACGGCCCGATACGTATCCCGTAAGTATCCCTAGATTTTTTTATTTTTAAAAAGAAAATAATGTTTGATACTCCTGGGATACTTCTGTGATACGTTTTGGATACCTCAAACCCCTTGTTCGATGTGAAATCCCCTCAATAGTAAAGGCGCACCTTTTGAAGATTCCCAAGATGGGCGTGAGTTCATGTCAAAACATGACTGCCAATGTTCTTATTCAACTAAGAGGTGAGCAAGAGAGAGTCGATGCACTGATTGGAACAGCAAACCTAGGGAAATCCCACTGCCAATTGATGAAAATGGACCAAGTGCAACAAAAGAAAGGGGGTAATCCTATTGAGGCATGCTTTGACCTGGAAGCTCTTTATTTTTTTCATACTTTTAATAATTAATATATGTAATATCCATATATAAATGTATCCCTGTATCCATGTTTCTAGAAAATTGGCGTATCGGGCGTATCCCCGTATCGCGTATCCGATACGTATCCAAGTATCCATGCAACATAGTTAGTAAGGAAGACAAACATGTCATATTTGGAGAAGACGAGCATACATTCAGTAACAATCAGGCTGACATTTTTACTGCATCACTAGAAGAACCGAAGAAGAGTATTGATCAAGTATGAGATGTGGCAACTGGCTGGTGTGGTGCAATAAGAAGTTTACGTCCATAAGGAATTGTCCAAAAGGAGGATAAAAATATAATTGATGCACTCATCGGATTGTTCAATTTTCAGAATGGAAAACCAAATAACCCAACTCAATCCAGCAGCTGAACTGAAATACCATCTCATAGACGTAGTAGTTAGAAACGCGGGTTGACGCTGCGTCCCGTGCCCTGGGTTCATCAGCAATGAGATGATCTACTTCTTGATGGTGGGTGGTGTCCAAACACCACCCACCATGACATGACCTACTTGTTGATGTATTTGAGTGACGGAATCGAGCAACTGCCGCACCGATGCTTTGACTGTTCGTTCCTTTGATGCATTTTCTTGACGAAATCGACTCTTGGATCGAGCAAGTTAGGGAGGAGAAGGCTAGGGTTTGAGCTAGACGGGGCATCGGCGTACGTGCAGGCTGCGTTGCGTATCTCTGAGAGGAGCGCCATGGCGTCGATGGAGGAATCTGAACGGAAGGAGACAGCGGCGAGGAAGCCTCCGCTGCCGCTGTCGCTTGCCGCCTGCCGGCCATAGCTCCCCTCCAAGCTGCAGCCACCTGTAGTATTTTTTTGTTCTTTTTTTAGAAGAAAACCTGCTCGACTAAAACTTGGGTCTGTGTCTAAGGCCTGAAGGAAGTCTGGATTTGGCGTAGCCCAGTTAGTTAGATGCCTTTGGCGGGGGTCCATAATAATCTTATTAATAGCCCGTCCAAAGCCCAACCGTGGCCTCTCCTCACAAACGCCAACTCCTCGACTCGACTTGACTCAGAAGAACCGCCGACTCGCCGGCGATCGCGCGGGCATGGACGGAAGCATCCGCCGTAGCCGTCGCCGTCGCGGAAGTGTACAGCCACTGCAGGCCGTCTCCTCGCCGCCGCCGCCAGCAAGGCCCCCTAGATATGCAGTCCCACCCTTACCCGGGCACCGATTCTCCGTCGTCTCCCCTTCCTAGTTTGGTTCCGTACAGTGGATGTTCCCTTGGTTTTTGTCTTGCTTACTGCTAGGAGTATATACTAATCTTAACAATGCTCACTCTGAAAGAATAAAAATAGGAAGAAACCATCATTATTTTATTATGATTTGATAACGAATTCAGTGTTCAGAATGAGAAAAGGTTCTGCTATGATAATGAACTGCTTATGCGGTTATGCTTGACAAGTTCAGAGTCCCCTTATGACACTTTGGCTACTTTTACGGTGACACCGGTTATTGACAAGTTAAGAGCTGAGCGAAATAGGAGGATTTTTTATAATGCCTATAACATGATGTTTAAGGACGATTTATAATGCCGACTGAAGTTTAATTAGCTTGTTCATATGCATTATATAGATTAAATAGTTGTACTTTCCAAATGAAATCTACATCCTTGATTGCCTTACTGTGTAGTACTGTATTAAGAGCCTTCAGCTAACAGTTTACTACTGTTGTTCTTTCTTCTGACTCATTAGTCCTGTTTTTTTCTGTGACAGAGAAGCTGCTGTCCAAGGGAGGCTCTCTAAGAAAATATACCATGGCTTGGGCTCGACCTCATCAACATCATCCGTATCTCATGTCTGGGCAGATCTTACAGACAACCTGATTCACCAAATCATTGCTCTCCTGAGCTCATTCCATGACTTTCTTGCTTTTACTGGTACCTGCCGCTCTTGGCGTGCTGCAGCCTCTTCCTTCTCATCTGCATATACCTTCACATTCCCACCCCTCCACCTCAAACCAGATTTTAGCTATACCCGTAAGCGGAGCAAGCTTGGCGTGTTCAGCCTTTTACGCGATTGCAAATGGCTTCTTGGTGATCCTGCCAAGAGAAACTTATCCCTTCGCTGCTCGGTGCCCCGAAATAGTCCAAATTGCCTATTGTATTTGGGATGCTTATATGGGTATCTTATCTTCTCCTACCGGGAGCACTGCCTGCTTGCAGATGTGTACGCTGGCACTAAGGTGAAGCCTCCCAAAATCCAGTCCAGCAGCAACCTTGAAATCTACTTTGGCTTCCTTGTGGCCCCACTCAGTTCACCAAGCTCATGCCTCATCCTTTTCTCAAAAACATCCATGTTCCAATGGCAGGTTGGGGCAAAATCTTGGTCAGAGCACCCTCTCGGGCTCGATGGTGCAGGCATCATGCAGATTGTCATCTTTAAAGGTCAGGTTTTTTGCCATTGACTTTTCTGAAAGGCTCCACATCATACAACTGGAATCTCAGTTCACTATGCAGACAGTACAAGATTTGTGTGTAAAGGACCTGGATGTTGGCTTGCATGACAAGCCATGGTTGGTGACCTGTGGTGACACGCTTCTCGTGGTTGTCCTCTCGGTAACACGTGACCAATTTGATCGTATCTTGTCTGGCAACTTTCAAGTGTTCCGTCTCGACTTTTCTGTCAAACCAGCTAAGTGGGTGAAAACCGAGAAATTGGAAAACTGTGCTCTATTTGTCAGCAAAGATAGGAGGACCCCTACATTTTCATGCATGTGGCCCGAAAGATGGGGAGGAACGTGTACCAACATTTACATTTCGAGCAAATCAGAAGATTCCAATGTACCTTGGACTTCGGTTGAACTCGGTCAAATGGTGCCTGACTCAATTGTCCCCTACACCTTCTCGTCTGGTGCACCCAGTAATCATTGCTCTCAGCTGCGGAGCCTCTGGGTGTTCCCGGGTCTGGTCTACGGTGCCGGACAATGATTGATTGCTGGATCGTGGGTGGTTTTCCACTTTTACGATTTTGTTAGCTACTTGGTCTGCTAACTCTTAATGTGTTTTATTATGATTTACTCTCTCCGTTTTAAAATAAGTGTCTTAAGCTTAGCATAACTTTGTACTAGAGCTAGTATAAAGTTGAGACACATATTTTGAGACGGAGGGAGTAGTTAGCAACAAGTACGTACATCTTAATCTATATTGACTGGCCAGTGCCAGTGATCCACTTGGTTGTGCCGCAAGTGCTATGGCTCCTTGCCGGATGTAGCAGCGTTTTTCACAGATGTAGAAGCTTGGCGAGGCTTAATTTTGGAGGTTAATTTTTTTCACATTCTCTGGATATGCTAATACTGGCCATTCATGTGTCTACGTTCCTTGATCTGTTTCTCTCTTGCTTATTTCTCATTTATTGATGTCAACTCCCATGGTTTAATGGAATGTTTAGTTGCTTCTCATGCCAAAAAAACTTAAAAAGAGGACGGTGAAATCACTTATGCAGCAGCTGCTGCTTGGTTTGCACCAGGGCTTTGCTGCAGGCTAACTGGCAATTGCTGCAATGGCTGGCACACATTTGAGTAGAATTTCAGTCATAACCCAAATATCTGAATACAACAAGCTGCGTCCAAATTTCAGTCCGGCGGATTTTGTTGTGAGTTGTCAGGCATCGCAATGTCTTCTGGAATGGTCAAAATATATATAGAGGTGGCAGCAGCATGCTTTTGTCACAATCTTCGAACAAGTTAATACATAATCGTGCCCCGTAGAGTCTCAAGGACGAACTGGAAGTGTTAAACTGAAAAAATAAATTTTGAATCAAGTCTCTGAAGTAAATTCTAAGGCATTCTTAATCATCCAAATTGTCTATATTCTGATATTCTTTCCATTCTACTCCCTCCGTCACATAATGTAAGACGTTTTTTGACACTACACTAATATCAAAAAATGTCTTACATTACGGGACGGAGGGAGTAGAATTCTACCATGCATAATCAATTCTGAGATATAGTAAATTCTAAGGCATTTTTAATCATCCGAATTGTCTATATTCTGATATTCTTCCCATTATAGAATTCGACCATGCATAATCAATTCTAAGATATGTTTAGGCGCATGAGATGTGTGTGCCGTTCTGTGTGATTATGTGCAAGTTTTCCTTTATAAGTGAGAGAAACGTAGAATAGTCCTACAAGCTTATTATAAGACCTTTTTTTGTGTTAAAAAAAGACATTTTTTTAGGGGAAACACCATATTTTATTAAAACTCGATATTCATAAGGATACAAACACCCACATGTGATATTGTTTTGAAGATCTCGACGCGAGGAATCCAATGGTGAAAATGGTTCTAGGTTTGGACGCACGGTTTAAGAGATAAAACATTTTGAATAAACGAATCTACGAAAAAAGGGAAACTCCCTGGTTGCGACAAGTGACGCATATGCAACGCGCCACTTGTGCAACCTGAGAAGGTGGGAGTGATCTTTGTAACGAGTACTCCTTAATTAGTGATTTCGGTTTTTCCAAAGGGATTGAAACGGCAAGATGCGGAAAACTCTAGCGTGACATCCTTGCCGTATCCAAGCTCTCCACAAAGCTGGAATATGTAGGTTCCTAGGAGAGTTTCACAGGCACTGACGATGGGATATTTTTTCTTTTTGAGAGCCGATGATGGTTATTTTTTATATGGAACAAAAGCAAGTTTTTTTTTCTGCGGGAAACTAAAAGCTAGCTTGGTAGGAGATCAGAGTTTCATAGGCATTTGACTCCCGAAAAAAAAAAGACTTGCGTACATATGAAACCGATCGAACTCCCGGGCGTGCCAAAAGCTCATGGGCTTGAAAAATGTTTTCTTGAGCCAGGCGTCTGGAGAGGCGATCTTCTTTCACCGATCTCCACCGGCAAGGGCGCTGTCCTCCTCTCCCTCTGGCCGCTGCTCCGGCGGCAGGAGGGAGGGGGGACCCCGTTTCTCTGCTCTGTAGTTAGGGTTTGGATTTGTAGGTCGTGGTGCGTCGTTGGGGTGGTAGGAGCGGCGCCCGGACAAATAAATCTGCCTCAACTTCACTCCTACACCGGCAGTGCCCTTCAAGGCGGCGTCTCGAAGTTGATGGCATCGTGTGTTTGCCGATTGTTCAGATCGGCGGCGTTAGGGTTCATGGATGGTATGGACGAGACAGCGGCAGCGACTCCATTAGGTGTGTCTCTGCTTCTGCTCTGTCCTCATTGTTGCAGCGTTGTCTCTGGCGTCATGGTGGAGCAGGGAGGTTTTGTCATGCAGGAGTACACGCAGAGGGTTGTCTACGCAAGTGACAGCTGGAAGATGGTGCATCTTGTGTTGGGTGTGTGGTTAGAGGCTGACAGTTCTGGTTTTCTCCTACGACATCATAGTCGTGCAGAGGTGTCAGTTCTGAAGTTCGATGGCGTGTCCGGGGACACGTTGCCCCGGTCTGATTCTTTTAACGACAATGATTTTGCATCAGGCAAACTACTTTGAAGGTCAGTAAAGCTGCTGATGAGCGACGGAGCCGCGTCGAGCTCGGGTGAAGAGGTGATATGTCTCCTTTTCCTTAGTAGAGAGGGTCAGACGCTGATTTTTTGCATAGGATTATCCTACTCACACCATTTACTTAGACTAGCCACAATGAAGAGTAACTTAGACTAGTAACATGCATATGTTACTAGTCTATGTTATTACCTCTATAGTGGGAAGTAACATATGTGTGGTGTCATGCAATACTTCATTTATTAGGTTATAGACTCATCTTACCTTGATATGTGTGATGTTACTCATACTACTAGTAACTAGCTATGTTACCACATGCCTTTCTTTCTTCATTAAATGCTTGCCACATCATCTATTTTATCTAGAGATGTGTGATGTTACCACCTATGTTACCCCCACTGTGGATACTCTTATACAAAGTCACTATGGAATCTACGTTCTGTATCTATACAAGACCACCAACAGTAATCAAGGAAAGAATTAATGATATTTCCTCATACTCGCAACCTGTTTACTACTTGCATACTTACGGTCATAATGACACTAGTTACTTCCTTCACTCAGTTTTCTTGCATGCATGTTGCGTATTAATGATCTCAGTAAACGAAAAGAAAAGTAAACTTGCAAAGTATGCATTAAATTTTATCTTGGTATCTGTATTCTAAGTTTGTGACCTTGTATATAAAATTGAAGGGAGTATCTTTTCAGTCTTGTAATGTCGATGTTTACATGGCTTATAAAAAAATATTTTATTAATGAGACACATATTACTACGCTAGAAAAAGAACTCTCGGGACAATAATCGAGCGAAACGTGATGATCGACGTGTCCAAGCTCTCCTCCGCATGCACGCATGAGTATGAGAATGGAACTGAAACTCTCACGCACCATCATATCATATCAGTGCCAAAAACACGACTCCGCTGATCGATTGTACCAAGGGGGATCTGTGCGCATCGCTCCCGGACGGAGGGGTCTCCCTACCCGTCATCGACCTCTCCCATGGCCGCGACGAGTGCGGCCGCGCCATCCTCGACACCGGCAAGGAGATGGGCTTCTTCCAGACAAGTATCCTTATTTTCATCTAGTATATATCATGGCTTTGTCAATCCATTTCTTTTCTTTTCCTTGCATAATTATTAAGGTAGGTATGTATCACTAGTAGAAAAACTATTTTACGTGAGCAACATTAGTCCTGGTTTATAAACGGACCGGCACTAATGTGACCATTAGTGCCGGTTCCAACGGCTAGGGGGGCGGGAATCATTAGTCCCGGTTCGTGTTGAACCTCTAATACCGGTTCGTGACATGAACCGGGACAAAAGAGGTGGTGGCAGACTGGTGTCAGGCTGGGGCCCCACTAGCACCTTTAGTCCCGGTTCGTGACACAAACCAGGACTAGAGGCTAACATTTAGTCTCGGTTTGTGTCACAAACCGGGACTAAAGGTGCTCCTATATAAACCCTTCGTCCAGCCCGCGAATTCTCTGTTCTTCCCCTTTTCCTCTCCTCTCTATTTTCTTCCTCTCCTCTCGAGCTCATCCTCTATGTTTGCCAAAATTTGTCAAGATTTGAAGGCACCCCATTCATCCAATTGTTCACAAAGGTTAGCAACTTTGTCCTTTCATCTCTCATTGCTAGATTAACTCTTTTAATGCTCTATAAGTATAGTGATTTGTGGGTTTAAGTTTGGGAGTATTTATATGTAGTAGTTTATTTGATTTATATGCAATTTGAGCTCAAATTAACTTCTTAGTTTGCATTGATACGTCTCCGTCGTATCTACTTTTTCTAACGCTTTTTCACTTGTTTTGGACTCTAATTTGCATGATTTGAATGAAACTAATCCGGACTGACGCTGTTTTCAGCAGAACTATCATGGTGTTGTTTTTGTGCAGAAATAAAGGTTCTCGGATTGAAACGAAACTTTGTGAGGAATTTTTATTCAATAAATAAGAATTTCTGGAGCCAAGAACCACCGGAGGGGGGCACCTGGGTGGGCACAACCCACCAGGGCGCGCGCCCCCTCCAGGCGCGCCCAGGTGGGTTGTCCCCACCTGATGGCCCCACAGACTTCAACCATGATACTATAAAATCACATATTTGGAGAAAAAAATCAGGAAGAAAGAATTATCGCGTTTCACGAGACGGAGCCGCCGCCACCCCCTGTTCTTCATCGGGAGGCCAGATCTGAAGTCCGTTTGGGGCTCCGGAGAGGGGGATCTTCGATCTTCGTCATCACCAACCCTTCTCCATCGCCAATTCCATGATGCTCCCCACCGGGAGTGAGTAATTCCTTCGTTGGCTCGCTAGTCGGTCAGGAGTTGGATGAGATTCATCATGTAATTGAGTTAGTTTTGTTAGGGCTTGATACCTAGTATCCATTATGTTCTGAGATTGATGTTGCTATGACTTTGACATGCTTAATGCTTGTCACTTTGGGCCCGGGTGCCATGATTTCAGATCTGAACCATTTATGTTATCACCATTATATCTATGTTCTAGATCCGATCTTGCAAGTTATAGTCACCTACTACGTGTTATGATCCGGCAACCCCGGAGTGACAATAGTCGGGACACTTCCCGATGATGACCGTAGTTTAAGGAGTTCATGTATTCACTATGTGTTAATGCTTTGTTCCGGTTCTCTATTAAAAGGAGGCCTTAATATTCCTTAGTTTCCAATAGGACCCCGCTGCCACGGGAGGGTAGGACAAACGATGTCATGCAAGTTCTTTCCATAAGCACGTATGACTATTTACAGAATACATGCCTACATTATATTTATGAACTGAAGCTAGTGCAGTATCGCCCTAGGTTATGACTGTTATATGATGAATATCATCCAACGAATTCACCGATCCAATGCCTACGAATTTCTCTCATATTGTTCTTGCTAAGTTACTACTGCTATTGTCACTGTTGCACTTGCTACAAAATTATTACCATCACTGTTATAGTTACTATTGCTGTTGCTACTACTATCAAAACTATCATACTACTTTGCTACTGATCACTTTGCTGCAGATAATTAATCTCCAGGTGTGGTTGAATTGACAACTCAGCTGCTAATACTTGTAAATATTCTTTGGCTCCCCTTGTGTCGAATCAATAAATTTGGGTTGAATACTCTACCCTCGAAAACTGTTGCGATCCCCTATACTTGTGGGTTATCAAGACCTTTTTCTGGCGCCGTTGCCGGGGAGCATAGCTATATTTGTTGAGTCAGTTGGGATTATTATGAATTTATCACTATGAAGAATCTGAAGGATGCTAAGACTAAATTTTTTCCCTCTAATACGAGGGGAGGTAAGGAACTGCCATCCAGCTCCGTTTTAGATTCCCCTTCTGTTATAAGTAGACTTGCAATACCGCCACATGCTATCAATTCTGATATGTCACAAGTTATTGATAATGCTACTTCTGCTATGAATGCTACTCATGATGATGCTAGTACCTTGCTTGATGATAATGTGCCACTAGGTGAATTTCTTGATGAACAACTTGCTAGAACTAAGGCTTTTGAGAATGCTGAAACTGATGAAATTGTTGAAACTGATGAAGAGCTTGAAACTGAAAATCTTAAAACACCTATTAGACCTATTTCTCCTAGATATGAATTGCCAAAGGTACCGGAAGGTTATGTTATGGATGAGAAAACAACTAGAGACATTCTTGCTTGTAAGGATAGAGATGATCTGAAAAAATTATTATGCAAGTATAAAGAAAAGACTTTGAATGCTAGAATGAAATGTGGTCCTAAGTTTGCTACTTCACCTATCTTTGTTGATGATAAGGATTATGAATTCACTGTCAACCCAGAGTAAATTACTTTGGTTGAATCTGGTCCTTTCCATGGTTATAAAACTGAAACTGTTGTGGCACATCTTACTAAGTTGAATGACATAGCCACCCTATTTGCTCATGATGAGAAAATTCGCTACTATTATATTCTTAAATTATTTTCGTTCTCATTAAAGGGTGATGCTAAGGCTTGGTACAATACTCTTTGCTCCTGGTTGTGTGCGTAGTCCCCAGGATATGATTTATTACTTCTCTGAAAAATATTTTCCTGCTCATAAGAAACAAGCTGCTTTATAGAAAATATTTAACTTTGTGCAAATTGAAGAAGGGAGTCTCCCACAAGCTTGGGGGAGGCCTCTCCAATTGCTTAATGCTTTGCCTGATCATCCTCTTAAGAAAAATAAAATACTTGATATCTTCTATAATGGACTAACCGATGCTTCTAGGGATTTCCTGGATAGTTGTGCTGGTTGTGTTTTCAGGGAGCAAACTGTTGAACAAGCTGAAGAATTACTGAATAACATATTAAAAAATTATGATGACTGGACTCTTTCCGAACCACCACTCAAATCTACTCCAAAGAAGAGGGGTATCTCATATCTCAGTCCTGAAGATATGCAAGAGGCAAAGAAATCCATGAAGGAAAAATGTATTAAAGCAGAGGATGTTAAAAATTTACCACCTATCGAAGAAATACATGGGCTTGAAACACCACCACCACCTAAGGTGGTAGAGGTAAATTCTTTACTAAAGTTCGATGAAGGTGATATTCCTTATAATAAACATCCTAGTCAATGCCTTTATGAGTTTGATAATTACATTAGAAAAAAAGATCACTTCAATGCAAATGTTATGAAACAATTGAAATACAATTCTGATATGATTGCTCGCTTGAATGACTTGTTATTTAGAATGTCAAATGATGTTAGAGGTGTAGGAAAACATGCTTCTATGGTTCAAACTCAATTAGAACAAGTTGCTAAATCTCAAAGAGAGTTGCTTGATGAAATGAATAATAATATCAATGATCATGCTGTTAGAGTAATGACTAGAGGAGGTAGAATGACTCAGAAACCACTTTATCCTGAGGGACACCCAAAAAGAATTGAACAAGACTCTCTTAAGAGTTGACACTGATGTACCTAGTCCTTTTAAAAAGAAAAAGAAGAAGAAAAATGATAGGACTTTGCATGCCTCTAGTGAACCTGAAGTTGAAAAACCTCCCGATAATGATAATGAAGTCTCCATCTCTGATGCTGAAACTCAATCTGGTATTGAACACCCACCTTCTAAAAATGAAAAAGACAATGATGAGGTTCATGAAGATACTCAAACAAATAATAAAGAACTAGATAATGATGTTGAGATAGAACCAGCAGCTGATCTTGATAACCCACAAACCAAGAATAAAAGATATGATAAAAGAGACTTTGTTGCTAGAAAACACGGTAAGGAAAGAGAACCGTGGGTTCAAAAACCTATGCCCTTTCCACCTAAGTCAACCAAAAAGAAAGATGATGAAGAATTTGAACGCTTTGCTGAAATGCTGAGGCCAGTCTTTTTGCGTACTCGCTTGACTGAT
Organism: Thinopyrum elongatum; assembly: GCA_011799875.1. Classification (NCBI taxonomy): domain Eukaryota; kingdom Viridiplantae; phylum Streptophyta; class Magnoliopsida; order Poales; family Poaceae; genus Thinopyrum; species Thinopyrum elongatum. The sequence continues at coordinate 38,751,583 of CM022303.1, read as the reverse complement.
ATCTTAAAAATGCCTCCTTATGCAAAGTACATGAAAGACATCATCACCAATAAGAGAAAAATACCGGAAGCTGAAATTTCCACCATGCTTGATAATTATACTTTTAAGGATGGAGTACCTAAAAAACATGAAGATCCGGAAATACCAACTATACCTTGCTCCATCAAAAGAAATTATGTGAAAACTGCTTTATGTGATTTAGGAGCTGGTGTTAGTGTTATGCCTTTCTCTTTATATAAAAGACTTGATTTGAATAAACTCACACCTACTGAAATATCGTTGCAAATGGATGATAAATTAACTGCCATACCTATCGGTATTTGTGAGGATGTGCCCGTTGTTGTTGCTAATGTTACTATCTTGACTGACTTTGTTATACTTGAGATGCCCGAGGACGACAACATATCGATTATCCTCGGTAGACCTTTCTTGAATACTGCAGGGGCTGTTATTGATTGCAATAAAAGTAAGGTTACTTTTCATATCAATGGTAATGAGCATACGGTGCACTTTTCGAAGAAACAATTCCAAGTGAATGGTATTAATGTTATTGAAAAATCTCCGACAATCACTATTGGAAGTTTTCAATTACCCCTACCTACTGTTAAAAAGAAATATGAAATGCTTATTGTTGGGGACATTCACATCCCCATTGAGGTAACTTAGTGTTTTACAAAAGTTCTTCGGTTTCATGCTAATCGAAAGTGGTTGTTAATAAGACTTGATCAACCTTATTAATGAATCATTTTTGAGAGGTATGAAGTTGATGGATTTAGTGAGCACTACCTTTTGTCCCTACCATTTGTTTTCTATTTTTATTAGTTAAATAAAATAAAATGCCATGCCTTGACTGTTTCCTGAGTTTTCCGTGCAATAAAAAATGACCCAAAAATAAAAGTTCTCAGAATGCTCTGAAAATTTAATACGATTTTTTCTGAATATTTAAGAATTTTTGGTGCAAATAACATCAGAGGGAGGTGCTCCAGGTGGGCAGAACCCACCTGGGCACGCCAGCGCCCCCAGGCGCGCCCTGGTGGATTGTGGTCCCCACGTGGGCCCCCTCACTTAACCCTTCACTCCATATCATCACCTACCTTTAGAAAAAAGATCACCATTGCTCTCTCTCTCTCTCGTGTTCTTGCTCTTAAACCCACGGATTTCGATCTCTTTGCTCGAAGCTCCGTTTCTGAAACTATTTTGGGGGATTATTGCTTGGTATGTCACTACAAGGGAAAACCCTAGTAGTAGCACGGGGTAATGACCTATTAGTAGCGCGGGGGCCCGCGCTACTGTTACGGCGCCACAGCTAACTTTTAGCAGTAGCGAGGGTCCTACCCGCGCTACTACTACTTCTGCTAGTAGTAGCGCGGTTGCCACCCGCGCTACTACTACTTAGCTGTAGCGCTGGTAAGGGTCCCGCGCTACTACTAACTAATTAGGAATTAAAAAATTCATCCAAGGCTACTGTTGCTGTTGCTGGGCGTCAACGTCCTCTCCATCCAGGGCTGATGCTGGTCTGGGAGGGGATGAAGTCGTCCATGGTGATGGTGCTTCCCCACCCAACTCATCCTCGCACCTCTCCTCTGTTGCTACTACAAAAGAAGAGAAAACGATTGGAAGACGAAGAGAGAGGGAGAGAGAGATTGAGAGTAGGAACAGCAACTCACCTGTGGTTGTGTCCATGGCGGATCTGGCCGCCGCCATGGATGGCGCTCTGCTAGATCTCCCTCTCCTTCCAACATCAGTGAAGGAGGAGGAAGGAGGGGGAGGGGGCTACGGTGGGAGTGGAGGTCGCCGGATTCGGGGGAGGTGATGAGGTGCGAGGCCGGCGGTGGTGGTGGGTGAGGAAGGGAATCATGGGTGGGAGGGAGAAGCGGAATCAGGAGAGTGTGGGTTTGGATTTGGGACTCGTTGGGCGCCATGGAGGAGGAGGTGTGCTTGGGAAGGAGCACCATGGGAGAGCCTATGGAGAGAGGGGGGAGAGTGAGGGAGAGAGGAGGGATTCGGCCGAGGATATGGGGACTTCACCTACCTTGTACTTGGTAGTAGCGAGGGGTATAAACCCGCGCTACTACTATCAAATTAGTAGTAGCGCGGGTTCATACCCCTCGCTACTACTATGGCATGTCCCGGGGAGGCACGGTAGAGACTGCTTAGTAGTAGCGAGGGGTAAAAACCCGCGCTACTACTATCAACTTAGCAGTAGCGAGGGGTAAAAACCTGCGCTACTAGTAAGTAGCAGTAGCGAGGGGTATAAACCCGCGCTACTAGTAAGCGCCTGCCTATAAGCTTTTCCCTAGTGTGACTCCTCCATTGGTCCAATTAGTTTTTGCTTTAGTGGTTTATATTTAGAATAATTAGTGACTCTTGGTGCTGTTGTAGATGAGCTTGCATGTTGAATTCTTAGAGTTCTAAGTAGTTTGAATGCTTGATATGGCTTCTATGCATCCCTATGAGTAGTTGCTATCAATTTTGTAAAGTTTTGTTGATAAAAATTTGTGACCTAAATTTTTTCAGAAAATTGTACGTGAATATGATGAACCTCTTTGGAAGGAGTTCTTCGAGGCGGAGGTCCTCGGAGGCATCTTCTAGTAGCACCTCCGTTCGCCGGTCTTATGTTGAACCAAGTGAAAATTCCATTCGAGATGCCACCACCAAATCATGTTTATGGCCATGCAACGATTATATGGTGCGTGTGGGCATTAAAGAAGAATTTGAGCAATATGTTCATAATGCCGAGCTCGGTCCCTACATTGAAGATAAGTGCAAACAACACCTCAGCCTCACTGAATCATTTACCAAAGAATTTAAATTCCATCCTCACGAGCCACCGAGGTCGGAGTTTGAGATATTCTTGACTAGCCTATGCTATGGTGACACTAGAGGAGTGACTCAAGGTAGAATAAAGAGCATTCATTTTCCCTTAATCCAATACATTGCACTATTTAACAGAAAATGCATTGTAGGCAAACAAGATTGTAGTACACTTTGTGCTCCAGACTTGAGCCTTATCCGTACCGCTCTCACCGGTGACAAAAGTTATAACCTTGGAGCGATAGTGGCACGTAGATTGCAACACAATGCTGGTAGTGGATATTTTTATGGTGGGATTTATGCCACACACTTAGCAAGAGAGCTAGGTGTTTCACCTTGGCCTTATGACCCCATCTTACCCACGCACTACCTTGACTTCGATGCTATGCAACGTCATAAGATCCTTAGTGGTGAACCACATAATTTTACTTATAAACTGTTGTTTAATAAAAGGTCCGTCATGGACACCTTTTTGCCTGCACCTACTCTCTTTGATGTTCATAGCAAGGGAAGATATTATGTTCTTCAGAGCGAGGCCCGAGCACATAACTCGGCAGTTGTGGCTGCACGACGGGCTGAGACATCTGCACCTAGAGCCTCCGTGAGCTATCACTCCGACCATTATGCAGGCTACTGATGGAGATTACCAAGTTAGGCCAAAAAGCCTAAGCTTGGGGGAGTACGTATTTCCACCGACATTACATTCATGTTCACACATTTCATTCCAGTTATCGGTGTCCATACTTTTTCATTGTATTATCCATGCTAGATTTATTTTCTCGCCTTCTTCTTGTGTGTTTAAAAAACTTTGAGAAAATACAAAAATATTTCCTGCCTCTTTCTAGTATAACTAGCTGTAGTATTTAAAAACAAAACCCAAAAAGATTTTCTTGTTCTTCTTTTTTGCTTGTTGGGAGCTCTCCCGTGTAAATAGTTTTTCTCGTTTTTGTTTTTCCTTTCTTAAATTTGCTTTCTTTCAGAAAAACAAAAAAACTCCAAAAATATTTTAGTGTGTTTCTCTGAATTTTTTTTTATTGAGTCATACCGAGGAGAAGACCACGATGAAAATGTTGAGTGGCTCTCATATGCATTGTTGTTGATCTAACAGAGAGCCCTTATTACCTTGTTTTCTTCTTTTTGAATAAAATGTTTGCAGATTCCAGCTTAGTCCATGGCACTCTTGCACTATTATTATTTTCATATCATTCAGTCGTGCAAGTGAAAGGCAATAATGACGATATTTGATGAACTGGCTGTGGTAGAGAGAAACAGGTATGAACTCAACTTGTTCTATTTTTGTAAATATGTTTAACCTAGTATCAATGATTCAGCTCATTATGATCAAACATATTTGCAATGACCCTTAGAGATTATAGTTTCTCATGCCATGCTTAAGTAGCTAGGAGTGGATAATGTTTTATCTTGGATGTCAACTTTACGTTAAAATAATTGTGATGTAGTATGATGATATGGTATCCTCCTCTGAATGTTCAGGTGGCTTGACTTGGCACATGTTCATGCATGTATTTGAATCAAAAACAACATAGCCTCTATGATATTTATGTTCATGGTGTTCATATCCTACTCATGCTAGTATCCAATGTTACTTATGCATAATGCATGTTCATGACCGTTTTCGCTCTCTAGCTGGCCGCTTCTCAACCTAATTGCTAGTCTTCGCCTGTACTAAGTGGGAATTCTGCTTGTGCATCAAAACCCTGAAACCCAAGTTATTCCAGATGAGTCCACCATACCTACGTATATGTGGTATTACTCTGCAGTCCTAAGTAAATTTGCATGTGCCACCTCTGAAAAACCTCTAATAAATATCCTTTTTTATATGCCTGGATTGTTCATAGAGCGACAGGAGGTAGTCAATATCTTTCATATTAAGCGGGTTATTCTCATGATGAGTGTTTATTCACTCATCCTTGCACGAGAGGGGCGGTAATAGGGATTCCCAGTTCCGAATTCAAATTGCAAATAATTAAACAAAACTCCCCCAGGAAAGTTGTTGGTATGGACGGCACCCGTTGGTTTGGACAAGCCGTGGAGTGTGATTGTTGGTGGAGGGGGAGTAAACCTTTACTTTTATCGCTTAGGAACCACCACTAATGTGTTTAGCATGGAAGATACCGATAACTAATGGTCGCGAAGTAAATAAGAAGGGTGCATTTCTTAAAATTTCATTTACCTCTGTTTTAAAACTTGAGCTCTGGCACCTCTGCAAATCACTGTTTCCCTCTGCGAAGGGACTATCTATTTACTTTTATGTTGTGTCATCACCTTCTCAAATAAACGCCAGAACCTGACAGCACTATTGTCATCCTCATGCATTGTGTGTAGCTAATATTGGGTGCATCATGACTGGATCTTTTCTACCATGAATTACAATGTTTAGTCACTGCTTAAACTTTGGAGGTACTCTGCATTTATGTTTTGCAGTCTTAGAAAGGGCTAGCGAGATACCACTATTGTCATATTATATCATGGTTGCTTTGACAGAGTGTTGATTGTTTGAGATATCTTATTATTGCTCGCTAGTTGATTATGCCATTGTTATGAGTTAATATAAATTAAGAGTTATTGTCGACATGGTTAGGTATAATCCATGCTGAAAATCTGGGTGCTACTTAAGATTATTTGTGTAAACAAGAGCAAAAGAGTTTGTAAAACTTTTTCTTTTTCACTTTTAGTTTATCAACTGAATTGCTTGAGGACAAGCAAAGGTTTAAGCTTGGGGGAGTTGATACGTCTCCGTCGTATCTATTTTTCCTAACGCTTTTCCTCATGTTTTGGACTCTAATTTGCATGATTTGAATGAAACTAACCCGGACTGACGCTGTCTTTAGCAGAACTACCATGGTGTTGTTTTTATGCAGAAATAAAGGTTCTCGGATTGGAACGAAACTTTGCGAGGATTTTTTATTCAATAAATAAGAATTTCTGGAGCCAAGAACCACCGGAGGGGGGCACCTGGGTGGGCACAACCCACCAGGGTGTGCCCCCCCTCCAGGCGCACCCAGGAGGGTTGTCCCCACCTGGTGGCCCCACAGACTTCAACCCTGATACTATAAAATCACATATTTGGAGAAAAAAATCAGGCAGAAAGAATTATCACGTTTCACGAGACAGAGCCGCCACCACCTCCTGTTCTTCATCGGGAGGCCAGATCTGTAGTCCATTTGGGGCTCTGGAGAGGGGGATCTTCGATCTTCGTCATCGCCAACCCTTCTCCACCGCCAATTCCATGATGCTCCCCACCGGGAGTGAGTAATTCCTTCATAGGCTCGCTGGTCGGTGAGGAGTTGGATGAGATTCATCATGTAATCGAGTTAGTTTTGTTAGGGCTTGATACCTAGTATCCATTATGTTCTGAGATTGATGTTGCTATGACTTTGCCATGCTTAATGCTGATCACTTTGGGCCCGGGTGCCATGATTTCAGATCTGAACCGTTTATGTTATCACCATTATATCTATATTCTAGATCCGATCTTGCAAGTTATAGTCACCTACTATGTGTTATGATCCGGCAACCCCGGAGTGACAATAGTCGGGACACTTTCCGGTGATGACAATAGTTTGAGGAGTTCATGTATTCACTATGTGCTAATGCTTTGTTCTGGTTATCTATTAAAAGGAGGCCTTAATATCCCTTAGTTTCCAATAGGACCCCGCTGCCACGGGAGGGTAGGACAAAAGATGTCATGCAAGTTCTTTCCATAAGCACGTATGACTATTTACGGAATACATGCCTACAGTATATTTATGAACTAGAGCTAGTGCCGTATCGCCCTAGGTTATGACTGTTATATGATGAATATCATCCAACAAATTCATCGATCCAATGCCTACGAATTTCTCTCATATTGTTCTTGCTAAGTTACTGCTGCTATTGTCACTGTTGCACTTACTACAAAATCATTGCCATCACTGTTATCGTTACTATTGCTGTTGCTACTACTATCAAAACTATCATACTACTTTGCTACTGATCACTTTGCTACAGATAATTAATCTCCAGGTGCGGTTGAATTGACAACTCAGCTGCTAATACTTGCAAATATTCTTTGGCTCCCCATGTGTCGAATCAATAAATTTGGGTTGAATACTCTACCCTCGAAAACTGTTGCGATCCCCTATACTTGTGGGTTATCATGCATGTGTACGTGTGGTTTGCTTAGTGCCTTCCCGTCCCCGTCGTAACCACCGCCGATCGCCCGCACCGTCCCGTCGCCGGCACCACCTTGGTGAGCCTCTTGTTCTTATCCTTTTTATAAAAAGATAATCATGTTTGTGTGATTTAGATAGTTACTTGTATAATTTTCTTACCCGTACGTTGTTTGTTATACATAGTGGCATGGTTTTGATGTCCGTCCCCATCGGCCCTCGTCCGGTTTATGATTTGGATGTGGTATATATTCTCTATTATAACTATTTGTTGCATTTCGTGTTTATGACAATTATGCCGACCAACGTGACATAGATGTTTTTATCTAAGAGGTATGTGAACCGGAAATTCCAACCGACCCTCTTGTCGAGAGGTTAAATTTAGTTGAACAAAAAAACGAGTATTTGAAAGAAAAATTAAAAAGAATTGAAGAAGAGAAGATGAAACTGAAGTTGCATGTTGTCGATGTCGTCGATGATCACAAGATCTAGATGGATAAAATGCGCTTGAAGATTAGAAAGATTAGAAAGTACGCCATTGATAGTGAGGCTTGGTATCATTATGTTGTTGGATCAATTGTTACATTAGTTGCGATCTTGATCGCATTTGTTGTTGCATTTAAATGCTTTAGCTAGAGAGTTTGTATGTGGTTTTATGATAATAAGTGTGTATGAACTTGTATTAATTTGGTGTTTTCGGTGTTGTGTAATGAAGATGAGCCGGCAATGGATGTACGATGACCGATGCTCTCCCCAGTTCATTAATGGCGTGCATACTTTTCTACTTGCGGCTGAGGCAAATAAGCGGGCGGATGGTTTTATGTGTTGTCCATGTGCTAACTGTAAGAATGATCGAAATTACTCTAACGCAAGAACCATTCACGTCCACCTGTTTGAGTCCGGTTTCATGTCCGGCTATAACTGTTGGACCAAGCACGTAGAAAGAGGGGTCCTAATGGAAGAGAATGAAGAAGAAGAGGATGACGACAGCTATCCTGGCCATGGGTTTCCTGAATACGATGGTACAACAACAATGGGGGAAGAAGTTGAGCCGGAAATGCGGGAAGAAGCTGAAGAAGAGGCACCAGATGAGCCCGCTGATGATCTTGGTCGGGCCATTGCCAATGCAAAGAGAAACTACGCAAGTGAAAAGGAGAGGCTGAAGTTGCAGCGCATGTTAGAGGATCACAAGAAATTGTTGTGCCCAAATTGCGAAGCTGACAAGAAAAAGCTGGGCACCACACTGGAATTGCTGCAATTGAAGGCAGAGAATGGTGTATCTGACAAGGGATTTGAAAAGTTGCTGATAATGTTAAAGAAGATGCTTCCAAAGGACAACTAATTGCCCGACAGTACGTACGAAGCAAAGAAGGCCGTCTGCCCTCTAGGATTAGAGGTGCAGAAGATACATGCATGCCCTAATGACTGCATCCTCTACCACGGTGAGTACGAGGATTTGAATACATGCCCGGTATGCGATGCAATGCGCTACAAGATCAGCCGCGATGAGCTTGATGATGTTGAGGGCGAGCGCCCCAGGAAGAAGATTCTTGCCAAGGTGATGTGGTATGCTCCTATAATACCAGGGTTGAAACGTTTGTTCCAAAACAAAGAGCATGCCAAGTTGATGCGATGGCACAAAGAAGACCGTAAGAAAGACGGAAAGTTGAGAGTACCCGCTAACGGGTCGCAGTGGAGAAAAATCGAGAGAAAGTGGGAGGACTTTGCAGATGACGCAAGGAACGTATGGTTTGGTCTAAGCGCAGATGGCATTAATCCTTTTGGGGAGCAGAGCAGCAATCATAGCACCTGGCCTGTGACTCTACGTATGTATAACCTTCCTCCTTGGTTGTGCATGAAGCGGAAGTTCATTATGATGCCAGTGCTCATCCAAGGCCCTAAGCAACCCGGCAACGACATTGATGTGTACTTAAGGCCATTAGTTGAAGAACTCTTATAGCTGTGGAATGAAAAAGGTGTACGTGCGTGGGATGAGCACAATCAGGAGGAATTTGACCTACATGCGTTGCTGTTTGTGACCATCAATGATTGGCCTGCTCTCAGTAACCTTCCAGGACAGACAAACAAGGGATATCGCGCATGCACGCACTGTTTAGATGATACCGACAATATATATTTGGGTAATTGTAAGAAGAATGTGTACCTGGGACATCGTCGATTTCTTCCGAGCAGGCATCCCGTAAGAAAGAAAGGCAAGCATTTTAAAGGTGAGGCAGATCACCGGAAGAAGCCTCGCCACTGTACTGGTCATGATATACTTGATATGGTCAGGGATTTAAAATAATCTTTGGAAAGAGTCCTGGCGAACAATCTGTTCCGAATGACACTAACGGACGCGCACCCATGTGGAAAAAGAAATCTATATTTTGGGACCTACCCTATTGTATAGACCTAGTGGTCCGCTCTGCAATCGACGTGATGCACGTGACGTAGAATCTTTGTGTGAACCTGCTAGGCTTCTTGGGCGTGTATGGGAAGACAAAAGATACACCGGAGGCACGGGAGGACCAGCAACGTATGCACGGAAAAGACGGCATACATTAGGGTCATACCAGCTACGCTCTTACCAAAGAAGAGAAGGAAATCTTCTTTGAATGCCTGCTCAGTATGAAGGTCCCGTCTGGCTTCTCGTCAAATATAAAGGGATAATAAATATGGCAGAGAAAAAGTTTCAGAATCTAAAGTCTCATGACTGCCACGTTATTATGACGCAACTGCTTCCGGTTGCATTGAGGGGGCTTCTACCGAAAAACGTTCGATTAGCCATTGTGAAGCTATGTGCATTCCTCAATGCAATCTCTCAAAAGGTAATCGATCTAGAAATCCTACCAAGGTTAAGGAGTGATTTGGTGCAATATCTTGTCAGTTTTGAGCTGGTGTTCCCACCATCCTTCTTCAATATCATGACGCACATCCTAGTTCATCTAGTCGACGAGATTGCCATTCTGGGCCTTGTATTTCTACACAATATGTTCCCCTTTGAGAGGTTCATGGGATTCTTAAAGAAATATGTTCGTAACTGTGCTAGGCCAGAAGGAAGCATCTCCATGGGCCATCAAACAGAGGAGGTCATTAGGTTTTGTGTTGACTTCATTCCTGACCTTAAGAAGATTGGTGTTCCTGAATCATGGCATGAGGGCAGACTAGGTGGAAAAGGCACACTAGGACCGAAAGCAATAATATGTATGGACGGGCATTCTCTCACTCAAGCACACTACACAGTTCCACAAAATTCCTCCTTGGTGGCTCCGTATATCGAGGAACACAAGAATATTCTACGCTCCAAACACCCGGAGCAGTCTGACGACTGGATTACACGTGAACAAACGGGGACTTTCGCCGGTTGGTTGCAGACACGTCTCATGCATGATGACGCTGTTGAAGATGAGCTGTACTTGCTGTCCAAGTTACCATCTTCGAATATATTGACTTTCAAAGGGTATGAGATAAATGGAAATACATTTTATACGATCGCCCCAGATAAAAAGAGCACCAACCAAAACAGTGGTGTCCGCTTTGATGCAGCAAACACCAATAGGCCAAAGGACACATATTATGGTTACATAGAGGAGATATGGGAACTTGACTATGGACGTGATTTGAAGGTCTCTTTGTTTCGGTGCAAATGGGTCAATCTGACAGGAGGCGGGGTAACGGAAGACCCGCAGTACGGAATGACAATAGTGGATCTCAACAATCTTGCGTACGCAGACAAACCATTCATCCTAGCCAATGATGTGGCACAGGTTTTCTATGTGAAGGACATGTCTATCAAGCCGAGAAAAAGAAGAGATAAGGAAGCGAATACATCATACGATGAGCCAAAGCGCCACATAGTTCTTTCAGGGAAAAGAAACATCGTGGGAGTGGAGGACAAGACAGACATGTCAGAAGATTATGAAAAGTTTCATGAAATTGCTCCCTTCACAGTGAATATTGACCCGAGCATCCAGTTAAATGATGAAGATTGTCCATGGTTACGGCGCAAAGGGACACATGCGAAGAAAAAGTTTTATACCCAAAGATCCCACTCTGGGATGTGGCCGGCTTCACGGTCATCACTTTCTTCTCTAGTGAGTTTCCGGACTTATATATCTGGAAAGTGCCACTTCGGACAAACCAGAGGGAATCTTTGTAATAGTTTGGGTACATATGTGTTTTGGCATTTGAAACGCGACGAAATAATATGTACAAACAAATTTTCAACCCTTTCTAACTTCATTTGCTATTTTTCATGCATTTACTGATTTTTTTTTAGCTAAATGACCCTGAAATTGAAAAGAATTACAAATGAACTCTGAAAAGGTTGAAAGTTGGCATGGTATCATCATTTCAGCCACATAGCATGTGCTAAAAAGTTGAGAGGGTTACGGCAAAAACTAGATGCACTTCGTGTACAAATGGACAATCTCTTTCGAAGTATCAGGGTTTCCGACGAAAACTCGTCTATTACAAAGGCATTTCATTTTTTTAAACTTATTTCAACTCCAGACTTTTTGTGCATTTAGTATGCACCATTCGAAGCAACGTCATCAATTTCAACCCTTTCTGACTTCATTTACTATTTTTCATGCATTTACTGATTTTTTTGAGCTAAATGACCCTGAAATTGAAAAGAACTACAAATGAACTCTGAAAAGGTTGAAAGTTGGCATGGTAACATCATTTCACCCACATAGCATGTGCTAAAAAGTTGAGAGGGTTACGGCAAAAACTGGATGCACTTCGTGTACAAAATGGACAATCTCTTTCGAAGTATCAGGGTTTCCGACGAAAACACGTCTGTTACAAAGGCATTTCATTTTTTAAAACTTATTTAAACTCTAGACTTTTTGTGCGTTCAGTATGCACCATTCGAAGCCATGTCATCAATTTTCAACCCTTTCTGACTTCATTTGCTATTTCTCATGGATTTACTGATTTTTTTGAGCTAAATGACCCTGAAATTGAAAAGAACTATAAATGAACTCTGAAAAGGTTGAAAGTTGGCATGGTATCATCATTTCACCCACATAGCATGTGCTAAAAAGTTGAGAGGGTTACGGCAAAATCTGAATGCACTTCGTGTACAAAATGGACAATTTCTTTCGAAGTATCAGGGTTTCTTACGAAAACTCATCTGTTACAAAGGCATTTCATTTTTTTAAATAACCTAAGAATTACCAAATTGAATATAATGATAAAACACAGTAATATTAAACAGCAAAAAAAAGAATTACTGAAAAATCTATTTTTAAAGTAAAGTTATTCACAAACTAGTGATTCACACAAATTTTAAATAATTCAAATTTAAACTATTCAAATTTGAAAATTACTGGCACTAACAGAAAGTTTATAACAGAAAACTCTAAATAAAGCAAAAAACAATTTAGAAACAAAAGAAAATAAATAAAGCAGCAAACAAAAAAATAAATAAATAAAAAGCCCGCCTACTGGGCCACCACGGCCTGCATACGACTAGAAACCCAACCTCTAGTTGGGCCAGGATGCAGGCATGCAAAGCCCAGTAAGCCTAACAGGGCAGCGCAGGTGCGGTAGGCCCATAAGGCCTGCATTAGAGAGGAGCTCGATGGAGAGGCTTAGAAACAGGTGCTGGCTCCTCTCAACTAGCGAGGTGGGACTAAACATCCACCGCGCCCCTCGCTTGGCAGCACAGAACCTTTAGTCGTGGTTGGTGGCTCCAACCGCGACTAAAGGCCCCCATTTAGTGTATTTTTTTGTGTACATGAATGCATGTTAGATGGATGTAATTAGTGTTTAATTAGTATAGAATTTTTTTATATATATTGTTATTTTTCTGTTTTTTATGGATGTATAGAAGTATGCTTAATTAGTGTTTCTTTTTCTGTTTTTTAATTTTCTATAATGTTGTATATCATAGTATAGAAAAAAATTGCATATAAAAAAGATGCATAGGAAAAAGTTGACCATATATATATTTGTTAGGTTTTTTGTGTACATGAATTAGTGTAGTATGTAATTTTTTTGTGTACATGAATGCATATTAGATGAATATATTAGTGTTTTATTATGAAATTTTTTATAATGTTGTTTTTCTGTTTTTTAATGGATGTATAGAGTATGCTTAATTAGTGTTCTTTTTTTTTCTTTTTTATTTTATTATGTTGTTTTTCTGTTTTTTAATGGATGTATCTAAGTATGGATGTATAGAAGTATAGAAAAAATTTGCATATAAAAAAGTTGCATAGGAAAAAGTTGACCATATATATATATTTGTTAGAAGGACTATAAGTGGGAAAAGTTTCGGAATTTTTTGAGAAAGGAATATTATTAGGGTAGTTATAACCTAGGAATGGGACATTATAATTGAAAAGAGGATATTTTGCTCAAAATTTCCTAATAAAATGACATTGCATATATAGAAATTTTTTTTCATAAGAATTTGTTCTCGACGTCAACGATGCCCGGCCCGCATCCTCGTCGTCGACTCGTTCGCGACGACGTCCTGCTTCAGAGAGGCCATGTCCAGGACTGGGCTCTGCCGGGCTAGCACTGGGAGGTGCTACCTTCAGAGGCGCGCAGCTTGGTGAGGAACCCGGCCCCGGGACCCGTCGTCGACCCGGAGCTCCTTTGGTGGCGTTCGCGTGGGCCACTTTCGGTGCGGAGGCAGCCGGCCCCGCCGGAGGTGGTACGTCGCCGTGTCAAGGAGGAGGACGCGCACGTCCGTCGCTGCATGGATGCGTTGGACATCAGGTTCTCCATTACCTGGCAGGTTCTTCAGGGATCTCACCCAAACTATGATCCTGTGATCGTTCCTTCTCTTTGGGTGTGCACCGCCCATGCCTCAGGAACCGCGAGTGAACTAGATTATTCGATAATATTTGATCTGTATTAGCTAGTGATGTTATATATATGATAATATTCGAGATGTATTAGTGATAATACTCGAGATGTATTCGAGATTATATTCGATAATATTCGAGACGATGTATTCGAGATTATATTATTCGATAATATTCGAGACGATGTATTCGAGATTATATTCGATGATGCATATTATCTGGATTAATTATTCAAGATGTATTATCTACTATGATTCAGTTTTTCCTTATTGATTGCATGCATGCATTCTAATTTGAATACTAAATTATTTTATCTTTCTTCTGGATTAGTTAAATAAAAGCTATGGACAATACCGGTAGAGAAGGAGAAGAGACTATGTTAGACATCATACGCTCCCCGAGCCCAGATGAGAATAAAGAAGATGACGGCTCGCAATATCTGAACAATACCGGTGATGGTATGATATTTGATGAAGACGAATGAATAGATGAAGTCCAGAACAATGATGACGAACGAAATGTTGTTCTTCAAATAACAAAGCCGGCGAGGTATATTTATATAAGGCATCTGGTGATCATCACATGTTTTAATTGATTTGTATACTTATATTAACAAATTGATCTTTCTTGTTTTAGCCCTCCGGATCGAGCAAATCTTCTACAAGCAGCAGGATAGTTCGAGGCCCGGCCAAAAAGTTGAAGGCTGGCGTAAAGTACAACATCGATGCCATCAAACCTAATGGTGAACCGGAAGAACCTAAGACGAACGCGAAGAAGTTCATTCATCAATGCGGAGTTATTGTCAGTGACTAAATCCCGATCTCCGTTCAAGAATGAAAAAAGCCAGCAAAGGGAGATCCAAATGTTACTTTTGTCAACCAAAGAACAAAAGATCTGCTTTGGGAATCGCTCATGTCACATTTCACCCTAATAGATCATTTGACAGATGCAGATCTGGAGAAAGTCAAGAACAGTGCTCTTAAGAAGATGGCGATAGCATTCAACAATCACAAGAAAAATATATGGGCCGCGTACGTCAAAGCAGGAAAGCAGACTTCAGAATTCAAGGGAGCACTGGAGAAGGCAAGAGATCACTAGGACGCTTTCATGAACTTCAAGGAATCGAAAGTAGCTCAGGAACGGTCGAGAATAAACAAGATTAATGCCGCGAAAAAAGTAGTGGCACCATAATCTAGGGCCAGGTGTCTACGAGGTGGCCCGGCCTACATGCGATCTCGCTGAGCAAGAAATGATGGATGCAGAGGTCACTCCAGGTACATTGAGCTGGCCACCCAGGTGCAGGACTTGGTTCTATCCGCATGGGGGGAAGTTGGATCCAAAGACAGGGCTGGTTTTGGAGCGGGCAAGTCTTAAAGGAGCCACCGACAGTTTACTTGTTGCAAGAGAAGAGGCTCGAACGGGGGTGTTCATGCCCAACAGAGAGAACGACGGGCTTACGCGCATGCTGAAGAATCCTGAACACCCGGAAAGAACACGAGGCAAAGGCGTTGTTCCATGGTTTCAGGGGTTTGCGGACTGGAACGCCGACTACAGAAGTTGTGCGAGAAAGAAGCAGCAGGAGGAGCAGAAGAGGAAGCTGGAGGAGGAGCAGAGGAAGCAGGAAGCAGACCGCCTTCAAGGCCTAGAATCAAAGCACGCGGAGTTGGAACTCGCTTTCAAGCGGCAGCAGCAGCAGATCGACTCACTTAGCCAGGAAAGGGGGTCTCAGCAGCGGCAGCAGCTAGCGGATCCAGCATTGGATAGCACCGCCCATCCGTGCCGGGAAGCAGCGTGGGTTCCGCCCCGGGCGATGATGCACTGCTGGACACATACCCTGTGGATGATATCATAGCTACGACAACTTGTGAGCTACACATGAAAATGAAGAACATATCCATGAAGGTGGCGGACGGCTATGATTTAACAAATCCCCCTGAAGCAACCTTCCATTGCAATCCGATTCCAGCTGGCTATGCTCGTGTCGGGGTTGATGAAGTGGTGAAAGGATATTTGGGGCTAGAACTTGACATTCCTGGAGGTGAAGAGGAGCGCACACTGGGAGAGGCCATACATCGGGTGGTTCTATGGAGAAATGATTGCATCGTCTTTCCAAGGCCACCGCCACCGCGTCAGCCGGCTCCTTCTCCAAGTCCGCCACCGCGTCAGCAGACTCCCGCTCCTCCAAGTCCGCCACCGCGTCAGCAGACTCCTGCTCCTCCAAGTCCGCTACCGCGTCAGCTCACTCCTCCTCCTCCAAGTCCGGCACCGCGTCAGCCGACTCCTCCTCCAAGTCAGGCACCGCGTCAGCTGTCTCCGCCGCCTCAGCGGGCTCCGCCGCCTCAGCAACAACAGAAGAAGAGAGGCGCCGCAGCTACGGTGGCTAGCAGTACAAAAGGAGGCAAGAAATACAAATATGGTCCAAGCCTCAAGCCTCTTCCGTTGTTGCCTTACCACCTCACTGACGAGGAAACCGACGCCGAAGTGGCTGCCCAACTACAGGCCCATTTTGGACCGAAACTGCCCCCGCCGCCAAAGGAGAAAGTACCTGAGCATGTCATACAACACTTTATTGATAATGTTCAACCAGCTATCAAGCATAGGGACTCAGACTATGAGCGCTCTATTAGGAAGTTATATAATGCACAAAAAAAGAAGGAGTCAAGCTCGAGCTCGAGCCAAGCAGCTGCCAAAAAAAAGAGAAAACTGTTCCCCAGCTGGGAGAACAGGCAGTGCAATCGATCCCCCGCTCATTGTACAAACACATGGGAGTACCGCCGATCAGCTGGTAATAACCGACGATCATAGAAGGCAGGCTGAAGAGGCCGGTGTCACTGTTGAACAACTCCTAGGCATCGAGGAACTCCCCGTGTTTAAAGAGGAGGAACTACAATGGAAATATGCCGGCGGCCAACCTCTGGTCAAGCCTGAGAAGATCCCGCTTCTATCAACGAGAATGTATGAATTGCATCAATGGTACCTGAGAGAAGTAAAGACCAATCGAGAGTCCCTCATGGTGAAAGTCAAGGTAGAGCATTAGTCCATGAAAAAGATCTGTAGGTTGAGTTTCAAGAAATGTTTCAGTTATTCAGTCAAGACGCACTCGACAAATCTATCGTCAGTTGCTATTGTCTGTAAGTGATTTCTTTCTATAATTTAAGTCTCTAACTAGCTGTAGTGCTCTTTCATTATCTGTAATTATCCTCACTATATTCTTTTCTGTGGTATTATGCAGAATGAAAATGTATGAAATGAAAAGAGCTTGACGCTATGGCATTGGGTTCATTGACCCAAATACCATTAATCAAGAGACATGATCACGTGAATATGATCGACCATACACAGAGAAAAGTTTGCTAGAGTTCTTGAAGCGACTAAGTACCCAACCAGAAATACTACTTCCTTACAACTACGGGTGAGTGACACTGTCTTCTACTACAAATTATGTTTTTGCAATTACTAGATGTTGATAAGTAGTGTAGTTGATGAGTTATGCACATGTCCGCTTAATTATACAAACGTGTGCGCATGCAGTTTCCACTGGATTCTACTAATCATTGAAGTTGACGAGGAAAAAGTTCAAGTACTGGACTCACTACTTAAAGACGTTAATGACTATGCAATCGTGAGGGAGATGGTCGACAGGTAATTTCAATCATTATCACACTATGTCGGCCTCTTTAGTTCATTTCCTGATATCAACTAATTAATAACTCCTTTATTCATTTTTTTTGCTGACGGGCAGGGCTTGGGAAAAGTTCATCAAACAGGTTCAAGGCCCATGGAAACAAAAGCTGAAATGATGTCGACCCAAGGTAATTAATTAAGTAGTACTAGCTAGCTACCATCTCTTTAATTCTAGTTTGAATATCATTATCATGCTTGATTAATTATTATCTGATTGAATTCTATTCTCGTAAAGGCTCTGAAGTAGGCGCCGGGAAATAATTTATGTGCGTACTACATTTGCGAGAACATTCGCATGATGACATCCGAAAGGAGCAAAGATAATAGACACCAATGGGTACGTTTGCTAGAACACTATTCTCAATTTTTACATCATTATCTAATATATATATACACACAACTAATACATGCATATTGATCTCCTTCTTTAAAGATGAGGGAGATGCGGGATCAACTCCTATTAGAGGATCGCGTACGAGCAATTCAAAAGGAAATAGCGGGATTTTTGCTCGACCATGTCATAGATCACAAAGGAGAATACCATAACAAGCCGTAATGCCTCCATGTAATGATCTGCAAATTATAGGAGAAATTGTATATACCAAATTATATATATATATATATATATATGTGTATGTGACTGGTCGTGCGAGAAATTCGATGATATATATATGATCGGTTCTACGAGAAATTCTATTTATATATATGCATAATGTGTACAATATGTAGTAGCGTCAAATATGTTTGAAATGAAAAAGAATTAAATAAAAAACACAAAATTAAAAGGAAAAATAAATCATAAACCCCTAAACCTATTTGTCCCGGTTGGTGTAGGCCCCCAGCCCCCCGGCGCGGGTTCGTGCCACGTGGTGGGCCTTTGGTCCCGGTTCGTGACGAACCAGCACTAAGGAGGGGCCTTTAGTCTCCACCCTTTAGTGCCAGTTGCAGAACCGAAGATCTTTACGAACCGGGACTAAATCCCGATTCTGCACTAGTATACTCACAAGATTATACTCCATAATGGGTAATTAAACAACAACAAAATAAAGAAGGTGATCAACCATGGCGTGCCGCAAGTTCTTCGCGCTGCCGGCGGCAGACAAGGCGGCCTTCTACTCGGAGGACAATAACAGGACCAACCGGTACTTCTCCGGCAGCACCTATGAGACAGGCGACAACAAGTACTGGATGGACTGCCTCCGTCTCGTTGCAGCATCCCCATCGGCGACAGCAAGAACAACTGGCCCCATAAACCTCCAAACCTCAGGTAAACTAACTATATCACGATCAGATTTAACCTTGCTCACTTTGATTATGATTAATATGTCACTAGGAAGAATTTGTTTGACCTGATTCATTTCAGACATGCCTTGTGCATGCAGGGAGGTTATCGAGAAGTATACCGTGCTGACAAGAGACGTGGGGATGGAGCTGCTACGGCTGCTGTGCGAGGCCATGGGGCTCCGGCCTGACTATTTTGAAGGGGACCTCGGTGTGGCACCGATGTGATCGTCACCCTCAACCACTACCCAGCATGTCCAGACCAGAGCACAATGATTGGTCTACGGCCGCACTGCGACCGGAACCTCCTCAGTCTCCTCCTCCCCAGCGCAGTTCCTGGCCTTCAAATCTCCCACAATGGCAAATGAGTGAACGTCGAGCCCTTGCCCAACGCCTTCATTGTCAACTTTGGCCTCCCGCTCGAAGTACGTACTACATACCTACTCCCTCCGTCCAGCTTGCAAAACGATCTTATATTATGGGACGGAGGAATTGATAATTAATCTTTCACTTGGTGAGAAGGTTTTGACGATTGCTACTAGCCTACTACTGTATGTCGTCGTTGCAGGTCGTGACCAACGGCATGCTTAAGAGCATCGAGCACCGGGTGGTGACCAACGCAACGCTGCCACGGACGTCGTTAGGGACATTCATCACACCTACCAAAGACTGCATCATCACTCCCGCGGAGGAGTTCCTTAGTGATGAAAACCCACCGCGGTACTCTGGTCAGTGGCGGAGACAAGGGGGGGCGAGCAGGGGCCTGGCCCCCCCATAACGATCGATCGAAGCTACGTCTGTACTCATTAATTAGCGATGCGATTGCATTACAGAGGTACCTGGCCCCCCCTATCTCTTAACGTGAATTCTGCAAAAACTAGAAAGGCCCATGTGAAAGCCCACCAGTGAGCTGTTTTCAAGTCCATAGCAAGGCCAGATTGGGCGATTGGTGTACGCTAAGTGTCCTGGGCGCTGGGAATATCTCCCGTGATTAGCGCTCGCGGGGGTTAGCTGCTGCCATTGTGCGCCCTTGCCGCCTGCTCGCCTCTGCTCTTCCGCAAGATCCGATTCCGACGGCGATGCAGGCTGCTTTAATCATCAACTCTGTAGTCTGCCAATGAATTAGCCAACGTGAGCACATCAAATTGTCTACTAATCTCTCTATTCTCACCTCATATCATATCGAACTAGATTTTAATTATTTTGATTGCGTGATTTGTGATGCGTCGCTGTGCTAGGCCCAGGCACCCATGATCATTCGAAAGCTCGAAGCAGTAGATGCCTGGTCGAGCTTTGGTAAGCACGGATGTTTTTTGTGCTCCTGCCAACGATGACCAATCGATCTACTTTGACGTACGGGCAGATGGCATGAGCAATGGCAGGATATGATTCTCTAAGTTTGTATTCTAGCAACATTGATCATTTTTTTCCTAATATAACTAGAGAACTTCGTATATGATGATTTTTTGGGAAAGGTCTATCAGTGATGAATTGTCATTCAAACATGTATAGATAGATGCTAAAAGCCACTAAGTGAACCATTTGGTTATACAATGATTGTTATTGTTCGTATAACTTCATTTTTCATAGACTACCAGAATCGCCCCCTATGCCGACGTCGGCATAGCCCTGATTCCCGTCGAGACAGGCCTATGCCAAAGGCCCCCGTCGGCATAGGACCGTCGGCAACATATCCGTCGGCGTAGCCCGGGAGGCCGTCGGCATAGATCCTATCCCGACGGTGTCCGTACATCTATGCCGACGGCCTCGGCCGTCGGCAACGTCCCCGCCTAACGGTGGCCACTGTCAAGTGCTGACCAACAGCTGCGCGCCATGTGGCACATGTATGCCGACGGCTGTGCCACGTGGCGTGCAGCTGTACCTCCTGGGGCAGGGCTATGCCGACGGCTGAGCCGTCGGCGTAGTTTAAATCTATGCCGACGGCTCAGCCGTCGGCATAGCCCTGCACCAAGAATGCCCAGTGGCTGCCACGTGGCAGCTAGGCCGACGGCCTAGCCGTCGGCGTACTCTACAACTATGCCGACGGCTAGACCGTCAGCATAGCTGCCACGTGGCAGCCACTAGGAGCTCACGCCATCTCTATGCCGACGGCTAGGCCGTCGGCATAGTTTCTGTCTGTTTTTTTTGCCTTTTTTCTGTTTCTTTTCAGCTCAATTCATTTGAATATATACAGCATATATAAGAATCATACGGCAATATATGCATCACATAACAATAAGGAGCAGCATCACACAACAAATGCATCATCACACAACATAAGAAGCATCGCAAACCATAAACATATAAGTATCATCACCACCAAGCATATAAGAATATCACAAACAACAATAAGTAACATCACAAGCATATAAGTATCATCACCACCAAGACCGCCACAAGTCACCCAAAGGCTTAAGCGCCTGGACGTCAAGCACCGCGGAGGTCGTCACCGCCAAGTCCGCCGAAGCCCAGGTCGTCACTGCTAGCGGCAGCGCTACCGCCAAGACCGCCGCCGCCTCTGCCTCCGCCTCCGTGGATCGGAGTGATCGGGCTCCGTGACGCTGCGAAGACCACCACCAACGGTAGACGATCCACTGGTTCCCTGGATGTTGAAAAGACATGTTAACGGGATATATGACTGTGTTGAATAAACGATATGCGTTGGGTGAATAGATTGGGGATGAACTAACCGGCGAGGGGCCAACGTTCTGTGCTAGAAACTCCTCAAAGGTAAGCAGCCTTGGTTGTGATGGAGGAGATGGTGCTGGTTGCAATTGAGGAACCCTGCCGGCCGCCATTTCCTGAAGAGCGTGCTGCATCATGCGATTGTTCTGCTCACGGAATGCAAAAAGGCTCTCGTGCCACGCCATGGTCTCCTGGCGTGTGTACTCCATGTAGGCCTACGGTATGACATGATGGAACTCATAAAACTACTAAATGCGGAAAATAAAGTGAGCAATGAAGATAAGAGGAAAAATACTTACAGATTGCCGCTCCTGAAAGAGGGACTGTGACTGCGCACTGGTCATGGGCGTGCTCGTGTGCTGGCTCAGGCTCGGGTCGATTCGACGGAGCTGTGTGTAGGAGATAGTAGGAGTGATCACAGCATCTAGAACCGCCTCCCGACCGTGCTCCTTGGGCCCCATGCCCACCACCACCCTCTCGTCCAGATCCGCTGCAATGGGGTCAAGTGTGTCAGGATGTAACTTCAGATACCCTTTGGAGTAGGCCTTCTTCCTCTGCGCGGTCTTGCCGTAGTACTTGGGCTCGCCAGGCTTGGAGTCCTTCCGCGTATGGGCGATCTCCCACGCATGCATGTGTGAGAGCGGCCGCTTCAGTTTCTCCTCCTGCACCATCAAACAGAGGTTAGTCATACATAAGAAAGTGACGGTAAATAGAAGAAGAAGAATGTTTAATGAGGTTAGTCATAGATTAAGTGTCTTGTGGAGAAAGTGGTTTCGGTTTCCCTGAGCATGTACTCCCTCCTTCCCTCGGTTAGCCTTGTTTTTGATGCTCGTAGCCGCCCAGGCTCCATCCTTATCACACCAAAGATCCACCAATGCCGCCCAGGACTCGTCTTTTCCATAACACCAATTTGGACACACCTACATAATGAAAGCATAATGGCATGTCAACACGAAACGGTGAAATGTTCCACAAACATCAGAATGAAAAATCTTTTATACTTACCGCCAAGTACTCGTGCCTCTCCAAGGTAATGCCCATCCTCCGCGCTTCTTCCTAGGTCATCTTCACACCAAGAGCATCGTGATAATATGTCGAGATGGCCACCCAGCGCACCTCGTACTGGAGCTGGCGGGCCTTCTTCTTGGCTTGGCACAACATGATCTGGTCGGCTCTGGCCTGGTGCTCCGGAAGAACTCGATAGAATTTCTACAATCATGCATGAAACAAGAATGGAAGAAGCCATGAGTTAAATCATTCATGAAACCAGAATGGACTTGTGCTTCTGAAGAGAACTCACCCAGAAAGTAGTGATCACGGCCTTGGCATGGGTCTCATGGTCCGCGTGGAGGGCCGCTTCCCAGTGGTCCCAGCTCGTGGCCAAAACCCGATGGTCCGGGTGCCTGACTGGATCCGGACAGTACAGCCCCGGCCAGTGTAACTTCAGCAAGACGGTGATGAGGCCGTTGGGAATACGGGCCCCTTTAGGATAAATCCAGTAGCTGCAAAAGAAAGAAATATTAGCATGTGACAAGCAAAATAAATAACTACCGAAATGAGCATGTGACAAGCAAAAGAATGAAATTCTTATAAAGTGGCACTTACTCTTTCCCCGTGGGCTCAATGAGCCACTTCTGCTCCTCAGTAGCAGGAATCTTCTTTGGTAGCTTTGCGTTACCACGCAGCCACCCCTTGTTGCCAAACCCCTCCGTGCCACCACCATCATCCCCGCCACCACCATCATCCCCGCCACCACCATCCTCCTCGCCTGCCTCCTCCTCCTCGCCTGCCTCCTCCTCCTCCTCCTCGTCCCCCTCCCCAACCTCCTCCTCCACCTCCTCCTCGGTCCCATCCCGAACCTACTCCTCCTCCTCGTCCTCCTCCTCCTCCTCGTCAGAGGGTACCTCACTAGAGGAGGGTAGCTCATTAGAGGAGGGCCTCGAAGACAACACCCCTAAGTCGGTGAGGGTGCGCTCTTTCTGGCCGCGACCCCCTGTAGTGGCTCTCCCCCCACCTCCTCGCCCTCTAGGGGCTCTCCCCCCGCCCCCTCCTCCTCTAGGGGCACCTCTCCCTCGACCTCCCTATGTGGAGTCATCGTCAAGTAGCCGGGGGGAGGATTACGTGCTCGACCACTCCGACTAGGCAGGCCGACGACCTTGCGTAGGAAACCCACGCCGTCGGCCTTCCCCTTGCCCATGTTCCACGAACCTGCATTGAAAAGAGAATAAGCAATTAGTACATTAATAAAATGAAGGAAAAGGCATAATAATAAGGAATAATAAACACATTAATAAAAAAGCATAAAAAGGCATATTCCTAAACTATAGAAAAAAAGACTTGAAACGTACATCTGCTAGAACCCATACGAATCATCACTGTTGTAATCTCTTTCTCGGTCGGTCTCATCATCACTATCAATCATATCATCTTCGTTGTCTGACGGAGGTGGAGGATCTACCTCGTCGTCAACGTCTTCGTTTAACTTTTCTAGCATAAGTATGTCATTTTCATTGACAATGGTCTCACCATAATTCCGTGCATCGTCGTCGTTTGGATCCACATCATCATCACCCAATGGTCTAGCGTCATCGTTTCTAACCACATCATCATCATCAGGTTGCTCTTGATAGAACACTCCCTCGTCTGTCGTGGGGTTAATGTTGTAGTAATCGTATTCATTCGGGCCCGGTAGCTTACCATGTGGCGACACCTTGAACACAACTTTCCAACCCTTTAGGTACTCTTTCTGGCATGGGTAAGGCAGATAATAAACTTGTGTAGCTTGGGTAGCCGCAATGAAGAGATCGGCTCCGGCATAGACGGTTGATGGTTTAACTTCGACCAAACCAATGGAAGGCGTATGTTTTACCCCCTCCCGCGGATCGAACCATCGGCATTTGAACACAGGCAGACTTAGGGTCTCGCGCCCCTTGCGGAATTTAATCTCGTATATATTTTGTACCCTTTCGTAGTAGTCTACTGAATTTTGACCGGGGGTGTACACTCCGGTATTTATTGTTTTGGGATCAGGCCGGCTGTTCTGGTGCTCCTCTGTATGGAAGCGATACCCATTCACATCATACTTTTTACATGTCATGACGGCAGGGTCAAAACCCATGGAAACCCATCTCAATTCATCATCCATAGATATGTTCGGATCTTTTCCCTACAAGTAAAATTGAAATTGCTGGGTGCATTAGTTCGGTTAACTAATAAATGTTGAACTAGGTATTTAATAGGGGAATGTGGAAAATTACTTTCTCCATGAACCAAGCAATAAATTTTTTACGTCCAGGGTTTCCATGACAGAGAAGAGTAAGTGCCTCCGCCTCAATAGGAGGATTCATTCCCGTCCATTCCTCTTGAACGAAATCACTAAAAGAAGAAAAGCGGTGTTAGACCGGGACTAAGTGAACATAGAACATAATGATGTGGAAGACATAAAGGAATGGTGTAGTGGTATTACCTCATCCACACTTCCTTAACTTCCCTGATGTTGTGCAAGATATAGAACATGAGGTCCTCCCACTCTTGTCGTGGCATGTTATAAGATTTCGAGGCCCCAGCCCTCCCACCTTGCACGTTGAATAGATGGAGCCTGGGTTGATACTTGGGCTCTTCTATATTGTATCGAGGCACCTTGTTATGCAGATGGGGAATGTGGTCTGGATAGTATGATGTACTTAGGTCTTACACCTCCTCTAGGATAACTGCCTCACCTATGGAAGCTTCAATCTTAGCTTTGTTTCCACATTTCTGTCGGTGATGCTTGTTCTGTCTCTTAGGGCCGTACTGCCAGCGATTCTGCACAGGCCCCCCCAACAATACCTCGTTCGCGAGGTGCAGAATGAGATGTGTCATCGGAGTAAAGAAGCCTGGCGGAAAGATCTTCTCTTGCTTGACTATCAACTCCGGTGCCTTCTTATGCAATTTTTCAATCACGTCTTTACTTACTTCTTTAGCACAGAGCGTGCGGAAGAAATGGCTTAGCTCGTCAAGCACTCGCCAGACATGCTCGGGGACATAGCCTCGAACCATCACCGGCATTATCCGCTCAATCCATACATGGTAGTCATGACTCTTCAGGCCGGTCACTTTGCCCGTTGAAAGATTGACTCCCTTACTTATATTCGATGCATAACCATCGGTGAACTTCAAAATGTGTTTCAGCCAGATAAGTACTTCCTTTTTTTCTGGCGTTTTAAGGACAAAGTTAGCATCTGGCTTGAACCAGTTTTTCTGACCGCCTGTGGGAGGCTTCATGTTTAGACGTGGTCTATCACAAATTCTCTGTTGATCGGCTCTAGCTTTAACGTTATCCTTCGTCTTATCAGGAATGTTGAGGATCGTGCGGAAAAGGGACTCTGCCACATTCTTTTCGGTGTGCATCACATCAATGTTGTAAGGAAGTTTGAGGTCCTTGAAATAGGGAAGCTGCGAGAAGGGGGTAATGTGAGTCCACTTGTGCGTCTCACCATATCCCTCGAAGCCTTTGGCTTTGGCTTTGGCTTTGCCTTTGACTTTAGGCTTGAGAGCTTTTAGCTGAGCAAGAATATCTGCCCCCGAAAATGTTGGAATCTCGGTTACTTCATGAACAACCCGGCCTATCATGAAGTTCTTCTTGTCTTCCCTGTCTGGATGGTCTGGAGGGAGGAACTATCGATGCAGGTGAAAGGCTACATACTTGCCACCCTTACTCAGCCAAATCATTCGCAGAGCCTGCATGCACACTGGGCATGGCATCTTCCCACTTGTACACCATCTGTAGAATAGAGCATAGCTGGGAAAGTCATGCATGCAATAGTGCAACCAAACTTTCATCAATAAATTTCTCTGCAGATCCCGGTCGTATGTCAACCTCAGAAAGTACAAAGAATGGTGCAAATCATCCACCAACGGCTGCATAAACACACCCAATTGCTTCCCCGGGTATTCAGGCCCCGGAATGATGAGCGACAAGAACATGGTCTTGCGTTGCATTAGGGCACCGGAAGGGAGATTGAGCAGAATTACAAACATGGGCCAGCAGCTGTATGGATTGGACGACATACCATATGGATTGAACCCATCACCTGATATGGCTATTCTGACATTCCCAGCCTCGGCTGCTTGCTCGGGGTATTCTTCATCGAACGACTTCCATGCTTCGCCTTCCGATGGATGTACGATTTTATTTGGATTGTACCTTATACCTTCCTTGTGCCACTTCATCATTTTGGCAGACTCTTCCATGATGAAAAGGCGTTGCAGTCTTTCTATGAAATGGAGATACCGAAGAACCTTAACGGGGATGGCTAGCTGCTTTTTCTCACCATCCTCACCGACCACCTCAATGTACTGAGACGAACCGCACTCCCTACAGTACTTGTCATCCGCATACTCGTGCCTAAACAAAAGGCAATTCTTCGGGCAAACATCTATTTTCTCATAATCCATAGAGATTGCCTTCATGATTTTCTTTGTAGCGTACATGCTTTTCGGCAGTTCATGACCCTCAGGGAGGCTGTTAGCCCATACTCCCAGGAATGCTTTGAAGCATTTCTGGCTACAGCCGTACTCAGCCTTGACTGCAATCAGTTGCGAGATGGCATCCAGCTGAGATATTTTCGCACCCGCATAAAGAGGTTTCTTCGACGAGGCCAAGACCTCCAAGAAGGCCTTTGCGGTTGCCTCCGGCTCCTCCGGTTCATTCTCTGAAGGTGTCGCATTTGCCGTTTCTGCAACAATGACATCATCTAGCATGTCCCTGACCCCGTCGTCCTCATATCCATGGATGCGTTGTCGCACCACCTCCTCTCTACCACGGTCCTGCTCGGCTATGTTTATTGGCGGCATGTCAAAGTTTGGCATATATCCGTGCGTGCGAAGGTGCTCAGTCATGTCCTTCTGATTTCTACAGTGACGTCTGGCACATCTCGCACAGGGGCATGGTGGGATAATTCTCATTGGACGACGGAATATCTCCTTTAAATACACATCGGTTTTCGCGATCCACTCTGATGTTACTCGATTCCGACGGATAAAACCACCGTACATCCACTGATTATCTTCCATCCTCTGCTTTTTTGCAAGCCACACAACATAACTAAGGATTCACTTAAATTAATCACATCAAATTTTCATTTTCTACCGCGTTGAATCCACCTACATCTCTAATAGGTAAAGATGGGAACTAATCCCACCCGAGGATCTGTAGATTGAGTACGTTCTCCATTCTACCCCGTTCCAAGACAAAATTTCGGCAGCACCTCCCCGCTGTTCTCCAGATACACGTCTCGGCAAATAGCCGAGAGAATGTGCTCCGGATAACAATGGGGAGGTGCCGCCGAAATCCTGTCTCCGAACAGGGTAGAACATGGAGAACATACTCAATCTACACATCATCGGGCTGTCCGTGAAAAACGCTGGACAATCCGAAAGAGCTGCGGTGATAAATATGCAATTCAATGCATATTTATCGATGCAACCCTTTCGGACGGGAGACGCCTAGGTTACGCGACTTGACTTGAGAATGGAATCTAGTGACATGAAAAAATGGAGGAGATGGACTTGTAACTCACCCTCGGCTGTAGGGGAAGGAGTCGAACAACAGAGGGATGCCCAAGGACCAACGCGTCGGACGACGGTCACTCCGATGAAATGCAACACCACAAAGCCTGCAAATTCCATCGCGACAAAAAATTTAGAACATCACAACTCATAGAGCATATTTAAAACATTTAAACATGCATTCATTTATTTTTGCATCATGTAGGCAAAAAAACTAACAACATTAACAATGTATTCATCATCGTCATCACATATTCATCATCATCATCTATTCATCATCATCATTGATTCATCTCATCGAACATTTTTTTTGCAAGATATGCAATATATAGCATCTCATCGAACCACATATATAGCATTTTAACATAAAACATTAAAAAAAGCAGCAGCTAACCTATCAACAACATTTTTATATCTATCCATCTATATATCACGATGTAGTATCCACTCATCTATCCATCTATATATCAACAACATTTTTATTTCTCAACTAACCTATCAACAACATTTTTATATCTTATAATCCATCTATTTAACTATTTATATATCTAACTAATCTATCCATCTAAACCCTAAACTAACTAACCTATGATAGCAGCAGCAAGTAGCAAGCAGTGGCAGCAGCAGGAAGCAGCAACCAGCGGCAGCAGCAAGCAGCAAGCAGCAGCGGCAGCGGCGGCAGCAAGCAGCAAGCGGCAGCGGCAGCAGCAAGTAGCGGTAGCAAAGCAGCAGAGCAAGCAGCAGGGGGCTCACCGGCGAGGCAGAGGCGAGGCGGAGCAGGGCGGGGCGGCGACGAGGTCGGGGCGGAGAAGGGCGGCGACGGGCGGGGCAGTGGCATCGGCCGCCGGCGCAGTCGGGACGGGGCGGCCGAGGACGGGCCGGCCCGGCTCCGACGGCGGTTTTGGGGCGGCGCGGGCAGTGGGGGGCGCTGCGGCGCGTGGGGAGGGATGGGGGCGGCTCGGGAGGTTGGGGGGCGTGCGGCGGCGGTGGGGGAGGGGATGGGGCGGCGGTGGTGTTGAGGCGTGGGCGGGCGGCGCCGGAGTTGGGGGAGGGATGGAGTGGCGCGGGCGGTGGGGGGGGCGGTGTCGGCGGCGGTGGGGGAGGGGATGGGGGCGGCGGTGGTGTTGGGGCGGTGGCGGGGCGGCGCCGGAGTTGGGGGAGGGGATGGGTATGCGCGAGCGGTGGGGGAGGGTGGAGACGGCGGCGGTGCGGGTCGGCGTGCGGGCGGAGGGGGAGATGATGCGGGGTCGGGGAGGAAGAATGAGTGGAGGGGGGGCGCTGCGGTGTGGATAAGGTCTCCCTATGCTGACGGCTAAGCCGTCGGCATATATGGACATGCCACGTGGCAATCTATGCCGACGGCTAGGTACCTCAGCAAAATTTTGTTTTTATTTTTTTTATTTATATTATTTATTATTTTCTTTTTTTCACAACATAAATGTGCCTTATCTAAACAAAAAATATACCCCGATGGTATATCGATTGCCCACCTCACGGACGTCGCTGCCGCCGTGCCCCGCAGCGACGCCCGTGAGGGGGGCACACCCCGGAGCCACGTGCCGGGTGCCTGCGCCTACCACCACGCTTCCACAAGCGTAGGAGGGCCCACCGCAACACCTGGCGGCATTGCTACCCCCCAGGTACCCCGTCCCGTCTAACCCTGACACAGACGACCGCCGAATCTAACCCTTTGACTTTCGTCGGACGGGCTTTGACCGGTGGACCTTTTCACCTTGTTGCGATAGGTCAGCCCATAGCAACATCCCCGAACATGGTCTGGACCCAACCCACCACTAGATTCCCTCCGTGTTATGCCAACGTGGCCATTTCCCCCCTCCTGGACACGGCGGCAACGACGCCCGTGAGGGGGGGCACACCCTGGAGCCGCGTGCCGGGTGCCTGCGCCTGCCACCATGCTTCCACAAGCGTAGGAGGGCCCACCGCGACACCTGGCGGCATTGCTACCCCCCAGGTACCCCGTCCCGTCTAACCCTAACACAAACGACCACCGGATCTAGCCCTGGAGGGGAGCCACACCACGGAGCCCCAAGACGGGCATCTACGCATGGCAGAACACTTTCACACATGCATCGGGACCCGTGCGATGTTTCGGTGGCATAGCTACACCCGGAAGGCCACCCCGAATCCCAGTTGACCGGTAGATCTAGCCCTTTGACTTTCGCCGGACGGGCTTTGACCGGTGGACTCTTCCACCTGGTTGCGATAGGTCGGCCCATAGCAACATCCCCGAACACAGTCTGGACCCAACCCAACACTAGATTTCCTCCAGTTCCACCGCACCCGCACCATCCCCCCTCCAAGTGACGGCGGCACTGCCTTCCGTGGAGGGGGGCCACACCACGGAGCCCTAAGACGGGCGTCTACGCATGCCACAACACTTTCACACATGCATCCCGACCCGTGCGATGTTTCGGTGGCATAGCTACACCCCGAAGGCCACCCCGAATCCCAATTGACCAGTAGATCTAGCCCTTTGACTTTCGCCGGACGGGCTTTGACCGGTGGACTCTTCCACCTGGTTGCGATAGGTCAGCCCATAGCAACATCGCCGAACACGGTCTGGACCCAACCCAACACTAGATTCCCTCCGGTTCCACCGCACCCGCACCATCCCCCCTCCAAGTGACGGCGGCACTACCTTCCGTGGAGGGGGGGCCACACCACGGAGCCCCAAGACGGGCGTCTACGCATGCCACAACACTTTCACACATGCATCACGACCCGTGCGATGTTTCGGGGGCATAGGTACACCCCGATTCCACCTCTAACCATATTCCCTCCGTGTCGACCGTTTCCCTCCTCCGTGACACGGCGGCAGCGACGTCCGTGAGGGGGGCAATCGATATACCATTGGGGTATGTTTTTTGTTTAGATAAGGCACATTTATGTTGTGAATAACCAAGATTCCCTCCGTGTCGGCCCGACGTGGCTGTTTCCCCCTTCCGGGACACGGCGGCAGCGACGCCCGTGAGGGGAGCACACCCCGGAGTCGCATGTCGGGTGCCTGCGCCTGCCACCACGCTTCCACAAGTGTAGGAGGGCCCACCGCAACACCTGGCGGCATTGCTACCCCCCCAGGTACCCCGTCCCGTCTAACCCTGACACAGACGACCGCCGGATCTAGCCCTTTGACTTTCGCCGGACGGGGTTTGGCCGGTGGACCTTTTCACGTGGTTGTCATAGCCCAGCCCATAGCTACACCTCCCAACACCGTCCAGGCCCAACCCACCCCAAGATTCCCTCCGTGTCGGCCTGACGTGGCCGTTTCCCCCCTCCGGGACACGGCGGCAGCGACGCCCGTGAGGGGGGGGGCACACCCCGGAGCCGCGTGCCGGGTGCCTGCGCCTGCCACCACGCATCCACAAGTGTAGGAGGGCCCACCGCAACACCTGGCGGCATTGCTACCCCCCCAGGTACCCCGTCCCGTCTAACACTGACACCGACGACCACCGGATCTAGCCCTTTGACTTTCGCAGGACGGGGTTTGACCGGTGGACGGCAAAAGAGTGACTCTGAGGGGCATCAAGGATAACACTACCCATTGCCCTGTCGTATCGGTTAAGCAATTTCATGATATGCTTCAGACTGGTGCGGTAGCTCAACTGGTGCAGCTATCTATGACTACTGCTATACCATCTGCTGAAACTGTTCCTGAGGTGGTTCAACAAGTGCTTCTGGAACATGTTGCTGTTTTTAAGGAACCTACTCAGTTACCCCCACAGAGGGCATTTGATCACAAGATACCTTTGGTGCCTGGAGCTCAACCAGTCGATAGAAAACCGTACAGATATACACCAAGTCAGAAAGATGAGATAGAAAGACAAATTTCTGACATGCTAAAAAGTGGAGTAATTCAACCAAGTAATAGTCCTTATGCATCTCCGGTTTTATTGGTCAAAAAGAAAGATGGAGGATGGAGGATGTGTGTTGATTATAGGCACCTCAATGCTATTACTGTTAAGAACAAGTATCCACTTCCTATTGTGGATGAGCTATTAGATGAGTTACATGGGGCAAAGTATTTTACCAAATTGGATCTTAGGAGTGGCTATCATCAGATCAGGTTACTAATTGGCGAAGAGTTTAAGACAGCATTCAGAACTCATCATGGCCATTGGGAGTTCAAAGTGTTGCCATTTGGGGTGTGCAATGGACCACCCACATTTCAGGAAATTATGAACTTTCTATTTTCCCCACTATTGCGCAAAGGAGTGTTGGTATTCATGGACGACATTCTGGTTTATACAGAAACTTTGGCTGGACATGTGCAATTATTGAAGAAGGTCCTTGGTATACTGCAGGACAATCAGTTTTTTGTAAAACAGTCTAAATGCTCATTTGCTCAGGAATCATTGGAATACTTGGGCCATATCATTAGTGGCCAAGGGGTAGCAACAGACCCTAGTAAAGTATCTGCTATTAAGGATTGGCCTGTACCACAATCAGTCAAGCAAGTTAGATCATTCTTGGGCCTAGCGGGATACTACAGGAAGTTCATTGCACATTATGGAATTATCAGCAAGCCTCTTACAGAGTTACTTAAGAAGAATGTGCCATTTGTGTGGTCATCTACTG
Organism: Thinopyrum elongatum; assembly: GCA_011799875.1. Lineage (NCBI taxonomy): Eukaryota > Viridiplantae > Streptophyta > Magnoliopsida > Poales > Poaceae > Thinopyrum > Thinopyrum elongatum. Next base: position 38,718,978 of record CM022303.1, on the reverse strand, counting down.
CTCAGACTGCTTTTGTCACTCTGCAACAAGCTTTAGGGTCTGCACCTGTCTTGGCTCTACCCAATTTCCAAATTCCCCTTTGTCTGCACACTGATGCTTCAGGAGTTGGAATAGGAGCTGTGTTGTCTCAAAAAGGCCATCCTATTGCTTATTTAAGTAAAGCTCTTAGCCCCAGGGCTCAAGCCTTTCGACATATGAAAAGGAGTGTTTGGCACTGATTTTGGCAGTGGACAAGTGATAATCTTATTTGCAGCATATGGAATTCATTATTTACACTGATCATAAAAGCCTTACACACCTTGATGATCAGCAATTGTCTAACAGCATCCAACACAAGGCCTTTTGCAAGTTGTTGGGCCTGCAATATGTGATCAAGTATAAACAGGGGCAGGCCAATGGTGCAGCTGATGCCCTTTCTAGATGTCATGTAGCTGAGGAATTAAGTGTTGTCTCTATCAGTAAGCCCAAGTGGTTAGAGGTCGTTATTGAGAGTTATCAACAGGATCCTCAAGCTAGGAAGTTGCTCACTGAGTTGAGCATTGTCAGTCCTAATGAACAAGGTTATGCTCTTCATGATGGGGTGATTAAGTATCAGGACAGAATTTGGTTGGGACATCACGAGGAAGCTAAACAAGCTATCCTATTGGCATTGCATTCTAGTGGAATAGGAGGTCACAGTGGCATTACAGCTACTTATCAGAAGATCAAAGCCTTGTTTGCCTGGCCACACTTGAAACAAGATGTGCAAAAATATGTCTCCCAGTGCTCTGTTTGCCAGCAGGCCAAATCTGAGCATACTAAAACTCCGGGGTTGCTGCAGCCTCTCCCTATTCCTGAGAAAGCTTGGGATATCATCAGTCTTGATTTCATTGAAGGGTTGCCTAAGTCTATGAAATTTGACAGCATCTTGGTCGTCATTGACAAATTTAGCAAGTATGGCCACTTTCTGCCTCTGTCTCACCCCTATACTGCCCTCTCAGTGGCCCAGGTATTTGTGGATAATATCTATAAGCTGCATGGGTTACCTAAAATCATTATTTCAGATAGAGACAGGGTCTTTACCAGTGCCTTGTGGCAGCAACTGTTCCAGCTGACAGACACTACACTCAACATGAGTTCCAGTTATCATCCTCAAACGGACGGACAAACGGAGCGCCTGAACCAATGCTTGGAAACATATCTACGGTGCATGACACAATCTTGTCCATCCAAGTGGTCCAAATGGCTGTCACTCGCCGAGTATTGGTACAATACTACTTGGCATTCGGCACTTGGCAAAACACCGTTTGAAGTTTTGTATGGGTATAAGCCTAAACACTTCAGTCTTCAAGATGGGCGAGCGGCCACTGTGCCGGATCTTGAACAGTGGCTACGCGATAAAGATGATATGAACAGTTTAATTCAGCAGCAGTTGTTACGAGCACAACAAAGGATGAAAGCTCAAGCCAACAAGCATAGAGTGGAGCGTGTTTTTGCTGTTGGTGACCAGGTTTACTTGAAACTTCAACCATATGTGCAGACCTCGATTGCTTGTCGCTCAAACCAGAAACTGGGATACAAGTACTTTGGTCCGTATACAATCATACAACGAGTGGGTGCTGTAGCATACAAACTGGATCTGCCTGCGTCTAGTCAGATACATCCAGTGGTGCATGTTTCACTACTGAAAAAAGCTTTACCAGCAAACACTTCTGCTCAGCCTGATCTTCCTTCAGCGTGTACTGCGGTGGACTCAGGTATTGTGCCTCTCTATGCCTTGGATACTAAGTGGGTGCAGGCGGGCACAAAACCACAAGAGCTGGTATATATCCAATGGTCTTCACTGCCAGCAGCGTGGTGTACCTGGGAGAACAAGCCGAGTTTACTGAAGCTCTTTCCGAATGCTCCTGCTTGGGGTCAAGCAGGCAATCAAGACCGGGGGAATGTCACGGAGGTGGTCCCGGAGGCCCAGCCCAAGGTGACGGTGACGGCCCAGCAAGGCGAGTGAGCGCAAGGGCCCAATGGACAGACTGTCGCCAGCGAGTGTAGAGGGCTATGTAAGCGTGCGTGTGTTAGGTAGAGAGGCATCGATGAAAGAACGGAAAATCCCCTTCCTGTGTTCTTCCTCTTCTCCTACCTCCTCTCTGATATTGTACCCTGAATCTCTCAGATCTGAGTGTAATTGATCCCAAATTCCTATCTAGTGCGCTGCCATTAGGTCAGGGTCGTTACATCCCTCCAGCCAGTTCAATAGCCGCATACGCAAGAACTGATGGAGGGATGCAGTCCATCGCTTGACCCTCTTGTAATGTTGATCTGCTTCCAACAGTACTTTCAGGCGTGAGGGCACGTCCAGAACATATGAAGGACTGTCCCCTCCCTTCTGCATGCAGCATATAAGACTCCCAATTTTATATGACGATGTTAGGGTTCGCCCCCCACAGTAAGACCATCCGTCGCCAGCCGCCATGCATGGAATTTTCCTTGCCAGTGACATCGGAGCCATCCGCGGTGAGCCAGGACCGAGGATGAACAATCTGCAGTCCCAGCCAGCCGCCTCTTGGTCTCCATCTTCAGGTGGTACGCCGAATAGACCGTGAAGACCCCATTTTTTGTGTGATTCCAAGCAGAGTAATTCATCCCTGCTCATCATTTAAGTCGCCGACTCGTTCTACTCCAATGTTGTCTATTAAATCCCAGTGGTACGTCAATAGTGGATAACTACATCAGTTTATCACACACGATATACTTGGTAGCAGACATGTGGGATGGAGCGAGCTATCACCAACGATTACACAGAACAAAACGTGTGAGATGTTGAGATGTGTGTGTGTGTGTGTGTGTGTGTGTGTGTGTCTCAATGTATCTAAAAAAATGTTCCCATTTTTATAATTTGTTCACACATTCATAACTTTCAGAATGTTTAAAAAATGTTCATGGTCTCGAAGTATGTTCCCAATTTCAAAAGATGTTCGCAAGTTCGAAAAATGTTCAAATGTCAAAAATTGTTCACAATTGTCAAGAGATGTTCGGAATTCAAAAATTCTTCACCCTTTTCAAAAAAATGATTGAAAATTAATAAAATGTTTGCATTATAAAAAATATTTAACAAGCTTGAAAAAAATGTGTTTTCAAAACATGTTCACTGGTTTCAAAAAATTTGAACCATGCTACAGTCCAATGTGCTTCTACTACTGTGCCTTCCAAAGGGCCGGCCAATCGGGCACCGCTATGTGCCTCACACACTCTAATGGACGCAGCGAGCGTCCTATAGGAGCTCTCTTGAACTAAAGCCTACACGAGACTTACGTGAGATGGGCCCAAATCTCTAGTTTGAGTTTGGTTTTCTCTAGAATTTTTGTATTTCACTTTTCTTACGAAATGGTAAATTCAGTTATTTTTCTGTAAAACTATATTATAGATAATAAAAAATTCTCATATTAATGTTCGCCGCATATGTAAAAAATATTCGTCATGTATTTGAAAAGAAAATGTTCATCGTGTATTTGCAAAATGCTCATCACGTGTTGCAAGTGTTCGTGCGTATTAAAATGATCGTAGCGTATTTGACAAATGTTTGTCACATATTTGGAAAATGTTCATCAACTGTTTGTAAAAATGTTTCACCGCATATTGTAAAACTGTTCATTGCTTAATATAAAAATGTTCATTCTTTCAGAAGAAATGAAGAAAGAATCAGAGTAACAAAACAACCTGATAGTAACCCTAAAGAAAAAAATTGCTCAAAGAAAAGATATCAGAGTTCAAACAAAAAAACTTTCTAATATTTTAGGCTATGATATGTGTTTCTCAAAACATTTCATTACAATTTTTAAAATTTAATAGGATAATGCCCGTGCGTTGCAACGGGATATAAATATTCTAGGACATTAGCTCATAATTTAGCTGCCCAAATTAATTGTGTAACCAAATGTTCAACAAATCCTGCCCGTGTTTGTGCAAATAAATGTTTACCAAATTTTGCTCGTGAATGTTGAGAAAAAGGGTACTTCCCTTCGTCCACAAATATAAGATGTTCTAACTTTTTTCTAAATCAGATGTATATAGACACGTTTTAATGTGTTTCTTCACTCATTTGAGTCCGTATGTAGGCCATATCGAAATATCCAAAACATCTTATATTTGTGAATGAGGTGATACATCTCTATTGAATGTACATGGTGTGTAACCGTGAATATAGACACCTACTAAGGAGAGAGTTACATAAGCAAGAGATGAGGTACACGTTACAACTGCCATTTTGGATAAGAAAAAAAAGTTACACGCTACAACAGAAAACGGCTATATGCCTATTGAGCCGTGCGAAGTGACCACACGATCATCGTTCATGGGGTGCACGTGCTGTCATGGCTTCCGTGTGGATAGATCTAGGTTGTTGAGGCAACGTAGCTGAGTAGTTACATGCAAAAAAACCTATATGAACAAGCATCTTAGATTGTGTACGTGTTTCCCTGAAGATGGACTGCTGGGAATGTAAGTGTTGAGATGTAAGTGTTCTAATGTATCACTGTGGCAGTAACTCTGAACGCGGGACAAACTGTTGGGAATCAATCTCTTCGGTAGTGTGTAGGCTTATCTTATTGAGTACCTATATGAACAAGCAACCTAGAGTGTGCATTTCCCTGATGATGGACTACAACATGTCATGTAATCATGCGTTCCAAATTACAGTACCAGTTGACGTGATGAGCATCGGTGTATCATAGCATGTGCTCAACCATTGTACTTATGGCCTCCGGCCCTCCTCGCTCCAGCAGAGAGTGCGCTAGATCATGCTCATTCCATTTCTGAAGCCCGAAGGCCAATTTTTGCAGCGTCTCGAGCGGCACTTGAGGGATCCACGCTGGCACAAAGTCGACAAGCAAACCCACGAAACAGAGAACATATGCCCTCCATGTGGCCTGACCACAGCCAAGATCCATGTTGCCCTCCATTACCATGGACATGAACTCCAAGTGCCTGCCTACAACCCGTTGCCTCTTTGATGGGTGTACCGAAGTGTAAACTGGGGTTTTTTCTCCAATTCCCCAAATGCTGGCCCCAGACAAGAGGAGAACAAACGCCAAAGCAAATCCTTCGAATATGCTACACAACGATCCGGTAGAACCCAATTTCCTATCTCCAGCAGAAAGAAGCAAAGTCGGTATGATCTGATCGTACATGAGATGGATCAACTTCACCCCACCGGCATGACAAAGCATAGTTGCTGCAAGTGATGCTAACTGCTCTACCGAGGATGATGCACAAGATATTGATATCCGGCTTGACAACAGATGAGAAGGTCCATCGATATCACAACCACATTCATTTGCTAATGCACGGGCTCTCTCAATGACAACCTTGAAGATCTCTTCACATACAAAATTGTTGTCCAGAAACATCCCGCAAGACCGCATGTAAAGACATCCAGGTGATATAGAAAGCCGGCAACCGCTTTGACCGGGAGACTGCCCCATCAGATTAATGACTCCTCTGTTTGCTACAAAGCAAGACCGTCCATTAACCAGTGGCCCAAGAAAAGATGTGAAGCAACTCCTGATAAGTTGAGCCACTGCATTGTTATCTCGGGTAAAGGGGGTTTCGGAACATGTTAGGATAATAAAATCATGCCACCGTCGAACTTTCTGTGACCACAATGCCCCTACAATTGGCATGCTTGGCCATGAACTTGATGTAGCACAAACTTCCAATCCATGGCCCATGATTCCTTGTAGGTCACTAAATTCCATCTTAACTGTTATAGATAAGCTGATAAGAGCTGCTATTGGTAATGGAAGCATTGGCATAACCGATCCTGAAGAGACATTAATTGATCATTAGTGGTTCTATGATATGAGGGTTACATTCAAAGAGCTTCAGATGATCCCCAATAATGTTTCTTCCATTATTAGAGATAAATCTTCAGCCTCCAAAGCCTTAAATCAAGACAGTGTGCTGCTGACATACTACATTAGGTACACCATCCAGTTGAGATTTGCAAGCAAAAATACAACAGTGAAGAGGGTAGTGAAATAACTTATATCTATACCTAATTCATTGTTATGAGTTTTGTAATGTGTATATTACTAAAGTAAAGTCAAGATTAAGCATCATACATCGGTCTCTGATGTACATTTCCTAGAAAAAGTCCAAGTTAAAATTTATAAATATCATATAAGGAGCATACGTTAGTTTACATTTGAACTTAGAAACTAAACAAAAACTCAAGATCAATATCCATACTACTAGAGTTCTTATACTCTGAAATTTTAGCCCAATATCGACATTTGGAATAATATATTTAGAGATGCAAACAAGAAGTAAGTTGAACTATTTTCATGTAAACATTCATTCATTAGATGAAGATCAGTTAGCAAAGACTTTGAAGTAGAATTGCACTAGCTACTAGGTCAGTGAGGCAACCACTTATGTGAAGAATGAATCTAGAACAGTCGGTCAAGGGAAAGACCAAGGAGGACTTTACCAACTAAAGAGACTTTGGTTAATTCATCTTTGATTCATCAAAGAACATACAATGCATTCAACAGCTTCTTTAATTTCTATACCATACCACAATGAACGAAAGATGAAAGCTATGCCCATACAATAAAAATGGAAAAGTTATATAGTCAAACAGATTAAATATTGTGCGAAAGGAACACTTGAGGTGGGGATAACAGCAGGAGTTCTAATTAAAGAAGAGTTCCAGCTTTCAACAACCAACAGCGGTGCCCAAACCTTGTCTGATAATATCTCCTCAAGTTCGACAACACACCTGAATAGTATTGATTGACTTATTTATTTATTTTAATCCTTAGATTTTATGACTTCCAAAGGTTCCACTATAACACAATTAAATGCTAACCCTAGTGAAATGCCAGCTTAAAATGTTATGTGCACCTTAAGCAATTGATGTTCCAAGTAATGACTGGTCACTGTACACAATTTTGTGATCAAATACTATCAGCTAGGTAAGTAATGTTAGTTTAAGGCGGTCGTTTAATGTATACATGTTTCAGATTTGGCTCCCAGAATTGCACATTAAGGGTAAGTGGGTAAAAACTCAATATTGCGCAACATTCATGATGTCATGTGTAACTTGAGTTCGACATGAAAAATGGAAATAACGAGGCATCAATCTAGAAAAAAATGAATTATTAAGTGTAAATAAGTTAATAGACATCAAACATGAAAATTTGAAATGAAAGTAGTCTCTCCATAGGAAACAGAACAAAACCATCTGCATAAAGAGACAGAGAAAGGGCATACGTGGTTGTGGAGACATGTTGATATGAACACCAGCAGATGCAAGAACTTCTTTTATGTCAGACTCAACTGCCAAAAGAGTTGCTGCTGGACTGGGCCAGTCAGTACCGTTCAATATAACTGGCTTCCATATGCCACGTGTAATTTCTGCTGAAAAGAAACTTACAATAGCAGCAAGTGAAGCAGGCAAGAAATCAACAAGGTCTCTCAGACCTGCAATTAAGAGTGATGGTATGTGATAGTAAATATGCAGGGGTAAATGCGTACTTAAAAATACCTTTGGCAGCTTTTCGAATGATCATAAAAAAAGTAACTGCGGATAGTTGGAGCTTGGGAAATGAATTATTCTTCTACAAGAGCATAATCTAAATTTGAAAGGCCCATATAACCCCCTAAACCTTGTGAGCAATATCCTACTTCACCCCCTGAGCTTTCCAAGCTAGAGCAAAAGCCTACTTAACCCCCTGGACTTTCCAAAAGCAAACAAGTACTGGTTTGGAAGGTAATTTTGCCACAGACTATATTAGATGGCCGGATTTCGCCATGATGCAAAATATTCTATACACATCACCCAACTGCACATATATAGTTGGACGAACAAAAAACTAACATCTACCGCATGACAATTTGCAAACTCTCCTATTTTCCAAACCCAACCAAGCTTTTCTTCTTTTTGACTCATGATCCACAACATCTTTTAGTTGCTCTAATGTGACAAAACCAGCTTACAATGCCATCCTACATGGCAAGACCACCATTAGGAGATTATGTCATCCCGTATCAAAAAGATTAGGTGGTCAATGGGTAAAGGGAAAATTGCTAGAAAGTTCTGAGATTATCTTGATATTCTATCTTGCGAATATACATTAGTCAAAAAGTCATGGGAGATTATAACTTGACTAATATGGTTTCTTGCGGAGACACACAGAGAGAAGCTTAATGCCAAGTTATATGTGTTTATTGGTTAATAATCCAGAATTTAGGGTTTTGCATGAATATTTGTAAAATATGATTTTTAGACTTACTTTACACTTATAATAAGTATTGAAGATAAATGAGCAATTTTAAAATTAAAATTTGAGACTTATGCAAATACTAGTCTGGCAAGTAAGTTGAAATGCTGAGATTAAACAAAAAAGCTTCTATTTTGTTTTTCATAAGGAATTAAATCAATCATTCACCATGGCAAATATCATGAATTATACACGGACAGAAGAGTTAATTATCCAAATTGAAGGCATTTATAATTTGTCCAAATAAAGAAGAAGTTATTGTTGTATTGAACAATAGCTTAAAGGGGGAAAATAGGAAACTAAAGTTATTGTTATAAATAAGCCTAAAAAGAATATAACCTGTAATCAAATCACGAGATGAAAGCCTCTCATGTGCACATGCCATTAAGACAGTCTCAAGTACAAAGGGAACAGCTTCCAGAACTTCCCATGGAGTAACAGGTGGCCCTTCAGAACCATCTTCTTGTACACCTACAGGTGAGCCACTCATACTTGAATTTGTTGTTGCTTGTAGACTGACAGGCGGGTTACCACCTTTTGTCATTCTACGACATACAATTCCAAGTATCTTGTTTGCAAGCCGGGGGATGCTCTTCCTCTCATAAGCACTAGAAATAGTAGAGGATATGCAAGCCTGATTCTGGAAATACCATGCCCTTAGCTTAGGAAATGAATCAATATACACTGGTTTTTGTAATGATGGATCTAACTGAAGTGTGCTCGCTGTACAACCATTAGATGGATTTTTCAAAGCAAGACGACTATTGCGTAATAGCAAGAGGTAATCTAAATTGAGCTGCCAAACAGAGACTCCATTTCCTGATAGAGCATTCTCGATAGGTGGCCTATGAAATTTCCACAACCGAAGAAGGAGCAAGAAAGCACTTGAAAATATAGAGTACACAGAAGCATCTTTGAAATTGAAACTCCTATGATCGGATTTAGGCAAGGATCCAAATATTTCACAGAGAGGCATCAATATGGCAGCTAGTTCTGGTACCTAAAAATCAAAATATTGTTAGGATAATGGTATTTTAATTTTTGTGCCTACTAGTAAACCAAGGTGCGCACATGCTGCCCTGGTGTATACATCAGATATAATGTTTTTCTTACCAATCCATAGATCGAGAGAATATGAACAGTGTCAATGGAAGAAATCCCAGATAAGAGAGCAAGCAGCATAGTCATGTGATGAGTATAGCAGCTATCTGATCCAGAATCTAGGGAAAGCAATGTCGATAGCAGCTTAAGCACCATTTGGACAACATGTTCCTAGTGAGCAAAATGTGGCAAAACGAACCAATTTTAAGAGTAGCATATAGGGATACAACTCTGTTCAAACTGAACAATGTACACTCTTTCTTGCTGCTGCAGTATAGACACTTCAAATGAAATCATACCTGAATGTTCCACCCACGAAGAAAGGATGCCCCACATAGAATCTTTGAAGCCGTCAACTTTTCCACTTCTGATCCATTTACTGCAAAAGAATGCAATTTCTCCAACTCTGGTAAACTAAGGTAACAAAATAGCAATATTACCATGAGTCCCGCTAGTGAACAAACATATAAACCCAAAGGTGCATGTTGAATTATATTTAAAGTAATAGCGAGACATAATTCATCACCTTGAAGCAGGTGTAACCATAAGGTCATCCTTAAGGCCCATTAGTGGAGACCCTTCCATCAAGGCTTGCCAAGGGGATTGATGGACAGGAGAGAAGTCTTTAACAGGAACAACATAGCCCGGACATAAATAAATAGATGTATCGAGAAAATTTCTTGCTATACATGCTTCCACAATAAGATGTAACATATTCCCAACTGCAATTTGAAACATTATTACAAGATCAGTTTCACTACTTACTACAAAGAAACTACATGAATGAAAGATAGTAAATGTAGAAATATATGTTACAATAACCTGCTTTAACAGAGAAACTATCTTTCGAAGAATTGTGAATGTTCTCACTCCCAGCCTTCAAACTATATACAACAACCGCTGCTTTCGTAGCTGCAGTATTTGCTGCATGTACAATTGCTGGAGGGGGTGAAAGAAGTCCAAAATATTGTCCCAGAACTTGAAGTGAAGACACTAATTCTTCTGCTCTAATAGAGGCCACTCCCGGTTCAAGATTGTTAGCATCTTCCTTCAAAATGGGAGCAATAGCCAAAGGAACAATAGCTAACAACATGCATAATCGAGAATCAAGATGAGGAAATGGTCCTTCCAGAGTGCCTGGGTCCTAGCAAACATATGAAAATTTTGTATTAAAGCTAATCCTCTAGCGTTCTCTTTTTAGTAAAGTAAAATATATTAATCCAAGTTATCTCAACTCGATGTATAAGCCGCAAAGCTGAAATCCACAAAGCTTGAAAGGTCTCTTGCCAGGTAGCCCGATTAAGCGCTTGGAGCATCTTGGAGAGTTCTGTGCCAACCAAATATTGCATGTCTAAAAAAGGTTGTACGATGGTTCTACAGAAAATTGAAAATGCAAGAACAGATTATCAAGGTTATGAAGTGCATATATTTAAGCACCTGTTAGAGCTTCGATCGATGATATGGCACGAAGATGTCTACCATCCATTGCACTCTCCATAAACAGGTCAAAAGGAATCCAACAAGAGCCCTTTCCAGCTCCAAACATATTGCATGCAGTTGAACTGAAAGGCCGTGTACTAACAATAACTCTCAATAGCTTACTCCTGCCTAACTGATAACATGTGCTTCTAACCTTCTGTATATGTATCATCAAGTTATCCAGCAGAGTATTTGCGCATTCATTATTCTTTGATTTAAGGGCAACAGTAAGTTGAACTCTCTGAAGCAAACTTTTAAAAGTTTCAGGTCTACCCTAGCCCAGCAAAAAAGGAAACAATGTTCTCCATGAGTGTAAACCACAAATAGAAGAAACACTTAAATATCAATTGCGTAATACGGACAAATGTTCTCCAAAATAATCTGAAACCTGAAAAAGGATTTGCAAAAATATTAAATTAAACCACAACATACTCATTACGTCTGTTAAAATTCAGCAAAACTATGCGTCACAAGCTATTAATACGTGTTTAGATTCTAAAACTTCAGAAAGATGATATAGATTTGCATTTGCTTATGAAGCTACTTATATGTGATAACAAGAAAACATTTCCTATTTTAAGAAAGATATGTGAAAGAAGAAATAGCATTAGCGCTGACATCAGGCAAGCTGAAAATTTGTCAGTTTGAAAACGATATAGCATGATTGCAAGACTGAGTCAACTCAAAGAAAAAACGTTTTGGCATAGAGTAGCCATCTAATATCATGCTAAAAAAGGTCAAACTATATTCCAAGGTTTGTTTACGTCACAAGTTCTAAAATTCCAACTAAAACATAACTATATTGAGAAGAATCATTGAAATTTTTATTTTTACGTAGGGAGTATGCAGTTGGAGATATAAAACTTCTAATAGATAGAATTTGCATGACAATAAAAAAAATAAGAAAGAAGATACTTCTGCATACGTGTTAAGATAGACAAGCCGAAGAAATACTTGGGCATTTTTGTTCGCAGTGATCTCCTCAACAACTTCTAAAGTCATGAGTGTATTCTTCCTCCATAGTTCTTCACGGTGCTTATCTCTCATGTCAAGCAGACTCCCCTTGCCATCTAAATCCCTATGCTTGTTTACTCCAATGGCACAAATATTGTCATGTTCCTTACTAGAGATACTTGGAGAGCCCCAATCTTCCAAAATACAATCAGTCAATATTCTGATAATACTTAAAACAAAAAGAATAACAGTATGTCCAAAATCCATCTGCTGAAACCCATAGCTATGTGAAAGCTGCATGGCATCATCAATAGATTTGGCTATCCTGCAATACCAATGCAGAATAATAGTTAGCATTATTTTAGAAGCCTAAATTTTGATAAATAGATAAATCAATTAAATAGCTTTTATCCAATAAGAGTAATTGCATAACTAGAACAGCAGATAACCCATTATTTTTTAAGGAGAATAGCGGATAGTCGTGATCATATCATCAGCAAAAATAGCACAATTTAGAAGAAAAAATGAATATACGCCGCAAGGGGCTGCTAGCATGTATTTACTACCACATAATATGTTGTATGCAAACTAATTTATTTAGGTGTGAGCTAGGTTCTAGATAGAGGATATTATGTCTAAATATTCAAGCTCATGGTACAAAATATATTAGGTATTTCTTTGTCCAGAAATGACAGTCAACCTATGATCCGTGAAATCAACTTCTACAAACATTCACGTACATCGCCCATGTATGTACTGGCGCTCGGTCCACCTCATCCTTCAATGTAGGAATATGGTAGGTCTTGTCTGGTTTTGCTGATGCCATTATGTCGACTTACTATTTTATAATTGGACTTGTTACTTTTGGCTGTGTGCATCCTAATTAAGCAGAGGCCGGATGTTGCTCATGATGTGTTGTATATGCTTGATGCTACATTTTGAGTTAATAAAACCTCCTTTTATCAAAAAACATTGCCCATGATGTTAGCCAGAAGAACAGGACCAAATAGAAAAGAATCACTTTACTGTAATAGCGCGCCTCTCCTTGTTTCTCCACTACTGTAAAGGCGAAAGGGGAGGTGTCATGAGAGGGATTTCCACCGGCGACCTCGCCCTCCCCTACTCCTCCAGTGGCCGTCAGGCGGATGGGAGCTCTGTAGGCGAAGCCGAATCATCCCCGGACTTTGTATCGTTGTGTGCACACAACCATTGAGGGTGTGTACAGAAGTTTGTGCAGGGGATGCTGTTGAGATCATGGTGGTGGCATCACGTCTCAATAAAGTCTCATGAGTTTCATCCACAGTCTGGCGGAGCTGGTACGATGCCGTTAGGGAGCTTGCGGGATATCCTCGAGGTCGAGGGCTATCTTATAGTGTTTTGTGTGCAGGTGTTCTCCGAAACGTGGTGATGCCAGTTTCGACTAGATGGCTGCTCTCCTCGAACAGGGCACCATCAGGGAGGTTGTGGGATATTATCAAGGTCATGGTATGTCTTAGTGTTTTGTTTGCACGTCTTCCCTGAAACGCGATGGCTCCAGTTTCGACCAGATGGCTGCTCTTCTCCAGCAGGGCACCGCCAGGGAGCTTGTGGGATATCGTCAAGGTCGCGATCTGTCTTAGTGTTTTGTGTGCAGGTGTTCTCCAAAACACGGGGTGCCAGTTTCAACCAGATGGCTTCTCTCCTCGGGCATGATTTGTGGTGGTTGGATTGGATGGCGGCTCCGGGTCTTCGTCGATTGGAGGCGGCATAGCCGAGTTTTGAGGTGTATTGGGTGTCGTCCCGGCTGATGTTTCAGAGCGGCTATCGTTCCCTCGTTATGGTGGGCGAGTTTGCGGTTTTTGAAGCAGCAGTCTTTTGGGAGGGCGTTGGAGACGAAGACCTTAGGGACCTTAAAGGACCTTGTTGTAATTGTTGAAATAAACCCGACGTAGTTGCCGTGTCCGGATCCTAAATGGAGCAATCACTTAAGTGCATTTATACACCTAGCTGATCGCCTAGAGTCTATAGAGGAGTAAAAAAATTTACTCCTTGGCCCTGTTGACACCTAAATATACTGGGCCTCGACCCGGCTGAGTAAACTTTCTGGCCTCTTTTCGACGCCCCCAACCCCCACTGCATCATCGTCGGTGGATCTGCTGGCAACTAACCACTGCCTCCGACGCAACCTTGCCACCTCCCTTCGCCCAAGCCACCATTCTGCCGGAGTCCGAACCGTTCTTCGGCCATCGTCGTCGCCCGATTCTAGCGGAAACGCCGCCGCCGACGCATCAACCAATTTGCCTGGAACTACCTCGGATCCTCTTTCTTGTTGGCTAACCGACATCTCACCGGCATTCCGAACCTTTGCCGGTCATCCGCACGCCTCGGCACCCACTCGTTTGAGCTCAACGACGTCGGCCGGCCGGTGCACCCTCACCGCCTTGCAAGTGTTCCACGGTTTGCATAAGTGAGTTTGTTCGGTTATTTTGTCTCGTTTTGTTTGGCCGAGTTGAACTTAACCAAGTCATTTAATTTCAAGATGATTAGGCTGAGAGAAGATGATCTTCAAGGACTCATCGTCATCGGATAAGGAAGAAGATGATGTTGACCTTGTAATTGTCGTCGGCATGATTTCCAACAATGATATTCGGCGGCTGAGAAAAGGATTGCAGTTTGGCCACATACAACTCAACCATGATAGAGCGGAGGGCCATGCCAACATTATTTTGATCTTAATCTGACCTATCCGGAGAAGTATTTTCGCCGCCGCTTTTGGATGCACACAAGTCTTTTTCTCACCATTGCAAAAGTCGTGAAGAAATATGATGATTTGTTTAAACTTCGAAGGAATGCATGCGGAGAGATAAATGCGAGCCCTTTGATGAAGTGAATTGTGGTTGTTTGAGTTCTTGCATATGGGTTTTCAACCGATGCAATTGACGACTATGTCCGCATTGGAGAAGATACAATCTTGGAGGCCGTTCGAAGGTTCACAAAAGTAGTGATTGATGTCTTTGGGCTGGAGTACATAACGACACCCAACAAGGAAGACACCGAGAGGCTTATGGCAAAGGGTGAAGCAAGAGGATGGCCAGGGATGCTTGGATTAGTTGATTGAATGTACTGGACCTGCAAGAATTGTCGTGCAGGGTGGAAAGGTCAGTACAAAGGCCACTGCAACGATCCCACGATCATTCTTGAGGTTGTTGCATCGGAGGATCTATGGATTTGACATTCATTCTTTGGATTGCCTAGCTCTCACAACGACTTGAATGTGCTATCGAGATCATCACTGTTTGCTAGGCTTGTTGCGGGATGCTCCTCCTTGCAAGTATACGGTCAATGGTCACGAGTATATGATAGGCTCCTACCTTGTAGATAGCATCTATCCTCCATTGGCCACATTTGTCGAAACAATTCCACGACCAAAAGGTAACAAAAGTTCTCACTTTGCAATACGTCAAAAGTCTACTAGGAAGGATGTGGAGAAAACTTTCGGTGTGCTTTAGAAGCGCTTTGCAATCGTTCGTGGCGCTGTCGAGTATTAGAGCTCCAATGTTCTATGGCAAATCATGACTTATTGCATCATCTTGCATAACATGATCGTTGAAGGTGAGAGAGGAATGCCTGAGAACTTTCAGTACATCATCAATGGGAATCATGTTGAGCTAGAACACAATCCAAATAGGATTCACGCATTCCTTGAAGCGCATCGGAGGATTGAGAACCGAGAAGTTCATACCCAGCTCCAACATGATATTGTTGGGCATTAGTGGCATCTCCATAGCACTTCTTAGTTGTGATTTTATCATGCTATTTACTTCATTTGAACCATTCGGCAAGTTTCCATTTGAATAATTTGGTTTGTAAACTATGAATCTGAAATATTCATGAATTGTGTGGAACTTATTTATTATGTTTGGTTTTTATATGTGTGCTAATATGTAGTTGCATTGTATTATAGGTAAACTAGAATTAAAACACTATGCCAAAAACAAAAATTTACACCACTAAATTTAAGAGTTCGGCTACGTCCGGCCCAAACTTAGTGCAATAAATTTACTCCACTAAGATTTACTTGACGGTTTACTCTTCTATTTTTAGGGGATCGGCTAGAGATAACTTAATAGTACTAGGATTAGGGCTTGTAACCGGCTAGCTTAGATTGAGTTGGTCCTGGTGCTATACATATGCAAATGTATACCCCATATAATCGATACCTGTGAAGCAATAAAGAAAAGAACCAGCAACGTCAGCAATACGCCGAGTGTCTCGCGTGCGTTGAGCTAGCCGGATTCATCAGCTCGCTGTTGTGTTCGTGCGTGAGCATCTACTTTTTTCTGTTTCTAAATATAAGACCTTTTAGAGATTGCACTATGAACTATATACGAATCAAAATGAGTGAATCTATATTTTAAAATATATTTATATACATTCATATGTAGTCTATAATGAAATCTCTAAAAGGCGAAGTAGCAGCTAAGCCAGCTTCCACATGGATGCGTTCAGTACTAGATCGATTCGATCAGCCGTGCTCGCATACGTGAGTGTTTCGCCGGAATAATCAATCAGGAGTGCTGCTTTGGCTAGCAGCAAGGTTGGTCGGGAGCGGAATCGTCAGTGTTGTCGTTCATCGTCGCTGTCGTTGTCGGCGTCAGGTTGATCGCTAGCTTCCGTACGTACAGCGCCGTGCCCATAGTTATGCTTTATGTGCGGCCCGCGTAGGGACCATAATTTTTGGCGGCCCCAACAATTTTATGTATGCCTAGTATTTCAAAAACAAAATTCCTGGATGCTGCCACCATGGGCTCTGGCACTCCACTTCTCGAGGCATCGACCGTTGTTTCTCATCTGCTCGCTCGTGTTTGACTATTTGCGGCGTGCTGAGGCAGGTTGTTAGAGCGACGCACAGGGGAGATCGACAAGCGTTCAGGATGGGCCGACCCGTTAATTGTTTCAGTGATTTAGGAATAAATTCAGGTATAATACGAGCACCAGGGCTTGAATCCTGATGGGCTGGGGATACCACTGTCTCTCTAACCATCCAACCACAGGTTGATTCGCTTGTCGGGTCTGTGCTTCTGCTCGCTGATTTGAATGCTACGCATGCCCTCCTAAAAAAACATGGTATGAACATTCAAAATGCTGCTTTCTGGCTGATCGGCGTCGTTAGAGACTTGGGTACAAGGCTCGACTGGCTGTTTCTTCTGCCACGGGAGATGGCTCAGTTTTGGAACGGTAGCACAATTCATTAATTGCTCCAACGAATTTCCAAGGGCTAGGTTGGTTATTGTGCGGCGGAGGTTTACGCGCGTCATGAGGGTCCTCTGTGCTGCCTGCCGAGCATTACGGAGGTGCCCGCAAGTCACCGCAAAAAATAAAATAAAATTTGATGGCGACAAGCAGCGGCGGAGCTAGGTTGTAGCCTGCAGGGGCCATGGCCCCCCAGCCTTAATAAAAAATAGGAAGAATTTTTTTAAGGGGAGCTTGAAGTAAAAAAATACACTTTGGCCCCCCAAACATCTATTATTTCTACTTGGCCCCCCTAAAGAACCTGCCTGTGTTTTAGGAGAGGTGTGAGTTTGCTTGAGTTGGATTTAATTCCCTTGAGTGCACATGCAGCTATTGATTTTGGTTGGAATGTTGGGTTTCATCCTGGCTCTCTTGCTCCCTCACGCTCGAACGGAGGGAAGAAGAAGGAAGAAAGAGAGGGCACGATGGACACATAGATTTTCGGCGACGAACGCTCGCCGCGCGTACGGCAATTTCTTTATCCCAAGCACAAACTCCGGCCGCACTCTGTTACAACGCATACGGGAGGGGTCTTATACCCGGGGCCACGTCAGGGCACGCACCCCACGTCCCTACCCACTCGAGCGCTCGATCCGGCCCGCTCTGGTCACGCCCACGACGCGCTCGCACACGCCCGGGTCGTGGCAAGCCCGCAACAGACCAACTCGTCCAGCCCTCCACGTTCGCCAACAGACTAGCCCTAGTCCGGCGAGTCGAGTGCATACTCAGACGCATACCCTTGCGTCACACACGCATACCCGAAACGGACCCGACGCGACCACCGACCGGCTCCCGGCTCGACCAGCTCGCGCACACACGCACACTGACCGCGCTCGCCGTGCCTTATTCCCTAACACGGAATTGCTTGTGTGCAAGTGTGTAATTGTATCAGAGAGTATGTATACCAACCCAACGTGAAACAAAATTGCGTGTATCACATAACAGTCTGGAAGATACCATAAAAGCGAAGCTTACATGGCCTTGCTGGTCTTAACGCGCTCTGACTCTGAGTAGACGGGCACCACCACCGCATACCGCCGGAGCAGCTCCAGGTAGAGCCGGTACGCTTCCGGCTGCGCCCGCCTGCTGGGCACCACCCTGCAGCACGAGTAATAATCCCCACACAGCCCCGATCAAGCCAAATGAAAAGAGAGAGAGAGAGAGAGAGATGGAGAGAGAGGAACAAAGGAAACTCCAATCGGTTGGGACCTTGGGGTGAGGAGGGCGAGCGTGTGGAGTGGGGAGACGAGGCGGGAGGCCATGGCCTCGTCCAGCAGCTTCCACATGGCTCCCGTGTTGTGCGCGAAGCAGAGATTCGCCACCAGCGCCGCGGCCAGGCCGCCTCCGTCGGAGGCGCAGCGCGCGGCCTCAGCGGCCTGGAGAAGCGGGGGGTCGCCTCGCGCTGCTGAGGCCTTCACCGCGGACATCAGCCGATCCTCCACATCACCGGAGGCCGCCATCGGCGCGCGTGGGGAATTGGAGGGACCGAGGGAAGGCGGAGCGCAGTCGCATTGTTTAATACTATCCCACGGCCGGACGAAACAAAAGGCGTACTAGTGTTTTTTGCCAAAAAAAAAAGGAGTTGACTGTTGCCTCGACAGTTCTCCCTCACGTGGTTCTACAGTTCTTCTATTCGTGGTTTTGAAATTGAAAAGTAAAGCTTGTTGCTGCTTTGACTGCCCGGTGGCTGAAGGACTATCCATCCTTGGACCTGTTGGTTGGCTAAAAGAAAAACGGTAAACACAACGGCGGGCGACTGAGATTGATACCCAAATAATCTCCGGAAACTACAATAATAGTACTGCTGTTCAAACGGCTTGACGTGGACGGGCAAGTGTCGCTTTCAGCATCGTCGGCGAACGAACGATAGGTGTGGTCAAGTTCACACACACCGAGTCCACATCTAGAAGATGAGAACCAAATGTTCGCCATTTTTTCAACATTTTTTTTCTCCTTGCACGTCTCTCTTTCATCTGGATGTCTTGACTTGACTCCTTTTTCTTCTAACTGACCGTCAAGAAATGTTCTCGCAAAAAAAATAAGTTCTCATTTTCATCTCCATCTTTACCAATATAAAAAACACGAGTTAAGTTCCATCTAAATAACATCAGCCACATAATTCACTACCGAAGAAATGTTATTTGTTTGCTGAGTGTATTTCATCGGGTACTCAGTAAACAAACCCGACTAATAGAAAAAGGAGCATTAGCAGCGGCCAATCAAGACAGTTGTGACCAAGTTGGTCAAAGCCGTGTGTAATACATTCAGCATGGGCGGTTTACATTCCGGTGGACAACAAGGCGATTAGAAATGTGAAACCGTCTGTAACAAACATTAGAGGCGGTTTCTCTTTTCTAACCGCCTCAAATTTCTCGTCAGCGCAGGTGGTTTGTATTTCGCAACCGCCCGTGTCAGTTTAGTTCGTCTGGGTCATAGGCCTTGCTACTCTACTTTTCTTTCATTTCCCTTGCCCTTACCAATTCGACACCCAAACCCGAGCACCGACCACCTATTCGCACGTCCGCCATCTGCCCCCGTGCTCCGCCCTTCAGCGGCGGCGCGTGGGCTGATCGACCCATCCTAGATGACAAGGTGGTAGATCTTCCCCTCCGCGGTGGCACGGTGGAAGATCTGCTCATCCATGGGGGCGAGAGGAGGCTGATCCGCCCATCGGAAGCAACGCGGTGGAAGATCTGCCATCCAAGGTGGCGAGGTGGCTGATCCGTCCATCCTAGGCGACGTGGTTGAAGATCTGCCCATCCGAGGGGGTGAGGTGGCTGATCCGTCCATCCGAGGCGGTGTGGTGGAAGATCTGCCCATCCGAGGTGGCGCAGTAGCTCGACTGCCCATCGGCCGTGGCACGGTGCTACTTGTGAGCTGCGTTAGAATTTCCCCGAAGAGGAGAGGAGATGCAGTACAGTAGAGATAAACATATCCCTCAGTTAGAACCAAGGTTACCAATTCAGTAGGAGAATCACGCAAAGCCTCGTGAACAGCACCTGCACACGCAAAAGCAAATACTTACACCCAACGCAAACAAGAGGGTTGTCAATCCCTTTGGCGGTTACTTGCAAGGATTAAATATCGTAGTAGTAGATAGATAAATTACAAAGATAAAATAGAAATAGAAATAGAAATAGAAATAGAAATTTGCAGTAAGGTATTTTTGTGTTCTTATATATGATAAAAGTGGACACGGGGGCCATAGTTTTCACTAAAGGTTTCTCTCGAAAACATAGCATACGGTGGGTAAACAAATTATTGTTGGGCAATTGATAAAAAAAAGCATAGTTATGATAATATTCAAGGCAATGATCATGTATATAAGCATCACGTCTGAGACAAGTAGACCGACTCCTGTCTGCATCTACTACTATTACTCCACCCATCGACCGCTATTCAACATGCATCTAGGGTATTAAGTTAATAAAAACATAGTAGCGCCTTAAGCAAGATGACATGATGTAAACAAAATAAACCCAATCAATATGAATAAACCCCATTGTTTTATCCTTAATGGCAACAATACAAATACGTGTCTTGTCCCTTTCTGTCACTTGGATATAGAGCACCGCAAGATTGACCCATTACAAAGCACATCTCCCACTAAAGATAAATCAATCTAGTTTGCGAAACCAAACGGATAGATCGGAGAGAAATAAAAAGCTATAATAATCATGCATAATAAAGTTCAGAAAAGACTCAATTACATCTCATGAATATTCAGATCATAAACCCACAATTCATTGGATCCCAACGAACACACCGTAAAATAAGATTACATCGAGTAAAACTCCAAGAACATCGAGGAGAACATTGTATTGAAGATCAAAGAGAGAGAATAAGCCATCTAGCTACTAGCTATGGACCTATAGGTCTGTGGTCAACTACTCACGCATCACCAGAGGGCAGCAAGGATGATGTAGAAGCCCTTCGTGATCGATTCCCCCTCTGGCAGAGTATCGAAAAAGGCCTTCAGATGGGATCGGGGAAAAACAGAAAATTGCAGCGGCGGAAAATGTGTTTTGGGTGACTCTCTGTTGGTTTCCTGGTCTAAGAGAATTTATAAAGGTCGAATTAGGTTAGACGGAGCCATGGGAGGCCCACAAGGTAACTGGGCGCCCCCCACTCACTACAAGAAATATGTCAACTTGCGACCATCACTATTGGTCGCTGAATGGTCGTTGTTTTTCATTTGCGACCTTTTTGTGACCAAAAACAGATGGTCAAAAGCTGACCGTCTTTAATGGAAATTAATGACCTTCTTTGTGATAAGGTCGTTGAAGGCAACGACCAAAACAAAAGGCCGTTGATCCTACGACCTTCTGTTTTGGTCGCTAGCTGTCTGCCCAGGCCACGTCGGATCCGACGTGGCAAGCTGACGTGGCAAAATTGCGACCAAATGAAAAGGTCGTTGATAAGAATCAGCCCAGTCCAGTTCGGTGTTTTACATGGGCCGAATCCAACAATTCAGCCTTTCTATATATTTTTTTCCTGTCAATTTTTGGTCGACTTCATGGGCCAAGCCCAACAATTCAGGCTTTTTATTTCATGGGTCGTGGCCTTTTTGTACCAACAATTTTAGTTTTCTTTTTTTATAAAATGGGTCCACTAGTCAAACAGGTCCCACTTGTCAGGTTCTGATAAGTGGATCCCGGCTATTAGGCCAAGTAGTTAAATTGGCAAGCAGAAAACACACATGATACTTCAAATAACAATAGCCAGATTCAGTACAAGCCCTACAAATGACATGTACTACAAGCTGTAACATATACAGTACTTTACAAGTTCTACAAGTTACACGTAATACAAGCTTAGTTGATACAAGCTCTACAAGCATGGGAATCACAGTTACAAGCTCTACAAGTGTTTTCTTCTTCTGCATGTAGCTCCTTCAATAGCGATCAAATGCCGGACTCACTGGAGGGCCATAGTCAGGACTGGGCCTTCCACGGACGCCCTGTTACATGAATCCGCTGATAAGAATTAGAAAAACTGGAGCCAATATATTATGAACATTCCATTAAAAAAAAGGAGTAAAGGAGTAAAGGACATTCTTTGTTTCATCACGTTACAAAGGAGCAGCACAAACCACAACTTTACTCGACACACACACACACACATACACACATGAATATTAAGCTTAGTTCCAGCAACTATATCATGGTTTAACAGAGCATGTAATGAATGACAGTTCAATTTCACAGCCGGCCTCAGCATCATCAAACCACCATGCTTATGATCACAATCTAAGCATATCATCAAACAAAACCTACACAGATAAAGATCACGGCACACCAAGCCACAGGCGCACCAGCACTGGCATGAGATTCAACGCAACAGCGATGGGGCTACCACAACAGCATCGAAAACCCTAGAGAAAATACATAGTTGGTGCTGGAGGGACTGGTGAATTACCTCAATGGCGTACTTGATGGGTGATGATGGTCCTTCTCAAGGAAGTAGTTGTCGTCCACAGTTAAGAGGTTTCATACATTTGTCTACAACAATCAGCAAACCAGAAATCAGAACGAATACTTCAATCTCATAAGAAGTTTAAAAAAGACTATAGCAGGACCTAATTAATGCTGCGAATTATATTATGGATGCATACATTGTGATGCGAAAAATGATTAGATCATCATAAAACGACATTCAACATCTATGTAATAAATTGCTAACAAACCTATACAGGTCATCCATTGCTAACAAACCTATAAAGGAAGTAATAAATTGTACCCCCTAATAGAGACCAGGAATTGGGCCAAACAAGCTCGTGTTAACTGGCTACCATTCGAATCATAATTGTACCATGGCATAGAAAAGAATTCAGTAACCTCACTTCTACAAATTAACCTGATGCTGTTGTACTCCTACACCATTCAAGCTCATGGTCAGGATAAACAATACTAATAACCCATAGATAGCATGGTTAGAAGCAAGCAAACAGTTAATACTAGCTATCTTAAGGAACAGCAAAAAATAAATGTTGAGAACTATGGTACAATAAACATACAAGACATATGTCGTCCATGGAATCAGTGCATTGCTGTAGCAGATCACCAGGTATGGTGCCGTGCCGCATAATTGATTTCCTGAACTCAGTATGCTACACTTGTCTATCCCAAATCAGGGCTCATGAATCCTCATCAAAGTGTCAAATTTTACCTGAAGTAGGGTAGTGGCCACGGCAAAAACAACGTACAGGTCAATGATCTGCTGGGCACGAGAAGCACATCACGAACCCGGCAGTCGCGAGTGGCAGACAAAAAAAAATACTGCTAGGGAATCTGTACACGAATGAGGCATTGAGCAGCAAAATGAGATAGATATTCATGATCTTCACAGTATGAATCCAAATCCTACGGCTGATAGTGGCCCTTTTTATACTACAAATGACACCTATACACGACCATTGACACCGTTCAAGAATCACAACAGCACACTAAGAACAATGACAGGCTCTGCAAGCCTGTAACATACTGTACACGGCAATAGGAGCAAAAATCTAATAAATTCATTACAGGCTTGCCAATAAAAATAACAAGTTACCTACACACCAGGAAACATAACTTGAGAGGTTGAGATCAAGGCCTATCAACTACATCATATATATATGCATTAATAAACAAGGCCATATGGACCAATGCATCATAATTATCAGTTTTAAACACTACAGGACCAGAAAGTAGGTGATGCTTCAAATTTCAAAACTCAAACATTCATGATTAATAGTAGCAATTTAATCTTACTAAACATAGGGGCATGTACAACATGAGAGCACACTACAGCCAGAACTTACAGCCAGACCTTCCTGGAATTTTATGCACAATAGCAGCAGATTAGCTATATGAACATAATCAAATAACCCATAACTAACAATACCAGAATTTTATGCATCATGAATGAAGAAATCAAAATAGGATGCTTTGCTTTACTAGTGTGCGGAGGAAAAGCAAAAGCAGCAGCACATGCTTTTCCTATTTGCTTTGCTTTCCTATTAGCATCTCCGGTCAATAAAAAAGGATGCAGCAAGTGATTACATTGACCCCGATTCAAATATTTTAAGTACTGGACAATCATTTCACGCAGCCATTCATAAACATACTACTACAAGGGAACTACAACTTTTAATTTTTAAGCATAATGTTTAAGTACGTAAACTTTTCTCCAGAGTCCCTACACACTACTACTCAACTACTGTATGTGTGTAGTACTATGTCAGTAAGTAGCAGAGGAGATTTAAAAGGAAGGACCATGTGTGTGTATGTAGAAAACACACACAAGAAACACTGAATATGATCTATTTAGTCTGACAGGTTCAGTTACGGACAACTCTGGAAAACATGTACTACTATATGCTTCTCTGCCACAAGTGCCGAGATTATCTGTGGGATTTTGGTGAACACCTCTTTAACTAGGCAGACGTTGTATTTTTTACAGTACAAAATCCTATCTTCTTTACATTACATGTAGCCGTCGTCCGTTGCTCTGTAGCTGCTGCGGAGTTGCCAGCACGAAACAGAGCAAACATATATTTGCATTTCAGAGGGCCGGACAATGTTAATATCAGGGGTGAAACGATACCAAAAGTATACATGGAATATGGTCCAGTCGATCAACCATACTTTTAAAAGCTTACTTATTATACACTACTACCGGGCAGTCCTTGGGATTTCAAACAAGCAGAAACTCCATCTACAACTAACTACAAGATCTAACAGCAGAACCTACCTTTGCATAACCAAAAGTACATGCATTAATTCAAGCTAACAACTGACAAGAAACAGAGACTTGATGGCAGCAGGATCATCTTCCACTTGAGAAACTGGCTGGAGGAGAAAAGGATGATTAGACGTGAATATGGATATAAGTGCACATCAACTGCTTTTGCATAAGCACACCATATATATACCTTGATGTTTCAAGGTCGGTGTCTTGCCGTGGACTCACAATCCACATCCAATAGCCCACCATCTCATATATACATCCAAACCATAAAAATAGCGGTCAAACAGCAAGGTAGTGCAAAGAAATTATGCTAGCAGAGACTCTTTTCAGACTATCTGCTAGCATAATCATCATAACTCAAAAGAACTTGACGCTGAAGACACATAATTTCTGCATTACCATTGTGGCGTCCTGATGTAAACCTTCCAGTAGCTTGTCCTCTCTTAGATGACTGCTCTTCTTCCCTACATGCAATGCACCATTAAATATGATCATTAGAGAGGGTGCCAAAAAATCTAGCTGCTGATATATGCGAGAGAAGGGAATGCTGTATTCTAACCATTTGAGTTCAGCTGCATCAATCACAGCTGCGATTGCAGCATCTTCATCGTTCACTTTTGTCGAGGAACAAGATCTTGAGACCGATTCAGTAACCACTGATCTGTTTGAAGCTATAGAACCATCTTCACACAACAAGATCGTAGCGACCTGCAAAAAAAGCATGGATCAGATGGGGAGATGGAGAAGAAGAAGAGAATAGAAGGGGAGGAGCAAGTGATGAACCTGAGATGGTGCTGCTCCTCTTAGACGAAACCTGAGATGGTATGCATCGACGCAGAATCTTCTCCATGGCCGGTCCTTTCCTTCATAAAACCAGATCAGACCTCTTCATGAACCTACAAAAAAACGAACGCATGCATCAGATTGGGGGAAGATGAGAGGAAGGAGAAGAGAAGGGGAGGAGGAGCGATGCGTACCTTGCTGGCTTGCGTCGGCGCAGTCGCGTCATGGTGGCCGGCGCTCTGCCGCCATCGCAAACCCTAGGCCACAAACGCGACGGGTCTGACGAGCTCGACGGCACGCCGCGCATCGTGCGACGCATGCGCACGCCGGTGAGAAAGCCAGCCACGACGCCGTCATCGTCGCCGGTGGGGAGCAGATGGCGGCGGGGTCGCGCGCTTGACCGCAGCTGTTGGGGCACGGCGGCGTGGTCTAGCTCGGGAGAGGAGGCACTGGCCTAGAGGATCGATACCAAGGCTGTTTCGCGCCGAATAAAGAGAGGAGGAGGAGGAGCGGGGCTGCGGGCCACGGTGCGAGTGGCCATCGGAGATGGCCGGGATCTGCTAGCGACGGTGGCGGCCTAAAGGGGATCGGGAGGTGGTTCAGTGGGAGAGAGAGGCCAGGAGAGAGAGTGGAAGGGAAGGGCATCTGGCTCGGGGCAGTGCAAACTATGGGACGATGGCGGCGAGGCGGAATCGATGGGAAACTAGGGGATGTTGGGCGAAATCGATGGGGGCGGGGCCGGCGGCGGCGGCGGCGCATGAAGAAACTGGGAAAGGAATTAGGGTTAGGCCTCGCAAGGGTCCGATCTGAAAATTTGAGGCCGCGCGGTCATTTCCAAAGTTTTCCCTCCATCCCCTCATTTCCATACTTACATGTGCACCTTACACTCAAGTGGCTGCAGGTAGCTCCGGCCTCTTCCTAACCCCACGGCATAGTCTAATTGGCAAGTGGCTGGTTTGTTATCTAAGAAAATACTTATTTAGTGTTAATAAACTTGTTGCAATGACTGCCATTCTTTAATAAAAATATTTCCATTTTTCTATTTGATTTGAGTTGGAAAATATCAAAGACCTACATTTAGCAGTTTAATTGCAAAAATATCAAGAATTTTGGTGAATACATTTTGGTCAATTATCGAAAGTAAATCAAAGTAAAAATACAATTGTGTGACAGGTTGTTCCTAAAATTGGAAACACAATTTCCTCAAAATAAATCAAGCTAGAAATACCATTTGAATCCATTTTGAAAAGAGATCCAGAGAATATGGAAACAATGTCAAAAAAATGTTATTTCCTTTGCACAGAGATGAATCTTGACATGACAAGTTGTGTTGCCAAGAAAAATAACAAACTTGAAATGACCAAGGTCACGAGCAAACAGGAGGAGGGGTAAAGCAAAGAGTGCAGCGAGAGGAAGCTGTGGGACCTACCAAATATTTGTTGCAAAATTGGACCAAATCATTTTTCTAAAATATTAGGCCATATTTAATGTACAATTGACAAAATGGTTGGGTGTCAGAAGTTTTGATCCACCTCTCGTGAAAAAGACAAATTTTCGCCGATTCAGATGGAAGTGGGTCAAATTTGAACTGCAGCTGCCTCATAGTTTGCTCATGATTTTTTTGAAAAAACATTTCTAGGTACAAAAGTATCTATTTCATTAGAGAAACACCAAAAGTTTTCCAAGATTCAACCACTAGCTAGGAACAGTCATGCCCGCCATTTTGACCGCATTTTGAAATGGACATGAAAAATAAAAAAAATAAAAAAATTGGAAAACCTTCGCATTGTGTCATTATATGTGTCCAAGTTACCAGGAAAAATAATAAACTTGTAATACGGTAATTGTTTTCAAAAAGTGTTCTCAGAAATGAGCTATCGTGTGTGGAGATTCATGGCTTTCAAGCCAAATGATCAATCTTATGGTAGCATTCATGGCATAGTTTGTTCAAATGATCTCATATCATGCACAAGTGTGCATATTGGAATGGCAAACAATGTTGCCTAAGAAAGTTTTCATTTTTTTTGGACAAAAAATACATTTTCCATTTTTCGAGTGCCCAAAATGAGGTTTTTTTGTGAAGGACCTACCATATATTTGTTGCAAAATTGGACCAAATCAATTTTCTAAAATATTAGGCCATATTTAATGCACAATTGACAAAATGGTTGGGTGTCAAAAGTTTTGATCCACCTCTCATGAAAAAGACAAATTTCCACCGATTCATTAGGAAATGGGTCAAATTTGAACTGCAGCTGCCTTATAGTTTGCTCTTTATTTTTTTTTCCAAAAATCGTTTCTAGTTATATAAGTATCTATTTAATCAGAAATACATGGTTTGGTGGCGATACGTTGAGGTTTGGACGGTGGCCGAGGGCCCCAACTCCAGAGCGCGTAAACTCGCATGCCCGCCGCGTGGTCACAGCGTGACCATGGTGTTGCCATGCGTTCTGGGCGGCCTAGGCATGTCTAGTGGGTTGGGAACTCCGCAGGTAGGTGCTAGGAATAAAATGATAACAGAAGATTCTCACGAGGAGACCGAACTATGCTCAAACATGAATTAGCAGCCAAGTGTTTGATTAACGGTATGGAAAATGCACATAGCCAATGGGCGTGAGTTTTGGCTGAGGATGATCATCTACTAAGAAGACTGTCTTCACAAATTTTCAGCTCAAATGGAGGAGCCTAGGTGGTACTTGCTTTGCAAAGTACCCCACTGGACAAAAATATGAATGTTGAAGCTGGGCTCAAAATCATGAATAGATTGAGCTGAAATTTGGTGGAGGATAGTTATTTGTGCATAGGAAAGCACTGTAGAAAATTGATACCATTTGGACATGCCAAAGTGGTACTTCCTTCACAATGCTCTTCTCTGGACAGAAACTTGGGAAAATTAGTGATAGAAATTGGATAAATGAAATGAGCTCAAATTTGGTGTAGGTAAGTTAAATATGTATGGTCATGCCCTGGTAAATTTTCAGAAATAATGAAGGAATATATAATATAGTTTCTTTACAAATTGAAAATATGACAAGAATAAAAGATTGGATGATGAGCTCACATCGTTTGTTTAATACAGCTCAAATTTTGTGGATAGTGATTATTTGAGCATATGGAAGATTTAAAAAAAAATAAGATCATTTGGATAAGCCTAGCTAGTACTTACTTCACAAAGCTTCTCTTTGGATAGAAACTTTGGAAATTTTCTGAGGAAGATTTACTAGGAAAATGGAGCTGAATATTATCATGTGGCAATGATTTGGGTATGGAAGAGTGCCCAAAAATTTTGAGGGCAATAGGAGGGGTCTAGATAATACTTACTTTGCAATGTGCCAATCTGGACATAAAATAGAAATTGAACCTAGGGTCACATAGATAATTTGATTGAGCTGCAATTTGGAGGGTGATAATTTGGGCATATTCAGGAACTATATAAATTTCATGTCATTTGGATATATAAAAATGGTACTTCCTTCACAATGCTCTCCACTGAACATAAAATTGGGAAAAATATTGAGGGAAAATGGTTAAATGAAATGAGCTAAAATTTGGTGGAGGGAGATTCTATGCACAGGGTCATGTCCTGGTAAATTTTCAGAAATTATAAAGCAATATAAAATATAGTTGCTTCACAAACTAAAAATATTATCAGAAACAAAGATTGGATGGTGATCTCTCATGGATTGTTAGATGGGGCTAAAATTTTGTGGAGAGCCATGATATGGGCATATAGATTGTGTGGCAAAAATTCAACTCATTAGGATATGCATAGCTAGTACTTCCTTCACAAAGCTTCTAGGTGGACAAAAACTTTGGAAATTTGCCGAGGAAGATTTACTGGGCAAATGGAGCTGAATTTTGTCACGAGGCAATGATTTGGATAGGAAAGAGTGCCCAAAAATTTTGAGGGCAATCAAGAATATATAAATAGCACTTCCTTCACAAAGTGCTATTCTGAACAGAATAGGAAAATGAATATTGTTGAATTATTTTTGAACTAGGCAAGGAAGGTTTTTGACATATTTGACGAAGATATGACCCAAAAAATTTATGAGATTTTTTTGGGAATTTTAGGAATAACAGAAATATAGGTTGCTTCACAACCTAGGGCAAAAATTGACACATGGACATGACACATATGCAAAACTGATGAGGTGGCGCCTAGTTAGAGCAATCCACCACAATTTACAAGGTTATGACCATATATATTGGTCGTGATTAGCTAGAAATAAGGCAGCGGACCAGTGCTGTCTGCTTTACGACCATTTCGTGTAAGGAAATTACGACATTTCTGACCAAAATAGTTGTTATAGTTTAGGATTTGGAGCCCTCCGAACAGCTTACGACCAATTGGTCTCAAATGGTCGTAGATTTACGACCATTTCTTCTAGGGTCACTGACAGAAGGTCATAAGTTGACATATTTCTTGTAGTGACTGGGTGCGCCCTGTTGCCTTGCCGTCTCCTCGTTTGCCTTCTGGTCTCCTCCCGAAACTTCTAGAGTCTCTCTTGTCTAGAAAAAATCATAAAAGAAATTTGTAGCGTTTGAACTTCCTTTGGTACTGATTCCTGGAAAACCAAAAACAAGCAAAAAAGAGCAACTGACACTGGCACTGGGTTAATAGGTTAGTCCCAGAAAAGATATAAAATACGACAAAAAGTTATATAAAACATCCAAGATTGATACTATAATAGTATGGAACAATAAAAAATTATAGATACATTGGAGACGTATCGGGCATCCCCAAGCTAAATTAAATACAGAATTTTTGATGTGGAATGCTATCTAACATGTTCATCATGTAATCTTTATTTTATGGTATGAAAATTAAGATCTGAATGATTCAAAGCAATATTCTATAATTTGATAGAAGACATCAATACCCAGGCATACCAACAAACAATCATGCCTTTTAAAATAAAAATGCTAAAGAATGCTATCCCTACAAAATTATATAGTCTTGTCATGTGATGCGGCTTGAACTACGTCGGTATTTCCCCAAAGAGGAAGGGATGATGCAGCACAGCTACGGTAGGTATTTCCCTCAGTGATGAGACCAAGGTTATCGAACCTGTAGGAGAACCACGTAACACCACATAAACAGCTGATAACCCACAAGTATAGGGGATCGCAATAGTTTTCGAGGGTAGAGTATTCAACCCAAATTTATAGATTCGACACAAGGGGAGCCAAAGAATATTTGTAAGTATTAGCAGCTGAGTTGTTATCTGCAGCAAAGTGATCAGTAGGAAAGTAGTGTGATAGTTTTGATAATAGTAGCAGCAGCAATAGTAACGGTAACGGTGACAGCAGTAATTTTGTACCAAGTGCAGCAGTAACGATAGCAGTAGTAACTTAGCAAGAACAATATAAGAGAAATTCGTAGGCATTGGATCGATGATTTGTTGGATGATATTCATCATGTGACAGTTATAACCTAGGGCGATAAGGCACTAGCTCCAGTTCATAAATATAATGTAGGCATGTATTTCGTAAATAGTCATACGTGCTTATGGAAAGAACTTGCATGCCATCTTTTGTCCTACCCTCCCGTGGCAGCGGGGTCCTATTGGAAACTAAGGGATATTAAGGCCTCCTTTTAATAGAGAACCGAAACAAAGCATTAACACACGGTGAATACATGAACTCCTCAAACGACGGTCATCACCGGGAGTGGTCCCGACTATGGTCACTCCGGGGTTGCCGGATCATAACATGTAGTAGGTGACTATAACTTGCAAGATCAGATCTAGAATATAGATATAATGGTGATAACATAAACGGTTCAGATCTGAAATCATGGCACCCAGGCCCAAAGTGACAAGCATTAAGCATGGCAAAGTCATAGCAACATCAATCTCAGAACATAGTGGATACTAGGGATCAAGCCCTAACAAAACTAACTAGATTACATGATGAATCTCATCCAACTCCTCACCGACCAGTGAGCCTACGAAGGAATTACTCACTGCTGGTGGGGAGCATCAAGGAATTGGCGATGGAGAAGGGTTGGTGATGACGAAGAACGAAGATCCCCCTCTCCGGAGCCCCAAACGGACTCCAGATCTGGCCTCTCGATGAAGAATAGGAATTGATGGCGGCTCCGTCTTGTGGAACGCGATAATTCTTTCTCCCTGTTTTTTTAGAAATATAGGATTTTGTAGAGTCGGTTTCAGGGTTTGCGGGGCCACCAGATGGGGACAACCCACCTGGGCGCGCCTGGAGGGGGGCGCGCCCTGGTGGGTTGTGCCCACCCAGGTGCCCCCCTCCGGTGGTTCTTGGCTACAGAAATTCTCTTTATTGATATAAAAAATCCTCGCAAAGTTTCGTTCCATTTCGAGAACTTTTATTTCTGCACAAAAACAACACCATGGTAGTTCTGCTGAAAACAGCGTCAGTCCGGGGTTAGTTTCATTAAAATCATGCAAATTAGTCAACAGCTCCTGCACACAAAGAACAAATACTTGCAACCCAACGTAAGAGAGGGGTTGTCAATCCCTCACGGGTAAAAAGATAGGTAAAATTATAGTAGATTGGATAAATAGATCTCGTCGGAATGCGAGACAAAATAAATAACGATAAATTGCAGCAAGGTATTTTTGTATTTTTGGTTTAATAGATCTGAAAATAAAAGCAAATAAAAATAGATTGCGAAGGCAAATATAAAGGAGAGAGCCGGGGGCCGTAGATTTCACTAGTAGCTTCTCTCAATAAAAATAGCATACGGTGGGCAAACAAATTACTGTTGGGCAATTGATAGAACTTGAAATAATCATGATGATATCCAGGCAATGATCATTATTTAGGCATCACATCCAAGATTAGTAGACCGACTCCTGCCTGCATCTACTACTATTACTCCACACATCGACCGCTATCCAGCATGCATCTAGTGTATTAAGTTCATGGAGAAACGGAGTAATGCAATAAGAATGATGACATGATGTAGACAAAATCTATTTATGTAGAAATAGAACCCATCTTGTTATCCTTAATAGTAATGATACATACGTGTCGGTTCCCCTTCTGTCACTGGGATCAAGCACCGTAAGATCGAACCCATCACAAAGCACCTCTTCCCGTGGCAAGAAAAATCGATCTAGTTGGCCTAACTAAACCAAAGATTCGAAGAAGAAATATGAGGCTATAAGTAATCATGCATATAAGGGATCAAAAGACTCAAATAACTTTCATGGATAAAAACATAGATCTGATCATAAACTCAAAGTTCATCGGATCCCAACAAACACACCGCAAAAAGAGTTACATCAAATAGATCTCCAAGAGACCATTGTATTGAGAATCAAAAGAGAGAGAGGAAGCCATCTAGCTACTAACTACGGACCCGTAGGTCTACGATGAACTACTCACGCATCATCGGAGAGGCACCAATGAGGATGATGAACCCCTCCGTGATGGTGTCTAGATTGGATCTGGTGGTTCTAGAACTTGCGGCAACTGAAATTGATTTTCGTCGACTCCCCTAGGGTTTCTGGAATATTGGGGTATTTATAGAGTAAAGAGGCGGTGCGGGAGGCCACCGAGGTGGGCACAACCAACCTGGGCGCTCTGGCCCATCTGGTGTCTTCTGGTCCCAAAAAAATCCACAAAAAGTTTCGCTGCATTTGGACTCCGTTTGGTATTGATTTTCTGCAAAGTAAAAAAAAACAAGCAAAAAACAGCAACTGGCACTGGGCACTATGTCAATAGGATAGTCCCAAAAAATTATATAAAGTTGCTATAAAATGATTGTAAAACATCCAAGAATGATAATATAACAGCATGGAATAATAAAAAATTATAGATACGTTGGAGACGTATCAGCATCCCCAAGCTTAATTCCTGCTCGTCCTTGAGTAGGTAAATGATAAAAACAGCATTTTTGATGTGGAATGCTGCCTAACATGTTCATCACACATTCTTTTCTTTGTAGCATGGACATTTGGACTTTTATATGATTCAAAGCAATAGTCTAGTTTTGACATGAAGATTTCAATACTCAAGCATATCAACAAGAAACTATGTCTTTCAAAATATCAACGCTAAAGCAAGTTATCCCTAGCCCATTATGCTCAATCATTGATCCATTCATGAAACACACTCGCATATTAGCTACACCCAATGCTCAAGTACAATCATAGTGCCCCCTAGTTGGTGCTTTATAAGAGAAGATGGAGACTCAAGTAAAAATAAAAATTGCATAAAGTAAATAGAAAGGCCCTTCGCGGAGGGAAGTAGGGATTTGTAGAGGTGCCAGAGCTCAAAGCTAAAAAGATAGAGATAAAACATTTTGGGTGGCATGCTTTTCCTGTCAACGAAAACGATTGAGTAGTTCCCAATACTTTCCATGCTAGATATATCATAGGCGGTTCCCAAACAGAAAATAAAGTTTATTCCTTGTTCCACCATACTTTCACATTCCATGGCTAACCGTATCAACGGGTGCCTTCGATACCAAAACTTTCCAAGGAATTTATTATTTGACAACATAAAGTAAATTCATTTTTTATTTCGGGACTGGGCATCCCTAATACTTTTGCCGTACTCTCGTGCAATGACAAGTGAATAAACACTCATCTTGAGAATAACACATCTAACATGGAAAAATATCAGCCACCCTCTACCGTTTCATGAGCGGTACGAGCACACAAAAGAGAAATTTATTTTGAAAATTAGAGATGGCACATACAAATTTGTTTAGAACGGCAAAAGAATACCGCATATAGGTAGGTATAGTTGACTCATGTGGCAAAAACCGGTTTAAAGGATTTTGGATGCACAAGTAGTGATCATACTTAGTGCAAATGAAGGCTAGCAAAAGATTGACAAGCATCCAACCAAGAAACAAAAAATCTCATAAGCGAGCATTAAGCATAACTAACACCGAATAATGCACCACAAGTAGGATGTAATTTCATTGCATAACTATTGACTTTTGTGCTTGCATAGGGAATCACAAACCTTAACACCAATATTCTTACTACAGCATAATTACTCATGACTCACATATTATATCGACATATCGCAAAACTATTACAAATAATTGATGTCCACTACGCAACCTTTCTCCTTGTAGACGTTGTTGGGCCTCCAAGTGCAGAGTTTTGTAGGACAGTAGCAAATTTCCCTCAAGTGGATGACCTAAGGTTTATCAATCCGTGGGACGCGTAGGATGAAGATGGTGTCTCTCAAACAACCCTGCAACCAAATAACAAAGAGTCTCTTGTGTCCCCAACACACCCAATACAATGGTAAATTGTATAGGTGCACTAGTTCGGCAAAGAGATGGTGATACAAGTGTAATATGGATGGTAGAAATAGGTTTTTGTAATCTGAAAATATAAAAACAGCAAGGTAGCAAGTAGTAAAAGTGAGCGAAAACGGTATTGCAATGCTTGGAAACAAGACCTAGGGTTCATACTTTCACTAGTGCAAGTTCTCTCAACAATGATAACATAATTGGATCATATAACAATCCCTCAATGTGCAACAAAGAGTCACTCCAAAGTCACTAATAGCGGAGAACAAACGAAGAGATTATTGTAGGGTACGAAACCACCTCAAAGTTATTCTTTCTGATCGATCTATTGGGCTATTCCTATAAGTGTCACAAACAGCCCTAGAGTTCGTACTAAAATAACACCTTAAGATACACATCAACCAAAACCCTAATGTCACCTAGATACTCCAATGTCACCACAAGTATCCGTCGGTTTGATTATACGATATGCATCACACAATCTCAGATTCATCTATTCAAACCAACACAAAGAACTTCAAAGAGTGCCCCAAAGTTTCCACCGGAGAGTCAAGACGAAAACGTGTGCCAACCCCTATGCATAAGTTCACAAGTTCACAGAACCCGCAAGTTGATAACCAAAACATACATCAAGTAGATCACATGAATATCCCATTGTCACCACAGATAAGCACATGCAAGACATACATCAAGTGTTCTCAAATCCTTAAAGACTCAATCCGATAAGATAACTTCAAAGGGAAAACTCAATCCATTACAAGAAGGTAGAGGGGGAGAAACATCATAAGATCCAACTATAATAGCAAAGCTCGCGGTACATCAAGATCGTGCCAAATCAAGAACACGAGAGAGAGAGATCAAACACATAGCTACTGGTACATACCCTCAGCCCCGAGGGTGAACTACTCCCTCCTCGTCATGGAGACTGCCGGGATGATGAAGATGGCCACCGGTGATGATTTCCCCCTCCGGCAGGGTGCCAGAACAGGGTCCCGATTGGTTTTTCGTGGCTACAGAGGCTTGCGATGGCGGAACTCCCAATCTAGGTTATGTTCTGGAGGTTTTGGGATTTATAGGAGGTGTTGGCGTCGGGGACAAGACAAGGGTGTCCACGAGTCAACCACCAGGTCGGAGGGCGCGCCCGGGGGGGGGGGGGGGGGGGTAGGGCACGCCCTCCACCCTTGTGGAGGCCTCATGGCTCTTCTCCGAAATCTTCTCGTTCCAGTATTTTTTATATTTTCCAAAAATATTCTCCGTAAATTTTCAGGTCAATTGGACTCCGTTTGATATTCCTTTTCTGCGAAGCTCAAAAACAAGGAAAAAAACAGAAACTGGCACTGGGCTCTAGGTTAATAAGTTAGTCGCAAAAATCATATAAAATAGCATATAAATGCATATAAAACATTCAAGATAGATAATATAATAGCATGGAACAATAAAAAATTATAGATACGTTGGAGATGTATCAAGCATCCCCAAGCTTAATTCCTGCTTGTCCTCGAGTAGGTAAATGATAAAAACAGAATTTTTGATGTGGAATGCTAGCAAGTGCATATGTTTGATCAATGATAATTTCAATCACTTTTTCTAGCATCATTTTATATCATAACAGTAGCTCATATCATAAAATTTTCATGATCAAGTAACAAGCTATTCACATGTTTAAAGCATAGATCATAAACTTTCTTGAAAACTAACAAACTATGTTCTCAGTCATCAAACAATTGCAATTCATCTTATTTTCAGGAAGGGTCTATGTAAGAGCTTTGATTTAGCAAATCCCACATACTCAACTATCATATAGTCTTCCATGATTGCTACCACTCAAAGCATATTTTTAGAACAAATAGCATCCATCGAACACAGAGAAAGATAGGGGCTTAGTGTTTCGCCTCCCAACTTATTTATCATATAGATAATTGTCAACAATAATAATTCATGATCAAATATATTTGAATGGCCATATATGCTTAGATCTTTCCCCACCACATGATGCTTGCCAACTAAAGGATAGGTTGGAATGAGAAGGAATACTACTGACTCTTGCATAAAAGTAAAAGATAGGCCCTTCGCAGAGGGAAGCAGGGATTTGCAGAGGTGCCAGAGCTCGAAGCTTTTAAAACAGAGATGAAAATAATTTCGAGAGGTATGCTTTCATTGTCAATATAACAACCAAGATTTCTCACTATCTTCCATGGTAGACACTCTCTCGTGATAACAACCAAGATTTCTCACTATAATTTTGTTTTTGATCTTTTGATCATAGGACTAGGCATCCCAATTACCAGCCACTCTCTCGTGAATGATAAGTGAATAAACACTCATCGTGAGAATAACCCACCTAGCATGGAAGATACTGACATCCCCTAGTTGCTACATGAGCGATTTAGGCATACAAAACAGATTATTATTTGAAGGTTTAGAGTTTGGCACATGCAAATTTACTTGGAACGGCAGGTAAATAGCGCATATAGGTAGATATCATGGACACTCATGGAAGAAACTTGGTTCAAGTATTTTGGATGCGCAAGCAGTATTCCCGCTTAGGACAGAAATTTAGGCTAGCAAAAGATTCTAAATAGCAAGCACCACATGTTGGAGGATCCATAACAATATAACTTCTATACAAATATACCCAAGCATAACTCATCATGTTGTCTTCCTTGTCCAACTTCAAATAATTTGATCAAGTTTGAATATAATTAATGGGGCTCACAATCATAGAAGATGTCCAAGATAGTATATTTATATGTGAAACCTCTCTTCCTTCAATATTCTTTCATGCATTGTTCAAGTGACCAATACTATGTTTGCTAACTTTTAATAAATTTACCACCTCTACTTCTTAAATGTAAAGTCATTACTCCCCATGGAATAAGCATATGAAACATATATAAATTCATATTCATGTTATTCAATTCATTCAACCATTTACTCATAGGATATAAGTGAAGCACGTGGGTAAATGACAAACTACTCCAAAAAGACATAAGTGAAGATCAATGAGTAGTCAAATAATTAAGTAGCTATGTGAAGACTCTCTCTCTCATAAA
Source organism: Thinopyrum elongatum (assembly GCA_011799875.1). Lineage (NCBI taxonomy): Eukaryota > Viridiplantae > Streptophyta > Magnoliopsida > Poales > Poaceae > Thinopyrum > Thinopyrum elongatum. Next base: position 38,681,089 of record CM022303.1, on the reverse strand, counting down.
TAAAATTTCAGATCTTAAGTACTTTATTCAAACAGGAAGCAAAAAAAAATTACATTGCAAGGATAGCACATATCATGTGAAGAAGCAAAAACTTAGGCTCAACCGATACTAACCGATGATTGTTGATGATGAAAGGTGGGATGCCAACCGGGGCATCCCCAAGCTTAGATGCTTGAGACTTCTTGAAATATTAATTAGGGATGCCTTGGGCATCCCCAAGCTTGAGCTTTTGTGTCTCCTTAATTCCTCTCATATCATGGTTTCCCGGAATCTTAAAAACTTCATGCACACAAAACTCAACAAGAACTTGTGAGAAAAGTTAGTATAAATCAAATGCAAAACCTTATCATTCTCTACTGTAGCAAATCACTAAAATTATTATTTAACATTGCATACTAAATGCCTCTGCATATTTAATACTCCTATCCTCGAATAGAATCATTAAACAAGCAAACATATGCAAACAATGCAAACATAACAGCAATATGTCTAAACAGGATAGTCTGTAAAGAGTGCAATTGTACTGATACTTCCCTAACTCTAAAAATTCTGAAAAATTACCACACTGTAAAAAAATTGTTGTTACTCATTGTGTAAAAGTTTCAAGATTTTACCACGTTATGACTTTCCATAAGAAATTCAGACAATGATAGAAAACTTTCTGTTTTCAAAACAGCAACATAAAGACATGTAAAATAAGCATGGTAAAGGCTATACTTGACCTTTTATTGAACTAAAAGATACAAAACATTACTCTAAATAACAGCAAGCAAATACTAATAAAATAAAATGATGCTCCAAGCAAAACTCATATCATGTGATGAATAAAAATATAACTCCAAGTAAGGTTACCGATAATGTTGGAGATGAATGAGGGGATTCCATCCGGGGCATCACCAAGCTTAGTTGCTTGGATCTTCCTTGAATATTACCTTGGGGTGCCTTGGGCATCCCCAGGCTTAGGATCTTGTCACTCCTTATTCTCCTCGTATCGATATCTCACTCAAAACTTGAAAACTTCAATCAAACAAAACTTAACGGAACTTCGTGAGATGCGTTAGTATGATAAAACAAATCATTCACTTTGGTACTGTCAAGACAAGATTCATAACTTTTCTCACATGATGACTACTGTACCCTATCATTTATACAATTTATATTGAGCAATATAAGCCATATAAACTAGGAAACAAGCAAACTATGCATCAAAAACAGAATCTGTCAAAAACAGAACAGTCTGTGAATATCTCAATTAAGATCATACTAATGTTACTTGAAAAATTCTAAAAAATTAAGATAACGTATAAAATTTGTATACCAATAAACTGTAAAAAATTCATATTTTTTCCACGCTTCAGTGAATTTAAACAATTCTGGGACTGGGCGCAAAAGTTTCTGTTTTTGCACAGAATCAAGTCAACTATCAACCACACTATCCCAAAGGCTTTACTTGGCACTTTATTGAAACAAAAGCTATAAAACATGATTACTACAGTAGGTTAATCATGTGAATACACAAAAACAGTAGGGGTAAATATTGGGTTGTCTCCCAACAAGCGCTTTTCTTTAATGCCTTTTAAGCCAGGCATGATGATTTCAATGATGCTCACATAAAAGAAAAGAATTGAAACATAAAGAGAGCATCATGAAGCATATGACTAGCACATTTAAGCCTAACCCACTTTCTATGCATAGGGATTTTGTGAGAAAATAACTTATGGGAGCAACAATCAACTAGCATAGGAAGGCAAAACAAGCATAACTTCAAGATTTTCAACACATAGAGAGGAAACTTGATATTATTGCAACTCCTACAAGCATATATTCCTCCCTCATAAAAAATTTCAGTGGCATCATGAATGAATTCAACAATATAACCATGACATAAAGCATTACTTTTGTGATGCACAAGCATATAAATTTTACTACTCTCCACATTAGCAAAATTCTTCTCATTTAGAATAGTGGGAGCAAACTCAACAAAATAACTATCATGTGAGGCATAATCGAATTGAAAATTAAAATCATGATGACAAGTTTCATGGTTATCATTATTCTTTATAGCATACATGTCATCATAATAATCATCATAGATAGCAACTTTGTTCTCATAATCAATTGGAACCTCTTCCGAAATAGTGGAATCGTCACTAAATAAAGTCATGACCTCTCCAAATTCACTTTCATAATTATCACAATAAGATTCAACACCCTCCAAAATAGTGGGATCATTACTTCCTAAAGTTGACACTCTTCCAAACCCACTTTCATCAATATAATCATCATAAATAGGAGGCATGCTATCATCATAATAAATTTGCTCATCAAAACTTGGAGGACTAAAAATATCATCTTCATTAAACATAGCATCCCCAAGCTTGGGACAAACATTAATTGCAGCAAATAAATTTTCAAACATGTCATTCTCATCAAACATAGCATCCCCAAGCTTGGGCCTTTGCATATCATAAGAATAATTACTCTCATCATTAATAATATGAATAGCACAAATAGTATAGCAATTATTATCATCACAACTTTCTAAGTTGGTGCCAAAAAGATTTTCAAGATTATAACAAGCATCATTACTTTTCCAATCATAATCATCACAATGAGTAATAGGCATAACGAAATCATCCTCAATAATTTCTTCGGACATAGTACCATAAGGTAAAGAATCAATATCATCATCAAGTATATCATCATCCACATCTATTTTTGATTCACTCTCATGAGGCATAACAATAATAGGAGCAACATCATTTGGGAGAGGTACCTTTTTATCTTTGCTTTTCCGTCTTTTCTTTTTCTTCTTCATGTCATGTGTGGGTTTAATCAACCTTTTTGAGCTCCTTATTGATGAAATTGGTTGAATAAAAAGCTCCTCCTCATTACCTGATTCATCTTAAGAAAAAATAGGAGGATATCGGGAAACCTCTTCCCCTTCGTTAGTATTCTCTTCATCTTCTATTTGTTTTCTTGTCTTTAAGTAATTGGCAATATAAGGATTCTCAATGCAATTTACCGCACAATACATATAAATTTCCTCTAGATCAAAAGCAAGAAATCTCTCAAGGTTATATTCTGGAATGCCCTTAGTTATACGTTTCGTTTCTTCATAACCCAGAAGCAAACTAAGTTCATTATGATGCGCAAGGGAAATCAAGTCATCACACGATTCGATCATGAAACAATTTACATTCGAGATTTAAATGACCATATTCATTGCAAAGTTCACAAGGATGGCTAAAAATATTAAAATTTTCAGCACAAACAACTAGCCACTCTTGCAACCATTTAGTTTATAAATACTTATGCCTCTTGCAGAATCTATCTTCCCTATTTGGTAAGTAACAACAAACTCTATGCACTCCACAAAAATTGACATGCTTATAAGAGAAATTTTTATCATGACTAGTGCAATCATCATTAGTACTATGGATATTCAAAGAATTCATACTAACAACATTGCAATCATGCTCATCATTCAAAGATTGTATGCCAAACATTTTATTGCATTCTTCTTCTAACACTTTGGCACAATTATCGGAATCCTTATTTTCACGAAAGACATTAAAAAGATGAAGCATATGAGGCAACCTCAATTCCATTTTTTTTGTAATTTTCTTTTATAAGCTAAACTAGTGATAAAACAACAAACTAAAAGATTCGATTGCAAGATCTAAAGATATACCTTCAAGCACTAACCTCCCCGGCAACGGCGCCAGAAAAGAGCTTGATGTCTACTACGCAACCTTTCTCCTTGTAGACGTTGTTGGGCCTCCAAGTGCAGAGTTTTGTAGGACAGTAGCAAATTTCCCTCAAGTGGATGACCTAAGGTTTATCAATCCGTGGGAGGCATAGGATGAAGATGGTCTCTCTCAAACAACCCTGCAACCAAATAACAAAGAGTCTCTTGTGTCCCCAACATACCCAATACAATGGTAAATTGTATAGGTGCACTAGTTTAGCGAAGAGATGGTGATACAAGTGTAATATGGATGGTAGATATAGGTTTTTGTAATCTGAAAATATAAAAACAGCAAGGTAGCAAGTAGTAAAAGTGAGCGAAAACGGTATTGCAATGCTTGGAAACAAGACCTAGGGTTCATACTTTCACTAGTGCAAGTTCTCTCAACAATGATAACATAATTGGATCATATAACAATCCCTCAATGTGCAACAAAGAGTCACTCCAAAGTCACTAATAGCGGAGAACAAACGAAGAGATTATTGTAGGGTACAAAACCACCTCAAAGTTATTCTTTCTGATCGATCTATTGGGCTATTCCTATAAGTGTCACAAACAGCCCTAGAGTTCATACTAAAATAACACCTTAAGATACACATCAACCAAAACCCTAATGTCACCTAGATACTCCAATGTCACCACAAGTATCCGCGGGTTTGATTATACGATATGCATCACACAATCTCAGATTCATCTATTCAAACCAACACAAAGAACTTCAAAGAGTGCCCCAAAGTTTCTACCGAAGAGTCAAGACGAAAACGTGCGCCAACCCCTATGCATAAGTTCACAAGGTCACAGAACCCGCAAGTTGATCACCAAAACATACATCAAGTAGATCACATGAATATCCCATTGTCACCACAGATAAGCACATGCAAGACATACATCAAGTGTTCTCAAATCCTTAAATACTCAATCCGATAAGATAACTTCAAAGGGAAAACTCAATCCATTACAAGAAGGTAGATGGGGAGAAACATCATAAGATCCAACTATAATAGCAAAGCTCGCGGTACATCAAGATCGTGCCAAATCAAGAACACTAGAGAGAGAGAGAGAGAGAGATCAAACACATAGCTACTGGTACATACCCTCAGCCCCGAGGGTGAACTACTCCCTCCTCGTCATGGAGACTGCCGGGATGATGAAGATGGCCACTGGTGATGATTTCCCCCTCCGGCAGGGTGCCGAAACAGGGTCCCGATTGGTTTTTCATGGCTACAGAGGCTTGCGGCGGCGGAACTCCCGATCTAGGTTATGTTCTGGAGGTTTTGGGATTTATAGGAGGTGTTGGCGTCGGGGACAAGTCAAGGGGGTCCACGAGTCAACCACAAGGTCGGAGGGCGCGCCCGAGGGGGGGGGGGTAGGGCGCGCCCTCCACCCTTGTGGAGGCCTCGTGGCTCTTCTCCGAAATCTTTTCGTTCCAGTATTTTCTATATTTTCCAAAAATATTCTCCGTAAATTTTCAGGTCAATTGGACTCCGTTTGATATTCCTTTTCTGCGAAGCTCAAAAACAAGGAAAAAATAGAAACTGGCACTGGGCTCTAGGTTAATAGGTTAGTCCCAAAAATCATATAAAATAGCATATAAATGCATATAAAACATTCAAGATAGATAATATAATAGCATTGAAGAATAAAAAATTATAGATACGTTGGAGACGTATCAAGAATCAAGTTTATTTTGTCCAATGATCTTCATGAAAGTTTTTATTATATCCTCCTTGGATATCTATCACTATGGAACTAGTTTCATATGTTGCTTTCGATAGCTCAAACAAATCTAAGTGAAGAACGTGAGCATAAAAATTTTCTTCTCTCAAAATAATATAAGTGAAGCATGAGAGAATTTCTTAAAAATTACTAACTCTCAAATAAATCTAAGTGAAGCATGTGAGTATTTCTTCAAAAGTATTAAAGCACACCGTGCTAAAAAAGATATAAGTGAAGCACTAGAGCAATTCCATAGCTCAAAAAGATTTAAGTGAAGCATAGTGAGCAATTCTAACAAGTCATAGCATAATTTTGGCTCTCTCAAATAGGTGTGTCCAGCAAGGATTCATGACTAAAAATAAAAAACAAAACAAGCAAAGACTCAAAAACTCATGATATGTGACGAATAAAAATATAGCTCCATGTAAAATACCGATGGTCGTTAGAAGAAAGAGGGGATGCCACTCGGGGCATCCCCAAGCTTAGTTGCTTGCTTCTCTTTGGATAATGGCTTGGGGTGCCATGTGCATCCCCAAGCTTAGGCTCTTCTTACTCCTTATTCCTTCATCCATCGTAATCTTACCCAAAACTTGAAAACTTCAATCACATAAAACTCAACAAAACCTTTGTGAGATCCGTTAGTATAAGAAAACCAATCTTTACTTTAAGTACTGTTAAAAACCCATTCAAATTTTTTTATTGCATTATATATACTGTATTCTAACTTTTCCATGGCAAAAACTCTTCGAAGGAAACCATAGAATCATCAAAATAAGCACACAATGCAAAGAAAACAGAATCTATCAAAAACAGAACAGTCTGTAAAGATGCGAATTCTTCCCATACTTATGTAACTCCAAAAAATCTGAAAATTTAGGAAAACATAGGCAATTTGTGTATAAATCTTGTGTAAAAAATTCAAAAAAATTCATCGCCTATGTAATTCTAAAAAATAATTTTTCTGTACGCAAAAGTTTCTGTTTTCCAACAAGATCAAATCAACTATCACCAAAGCTATCCCAAAGGCTTCGCTTGGCACAAACACTAATTAAAACACAAAAAGCACAATCATAACAGTAGAATAATTGTTGAAACACTCAAGAACATAAAGAAAAAGATAAAAATAAATTTTATTCATTGGGTTGCCTCTCAACAAGCGCTATCGTTTTACGCCCTAGCTAGGCATAAAGCAAGGATTCAAGTATTGTCATCTTTATTTTCCAACTCTTCAATCAAACACTTGGAATTCTTTAAGGATTTAGCATACAAATTTTCAATGACAATACTCCTAGGAACGAGATTGAAAAATTCATTCTTGCAAGTAGGGTCTCTTTTCACTTCAATAAAATTGGGATGGATACTAATCATCTTAAGATCTTCTTTATTGTTATTACTAGAAGTTGTACCCTTGTTCCTAGTAACTTGAGTAATCTTGCTAATTTTTATGGGAGTTTTTTCAATAGTTTTAGCAGAAGCAAAAGCCGTGCTTAGATTACTAAAGATCTCTTCCAACTTATCAATCCGAGAAGGGCTTTTTCAATTCTTTCGTGAATTACGGTTCCCTTTTCTTTCAACAACTTAAAAACCTCTCCCGCTTTTGATCCAATTTTAGTAGCAAAATTATGCATCTTTTTATCCAAGTTTTCAATATGTCTTTCAGTGAGCATTTTCTTTTCAATAGCATCTAGCCTTTCCATAACATGCTCGAGAGTTAAATTTGTTTCATTAATCATAAGAGGTGGCGAACCCACTAAATTTCCCATAGCATTATAAGCATCAAGAGAGGGACACATCAAGAAATTCCCACCAGTAATCGTATCAAGGACGAATCTATACCAGGTGGTGATTCCCACATAAAAACAGCGAAGCAGAACAATGGTAGATTGCTTACGGATAGATCTATTATGAGCATTGCAAATCTGATACCAAGCATCCTTTAAATTCTCCCCTCCCCTTTGCTTAAAGTTAAGAACTTTGTTCTCGGGGGTACATGCAATACAGGAAGAACTATCCATAACGACAAAAAAAATGGCAAACAAAGTTGCACACAAAAGACAGATCTGACGAGAAAAACAACGAACGGAAAAGAGGGAGAATAAAATGGCAAATTTTTGTGAAGTGGGGGAGAGGAAAATGAGAGGCAAATGGAAAATAATGTAAATTGCAAAGAGATGAGATTTGTGATTAGGAACCTGGTAGATGTTGGTGATGTCTCCCCGGCAACGGCGCCAAAAATTCCTTTTGATGTGGCTTGAACTACGTCGGTATTTCCCCAAAGAGGAAGGGATGATGCAGCACAGCTACGGTACGTATTTCCCTCAATGATGAGACCAAGGCTATCGAACCAGTAGGAGAACCACACAACACCACGTAAACAGCTCCCACACACAAAGAACAAATACTTGCAACCCGACGTAAGAGAGGGGTTGTCAATTCCTCACGGGTAAAAAGATAGGTAAAATTGTAGTAGATTGGATAAATAGATCTCACGGGAACGCGAGATAAAATAAATAATGATAAATTGCAGCAAGGTATTTTTGTATTTTTGGTTTAATAGATCTGAAAATAAAAGCAAATAAAAATAGATCGTGAAGGCAAATATAGTAAAGAAGAGACGCGGGGGCCGTAGATTTCACTAGTGGCTTCTCTCAAGAAAAATGGCATACGGTGGGTAAACAAATTACTGTTGGGCAATTGATAGAACTTCAAATAATCATGACGATATCCAGGCATTGATCATTATATAGGCATCACTTCCAAGATTAGTAGACAGACTCCTGCCTGCATCTACTACTATTACTCCACAAATCGACCGCTATCCAGCATGCATCTAGTGTATTAAGTTCATGAAGAAACGGAGTAATGCAATAAGAACGATGACATGATGTAGACAATATCTATTTATGTAGAAATAGACCCCATCTTGTCATCCTTAATAGCAACGATACATACATGTTGGTTCCCCTTCTGTCACTGGGATCAAGCACCGTAAGATCGAACCCATCACAAAGCACCTCTTCCCATGGCAAGAAAAATCGATCTAGTTGGCCTAACTAAACCAAATATTCGAAGAAGAAATATGAGGCTGTCAGTAATCATGCATATAAGATATCAAAAGACTCAAATAACTTTAATGGATAAAAACATAGATCTGATCATAAACTCAAAGTTCATCGGATCCCAACAAACACACCGCAAAAAGAGTTACATCAGATAGATCTCCAAGAGACCATTGTATTGAGAATCAAAAGAGAGAGAGGAAGCCATCTAGCTACTAACTACGGACCCGTAGGTCTACAATGAACTACTCACGCATCATCGGAGAGGCACCAATGAGGATGATGAACCCCTCCGTGATGGTGTCTAGATTGGATCTGGTGGTCCTGGAACTTGCGGTGGCTGAAATTGATTTTCGTCGACTCCCCTAGGGTTTCTGGAATATTGCGGTATTTATAGAGCAAAGAGGCGGTGCGGGAGGCCACCGGGGTGGGCACAACCCACTTGGGCACGCCTGGGGGCTCAGGCGCGCCCTGGTGGGTTGTGCCCCCCTCGGGGCACCTGCTTCTCTGGCCCATCTGGTGTCTTCTGGTCCAAAAAAAATCCACAAAAAGTTTCGCTGCATTTGGACACCGTTTGGTATTGATTTTCTGCGAAGTAAAAAAAAAGCAAAAAATAGCAACTGGCACAGGGCACTATGTCCATAGGTTAGTCCCAAAAAATGGTATAAAGTTGCTATAAAATGATTGTAAAAATTCCAAGAATGATAATATAACTGCATGGAACAATAAAAAATTATCGATACGTTGGAGACGTATCAGGAACCCGTGGATACGGCTAGCCATGGATTGTGAAAAAATGGTGGAAAGGAAATGAACTTTATTTTCTGTTTGGGAACCACCTATAAAGTGTCTAGCATGGAAGATTGTTGGGAACTCTCGGTCGTAGCGTTGATAGGAAAAGCATGCCTCTCAAAATGTTTTTATCTCTCAAATTTTTTGCTTTGAGCTCTGACACCTCTACAAATCTCTGGTTCCCTCTTCAAAGGGCCTATCTATTTACTTTTATGAAATTTTTATTTTTATTTGAGTCACCATCTTCTCTTATAAAGCACCAACTAGGGAGCACTATGATCATACTTGTGCATTGATGCAGCTAATATTCGAGTGCGTTTCGTGAATGGATCAATGATTGAGCATGATGGGCTAGGGATAGCATTCTTTAGTGTTGATATTTTGAAAGACATGATTGTTTGTTGGGATGCCTGAGTATTGATATCTTTATGTCAAATTATAGACTATTGCTTTGAATCACTTGTGTCTTAATATTCATGCCATGATTAGATATATGATCAAGATTATGCTAGGTAGCATTCCACATTAAAAATTATCTTTTTTATCATTTACCTACTCGAGGACGAGCAGGAATTAAGCTTGGCAATATTTTATATGATTTATTGGACTAACCTATTGATCCAGTGCACAGTGTCAGTTCCTATTTTTTTGCATGTTTTTTGTCTCACAGAATATCCATATCAAACGAAGTCCAAACGTGATGAAAATTTGCGGAGAATTATTTTGGAATATTTGTGATTTTTGGGAGGTGAAATCAACGCAAAAGGAGGCCCACAGCCCCCAAGATACACCAGGGCGCGCCCTAGGCTCCAAGTGCGGGGTGGTGGGTTGTGCTCACCTCGTACGTCGGTTGGAGCTCTACTTCGGGCGCAAGGAAGCTTATATCTGGAAAAAAAATCGTGTTAAAATCTCAGCACAATCGGAGTTACGGATCTCCGGATATTTAAGAAATGGTTTTCGGCCAGATCTAGGGAGCGCGAAATAGAAGAGAACAGAGAGGGAGATCCAATCTCGGAGGGGCTCCCACCCCTCTGCCACCATGGAGGCCATGGACCAGAGGGGGAACTCTCCTCCCATCTAGGGGGGAGGCCAAAGAAGAAGAAGAAGGAGGGGGGCTCTCTTCCCCTCTCTCCCGGTGGCGCCGGAGTGCCGCCGGGGCAAGGATCATGACGGTGATCTACATCAACAATCTTGCTACCGTCAACACCAACTTTCTCCCCCTTTATGCAGCGGTGTAACACCCCGTCTCCCCGCTGTAATCTCTACTTAAACATGGTGCTCAACACTATATATTATTTCCCAATGATATGTGGTTATCCTATGATGTTTGAGTAGATCCGTTTTGTCCTATGGGCTAATTGATGATCTTGGTTGGTATGAGTGTATATTTTATTCATAGTGCTGTCCTACGGTGCCCTCCGTCTTGCGCAAAAGTGAGGGGTCCCCGCTGTAGGGTGTTGCAATACTTTCATGGTTTGCTTATTGTCAGTTGCCGGGGTGACAGCAGCCTGAACACGGATAAGTGGGTTATGGCGTATGGGAGTAAAGAGGACTTGATACTTAATGCTATGGTTGGGTTTTACGACCTTAATGATCTTTAGCAGTTGCGGATGCTTGCTAGAGTTCGAATCATAAGTGCATATGATCCAAGTAGAGAAAGTATGTTAGCTCATGCCTCTCCCTCATGTAAAATTGCAAGAATGATTACCGGTCTAGTTATCGATTGCCTAGGGACAAATGACTTTCTTGTTGGCAAAAACTATCTACTCTTATTACCTTGCAATTTATTCATAGTTTTATTCTTGCAAAGTACTCGTAGTTTTATTCTTGCAAAATAGTTTCATACTTTTTTTAGGTAAAGCAAATGTCAAGTGTGCGTAGAGTTGTATCGGTGATCGATAGAACTTGAGGGAATATTTGTTCTGCCTTTAGCTCCTCGTTTGGTTCGACACTCTTATTTATCAAAAAAAGGCTACAAACGATCCCCTACACTTGTGAGTTATCAATACTCTGCTACATCATGCTATAAATGAAAGCAATATTTTATTCATGAAGGGAAAACACCATGTGATGGTGAATACCAGTGACTATAGCGATAGACTGAGGTACAAAATACTTATCATTCGTATATTACATGGGAGGGTGGTAAAAAATGTTTCTTTGAAGCCTCAATACCCAATGGAGCATGCTTTGTACATTCACTCTTGCAAACATCCATCGCAAGATAGCACTTGCGGTTCACTAAACAACAGAAACAAAATGACTTCTCTTTGCATAGTGAAGTTCCTTTTCTATAGACGCATAATCCAGTTGGTAAATGGATCTTCATGTTCTCTTGGCGTTCCATGATTTGGCCTACATAATAAAAGAAATTCATTAATATCTTAATAATATATTATTCAATGAGCTAAAGATAAACCACCACAATCATAGGAAAAAAATACTATTACTAAGGAATCCATAAGAAATTTTTGATGAGGTAGATTATACACAACATACGCACTATCTTCTTGTCACAAAAAGTACAAAATAAATAATTATATATATAAGTCATGTGTCCGTAGGAACTTACAATGTGTATGGATCGTAGAGTACAAGAGAAGCACACAGAGTATGGTCCCTGCTGGGAAGGAGTTCATGTACTTTTCCATCTAGTTAGCGCAACACAGCGGTAGCTGCTTTTTTAGTGTTCCTCACGACAGGAACACAATGGAAGATAGTTGGTATGCCCTAGCACCACCTCTCTATATACACACACTATCGCAATACACATAAAAAACAATATTTAGAGCATAATTAAGGCTATTTCTAGGTATCCATTAGTTATCGGGATATATACTTCCAAATTTAGTATTTTACTAAGAAGTAAATTATTACCATGTTAAACTGCCACGTATATTTTGCCTATTTTCCAATTATAGCCACCAAATTTCAAAGGTGGGACAAAAAAATTAATTAATTAACTCATTAATTTTATTTGCACTATCTTGTTTCTACATTTTTTAGCAATCGGTATGGCATCATCTCTACATACATCCGCAAATTTGGCACCCCGATTCTGCGAATCGGAGCCATCATGTTTGAGCCCATGGATCAATGTCTTCTAGAACACAATACAACTTTGATACAGAATAAACCACGATTTCATAAACGTACTAAGGGTACAAAGTCTTAGGTTACAATACTCTTGCGAAGCAAGGCAGCGCTATTAATGCAGCTACCCTTAAATACATTATTCTACGAACGTCTCGACTTGAAATACTAGTGACGAAAGGAGAGTGACACAGTGAAAGGCATGAATACGTGTAGGAGATATGCCCTAGAGGCAATAATAAATGTTATTATTTATCTCCGTGTTCATAATTAGGTTTATGTTCCATGCTATAACTGCTATGGTTCTCGAGTCTGCAAATAAAACGAGGCTCAGAGGAAGACTCATATGCATGTGTGGAATAATAAACGGTAAAATGTATTCCTAGTCTAGCCTCTAAGACTAGCTCAAGTGTTGCATGATGGTTCTTTTTTCCTGATCATGGGCATGTCTATGCCAGCAACTTTGAGGGCACAATGTTAGCAGAACATTTGTGTTGAATCGACCCGAATTGATGTTATGCTATGAGATACATTCGTCACAAGTTTATGGTTAATAACACAGAGATGGTTAATGTTTGCATGATTCCTCAGACCATGAGAGTATCGAGTTTCTTCATGCTTGATTCATGAACTTTGGGGTTTGTTAAACGTCATCCGTAACTGGATGGCTATTACGGCGGCTTACGGTTTCATGGGAAAGTATGTCAAGTAACTTGATAGCTCAAGATTGGGATTTGCTCCTCCGACGATGGAGAGATATCTCTGGGCCCTCTCGGTGTTACGGTATCCATCATCGTCTGGCCAGACACTTTGTGATTTGATCACGGGGATGCCGGAACACGGTAACGAGAAAAGAGAACAATACCGGTAACGAGGTAACTAGCATAGTGGACAAGTTGTTGATCCACGGGAATGCCAACATGTCTCACCTCGGGTATTTGTAACATATCGCGAAGCAACAGGAATAGCACACGGCAACTGGAGGTTCACTCGAATATTCATTCGTGTGGGTATAGGGGTCAATATGGGTGTCCACGGCTCCGATGTTGATCATTGATCGGAAGGGGTTCCAGGTCATGTCTATACTTCACCGAACCTATAGGGTCACACGCTTAAGGGTCATCTATCTGCTGAATACTAGACAGGGAGTCTGGGAGAAAATCACCGAAAAAGTTTCGGACACCGAAAAGTTTCGGACAGCGGAAAAGTTCCGCAGAGAGAGGTCACCGGATGAGTTCCGGTGAAACTGAAAAGTTGTTTCAGAGGATACCATTAAGTCAAAATGGTTTCGGCACATGCCTGATAATTCTTGGAGGGTGCCAGAATCATTCTGGAAACTTCTGGGAATTTTCTGGAAGAAAAACCGGAAATGTTTCGGAGCTGCCGGAACCGCTTCAGATGCTTTTCGCAGATGAAAATCACTAATCTGGAATTGTTCCAGAACGCGTTGAAAATTATTTTAGTGGGTACTGGAATTGTTCTAAGCCCACATAAATATTTTCAGTTCGAACGGACGCTGAAAAATGTCGTCATGAATAGTGAAAGTGCTTTTTGGGAATTTTTATGGAAAGCACCTTTTTGGAAATTCCAAAAGGGCCTTCTAGAAGGGGAAGGAGGGCATGGCACCTCATGGGGGGGTCCCCCCCCCAAGGGTGGCCGGCCAAGGAGGTGGAGCACCATGGTGCTCCACATGGCACTCCCATATGGCATATTCCCTTTTGGAAAGGGATATTCCAAGGGCACTTTGCGGTTTTTGTGTGACAATTTTACCCCTTGGCTTGCCTATATATAGGAGTGATCTTGGCAGCCATTTGCTCATCCCTTGATCTCATACACATGCCAAGATGTTATCTGGCTTCTCTCTCCCTCCCACGAAAAGAGTTTCGTAGAGCCGAAAGGCTGTCTGGGTTCCGGCAGGAACTAGTTCTGGACGGCGAAGCCCTGCCGGATAGCTGACACCGTATGTGTGCAACTCTGTAGAGAGGTCATAGTTTCGATCTTAGTGCCCGAGGGGCTGTTCGAGAGTGCCTCCCGAAGGGCTGTCCAAGTGACGGTCCGAGTTCTGTGAGTCCTCCCGAAGGGCTGTCCGAGTGACCGTTCGAGTTTCGAAGGTCCTCCCGAAGGGCTGTCCGCGACATCGTCCGGGGGACTGTTCGACCGCCTCTCGGAGGGCTGTCCGAAGGGAAGACGAGGGTATACATCCTCGCGGTTGGGAGGTTGTAAATCCTAGCTGCGGGGATCAGCACCGCCGATCGTCATCGACTTTACTTCCGCTGCGCTACGAGTCGGTAACGAAAATGATCAAACCTTGTATGCAGTCTCCATAGTGGTCCTGGGCTGGTGCGTAGGTCGGAAAATTTTTGTTTTCTGCTGCGTTACCCTACAATACGGTGGGACTCCAATCCAATGGGACAGTGCTGGGACACCTCCTAATTCTCGTACTCAAATCCTTGGGGTATTCGTCTATCGCCTCTCATGCATCTGGCATGATAAGCCAGGTGAGTACATTGCAAAAAAAATACACGTCCGTGACATTATTGCTTGAACAAAAATATTTTATGTCATGGAAGTGACACTTCTATGACAATAATTGTGACAAAAACATGCACTAGTAGAAAACAGGGCTTTGGTTCGGGCCAGCCCAGCCCATTAGTCCCGGTTCAGTCATGAACCGGGACCCATGGGGGCATACGTCCCGGTTCATGCGCCCAGGGGGCCGGCCGGGGCCTTGTGGGCATTGGTCCCGGTTCGTCTGGACCCATTTGTCCCGGTTCCTGGCATGAACCGGGACCAATGGGCCTCGCTCCTGGCCCACATCCATTGGTCCCGGTTCGTGCCAGGAACCGGGACAGAAGGGGGGCCTTTAGTCCCAGTTCTACGCACGAACCGGGACCAATGAGGTGGCTATATATACCCCATCGCCGGCAAGCAGAGCACTCCACACTGCTCTGTTTTTTCTGGCCGGCGAGGGGAGAGCTTTGTGGTGCTCTAGCTCACCTCCTATGCACATGAGGTGTTTGATGAAGTGCCCGAGCCACACTAGTTAAGCTTTCTCCTCTCGAAGCTCGACCTTCAAGCTCCATTTTCCTCAAGATTTGTCTAGGTTTAGCGGTCCGTCACGTCCCGTCCCCATCTTCACCTCCATCGATCGCCCGCGTCGATCTCGTCGCCGGCATAACCGTGGTGAGCCTCTTGTTCTTATCTTCTTTCTAAAAGAAAAAAAATTCTTACTTGTATGATTTACATAGATACTTGTATAATTTTCTTACTTTTATTATTGTTTGTTATTATATAGTGCGATGGTTTTGGTATCCGCCCCCGTCGACCCTTGTCCTGTCTATGATTCGGATGTGGTATATATTATATTTTATAACTATTTGGTTCATTTGTTGTTTATGACAATTAAGCCGACCAACGTGACATAGATTTTTTTATCTAGGAGGTATGTGAACCGGAAATTCCAACCGACCCTATTGTCGAGAGGTTAAATTTAGTTGAAGAAGAAAACAATTACTTGAAGGAAAAATTGAAAAAAATTGAGCAGGAGAAGATGATACTGGAGTTGCATGTTGCGGATGTCGTCGATGATCACAAGATCAAGATGGATGCAATGCGCTTCAAGATTACAAAGTATAGAAAATATGCCATTCATACCGAGGCTTGGTATCATTATGCCGTTGGATCAATTGTTACCTTGGTTGCGATTATGACCGCATTTGTTGTTGCACTGAAATGTTTTACATAGTTTCAATAATGTATGATTTAATTAGATGCTCTAGAGAGCTATATGTTGTTCAATGAGAACTATGTATGTACTTTGGTTTTAATGTGATGATGAACTTCTATTAATTTGGTCACTTATCTATTCATGATGTTTTGTAATGGTTTTTGACACACTTAATTATATATAATGCACGCAGATGAACCGGCAATGGATGTACGGTGACAGACGCACCTCTGAGTACATTAAGGGCGTGCATAATTTTCTCGAAGTGGCTGAGGCAAACAAGCAGAATGGTTTTATGTGTTGTCCATGCCCTATATGTGGGAATACGAAGTCTTACTCTGACCGGAAAATCCTTCACACCCACCTGCTTTATAAGGGTTTCATGCCACACTATAATGTTTGGACCAGGCACTGAGAAATAGGGGTTATGATGGAAGACAGCGAAGAAGAAGAGGATGATGACAACTATGTGCCCCCTGAATACGATGATGCTGCAACGGGGGAAGCTAAAGATCAAGAGGAACCAGACGATGTGCCCGATGATGATCTCCGCCGGGTCATTGTTGATGCAAAGAGACAGTGCGAAAGTGAAAAGGAGAAGCTGAAATTCGATCGCATGTTAGAGGATCACCAAAAAGGGTTGTACCCCAATTGCGAAGATGGCAACACAAAGCTCGGTACCGTACTGGAATTGCTGCAGTGGAAGGCAGAGAATGCTGTGCCTGACAAAGGATTTGAGAAGCTACTGAAAATACTGAAGAAGAAGCTTCCAAAGGATAACGAATTGCCCGACAGTACGTACGCAACAAAGAAGGTCGTATGCCCTCCAGGATTGGAGGTGCAGAAGATACATGCATGCCCTAATGACTGCATCCTGTACCGCGGTGTGTACGAGGATTTGAACGCATGCCCGGTATGCGGTGCATTGCGGTATAAGATCAGACGAGATGACCCTGGTGATGTTGACGGCGAGCCCCCCAGGAAGAGGGTTCCTGCCAAGGTGATGTGGTATGCTCCTATAATACCATGGTTGAAACGTCTGTTCAGAAACAAAGAGCATGCCAAGTTGATGCGATGGCACAGAGAGGACCGTAATAAAGATGGGAAGTTGAGAGCACCCGCTGACGGGTCGCAGTGGAGAAAAATCGAGAGAAAGTACCTGACTGAGTTTGCAGGTGACCCAAGGAACGTATGGTTTGGTTTAAGCGCGGATGGCATTAATCCTTTCGGGGAGCAGAGCAGCAATCACAGCACCTGGCCCGTGACTCTATGTATCTATAACCTTCCTCCTTGGCTGTGCATGAAGCGGAAGTTCATTATGATGCCAGTACTCATCCAAGGCCCTAAGCAACCCGGCAATGACATTGATGTGTACCTAAGGCCATTAGTTGAAGAACTTTTACAGCTGTGGAATGGAAACGGTGTACGTGTGTGGGATGAGCACAGACAGGAGGAATTTGACCTGCATGCGTTGCTGTTTGTAACCATTAATGATTGGCCTGCTCTCAGTAACCTTTCAGGACAGACAAACAAGGGATACCACGCATGCACGCACTGTTTAGCTGACACCGAAAGTATATACCTGGACAAATGCAGGAAGAATGTGTACCTGGGGCATCGTCGATTTCTTCCGACCAACCATCAATGTTGAAAGAAAGGCAAGCATTTCAAAGGCGAGGCAGATCACCGGAAGAAGCCCGCCATGCGTACCGGTGATCACGTACTTGCTATGGTCAATGATTTACACGTAATATTTGGAAAGGGTCCCGGCGGACTATCTGTTTCGAATGACGCTGAGGGACGCGCTCCCATGTGGAAGAAGAAATCTATATTTTGGGACCTACCCTACTGGAAAGACCTAGAGGTCCACTCTTCAATCGACGTGATGCACGTGACAAAGAACCTTTGCGTGAACCTGCTAGGCTTCTTGGGCATGTATGGAAAGACAAAAGATACACCGGAGGCACGGGAGGACCTGCAACGTTGGCACGAAAAAGACGGCATGCCTCCAAAGCAGTATGAAGGTCCTGCCAGCTACGCTCTTACCAAAGAAGAGAAGGAAATCTTCTTTGAATGCCTGCTCAGTATGAAGGTCCCATCTGGCTTCTCGTCGAATATAAAGGGAATAATAAATATGGCAGAGAAAAAGTTCCAGAACCTAAAGTCTCATGACTGCCACATGATTATGACGCAACTGCTTCCGGTTGCATTGAGGGGGCTTCTACCGGAAAACGTTCGATTAGCCATTGTGAAGCTATGTGCATTCCTCAATGCAATCTCTTAGAAGGTGATCGATCCAGAAATCATACCAAGGCTAAGGAGTGATGTGGCGCAATGTCTTGTCAGTTTCAAGCTGGTGTTCCCACCATCCTTCTTCAATATCATGACGCACGTCCTAGTTCATCTAGTCGACGAGATTGTCGTTCTGGGCCCCGTATTTCTACACAATATGTTCCCCTTTGAGAGGTTCATGGGAGTCCTAAAGAAATATGTCCGTAACCGCGCTAGGCCAGAAGGAAGCATCTCCATGGGCCATCAAACAGAGGATGTCATTGGGTTTTGTGTTGACTTCATTCCTGACCTTAAGAAGATTGGTCTTCCTCAATCGCGGTATGAGGGGAGACTGACTAGAAAAGGCACGCTAGGAGGGGACTCAATAATATGCAGGGACGGGCATTCTTGGTCTCAAGCACACTACACAGTTCTACAGAACTCTACCTTGGTGACCCCGTATGTCGATGAACACAAGAACATTCTGCGCTCCAAACACCCGGAGCAGTGTGACAACTGGATTACATGTGAACACATCAGCACTTTCGGCAGTTGGTTGGAAACACGTCTCAGAGGTGACAACACTGTTTCTGATGAGCTGTACTCGTTGTCCAGGGGACCATCTTCGACTGTATTGACTTACAAAGGATACGAGATAAATGGGAATACATTTTACACGATCGCCCAAGATCAAAAGAGCACCAACCAAAACAGCGGTGTCCGCTTTGATGCAGCAACCAAGAGGGGATAGGACACATATTATGGTTACATAGTGGACATATGGGAACTTGACTACGGACATGATTTTAAGGTCCCTTTGTTTAAGTGCAAATGGGTCAATATGTCAGGAGGCGGGGTACAGGTTGACCCACAGTACGGAATGACAACAGTGGATCTGAACAATCTTGGGTACACAGACGAACCATTCGTCCTAGCCAATGATGTGGCGCAGGTTTTCTATGTGAAGGACATGTCTACCAAACCGAGAAAAAGAAAAGATAAGGAAGCGAATACATCATACGATGAGCCAAAGCGCCACATAGTTCTTTCAGGAAAAAGAGACATCGTGGGATTGGAGAGCAAGACAGACATGTCTGAAGATTATGAAAAGTTTCATGAAATTCCTCCCTTCAAAGTCAAGGCTGACCCAAGCACCCTGTTAAGCGATGAAGAATATCCATGATTATGGCGCAATAAGCAAAGGACACAAGCGAAGAAAAAGTGAAGACTTTCTTTCCACAACTATTATGATGATGCCTTTGATCTAGAATATCACTGCAGTTACATGTGAAGAAATGAAATGCCTTTTGTAACAGACGAGTTTCCGGAAACCCTGATACTTCGAAACAGATTGTCCGTTTTGTACACGAAGTGCATCCAGTTTTTGCCGTGACCCTCTCAACTTTTTAGCACATGCTATGTGGGTGAAATGATGATACCATGCCAATTTTCAACCTCTTCAGAGTTCATTTGAAGTGCTTTTCAATTTCAGGGTCATATAGCTCAAAAAAATTTGTAAATGCATGAAAAATAACAAATGAAGTCAGAAAGGGTTGAAAATTGATGATGTGGCTTTGAATGGTGCATTCTGAACACACAAAATGTCTGGAGTTCAAATAATTTCAAAAAAATGAAATCCCTTTGTAACAGACGAGTTTCCGTATGAAACCCTGATACTTCGAAAGAGTTTGTCCGTTTTGTACACGAAGTGCATCCAGTTTTTACCGTAACCATCTCAACTTTTTAGCACATGCTATGTGGGTGAAATGATGATACCATGCCAACTTTCAACCTTTTCAGAGTTCATTTGTAGTGCTTTTCAATTTCAGGGTCATATAGCTCAAAAAAATCAGTAAATGCATGAAAAATAACAAATGAAGTCAGAAAGGGTTGAAAATTGATGATGTGGCTTTGAATGGTGCATTTTGAACACACAAAAAGTTTGGAGTGCAAATAAGTTCAAAAAAATGAAATCCCTTTGTAACAGACGAGTTTTCATTCGAAACCCTGATACTTCGAAAGAGATTGCCCGTTTTGTACATGAAGTGCATTCAGTTTTTGTCATAACCCTCTCAACTTTTTAGCACATGCTATGGGGGTGAAATGATGATACCATGCCAACTTTCAACCTTTTCAGAGTTCATTTGTAGTGCTTTTCAATTTCAGGGTCATTTAGCGCAAAAAGAATGAACTAATAGCAAAAAGAATGACCTTAAAATAATCAATTAAAATATTCTGTTACGATCAACTAAAAAAAACTATAATATTCTTTAATAGCAAAAAGAATCAACTAAAAAGCTTTTATAAAACTCTAATAGCAAAAGGAATCAACTAAAATGCTTTTATAAACCTCTAGTATTTTTGAAACTAAAATTATATAAAATTTATGCAACTAAAAGTATCAAAGTATTTTCTGTTCAAAACATTAATGGCAAAATGAATTTTCATAAAGAATTTTTTTGTTAGAAACTTTAATAGCAAAAAGAATTATCATAAAGAATTTTTTTGTTAGAAACTTTAATAGCAAAAAGAATTATCATAAAGAATTTTTGTTAGAACTAAAATACAAAATCTGTTTTTGAATATAATGTTAAAACATAGTAATATTAAATAGCAGGAAAAAGAATCACTCAAAAATCTATCTTTATAGTAAAGTTATTCACAAACTAGTGATTCACACAAATTTCAAAGAATTCAAATTTAAACTATTCAAATTTGAAAACTAATGGCACTAACAGAATGTTTACAATTTTTGTGACCTAACAGCAAAAAGAATTAAACAAAAATAAAGCAAAAAACAAAATAAAATAAATAATGCAAAAAACAAAACAAAAAACCGAAAAAAAATTAAAAAAAATGCCTCCTACTGGGCCACCACGGCCTGAATACGACTAGCAACCCAACCCAGCGGGTGGGCCAGGATTCAGGCCCGCAGAATGCCCAGTAGGCCCACAGGTAGATAGACACAGTTAGGCCAGTAGGCCTGCTATAGAGAGGAGTTTGAAAGGGGAGGCACAACCGCGCTTATAAACTGGTGCCGAAGCTCCTCAGCTAGCGAGGTGGGACTAAACATCGACTGCGGCTGTGCCAGGCACAGGCTATTGGTCCCGGTTGGAGGCACGAACCGGGACCAATGCCCACCTTTGGTCCTGGTTCGTGGCACCAACCGGGACCAATTGCCCCCCTTTGGTCCCGGTTCTTCCCACCAACCGGGACCAAAGGCCTCTGTTTCCCGCCCATTGGGCTGCTGGAAAGAGACCTTTGGTCCCGATTGGTGCCACGAACCGGGACCAAAGGGTGGCATTCGTCCCGGTTTGTGCCACGAACCGGGACCAATACTCTGTGTATATAAGCAGGACTTAGGAATTTTTCAGTTTTCATCGACCATTTGGCCGCCAACGACGCCGAGCTCATCGACGCCGTCAGGCTGCCAGTGCTCGCCGTCGCCGCCCCGAGGTCGCCGTCGCCGTTGCCGCCCGCTCCTCGTCGCCATCGCCCCGCGCCCCTGCCCTGCCCCAACACCGACGCCGTGTGCCCCTGCCTCGACCTCGACGCCAACGCCGCCGCGCCCCTGCCTTGCCCTGACGCCCCGCCACGCCCCTACCCTGCCGTCAACGCCGCCGCACCAGTGCCCGCCGGCCAGGCCGGTACTCCCTCCTCCCTCCCACCCCTCTCCTCTGTCCTTCCTCCATGTATGTGATGATGGTGAAGTTGGTTCAGTGCAAAGTTTCAGCCATGTCCACAAGGTGTTTGATGAAATGCTAGGGCTTACTAGGGAACTTTGTTTTGTGTGAAACTTGGCAGGATGATGTCTCCTTGGATGTTAGTGAAGATGGTTAAGTTGGTTTGATAAAAGGAAAAACTTCTTAGTGCAAGTTTTATTTAAATTTAGTGCTGGACAGAAACTACACGAATTTTTTTAGTGGACTTGCTAGATGAAATTGGGGCTGCCCTTCTGGACTTAAGGGTTTAGTTGGAAGGACTACAAGATGTAAAAAATTCAGAATTTTTTTAGCAAGGAAAAATTGGGTTGTAGTTCAATGCCAAGATTGGACCAAAATTGATGTTTTTGTTCATAGCATTTTTTTTGTCCATGTATGTATGTATGGATGGATGGATATGGATGTATATACAAAATGTTCATATATGATGTTTTTTTTTGTTCATAGCAATTTTTTTTCCATGTATGTATAATTTATGTATGTATGTTCATATATGCAAAAGTTACATTTAAGAAAAAATAAGAAAATGTATGTATGTTCATATGCAAAGAATATGCAAAAGTTAGAATTTTTATGTTCATAGAATTTTTATGATTTTTTTTGTTCATTGAATTTTCTTTGTCAATTTATGTATATGTTCTTATTATGTATGTATAGGAAAATTGTGCGTGATCAAAGTCATTTATGTCAAAGTTTGCGATATACCCCCTCCCCGATAACATTTTTTTTATATGATGACTTTTTTTTCATAGCCATATATATGTATGTGGCTATATGTATGTATGGATGTTCATAGAATTTTTTTATATGTATGTGGCTATATGTATGTCGTTGTTGATATAGCCCCTCCCCGATAACTTCGACATGAGGGGGGGGGGGGGTCGATATACGTACCCCCTCCCCGATAACATTTTTTTCTAAGTTACTAAGGTAAAATGTTCACCCCCCTCTCGATATACCGGGCGACCAACTCTCGAGGCCACCCAAACCCTAGAAAAAAAGCGTTGTCGATCTCCTACCCCCTCCCGCCCCTACCCGACAAACTCTCGAGGCCACCCAAACCGCTAGAAGATAACTCCGGTAACTTTGACATGAGGGGGGACGTCGATCAACCCCCTCTCCCCCGAACAAGTCTATGTATTATTTTATATCGCGGTGGACCATTATCCAAGTATGATCATATGTCAAAGTTTGAATTTTGACATATATAGATTTATCAAGAATGCCCCCATTATGGATGTGCACAAGTTGATCCAATTTCTTTTCTGATCTCATATATATATATATATATATATTATATATATATATATATAATATATTTTATATATATATAATATATATATATATATTTCTTCTATATGTCATTTTGTTAAATCCCTTGTCGGTCCGGACGTCGGACATTCATGAGAGAGGCGGTCCGGCCCAAACCCTAGAAGCGTTGTCGAGGCCACCCCAAACCCTAGAAGCGTTGCCTAGGCCACCACAAACCCTAGAAGAGTTGTCGAGGCCACCCCAAACCGTAGAAGCGTCGAGCTAGCTAGGTCTACGTTTGCACTAATATATCCATCTATCATGTTTGTATATTAATTGCCATGTTGTAATATTTGCATAAACTATGGAGCACCGAGACATCGAAGCAGAACAGTTGTTGGGGGACATAATCCTCGGCGGAGGTGATATCTTGTCGTATCTCAACGACACCGATGGTCTGGAAGGAGAGGGTGAAGCAGGCTCCGGTGATCGAACAATGGAGGTGGAAGGACATGATTATGATGGCTCCGGTGAGCGAACGGAGGAAGGAGATGTTGCAAAGTCCGGCGAGGTATATATATATTAATTAAGCCTGTGCTGACTAACTAATTGATGCATTAATTGTTTTGGTATGTACACATATTAACTCTCTTCTTTCTTCTTTTCTAGCCCTCCGGATCGAGCCAAACTTTGGTAACGAGACGAGGCCCGAAGAAAAGCTTGCGCCAGGATGAAAGGTTCACGATCACAGCAATCAAGGGCGATGGCCAACCGATTGAACCCAGCCGGACCAAGGAAGCATTTTCTGCTCAGTGCGGGGTTCTTGTTAGGGACATGATCCCGATCAGCATCCACCAATGGAATAAGCCTAAGAGCGAAGACCCTCAAGTGTCTTTTGTCAACGATAGACAGAAAGATGATCTTTGGACCGCGCTGAAGGCAAATTTCACCCTACCGCCAGAGGAGGATCCGGATAAGCCAGTTATAGAGCCATTGGTCAAGGCTCATGCTCTTAAGAAGATGGCAGATCTATTCAGGAGGTGGAAGAATGAGTTGAAATCAACGTTTGTCGACAAAGGGAAGACTCCAGAATTCACCGGCCGATTTGAGAAGATAAGAGATCACTGGCCCGCATTTGTGGCCCACAAGACATCGGAGAAGAGTAAGAAGATGTCAGCGACAAACAAGAAAAATGCTGCAAAGAAGGAGTATCACCATCGCACGGGGTCAGGTGGCTACCTCAAAGCCCGGCCGTTGTGGGACAAGGCTGAGAAGGACCTGCTTGATAAAGGGGTCGAACCAGAGACATTGAACTGGCCAGACCGTTCAAGGACTTGGTTCTTCGGGGTTGGGGGAACCTTGGACCCTGCAATAGGGAAGTGCTGTTGGACGAAGGAGCAACTTGAAATACCCGTCAAGAAGCTTCAGAAGTATATCGCCGCAGCACAGGAAGGGACCTTCGTTCCCGACAGAGAGAACGACGAGCTCACACAGGCCCTCGGGAATCCTGAGCACCCAGGACGAACACGAGGCATGGCAGGCTCCGTTGCGTGGAAGGTTGGGTTTCCCAGCGCAGGCGGTTACAAAACCCGGGAGAGGAGGAGGAAAGTGGAGCAGACCGAACTGCAGTTGCTGAATGCAAGGGTACGAGCGCTAGAGGAACAAGCACTACTAGTTCAGAGCCAGCGACCTGCCGGAGCTACCCCAGAAGCTACCCCTCCATCTCAGCGGAGAAGCAGCGTGGCTTCCACCGAGGTCCTTCAGCAGCCTGACTTCACCAGCTACCCCGTGGATGCTATCATGGAGGCTCAAGATTGCCACCTTATGACGCAATGGCAGCACCTCAAAGTCAAGGCGGCTGTCGGCTCTGTTACACCTCCTCAACCCGGCGCAACTTTTCACTGCCTTTCGATTCCACAAGGCTATGCTGTTGTGATGGTCGATGAAATAACGGAGGGATTTGAGGAGCTCCAGCTTGACCACCCTACCGGTGAAGGGGAGACTCAGCTGGGTCTTGCTCTGAAGACTCCATGTCTATGGCGGAAGGAGCTCATCAACCTTCCGAACTGGACGCCTCCGCCTCCTCCTCCGCCTCCTCCTCCGCTTCCTCCTCTGGCGAGTGATCAGGGCACTCTGCCTCCTTCTCCGGCTGCTCCGGCGCGTGGCGGCACTCTGCCTCCTTCTCCAGCTGCTCTGGCGCGTGGCGGCACTCCGCCTGCGCCAGCGCGTCCGAGCAACCCGCCTCCTCCTCCGCCTCGTCAGCAACAACGGAAGACAGCCGCCGCCGCTCCGGCTGCTCTGGCGCGTCGTAGCACTCCGCCTCCTTCTCCGCCTCGTAAGCAACGAAGGAAGACAGCCGCAGCCGCTCCGGCTGCTCCGGCGTCTAGTAGTACAGCCAGAGGCAGGAGGCAATACATATTCGGTCCATCTCTCAAGCCTCTAGAGAAGTTACCATACGAGATGACCGAGGAGGAAAACACGGAGATCTGTCAAGCCCAAGTGAAGGACTTTTTTGCAAAGAAAAATCCACCTCCGGAGGAGAAGATAGATCCGGTGAAATTGAAGCGCACTTTGGAGAACCTGAAGCGACCACCACCGCCTCCGCCGGATGACAACCATGTCCGCGCTCTTAAAAAGGCAGTGGGAGGAGCGCGCCGGTCGGGAACTACTTCAACTGACAAAAGGTTACAAGAACGAAGAAGTGGGAACAAAATTCCCCAGCTCGGCGAACAGGCGAACCAATCGTGCCCCCCGCTCAAGGTGTCTAGCGATATCGTCGCAAATCTGCTGGGGATGCTGCCCGGTAAAAATCCTGGTGATTACCTGCCCGACGATGCACATTTTGATACAATGGAGGTGGACGAACACAAATACGAGTACGGGAAGCCTCTCGTCAGACCTGGTGATCCTCCTCTAACAACGATGATGCGAAGATTCCATTAGTGGTACATGGACACCTGCAAGTCTGGGAAGGATATTTTGACGCTGAGAGTTAAAGAGGAGCACGACCTCATTGGAATTGATCTATTGTCTGTTCCATTTGAGGAGTTCTTTCAGTTTTTCAATCAAAAGAACCTCGATAAAATAATCATCACTTGCTACTGTCTGTAAGTACTATACTTCTGTAATTAAGTCTCTATATATAGCTCAGCTCTTTCATTGCATGTATATATAATTATCCTCACTATATTATGCAGAGTGAAGATCGTCGAATGCAGAAAGAAACCGAGGCCAACTTGCTACAATCGTTGCTTAAAAATCAAAACAAAGATAAAATACTCTTTCCTTACAACTTCAAGTGAGTGTTACTGTCTTCTGCATATTCGGTTTCCATTATTACTCGAGGTTATAGTAATGTAATTGATGAGTTATGCATGCGTGCGCAGCTTCCACTTTATTCTCCTAGAGATTAAGCTTGAGCAGGGACTAGTAACCGTCTTAGACTCAAAACGAAAAGATCCCAAGGAGTATGCCGCCATGACTAAAATGCTCAAGAAGTAAGTTCAATCGATCAGTATCGCACCATATCGGCAACTTTGTTCATTTCCTGGTATCAAGTAATTATTTTCTTTGTCTCGCAGGGTTTGGAAAGTGTTCACCGCAGAAGTTCCGGGACTGCCGGGGGATCTGCGATTTACACACCCGAAAGTAAGTACTACTAGCTAGTTCCGCGCATCTCCCATTGATTCTTGCTAGTTTCATCAATACCATTTATAATGCTTGATTATCAGTTTGATTGACCTCTATTTCTCGTAAAGTGGTTGTGGCAGGAAGGCGGGAATAATTTTTGTGGATACTACGTTTGCGAGTACATCTACAACGCAACGACCTCTAAGCGGGGCTACTCTGAAAAACAATATGAAGTGCGTAAGCAATAATATTCACAATTTTATTTTATTACCATCATTTGTGTTGAGTTTCATTCATATATATGTATTGACCCCCTTCTTCAAATTAGATTTGGCAGATGCGGGATGAACTCCTACCACAAGATCGCATAAAAGCAATTCAAGAGGAATTGGCGGGATTCTTTCTTGACCACGTCATCAATCCAGCCAGAGAATACCATGTGGAACTTGACATCAGATGTTATGGATTGTAAGAGATCTTATATTGTATATATGTAGCTAGTAGCGTCGGATAGATATACGAAAACTTGTTGTTCGACCAATCTTTCGAAGAAGGAGGAGGTCGATCACTTCTCTCTGTATATGTTCATGACGATCTTGTGTACTTAATGGTTTCCTTCATTTGCTTACTAGCTAGCGTGTCGAGTCCTCTCTATACGTATAGTACGTAGCATCGACCAAGCACGGAGATAAGAGAGGACACTTCTCTCTAGCTATTAGCTAGCTAACACAATATACGAAACCCCTAAATTAACCCTACAAAACCCCCAAAACCCCCAACCCCCCCTTTAAAAAAAAAACCCCAGCTCCTGAGCTGCTGACACGTGGATTATCTTTGGTCCCGGTTGGTGTTACCAACCGGGACTAAAGGCCCTCCTCTCTGGGCTCGCCGCAGCGGCCACGTGGAGCCCCATCTGTCCCGGTTCATATAAGAACCGGGACTAAAGGTGTTGGGCTTTAGTCCCGACCCTTTAGTCCCGGTTCCCGAACTGGGACAAATGGGCCTTATGAACCGGGACAAATGGGCCTTTTTCTACTAGTGACGTATAATCATGGATATGGTGGGTACATAGTTCTATGAGAAAAGGTTGGCTTTTCGTCCTGGCAGGCTGGAGGCGCACCGACATGACGTTCTCTGGGCCGTCCATGATTTAAAAAATCATGGTAGAAGTGAGGACAAGAATTTTTCAGGGATTTCTCAGTATACGGTGGGTGGTCAGGCCCGAGTGATACAGTGGTGGGTTGCGTGTTTCCCTCGTATATACGTGCGCGGATGCGAGCTCTCCGAGCCCGTCACAAACTAAACATGATTGATCGTTCCCTTGCCTTACTAAACCCGAGCGCTCCGTCGCTTACTAAACCCGAGCGATTGATCCCTCGCACTATGTATTAAACCCGAGCGATCTCTCGGACTACTGAACTCGAGCGACCTAGCTCGCTGCTTACTGAACCCGAGCAATCCCTTCTCTGCTTACCGAACTCGAGTGCTCGATGCGAGACTCGTGCGCATACGTTGCTGGCCCAATTGATCGATGCATTGCATTGAGCCCCCACGCAAGACGTAAGTTCATCTAGCGGCGGGTTGGTTGCCTCTCAATGAACAGTCCCCGTTGTTGCCTGATGTCTACTATGCAACTTTATTCTTGTAGAATTTGTTGGGCCTCCAATCGTAGAGTTCTGTAGGACAATACCAAATTTCGCTGAGGTGGATGACCTAAGGTTTAGTCATCTGCAAGATGTGTAAGATGAAGGTGGTTCTCTCTCAAACAACTCCGCAATCAAAATATAAAGAGTCTCTTGTTTCCTCAACACACCCAGTACAACTCTCAGTTGTATAGGTGCACTAGTTTGATAAACAGATGATGATAGATTTGTAATATGTTGTAACATCCTAGTTTTTAATTTGGATGTTTATAAATAAGATAATTCATATGCATCCATGATTTATGCATTTTTGCCCCGTTGATTTTCATTTGAATCAGACCCAGGGGACTTTGAGCAACTCAAGGACCAAAAAGGAAGAGTTGGAAGTTTCCCTAAATCCATTTTTGAAATTTCAAAATTGGGAATTTGGATCAAATTTGGTTTCACCAAAAATTCATTTGCATTATTTCAAAAATAAAAACAAAGAGAGAAGATAAAAGTACTTCTTCAAAAATAAAGGAGAAATATTAGAAATTGAATTTGAAATCAAAATATATTTAATTGGTTTTATTTGCAAATTATTTTGATGCAAATTTTGTTAGCATAGCAAAAATGTTTATTTTTAAATTTGCATTCTAGGCTAGATAAAAGTTCACAAGGTCATATATAATACCATAGAATTGTGTCAATTTTTCTGGTATTTTTAGAATTTATTCTTATTCTTTTTGGTGCTTTATTGCTTCTAAAAAAGAAAATGATTTTATCAAAAAACAAAACCTCCAGCGCCCAGCCCAGCCAGCCCATGCAGCGGCCAGGCCAGGCGCAGCCAGCCAGCAGAGGCCAGCGACAGCAGAGGCCGCCGCCAGCGCAGGCAGCGAGGCCAGCGAGGCCGAGCACCCACGTGCTAAAAAAAAAGGCCGAGCGCCCACGCCCGATTCCCTCGCCCGCGTGGATCCCCCTCTCTCTCTCTCTCTCTCGTTGACTCCCTGTATCTCTGGCGCATGGGCCCGGCTTCTTTTCTTCTTCTTCCCCACATTCAGAATATAGAACTACAGGTACACGCACCCGACGTCGCCGCCGCGTCCGATCCTTATGGAAACCTTATCTCTAATCGTCCCCTCGCCCAAGGAACATGGCTTATAAATAGCCACGACCCCTCTCGACCGATTCCCCTCGAAACCCCTCGCCAAGTCCACCCCTATATCTCGTACTCGTCGTTCCAATCTAGATGAAAACGCTGCAGTTCATGGTCGTATTTCCACGCCGGTGAGCCATCCCGAGCCTCCTCCTTTTGTGTTCTGTCTTCTCTCGATCCCTAGATTCGCGTTGACAAGGTCTTGCATCCCCTCTCCATCAATAGGAGCCATACCAACCTCGTCGTGTTCGCCGGGGCACCCGGAGCACCGAGCTTCATCACTTCGTTCCGTCGCCGTTCGTCGTTGTTGACCATCTCCTACTTCACCAACGGACGAGTCACTCTCCGCTACATCCTCCCGACACCTCCGCCGCCACCCCACTAGACCCGAGCAGCCCCAACACGCATGATCTTCTGTGGAAGTGAGCGCCTCTTCGTAGTTTCATTAAAAAACGATTCACCTAGACGTTTTTTTTACAGTTTATATCGAACCAGATGCAGTTTTATTTCTTTTTAGCCGCCACGATTTGGTTATCCTACGGATCGGCCGTCCGCTAGCAGCAAACACGCGCAGCAATCCGGCAGCACAATGTGGCACCTCAGTCACGGTTGTCCGAAATTTAATATTTTCACGGTTTACTTTTTTTTCAGATTCTTTTCCAATCTGCTTTCTAATATATATTTTAATCTATAGATCCAATTTAGTTGATTCTTTTCCCTCAGTTTCGTAAAAATCTCCTCTATCCAGAGAACCAAACTAAAAATATTTTTGAAAGTTTTAAAATTTGAATTTGGACAGATTTGTATTCGAACTTCATTAGGCCATAACTTGAGTTTCGTAACTCCGTTTTAGGTGATTCTTTTTGCAAATCGAAGCTTGTGATGTGTACTTTCTGTTAAAACCAAAACCATATATTTTTGCTGCTGTTAAAATTATGTTCTGTACAGAAACTATATTTGGTTCTTTTCGGAGTTTTCATAAGTCTTTTCTTCGATTTCTTTTTGATTCTTTGCTTGTATGCTTATGTATGTTATTGCTTGCTTACACTAGATTGTCCGGAGTGCAAGGCGGAGTACTTTTGATCTTTAGAGTTTAATGAACGTCAGCAAGGCAAGTTCACACTTTGTTCATACTTTTATTACCCAGTTTTTACTATGCATTAGTTCCACCCGACAATATTGCATGAGTAGGAATTACGAGGTAGGGAATTATTCTTTGTAGTTTATGAGGTAGGAACCTATGAGTTTTGATCACCTCGGGAATTACGTTATGTCATATATATTGCTTAGCCGTGCTTGTAGACGGGGTGGTATGTGAGATTGATGCAAGTTATGAGAGAAATAATAATTTGGGTAAATCTTAAGGTGGCAACATTAACACAACTCTGGGTGGAATGGTTGGGGCACCTAGAGAATCCAGTGCTTGCCCTAGGGGATCCCAGAGGACACGTGAGATCACTCTACGGAATGCCACCCAGGCTCAAAGGGATCATATGATACTTCATGCCTGAAACTTCCGTGTGCAGCCACAAGCCAATATGGGCTCTGGCATAGTTGAGTAAGTTTGTGTGAGCCTTTCCGGGTAGGCTAGCAGATGTAGGGGAAAGTAGGTGTACCGGCCTATCCAGGCTTAAGGGGAACACATTCAGAAAGACTGTCTCGATCTTCCGATCATGGAGGTGGTCAAGTCTTGTGGGGAAAAGTGCTCAAACCTCTGTAGAGTGTACAAACTAATCATGATTATCCGTTTTCCCGGTTATGGACAATCTGAGTATCTAGAAGTGGATTACGGGTTGATCTCATCCGTTTATTCGATTAATGAATTGGGTTAGTAATAACTTGGGAATTTTGGGATTGAGTTGGAGGAACCTTCTCAATAATGGCATAAACTTTGTAGTAGTAATTAAAAATTTATTTCTTTGTTGTAGGGAAAATTTAGCTTTATGCAAAAATTAAACTTAGAGCCTCCACCAGCCAAATATTCATATAGAGATAGAAATTTTCATCATTATTCTATGGTGTGACATTTCCAGCATATTCCATGTGCTGACCTTCACGGCTACAACGTGTCATGTTGCAGAGTTTTTCGACGAGGATTAAGGTGCGATAGGTCGTTGTTCTGCACTCAGTTTTGCCGTGGAGTTGGATGGACTCATTTACCTACGAAGCTTCCACATTTATTTTATTTAGATGGCCATCAGCCATACATATCTAACAAATACTCTTTTAAGGACCTTGATGTAATAAAGTGTGTGATTGAACTCTGTTATAATTCCTCGAGTACTGTGTGTGTTAGCATACCGATCCAGGGTTGACAGTTAAGCATAGAGACTCTGGTCCATTGGGATCGGGTCGCTACAAGATGGTATTCAGAGCACACGCTAACTGTAGGACGCGACCACTAGAAATGGAAAAGCCATAGGATGGAAAATTTTATTTTACAATTTCCCCTATATATTCGTTGGTCTTATACTCTGCTCTATTCATTTCCGATCCTTCTCAATTTCAACAATATAGATGTCGACCTCCAGGACCAAATTTGCTCAGTCTGACGAGACCATCCCCTTCGGACGACACCTGAAGAACGTCGTGAAGTATTTGAACATCGCCCTTGAACACATCTGGGTTGTGTTGCTGGGAAGGAAGCAAGAACATGTGGTTAGTGTGATGGGTTCCTTGGCTCGCGGTAGCTTGTTCGGTTTGGTGTTTGTTTTGCTGGATTCTTCTGTTTTAAACATCTCGTTTTACTCCACTCTGGCTTGATGAGGTAGCAAGCTGGTGCGTCGCCGGCTGTGTATGGGACACAGGGGATGAGCGATGTGTACTTTCGTACTTGTCTACCATAAAGACAACCATGCCGATGTGGTGCCATTGTACTTGCAGGGTGTTGCTGCGTGTAGGTCGTGTGCTGGTGGACGCTTGTTGTACTTCATGCAAAACACCCATGAAGCCGAAGAAGACCCTGCGGACATGCTTATTCGTTAGGTGAGAGCCAAGCATGGTATGACTATTGACGACATAAACAGGTTACATAAAAGCACGTACACTGTTCGTAGATGTAGGAAATCTGCAGGGTCACCCATAGTTTAGCCATGCATCGTGTGTTTAGGGCTGTTAAAGCCTCAAACGCACGCGAACGTGCCCGGTCAGTGTCAGGACCGGTTTTCCAATAAAACATTTATTGAAAAATCGCCCCTTTCGTCAGACCAGTATAGAAAAAATCTTACTGGTAGACAAATCCTTGATACAGAAATCCAGAAGTACTAAACATTATACAGGGTTGAGCTGAGGCTGCTCAACAATTTATTACAAGCACGCCGATATTACACATAAAGGCGGATATGACACAAAGGGTATGGTGGCATAACTATTAACTCGTATTAAAAGTGGTGGTGGATATGTCACAGAGAAGTGGGTGACATGACTCTAAAATCTTACAACTCATCAAGCGCCGGAGTGAGGCTCGATGATTTTATTTAGGAGAGCGGAAGCGTATATAATACAGGTGACCAACTCCAGGATCGCAAGGGACTGACTGGGACTCCTCTAGGTGTCGGACTCGCTATCGTACTCTTCATCCACAAGATCGCCTTCGCCAACATCTGGCCAAATCAGCAAGTCAGGTGAGTACTTTGAATGTACTCGCAAGACAGTTTGGACATAAGATATAACAAATGCAGACATGATGCACATGAGCAGATTAGTAATACACACTCAGGTAATAAATTTGCACTGCAAGATAAATAAAAAGGAAGTCAGGCAGTAGTCCTCCCGAAATCCCAATAAAATAGCAGAAGCCAATCGGGTGTCTGAAGCGACGCCTTGAAAGGTAGAAAGAAATAAGCATGCCGAAGTCGGGCGTCAGGGCGACACCACATAAAGGGCTTATACTGAAAAGTAAATAACAGTACGTGCCACAGTCGGACGTCTGAGTGCGACATCTCAAAAAGCGCTTATAATGAAAGTAAATAATCAGAATGCCGCAGTCGGACGTCTGAGCGACATCACATAAAGGGCTTATATAAAAATTAAATGACAAGAATGCCACAGTCGGACGTCTGAGCGACATCACATAAAGGGCTTATATCAAAATTAAATAACAAGAATGCCACAGTCGGACGTCTGAGCGACATCACATAAAGGGCTTATATAAAAATTAAATGACAAGAATGCCACAGTCGGACGTCTGAGCGACATCACATAAAGGGCTTATATCAAAATTAAATAACAAGGAAGCCACAGTCGGACGTCTGAGCGACATCACATAAAGGGCTTATATTTCATCATTCAAATTCGAGTAGTCCATGGAGGTAGCACCATCCCAAGGAATACTCGGTACATAATAATAAACAGGTTAGTCCATCCACAGGAATAACATTCAGCCGGGTTTACCACTGTCAGTTAACAAGTTTGTTCTTCAGAGACTGATACTGGGACTGACACTGATAGGCCAACCAACGTCCTTCACCGAGGACTTGGTTACTCGAATGGTTTTGACTCTCAGAGTTTGTACTCTTTACCCATAGCCAACGGATTTCAGTAGCCACAAAGGACTAGTTCCGTCTACGGTATTTTAGAAGAAAACACATCTAACCAGTACACACCCATTCAACATCCCGATGCCAGGAATCACCCTAGGCAGCATTCAGGAAAAACTCTAAGGCGGGGAGGCCAACACCTCGAATAGCATGGGATCAAATTTATATCGCGCGCTCTAAGGGGTGCCCCCCTCTCGGTCCCAACCGGAAACACCCATGCCCCCTAACCAGATGACGGGCTTTAATCCAGGGCCATGGAACCCTCATTCCGGCCCCCTCTATTTGGTGTGTACCTAGAAAGAGGTTTGCAACTTACTAAACCGCATTCTTTGCAGAAAACATGTGGTAGCACGAAAAGGGGACGAACGGGAACAAGACTTGATCCACGTTAATACTGGAGTTAAACAGTTGATATAGAACTGGCATGCTTCAACAATACCAGCTAGCAACCTATCATGCCACCACATGATCAGGTTATTTCACCATCTTATGCTCACATCAAGTTTTGTAGCTCACTTGCAACTTACCTTGCATGAAATATAACATTCAACATATGCTTATATAAACATGCCATGAGAAAACCACTCAAGCAAACATGAAAGACACTCATCATATCAAAGGTTCAAACATGCTTGCCTGTTTCGGAGTCGTCGGATTCTAGCTCGGCGAAGTTGGCGGCACCGTCACCTCCTTCGGTATCTACGTTATAAAAATATCGGATTCTAACGTAAATACCGTGCGTGCATAAAAATAGTTCTAAACATTTTTTTAAATAAATATCATAAAAAACTAGATAGAAAAATAGAGGTGACAGAAAAAGAATCAACTCAAAATCATCTTTTGTTTAAAAGTTATTAACGTTTTAGTCCAGGGACTAATCTGTTATAAACAGAAAATTATCCAGGGGCTATTTTGAATAAACAGAAAACGCTTCGGATCGAAATACACCCAACCGAATGGAAAACATACTTTGCCCGAAGGCGTCTTCAGAAAACGGTTTGAAAAAAACAGAGGAGAGGCTGACGAGGGGGTCCCGTATGTCAGGTTTGAAAATCCCACCGGCGGCAGAAGCAAACGATGATCGTCGGCGGCGATCGACGGCGAACCAGAGGAGGGCAAGGGTATGGTTGCACTCACGGGTCAGTTCCGCGTCGGTGGGTGGTGGAAGTAGGCGTCGGGGAGCACCACGTCGACGGCGGTTCGGGCGAGCACGGATTCGTCGGAGGAGAGCTGCCAACACCGAATTGAAGCTCGGGTTAGAAGAGGTGGTGGACTAGGAGGTTGCTGGCAAAGTTTGGGAAGCGGGGGCGCACTCACCAGAGAGGATTTTGCCGGAGCCCGAAGCGAATCGGGGCGGCCGGAGCTGGGGAAGAAGACCCTCCCGAAGCCCTCTGATCAGTGGGGCGTGGTTCTGAGGAGAGGTGGAGAGGTGCTGGGTCGATGGGTGGCTCGGGGCCTCTATTTATAGCCGGCCCGAGGCGGTTGCCGAAAGCGGGATTACTCTGGCGAGCAATTACGGTGAGGCAGAGGTTGGACGGGGGTTTTAGGCGATTGGGCAGCAGCGGATTGGTTCACCGGTTCCATATTTGCGCTAAGCTCGATCAGAGATGGATCATCACCCTGGCTTCGACGGAATTTGCTTCACGGGCACGTTGGCGGCAGATGGCGCGCTCTGAGCCTCCCAGCGCGTGGCGACGAGCAGCAGTATGCGCAGGGGGAAGGAGACACGTGGAGTCCTCATGACGCTTGGGCGGTGCCGGACGACGCAGCTTTGCATCGATGGCCTCTGACGGCCGTGTCAGCCGATGCTGGCGGCGCTGCCATGACCGTGGTGCGCAAGCCAGCGCACCACTGACACTGAAGACCGGCCAAATGCCCGTGCGGCGAGGTGGATAAGAAGGAGGAGCAGTGAGCAACGAGCCAACGCGAGCACTGGCGAGATTGACGCTGCCGACTGACGAAAACGACACTGTCACCTGAATTTTCTGAATTTTGACAGGAACAGTGCACGCCAGCTGTTCGACAAAATGTTTGACGCACGTGGAAAATTTTTCTTGAGCTGAAACTTGGAGGGGTGGTCTCTTGATGCATCTAGAGACTACCTGAATTTTCTCAGAATTATTGGAAAAGGAAAAGAATGAATTTCACCAAAAATGGAAAATCTGGTCCAAACTTGCGGCAAGTAAATTTTGAAAAATTTGAACTGTGGACCAGCAGCTCTTGATGGATCTAGGTTGAGGGTACTAAGGAGTAGCTAGGGTAATTTATTTGGAACCAAAGCTCAAAGCAATCTGATACTTCCTTTGTAAACTTGAGGGGTCCAAAATAAATTACACAAAAAAGTTTGAGGATAAAATTAATAGAAAAAAAATCTAAAAGAGGTTGAAACTTGCTGGAATTGGATGCTTGGCTTGACCCAAAGTAGGGAGGAGGGTTTGAGAAGAAAATTTTGAAATGCAAGTCATGGTAAGAGGTTTGAATGGGGCATTCTTGAATGAGAAGGAATAAACCCCATTTCAAATAAATTCTTTTAGTGAGGAAAAGGACAAAACATCCAGAGAGTCTTTGTGTTGAACCAACCCATGTTGAAAAACTCTCAAGACCAGGATTCAAGAAAGGATCTCCACAAAAATTTGTCATTAAAAGTTTTGAGAAGGAGAATTTTTTAGAAAAAATTATATAACCTCCTTCCAATCAAATAAAGAATTTGATAAAAATCAAAACCAAAATTTTTGGAGTGTTACAACACCTACCCCCTTAGGAAAAATCTCGTCCCCGAGATTTCAGCTGATCCTCAAATAGGTGTGGGTACTCTGCCCGAAGAAAATCCTCTCTTTCCCATGTTGCTTCATCCTCGGTGTGATTGCTCCACTGAACCTTGAAAAACTTAATTGTCTTCTGACGGGTCCTTCTTTCAGACTTCTCCAATATTTTTATTGGACGTTCCCGGTAGGTGAGGTCTGGTTGCACGTCAATGTTCTCATGAGATACATGCTTTTCTGGATTGCTTACACATTTCCTCAACTGTGAGATGTGGAACACGTCATGGACGTCTGACAGTTCTTCAGGTAGGTCTAGCTGGTAGGCCACTGTGCCTCTTCGTGCAATTACACAGAAGGGTCTAATAAATCGTGGTGCCAGCTTCCCTTTAACTTTGAATCGTTGCAGGCCCCTCATAGGGGATACTCTTAGATACACATATTCATCGGGTTCAAAACTGACTTCACGATGTTTTTTATCGTAATAACTCTTTTGTCGGCTCTGGGCTGTCTTGAGTCGATCTCTGATTAGTTTAACTTTCTCCTCAGCTTCCTTGAGCATGTCTGGGCCGAAGATACGACTGTCTCCTGTCTCTGACCAATTTAATGGGGTACGGCATCTTCGCCCATACAAGGCTTCAAAAGGTGCCATTTGTAGACTGGCTTGGTAACTGTTGTTGTACGCGAACTCGGCATACGGCAACCTTTCTTCCCAACTGGTTCCATAGGTGAGAACACATGCTCTTAGCATGTCTTCTAGAATTTGGTTCACACGTTCAGTCTGTCCTCCAGTCTGGGGGTGGTATGCTGTGCTGAATACTAGTTGAGTTCCTAGAGCTTGTTGTAAATGATCCCAAAATCTGGAGACGAACTGCGTGCCTCTGTCGGATATTATAGTCTTTGGAATTCCATGCAGACAAACAATACGGGAGAGATAAAGCCTGGCAAGCTTCTGAGTGGTGTGGGTTGTCTTTACTGGAATAAAATGTGCCACCTTGGTTAATCTATCTGTGATGATCCATATGGCATCATTTTCGTGTCGTGACCGAGGTAGTCCGACAATAAAATCCATTCCAATTTCGTCCCATTTCCATTCAGGTATCCTGTTTGGCTGTAATAGTCCTGCTGGTTTTTGGTGCTCGGCTTTAATGCGCTGACATGAATCACAACATGCAATGAATGTGGCTATATCCCTCTTCATACCGTGCCACCAAATTTTTTCCTGAATGTCCTTGTACATTTTGGTTCCTCCAGGGTGGATTGAATATGGAGCGGTGTGGCCTTCAGCCAAAATTTGCTGTTTGAGGTCCTCTACATTTGGTACGCAAAGCCTGTCTCCGTACCATAATATTCCCTCATCGTCTATGACGAATTCTGAGGCCTTGCCCAGACTCACTTTTCTTTTTATGCCTTCGATGCTGAGGTGTCCATGCTGAGCTTTCTTAATCTGTCCCATTAGGGTGGGCTGTATTTCCAAATTTGACATAGTGCCTTCAGTGACCAACACCATGTTGAGTTTGGCAAACTCCCTCTGAAACTCAAGTCTCAAGTTTTGTAGACCGTCGTTGCCCGAGCTTGGGTTTTGGCTGAGAGCATCTGCCACTACATTCGCCTTTCCTGGATGGTAGTGAATGCCAACATCATAATCTTTCACTAATTCCAACCAGCGTCGTTATCGTAAATTGAGTTCTGGTTGTGTGAAAATATATTTGAGGCTTTTATGGTCCGTATATATTTCACAACAATTCCCAAGCAAAAAGTGCCTCCATTCTTTGAGTGCATGAATAACTACTGCTAATTCCAAGTCATGAGTAGGATAATTTTCTTCATGCCTTCGTAGTTGCCTGGAAGCATATGCGACTACTTTGC
Organism: Thinopyrum elongatum; assembly: GCA_011799875.1. NCBI lineage: Eukaryota > Viridiplantae > Streptophyta > Magnoliopsida > Poales > Poaceae > Thinopyrum > Thinopyrum elongatum. Next base: position 38,642,133 of record CM022303.1, on the reverse strand, counting down.
CTTCTTGCATTAATACGCATCCGAGGCCTTTTCGGGGCGCGTCGCAATATACTTCAAATTTTTTGTGTATGTCTGGTACGACCAATATTGGAGCTGTTGTTAATCTCCTTTTGAGTTCTTGGAAACTTTTCTCGCAAGCTTCAGTCCACACAAACTTCTTATCCTTCTTGAGTAGCTATGTCATAGGTTTTGCTGTGGTGGAGAATCCCTCAATAAATCTTCTATAATATCCAGCCATTCCCAGAAAACTTCGTACATCTGTAACGTTGGCTGGTGGTTTCCAGTCAAGTACGGCCTTGACTTTTTCTGGGTCCACGGCGACACCTTCTTGGGTTAATACGTGGCCTAGAAAACCAACCTGTTTTAACCAAAATTCACATTTGCTGAATTTGGCGTATAATTTATGTTTCCTTAACTCTCCCAGTAAAATTCTGAGATGTTCAGCATGTTCTTCTGGTGTCTTGGAATATACTAAAATATCATCAATGAACACCACAACAAATTTGTCCATAAATTTCATAAATACTTTGTTCATGAGGTGGACAAAATATGCAGGGGCGTTTGTCAGTCCAAACGGCATTACTGTAAATTCATATAACCCGTATCTGAAGGTAAATGCTGTCTTAGGAATATCTTCTGTCCGTACTTTTAATTGATGATATCCCGACCTTAAATCATTTTTTGAGAAAACCTTGGCTTGTGCGAGCTGGTCGAATAAATCATTTATCCGTGGCATCGGATATTTGTTTTTGATGGTGACTATGTTGAGTGCTCGATAGTCTACACATAATCTCAGTGTCTCATCCTTTTTCTTGGCAAATAATACTGGTGAACCCCAAGGTGAGGTGCTGGCCCGGATAAATCCTTTGTCTAGTAATTCTTTTATTTGCTTCTTTAATTCTACCAACTCGGAGGGTGCCATTCTATAGGGTTTCTTGTAAATGGGAGTGGTTCCAGGTGCCAGTTCAATAATGAACTCTATTTCCCGGTCAGGTGGCATGCCCGGTAGCTCTTCGGGAAATACGTCAGGAAACTCACACGCCACTGGAACTTTACTTAATTCTGAAATATCCACCTTGTTCAATTTTGGTCGCAGTGATATTGGTCTTTCTTGAGCTGCAATTTTTATTGTCTTCCCGTGATGATGGGTGAGGATCACAGTCCGATTGAAACAGTCGATAAATCCCTTGTTGGTGGTTAACCAGTCCATTCCTAGGATAACATCCAGTCCCTTATTTTCCAATACAATGAGGTTTGCCCGAAACTTTAATCCCTCAATCTCAATAACCACACCATGGCAGTAAATCTGAGTGATTTGCTTAATCCCGGGGGACTTGATGGTCATGGAATTTTCCAAGGGAAGAATCAGAAAATTATGTTGCAAAGCAAATTTCTTGGAAACGAACGAGTGAGAAGCTCCAGAATCAAACAAAACCGTGGCAGGTATTGTGTTGACAGGGAACGTACCGAGTACGATATCCGGAGCATTCTGTGCTTCTTCCTTGGTCACATGGTTCACGTGACCCTTCTTGTGATTGTTATTGAGGTTGAAGTTGTTACGCTTGGGGGCTGAATTATTTCCACTGTTGTTCGGCTTGAGGGCCGAGTTTCTTGGCTTTGGGCACTGCTTGGCATAGTGTCCTTCCTCACCACAGGCGAAGCAAGTAACGCCTGGGCGATACGTAAAATCCTTGTCCCTTGCATGAAATTTTTTGTTTGGGCGTAGAACATTGGTTGCGGATTTGTTCGCCCCATTTTTCTGGAAATCTTTCTTGTTCCTGTTGTTGCGAGAATGAGTAGTCTTGTCCCTTTTTCGCTTGCGAATATCCTCCAAGCTGCGGCGCTCATTTTCTAATGTAATAGCCTTGTCCACAAGCGTTTTAAAATCTGGGAAGGTGTGTACGACCAGCTGGCATTTAAGTGCTGGTGCCAGACCATCCAGAAATTTTTCCATCTTTTTATTTTCAGTCATATGTTCTTCATTGGCATAACGAGATAATTGAGTAAACTGACTATTGTACTCAGTCACTGTCATGCTTCTCTGCTTGAGTTCATCAAACTCCCTTTTCTTGATTTTCATAATACTTCTGGGAATGTGCGTCCCACGAAAATTTTCCTTAAATTCCTCCCAGGTGATGTTGTTTTCATTGGGGTGCATGTGTAGAAAATTTTCCCACCATGATGCAGCTGCTCCAGTGAGGTAGTGAGGTGCATAAAGTACCTTCTCACGGTCCGAACATTGTGCAATAATTAGTTTCCTCTCAATGTCTCGAAGCCAATCATCGGCCTCAAGGGGTTTATCAGTGTGAGAAAAAGTTGGGGGACGTGTCTTTTGTAGTTCAAACAATTTGGAATGCTGCTGGTATGGTTCGCGGTGATTTCCCATATTGATAATATGGTTCATCATTTCTTGATGCTGCTGCTGGCTTTGCTCATAAAGGCGGCATACTTGAGAAAACGCTGCTTCACTGCCTTGCTGACTTGACTGCCCCTGTGTGAAATTGTTACTTGTCTGGGTACCATAATTTTCTTCTGGCGGACTTGGCATGGAATGAGTCCAGGGACAAGGCATTTCCACTCTGGGGTATTTTTGCAGAACTCATGAGAAAAAAAATCTGAGTAGCAAAAATAAATAATTTTGCAAAGGCAGAAATTTAAAAACTCCGAGATTTTTCAAGAAAATACTTGATTGCGCATGGAGAAGGACCGCTCAGTACATATCTTACAAGCAAGCCGTAATTATACAGTACATCACTCAGGATGTGCGTACACATTCCTGACTTGTTATTTAGGCTAGTGCACTTCTCCGAGTTCCTACATGATGCGCATACAAACTACTTCTCACCAAGCCTATATACATATAAACATATCATACAGACTGGTACATCACACGGCTGCTCGGCGCACTCAGTCGGAGATGGCAAAAACTTCCCTTGTCCTGCAGAGGGTAAGTCCCAGTGATGCTGGAGACTCAACCTCCTCCTCAATAATAGGCTCTAGGCGCGAAGCACAGGGTTGAGCAGCTGGTGCGGGTGTGGCAGGTGGTGCAGCACTAATTGGGGTAGGAGCAATGACTTGGTCAAACTCCTCAGTGGTAGGCAGGCGGCGAGCGGTGGCTAAGATGGCAGGTGCATAGGATGCTGAGGACGAGATGTATGACAGTGGTGGCGCTGTATGGAGGAGTTCCCTCCTGTTGGCGGTACAATCCTGAACTAAGTCCATACGAGCAGCCACAAAGTCGTCCACGAGGTTATCAAAAGCTGCCTCAAGAGCTTTGAGATACTCAACAAGCATCTCAATAGCCTCATCTCTCTCTCCCCTAGTGCAAGTGAACGCATAATGACAAGTGTATGGCACGTGGCATGGGAGGTAGCGGTAGCGACGAGCCTTCATTGAAGGAAGAGCATCCCGGAGACGAGCTATTGCCTCACGGGCAGCCATCTGCATGGCATGCCTCTCCGTAGGCATGGCCCTCCCAACAAATCGGAAGCGGCGTGACTCAGAGCGTCCTCCCTAGAATTGCACCGCGGCCTGGTGCATAGACACGCTATCGCTGAGCTTGTGCTGGTAGAGTGTGAACTCCGGACGAGTCGATGGCCCGATCGTGACCTTGGCGATGGAGGCGAGAAGTTTGATAAACCCCTCAGACACATTGGCGAACACCTGTGCCTCACAGTCGCGGCCAGCCATCTACAAAAGTAGACAAAAATTCCAGATAGTCAAATCATAAATTTATGATGACTAACAGAAAATTGCTACAATTGGCAAAATGATAAAATATCACCTATTACGCTAATAACCGATTAGCGATCGCACCTAGTGGCTTCCTACAGTCAGCCTGGCTCTGGTACCAAGGTTGTCAGGACCGGTTTTCCAATAAAACATTTATTGAAACATCGCCCCTTTCGTCAGACCAGTATAGAAAAAATCTTACTGATAGACAAATCCTTGATACAGAAATCCAGAAGTACTAAACATTATACAGGGTTGAGCTGAGGCTGCTCAACAATTTATTACAAGCACGCCGATATTACACATAAAGGAGGATATGACACAAAGGGTATGGTGGCATAACTACTAACTCGTAATAAAAGTGGTGGTGGATATGTCACAGAGAAGTGGGTGACATGACTCTAAAATCTTACAACTCATCAAGCGCCGGAGTGAGGCTCGATGATTTTATTTAGGGGAGCGGAAGCGTATATAATACAGGTGACCAACTCCAGGATCGCAAGGGACTGACTGGGACTCCTCTAGGTGTCGGACTCGCTATCGTACTCTTCATCCACAAGATCGCCTTCGCCAACATCTGGCCAAATCAACAAGCCAGGTGAGTACTTTGAATGTACTCGCAAGACAGTTTGGACATAAGATATAACAAATGCAGACATGATGCACATGAGCAGATTAGTAATACACACTCAGGTAATAAATTTGCACTGCAAGATAAATAAAAAGGAAGTCAGGCGGTAGTCCTCCCGAAATCCTAATAAAATAGCAGAAGCCAATCGGGTGTCTGAAGCGACGCCTCGAAAGGTAGAAAGAAATAAGCATGCCGAAGTCGGGCGTCAGGGCGACACCACATAAAGGGCTTATACTGAAAAGTAAATAACAGTACGTGCCACAGTCGGACGTCTGAGTGCGACATCTCGAAAAGGGCTTATAATGAAAGTAAATAATCAGAATGCCGCAGTCGGACGTCTGAGCGACATCACATAAAGGTCTTATATAAAAATTAAATGACAAGAATGCCACAGTCGGACGTCTGAGCGACATCACATAAAGGGCTTATATCAAAATTAAATAACAAGAATGCCACAGTCGGACGTCTGAGCGACATCACATAAAGGGCTTATATAAAAATTAAATGACAAGAATGCCACAGTTGGACGTCTGAGCGACATCACATAAAGGGCTTATATCAAAATTAAATAACAAGGATGCCACAGTCGGACGTCTGAGCGACATCACATAAAGGGCTTATATTTCATCATTCGAATTCGAGTAGTCCATGGAGGTAGCACCATCCCAAGGAATACTCGGTACATAATAATAAACAGGTTAGTCCATCCACAAGAATAACATTCAGCCGGGTTTACCACTGTCAGTTAACAAGTTTGTTCTTCAGAGACTGATACTGGGACTGACACTGAGACTGACACTGATAGGCCAACCAACATCCTTGACCGAGGACTTGGTTACTCGAATGGTTTTGACTCTGCAGAGTTTGTACTCTTTACCCATAGCCAACGGATTTCAGTAGCCACAAAGGACTAGTTCCGTCTACGGTATTTTAGAAGAAAACACATCTAACCAGTACACACCCATTCAACATCCCGATGCCAGGAATCACCCTAGGCAGCGTTCAGGAAAAACTCTAAGGCGGGGAGGCCAACACCTCGAATAGCATGGGATCAAATTTATATCGCGCGCTCTAAGGGGTGCCCCCCTCTCGGTCCCAACCGGAAACACCCATGCCCCCTGACCAGATGACGGGCTTTAATCCAGGGCCATGGAACCCTCATTCCGGCCCCTCTATTTGGTGTGTACCTGGAAAGAGGTTTGCAACTTACTAAACCGCATTCTTTGCAGAAAACATGTGGTAGCACGAAAAGGGGACGAACGGGAACAAGACTTGATCCACGTTAATACTGGAGTTAAACAGTTGATATAGAACTGGCATGCTTCAACAATACCAGCTAGCAACCTATCATGCCACCACATGATCAGGTTATTTCACCATCTTATGCTCACATCAAGTTTTGTAGCTCACTTGCAACTTACCTTGCATGAAATATAACATTCAACATATGCTTATATAAACATGCCATGAGAAAACCACTCAAGCAAACATGAAAGACACTCATCATATCAAAGGTTCAAACATGCTTGCCTGGTTCGGAGTCGTCGGATTCTAGCTCGGTGAAGTTGGCGGCACCGTCACCTCCTTCGGTATCTACGTTATAAAAATATCGGATTCTAACGTAAATACCGTGCGTGCATAAAAATATTTCCAAATATTTTTTAAAATAAATATGATAAAAAACTAGATAGAAAAATAGAGGTGACAGAAAAAGAATCAACTCAAAATCATCTTTTGTTTAAAAGTTATTAAGGTTTTAGTCCAGGGACTAATCTGTTATAAACAGAAAATTATCCAGGGGCTATTTTGAATAAACAGAAAACGCTTCGGATCGAAATACGCCCAACCGAATGGAAAACGTACTTTGCCCGAAGGTGTCTTCAGAAAACGGTTTGAAAAAACCAGAGGAGAGGCTGACGAGGGGGTCCCGTATGTCAGGTTTGAAAATCCCACAGGCGGCAGAAGCGAACGATGATCGCCGGCGGCGATCGACGGTGAACCAGAGGAGGGCAAGGGTATGGTTGCACTCACGGGTCAGTTCCGTGTCGGTGGGTGGTGGAAGTAGGCGTCGGCGAGCACCACGTCGACGGCGGCTTCCACTCCGGCGGACGGCGGTTCGGGCGAGCACGGATTCGTCGGAGGAGAGCTGCCAACACCGAATTGAACCTCGGGTTAGAAGAGGTGGTGGACTAGGAGGTTGCTGGCAAAGTTTGGGAAGCGGGGGCGCACTCACCAGAGAGGATTTTGCCGGAGCCCGAAGCGGATCGGGGCGGCCGGAGCTGGGGAAGAAGACCCTCCCGAAGCCCTCTGATGAGTGGGGCGTGGTTCTAAGGAGAGGTGGAGAGGTGCTGAGTCGATGGGTGGCTCGGGGCCTCTATTTATAGCGGGCCCGAGGCGGTTGTCGAAAGCGGGATTACTCCGGCGAGCAATTACGGTGAGGCAGAGGTTGGACGGGGGTTTTAGGCGACTGGGCAGCAGCGGATTGGTTCACCGGTTCCATATTTGCGCTAAGCTCGATCAGAGATGGATCATCACCGTGGCTTCGACGGAATTTGCTTCACGGGCACGTTGGCGGCAGATGGCGCGCTCTGAGCCTCCCAGCGCGCGGCGACGAGCAGCAGTATGCGCAGGGGGAAGGAGACACGTGGAGTCCTCACGACGCTTGGGCGGTGCCGGACGACGCAGCTTTGCATCGATGGCCTCTGACGGCCGTGTCAGCCGATGCTGGCGCCGCTGCCATGACCGTGGTGCGCAAGCCAGCGCACCACCGACACTCAAGACCGGCCAAATGCCCGTGCGGCGAGGTGGATAAGAAGGAGGAGCAGTAAGCAACGAGCCAACGCGAGCACTGGCGAGATTGACGCTGCCGACTGACGAAAACGACACTGTCACCTGAATTTTCTGAATTTTGACAGGAACAGTGCACGCCAGCTGTTCGACGAAATGTTTGACGCACGTGGAAAATTTTTCTTGAGCTCAAACTTGAAGGGGTGGTCTCTTGATGCATCTAGAGACTACCTGAATTCTCTCATAATTATTGGAAAGGAAAAGAATGAATTTCACCAAAAATGGCAAATCTGGTCCAAACTTGCGGCAAGCAAATTTTGAAAAATTTGAACTGTGGACCAGCAGCTCTTGATGGATCTAGGTTGAGGGTACTAAGGAGTAGCTAGGGTAATTTATTTGGAACCAAAGCTCAAAGCAATCTGATACTTCCTTTGTAAACTTGAAGGGTCCAAAATAAATTACAGAAAAAGGTTTGAGGATAAAATCAAAAAAAAAATCTAAAAGAGGTTGAAACTTGCTGGAATTGGATGCTTGGCTTGACCCAAAGTAGGGAGGAGGGTTTGAGAAGAAAATTTTGAAATGCAAGTCATGGTAAGAGGTTTGAATGGGGCATTCTTGAATGAGAAGGAATAAACCCCATTTCAAATAAATTCTTTTAGTGAGGAAAAGGACAAAACATCCAGAGAGTCTTTGTGTTGAACCAACCCATGTTGAAAAACTCTCAAGACCAGGATTCAAGAAAGGATCTCCACAAAAATTTGTCATTAAAAGTTTTGAGAAGGTGAATTTTTTAGAAAAATTTAAATAACCTCCTTCCAATCAAATAAAGAATTTGATAAAAATCAAAACCAAATTTTTTGGAGTGTTACAGTCAGCTTCCGGACGCGTCTGCGCAATCCTCTTTTTTTGCTGAAAAATAACCACGACGTCTATTTTCAACCTCTCATATTTGTAGACATTTTATCAAACACGTTGTATGCGTCGTCGCCGGCCGGCGGGAGCACGCCTGCATGAACACGCACCCGATACACACACGCTGCACGCACACGGCTGCCTGGCCAGACATTTTGCACGACGAAGCACGCATGCATATCAGCAGCACCGGCGGCTATCAGCAGCTAGCTAGCACTCGCGGCTAGCTACCACGCCACGGCAAGCACGCCAGCAAGTGTCCGGCTGCGATTAGCACACAAGCTAGCGGCCCGTCCGCACGGCTGTGTGAGCATGGGAGTGCGGAGTGCGAGCACAACGGCCAGAACCCAGCGGCCACGACGTAGCGTGAGCATCCTCGGCCAACTCATAGTCAGCCCGTGTTAGCCTGGCTACGTGCACGGTTAACTCGCCACCCGTGGCCATCCCGCTGCGCGCACGGCCGCACGGCATGCGGCGGCACGCCAGTGAGGCCCGCGGCTCCGGCTGCTCACGCCCGCGCGCCCGCAAGGCACGCTGCTGCGGTTGCACGTCGGCGAGGCCTGCGGCTCCGGCTGCTCACGCCCGTGCGCCCGCGAGGTATGCGGCTCTGGCTGCGCGCATGGCCAGAATGGCCTGCGGCGGCACTGCGGCTGCACGCCGGTGAGGCCCACGGCTCCGGCTGCTCATGCCCGCGCACCCGCGAGGCACGCGGCTCCGGTTGTGCGCATGGCCAGCCCGGCCTGCGGCGGCACTACGGCTGCACGTCGGCGAGGCCCACGGCTCTGGCTGCTCATGCATGTGCGCCCGCGAAGCAGGCAACTCCGGCTGCGTGCACGGCCAGCACGGCCATGCCGACGGCGAGAGAGAGATGAGAGGGGAACAATTGGCTGGCTGCATGTGGAACCGAGTGTGCCGACTGTGACGTGTAGGGGGGTGTCCGGACGTGACCGGACCCCCTCATACTCCCCCCAAATTTAACACAGAATTGAGGTATGCCGGTTAGTCCGGACGTTTAGGGCTGAATTCAGGGGTCCGGTTGGGTCACTATTTTTTGACTAGGCACTGATTGGACGGATGTTTCAGGCGTTTAGAGAGAGAGTAGGGGTCCGGCTGTAGATGCTTAGGACCAACACCAATCGAAGGTTGATGGCCCGCCCCACCTAGAATAGGAATATTTGACTGGGTTTACACACATTCGCTCACTTATGATGTCCCCCCTCAGCTCACCCTAGCCCCGGTACGTGGTCTACAAGGCTTCACACAAAATCTTCAATTAGGCTGCACGGAAGATGCATTTGTTGGACAAGGGATGGGGTAAGGCGTTGGTCGTTCTGCATGAAGTTTTTTTTTAGGCAACGTTCTGCATGAAGTACAACAAGCCTGCCGTGCACATGCATTTTAGGTTGACCCCTCCACGATGCCCCACCCAGCCAGCCCAAGCGCATACGTCCCACTGCTCACAAATAAGGCCCACAAACGGCCAGCTCATCAAGGCCAGCTAAGGCAGAGAACACAAGTCAAAATCGAGGGGACAATCCAAATTCAACACGGAATCGTTCCCGAGAGTTTTACCCCTAGGGAGCTTAGTGATATAAGAGATTGCGGTAGGCCTAAAAATTCTACGATTGTGAATTTGCGATCGTTACGCCGCAGCCGTCCTTCACCACTGCTGCCTCTTGCTGGCAATCAACAATTTGAATCATACACCGGCACCGCAACGATGATCTACCGATGTCCTATGGCTGCACTCGGTCTCGTTCTCCAGCCACTAATTAGGCAACTAGCCAAGGTTAGCACTATCTATATACTGTCTACTACTACTAAACATATCTCAAATCAAAAAAGAGAGGTGAAAGATACTATAACAATGTGTATCAGACTGCCTATTTTCCTCTTGCGTGTCGAAAATACTATTAATAACATTTCTCAGTTTTGATCTTGCGTGTTAGAATAGTAATCTCAGATTTTATATTTTCGGTTTTCTGACATAAGATACTAATTGGGGGACTTGTAGTTTAGCATCTATATACAAAAAAGCGCCGCCAAACAGCATAAAGATGCATTCATTTTTTAAGCATGTTGCTTTGAGTTCTCAAACGAAATAAAATTAGCAGCTAAGATCTCTTTTGATAAAATAAAAATCATCATATTGGGCAGTCGTGGAGGCAAATTTATGCTAATACATTTTTTGGAACAAGCTAATACAAATTTAGCAGTGTTGTCCACATGAAGCGGAATGTTATGATGGTTATTTTTTGCCTGGATTTTTTGGAACAAGCTAATAAAAGTTTAGCGGTGGGGACAAGGAGAGCACATTGAGACACCAGGTTGAAGGAGGAGAGGGGACAAGAGCGTGGATTTGGATGAATATGAGGAGAAAGCAGCACGCCAAGAGGTACCTATGTGGCTGCAAAGGCAGGAGGTCACCAAATGAACATAGCAATAATGGAGTGAAGATGGTCATGCAAGAGGTCAGCCCAACCTTGAGGCCCAGACGTTGTCTGGACCGTGTACCGGTTGCAGTCTCCCGGCAGAAAATTATGAATATAAAAAAAAAAGAATCTCTACTCCTAAGGGAGGAGTAAATTGTCGTTTCGTCTCGTTTGTTTCGTACCCCATCCATCGAAGCCATCCCATCCCCTCAATCACCCAAGCAGTGACAAAAAAAAAGTCCTTCCCATCCCCTCGATCCCCACGCACTCAAAAAAGGAAGAAAATTAACCAAGAAACGGAAATGAAGGATAGCCATCAATCCCTTCCTGTCTCCCATTCTCTTTCCTTTCCCAGCTCTAGGGGAAATTGATTGAGGAGGATGAGAGGCCACTGATCATGGATCCTCTATGATTTGGACCTCCTCGCCCCCTTCGACGCCGTACACCCACGTGCTTGAGAAGACCCAGCACCGCGAGGACAACGACATCCCCGCCGCGCAAGATGGTGGCCGCGGCGTAGACCCCTTGGCCGGGTTTGAGAGCCCGTGACCACACGGTGGCAAGAGCACCGTGGTACTATACACCACGTCACTGCGCGGGGTGCACACCACGTTCAAGGACTGCTCCACCGTCCGCCGGCTGCTCAAGAGGCTCCGTGTTGCCTTCCTGGAGCGCGACGTGTCCACGCATGCGGTTTCTACTTGAGGACTCCACAACTCGGCGCGACAACGGCGGCGGCGGCGGCGGCTTCCACTGGACTACTCGGCGTGCGCGCTCGGCAGCGGCCGCTTCCCTCGGCGACTTGGCACGCATGGACGGCGCCGGTTTCCACTTGCCGACCCAGCGTGCGTCCGCTGCCGGTTTCCTTCGTCGAATCGGCCAAATCGCCATATTGTGTCCACGCGTGCGCAACGCCATACTGGGATGAGCTCTGTGCGCTGTTGCTGGGCCAGACCGCGTGATGCCACTTCCACCCCGGCGCTAACATTTGAGACAGCATAGGCGTTCGAGTCACGTTATCGTAACCGTACGCGTGTCCATAGATAGACAGCCGTTTAATCGCACGTCATAAGAATCTGGAGTAATCATCTGTAAGCGTACGCAGCTTTTCAGAAAGACATCTGTGATCGACCTACGGCCCGGTAGGCCACTGTGCCCAACAGGGTCCTCCCGTGCACTGCGTGTCCTCCCTTTGTTTCTAAATATTTGTCTTTTTATAAATGTTAAAATGTATATAGACATATTTTAAAATGTAAATTCACTCATTTTGCTTCGTATTTAGTCATTTGTTGAAATCTCTAGAAAGATAAATATTTAGAAACGGAAAAAGTACTGTTCATAACATGACGGGATTTCCTGACCGGCTCTCTGCTGCATGTGTACATGTCGCCTTCTCTCTCGTCAAAAAGTGTGTACTAAGCGGTAACAGCGAGCCACAAGGGGACACGATTCCCAACCATATGCAGAAATTTTCTGAAAGGCCTCCAATTATTTATCTAAAGAGCTATGCGGCCTCTCATAAATCCCTATCCCAAACAGCATTTCCATAAAACGGAGTACAGGCATTGCTGATAGATGATCCCACTGGGTAGTAAAAAGTGAAAAGCTCTTTTGACTTTGGCTTCTATTGCTTCAGACACGGACGCACTCTAGCGATTTAGGTCAACTCCAGCGCACGACCCCAAACGGACGTCCGTCTCGGTTGCTTTTGTCTGTTTAGGGTGGCAATGGGGTCGCCCATGTTCGGATCGGGCCGTTGCCGTGTCGGTGTGCCCAACGCGCGGCCGCACCCCAAATCATGTCCGGGGTGGACGTGATATAAAAAAATCGCAAAACTCAAAGAAATGCCAAAAAATCAAATAATACGCAAACATAAATGATTAAAATATAATTAAACAGTATTCACGGCCTCCACAGTGCTTAGAAAATAAACATAATTAACATAAAAACTAAAACAAAAGAAAAGCGCCGCCCGCGCGTTGCTGCCGTGCCCGTCGATGCCGTGCCCCTCACCGTCGTCGTCCTCGTCGCCAGTGAGGTCGATGTAGGGCGGGGGCGTCCAGAGGTGGGACGGTGGTCCCTGGAAGGTGGGAGGCGCCTGCACCACCTCCCCCCGTGGCGACGGCTCGCGCTCCGGTGACCGCTGCGGCGTGGGGCACCAATTCACGCCCCCCACGGCGTCAGCCATGTCCGTGGCCGTGCACGACCAGCTCCACAGCTAGCCCACCAGGTGCGGGTGGAACGCGGCGACGGGCTGCTCCTCCAGCACCCCCTCCTGGACCTCCTCCTTGACGTCCATCATCTCCAGCTCCTGTACGGCCATGTCGCCGGCCGCAGAGAGGGCCAGCATGGTGTCCAGGCCCTCCCATTAGCGCTCATCGTGCGTGTTCATGGAGTCTTCCATGACACATTGAATGAGCCGGGCCTCCTCCTCCTCTGTCATGCGAGGAGGTGGTGGTGGCGACGGAGAGGGCGAAGGCGATGGCATCGGCGTGATGCCGCGCACCCGCGTACGCCCGCGCACCTGGGGAGGGCTCGGAGCACGCGCTCGGCGCTCTGTATGTGGCCGCCGCGGGCCCGATGAGCTACCAGCAAAGTAGGATGCGCGCCTGGTGTCGTGCTCGTCCCGGAACCAAGTGTCCCACAATGCGGAGTCGACGACGTACCTGGGGTCGTAGTACAGGTCGTCAGGCAGGAGGCGGCGGGGCGGTCGATCTCCTCGCGGCGGGGCGGTCGATCTCCTCGCGGCGGGCACGGCCGCTCATCGGGACCGGCGGGATCGGCACGTGATCCGCAGACAGATGCCAGTTATTGGGCAGGTGAACATCGCTCCAGGGGAGCGGCGTCCTGGTTTACCAGTAACGCTGGCAAACATCCGCGTGGATGTAGTGCCGGTCGCACTCGCCGGCGGCCGGAGGGGCGATGGTGAATGCGGGCGGCGCGGGGGCCCTCCGTGGGGGTGGTGCGGGCTCTGACTTGACGGCGCGACGGCGGCCGGAGGACGAACCAGCCTCGTGGTCGTGCGCCCCCTTGCGGCCGGTGCTCCACCACACCATGGCTGCCGGCGGCCGGCGAGCTCGAGGAAGGGGAGGGGAGAACTAGGGTTTGGGTGTCGGGTTTCGAGGAGGCAGCAGGACTGGAGTGGGAGCGTGGACTGCGACTGGTCGACAGCTTCCCATTAAGAAGGACGGCGACCGCTCGCCTGGGCGGATGACAGGTGGGGCCGACCGCGCATGTGCAGTTAATTTGGGCGGTGGGAGGTAGGTGGCCGCCTGCCACGCGGCCCCAATGCGGACCAGAGACGCGGCCGTTCGCTGTCCGTCTGGACCCAAACCGGGCGCATGTTTGCGCTGGAAATAGGTCGGGTCGGACACAAAACGGACCAGATGGGTCCAGGCCGTCGCGCGCTGGGCCGTGGGGTTTGTCCGTTTTGCCCCAAATGGACAGGGCTGGACGGGATGGGGTCGTGCGCTGGAGTTGGCCTTAGTCACCCCTTGTTCTACACTTCCTTTTTATTTTTGCGGGGACCCTTGTTCTACACTTCCAAGACGATGTGTGACGCTGCAAAATATAGAAGGTCAAGGGAAATTTTGTGTTGTACTCCCTCCGTTCCTAAATATTTGTCTTTTAGAGATTTCAAATGGACTATCACATACGGATGTATATAGACATATTTTAGAGTGTATATTCACTCATTTTGCTCCGTATGTAGTCACTTGTTGAAATCTCTAGAAAGACAAATATTTAGGAACGGAGGAAGTAATTTACAACAATCTCTTGTTTACTTTGTTTTCAAACACTATATAAATAAATTTCAAAAAAGATAAGTGAGAACATTCCTTGGGAGGAAGGTTCCAGAAAGGGCCCCCAAAGTCGTCTGATCATGATCGAAGGAACGACATTTTTCTACGAAACGTGACGTTTTTTGTTTTGTTTTTATAAAGAGCTACATGACAGTTTTCGCATTCTACATGGACGTATCAGATACGGTGAATAAAGTTACCTTGGGTCGATGCAATCAGGGGGGGTGTTTAGATCAAGCGCCTGTAGAACACGATCTGTACCCTCGTTCGCGTGGCGGGAAGGGCTTCTTCCTCCGTCGGCGTTCAGTGATGCAAAGCTGATGGGACGAAGGTTGGATCAGCAGGTTATGAACAGATGGGGCAACGGCGGTGAAAGGTGAAGTGGATGAAACTGCACGACGGAAGTGAATCGTAGTTCTGCGCACAAACCTTAATAGTAGGGAGCTGAATCCATCGCCCTGCTCGGAGTCCATCGCCATTGAAGGCCTTCTTCCATCGCCCTGCTCGGAGTTCATCGCCATTGAAGGCCTTCTTTCTCTAACGATGGGAAATCTGCCCACGGGCCTGGTCGCTATGCATCCCTTATTTGTCTACAGAATCTGATTCAATTTGTGTGGGCGGTGCGGGCTGTGTGTTGTCACATCTGTGCCGGGCATCTATGTCTCCAGAAAAAAAAAAAACGCGTCGCAGGCCTAGCCTATGGCATGTGGTCGTTCACGCGCAAGACCTATCGAGCCCTCTGACTAACACCCGCACGCTACTGATAATGGCAAATCTTAGCGACCTCGAGGCATACCACGGGAGTGGACGCACCAGATAACATGACTCCTACGCCTATGCTATGTAAATCCGCATTCCCCGCCCCGGTTGTTCGCGGATGGTAGGTGCATCGGCGAAGCCGATGAGGTGGTGGCGCTCTGTCGCACCGTGCGCCGGGGCACAGGCAAGGTGTCCTGCGCGGTGTACGGCGGCGCCTGGTTCGTCTTGTGCGGCGGGTGCAGGTGGTCGTCATTGGCTCTATGACAACGACTCGGCCGCCGCCGTCACTGCGAACTACATGCTGTTCCCGAGTACTCGCTGTTCCCCGGATGCAACGAGAATGACTTCTTGGGTTCACTGTAATTTCTGATGGTCCTAACGTTTTGGATTCTCAAGTTTCACATGATACCGACAGTTCTTGACCAGAATTGATCCACATGATGACAACCTTATAAAGTCCTCAAGCGAATAAACTATAGGTTTTTCATTAAGATCTCGCTGTAATTTCCTTGTTGATTTTTTTACACTTGTAGAACTCTAAAGTTACAGTAGTTAGAACTGTGCTTTTCTATTTCAATTTTCAGTTTAGTTTGTGTTAGGATAGGTTGTAATCTCTGAACTCAGCAATCAAAAGTATTATTAGTAGGCAGTACCTATTGTTTTACATGTAGCTTACAGTCTTTTACATTACTTACAGTATTTAGTAGCTGTATTTTCTTGCCAAATTCACTTTAAGTTTTGCCTCTTGTTGTGTTGTAATCTCTACTCTAGGTGCATTGTGATTTGCCTTTTAATGCATAGAAATTTCAATGTAACTGGGATTCTAAGCTTTATTAGTCATTTTTCCCATGTTTTACCGTACATCTGGATATGAGTTACACTAGCCAGAAGTGGATTTTCCTCATGTTTTTTTATGCAAAATTCAGTGTAACTGTGCTCTAGTTCCTATGATCTTATTTTTCTTCTTCTTTTTAGTGTTAGCCAAAGCATGTTGATCCAGTGCGCATTAGCATTACTCGAGAAGTAGTGATCTACAGCACACGATCATGTGAAATTTAGGAAATTTGATTGCTAGGGATCTGACCTAGATTGATCTGCCATGCTTTGCTGCAGGTTTATCATCTACATCTCCTTGTAATTTCCCATTTTCTAGCTTCGTTCTCTTCTTCTTCTTCTTCTTCTTCTTCAATCTTTCTTTTCTCTCCTTTTTCGCTACCTAGAAGAGTCATATTTCCTATTGTTGTGCTTCAGCCGCAAGTCTCTTTGTAGAGGGGTTAGGTACGGGGGGCTTAGGAAGGTTGTTCTGGCATGGTATTGGGCCTCACTAGAGTGCATTTATTCGGGCTGGTTATAAACGACCTAAAAGTTATACTGATATATTTCACACAAAATTTGAAACTAATTTTATTTTGGTCGATTCTTTCAGCCGTTCACAGGAGACATACACTTATGTTTTCTCATACGTACAGTTGTTTACATATTAGTCATAATTAATGTTGTACCACAAGCCAGCCACGGTGCGTGCTTTCCCTATCCTCTTTAGAAGTCAGATCGCTCTTGCTTGGGTGCATAGTTTGCTCTATTATGCTGTGGTCGGTTTGATTAGTAAAATGTGTGCGGTTCCTTAGTGTTGTAGAAGGAAGAATTTGTAACACCCCCAATGGTTAACTACAGTAATCACCCTTTTGATTATGCCATGTCATCATGTTCAACAGTGCCTAAATATCATTTGTATCATATCTCATCTCAAATTCAAACTCAATTGGAAATTCCAACGGAAAGTGGATTATAAAAGTTGTCCAACATAGAAACTAAAATGTTCAATAAATAGCAAATATTGCAGAGGCTATTCTAAAATTGTAACCAACAATTATTAAACCTATTAGGTGACTCTAATAGAAGGAAAACAGAGATGGTTAATACCTTTTAATATAAATAAAATCCATATGAAAACTTTTGGCCCCAAAACCATTTTATACCAGGGCTGGATATTGCACTGGTATTATATGGGCAAGTGCCATATTTTACAAAAACCATTTGGAATAAAAACAAAAGACAAATCAGAAAAGAAAGAAACAGAAAAAGAAAAAAAGAAAAAAAAAGGCCTAGATGCTCCACTGTGCACTTGGCCCGCTCGCTACAGCCGCGGCCCAGCCCACCTCCGCGCCGTCCCTCACCTCGCACTGCTCACCTCGCCGCGCACCGGCCCCCCCTCGCCTCCGCTCGACAACGAGCACTGCGGCGCCGCGGACGCCTATTTGGACCCCCCCCCCCTCGACTCCGCGGACGAACCCTAGCCGCCCCATTCGCCCCTCTCCCCGTTTCCCCCACCTCGCCCGACGCCGCCATGGCTACACCCCACTGTGAGCTCCTGTTCCTTCCCCCTCTCCCCTCACGGCCCGCCGTTGCTTGTAGCGCTAGGTTTCGCCGATGCCCGAACGCGCCACCGCCTGACCTCGTCGCCGGCGCGGCCACGGTGACCATATGGTCCCGTGCGTGTCACTGTTGCACTCCCCGCAACGCGTAGACGCCGTAGCCACCTCGCGCCGCTCGTTTTGCGCCCCGTAGCTCCGATCCCGAAGACGACCGAGCTCCGGCGTCCGCCCCTCCGCTCGCCGTCGATGCTACCGACCCCTGCAGCCGCTGCCGCCACCCCAGATCGCTTCGCCATCGTCTGCTCGTTCGAACGAGCCCGGCCGCGCGCGATTTGACCCCCTGTAGGCAAAACCCGACGCTGCTCCGCCGCTCGCCGCCGCAAACGGCCTCGCCGGAGCAACTCCGGCGGCTGGCTCCGACGTGGCTAGCCTGGGGCCACCCCCAGTGCCACTGCCAGTGGGCCAGGCCGGCCCCAGTTGACCAGTTGACTTGGTCAACTGGCTGACTGGGCATAGCCCAGTCACTGACCGATGGGGCCCCTCTCCCTGTGTCTATGACATATGGGCCCCCCTGTCAGGTGCCTAATTAACTAATTAGGTTAATAAAAATAATTAAAATCCTAATCAGTCACTGACTGCTGGGCCCCACCTGTTAATTAACTCAATTAATTAAATTAACCCCTCTGATTAAGCCACAGTGTATGACATGTGGGCCCCACCTGTCTGGTTTGACTGGTCAGCTGACCAGGTGACCTGCTGACGTCATGCTTAGGTCATGCTGACGTCACATGCACTGTTTCGGATAATGTTGATTTAATTAAATCCAGAAATTCTAAAAATTAATAAAAACTTTGAAAAATCATATCTTTTAATCCGTAACTCCGATGAAAATAATTTATATATGAAAAATGATCAGAAAAATCCCACGAATCCGAATACGCTACCCACATACAAGTTAGATGCCTCTAACTATCTGAACATGCAACTTTTTGCCTGTTTCGGATAAATGAATAGTGCATGACCTTAATGAAATAAATCCAAACAAATTCCTAAATTAACTAAATCATTTAGTTAGGCCATAGAACACCCCGGCACATCATTTAGGCATGTCATACACATAGATTGCATTATTGCCGTGAATTTATTGTTTCTCTCCCCCTTCTTCTCTCTCGATAGACGCCGAGACCGACGCCAACGCGACTGAGTTCTACTACACCACAGACGAGCAGGCCGTTGACGACCCCTCTCTCTTGCCAGAGCAACCACGCAAGCACCCCCCTTTTGAGCATACCGATATCGCCTATTCTTTATCTCTCATGCTTGCATTAGAATTGCTGCTGCTACTGCTTTACCTATTCTGATGCATAGCCTGTTTATTGTAACCTGCTGTTGAAACCTTATCTGCTTATCCTAAACTGTCTAGTATAGGCTGGGTAGAGACCTATCAGTGACCCCACTTATCCCGACTGCCCCGCTGGATTATCAGAAGACCCGATCATCGGGATTGAAGACCAGGCCCTGGCACCGCACATCACCCCCCTTAATTGTAATGACACTGCAGCGTTACTATCGAGTGCCGAGGGTGAAACCTCTTGTAGCACTTCCGATGTTAACTCTGTAGAGTAGCTATTCGGTCGTGGTCATCGAGGGTGATTCCTCTTTCACCGCTTCCGATAACGACACCGTCGTACAAAACCTCATGTGTGAACCTAGCGAGGGTGATTCCTCCGAGTTCACCTTGACGGATATGTCGGGTAGGAACCCAACGAGGGTGATACCTCGGATTCCCCTGATGTTATGGACACACGGATACTTGGACTGTACCATTGTTACTTGGAAAGGCGGGTCGACCCTGAGGGGTACCCGTGTGTGATGTGAAGACGGGTTGCCTGGATGGTGCCCGAGTGTGTATACGAGGCGTGGCCGGGCATTCTTGGCCCTTGCCGCAAGTCCTTGAGACGGGGCGACGGGGTCACATCGATCGTGAGTCTCTGCTCGTTACCGCAAGCCCCTAGTCCACTAACGATTTGGATATTTGATCCGAGAGGGCCTCGGGCCTGATAGCACTAACCATCACGTGGGCATAGTATGGGTGTTCTGCATCGTAGCATCAGCCGAAAGCTCTGTCAGACGTCCAGTTCAGCATGGCGGCCGGGCTGGGCCGGCACCGTCCTGAGGGGTGGAGCCTGGTTCGCCCGGCACGCAACGAACCGGAGGGCGAGGGGCGATGGCCAAGACCCCCTTGCGCTTAGGATGTAGACCGACGGGGACCTCTCTGCTGAGCTGTAGGTAGGGTTGCGGTGTATCGTTTGGCCGAGGCCGGGCATGACCCAAAAGTGTGTACGGCCGGAGTTAAGCGAGCGTGGTGGGTAAGTTGGTGCACCCCTGCAGGGAAGAAAACTTCTAGCGATAGCCGGTCTTACGGTAAAGGATACTCGGAGTTGTATCCCGATCGATACAACTAGAACTCGAGATGAGACCTGGATACTTTGGCTCTGGGATTGCTTCTCGCAGGTAGTCGAGAAGTGATCTCAGGACGAGGTTGATGACTGTATGGCTCTGGGATTGCTTTCTTGCAGGGAGTCGAGAAAGGATCTCTGGGTGAGGATGAGACTTAATGATACTACTACGTATACGGTACTAATCTACACTCTTCTAATGCTGCAAGACCTCTGAAGATGCTAGTCTTCGATAGGACTAGGCCTTCTCTCTATTCTGGCATTTCTGCAATCCAGTCCACATATACAGCCTTCCTTTGATAATGTTGCATATGTAGTATAGATCCTTGCTTGCTGAGTACTTCGGATGAGTACTCACGGTTGCTTTACTTTCTCTTTTTCCCCATACCCCCACCTTGATGATACATCAGACGATGGAGTCCAGGAGCCAGATGTCCCAGCCGGAGCTTACTACCAGGAGGGTCCAGACGGCACGTACTACTGGATCGAGCCAGCCGACTAGGAGTAGGATCGGAGGTTCGCAGGCAGGAGGCCTTGCGCCTTTCGATCGTAGTGTTTTCTTTTGCCCCGCCTTCTAAAGGGCCTTTCTGTGTTATCTTTTATGTCTGTACTCAGATATCTGGTGCTTCCGCTGACGCTTGTACGCAAGCTTATGTATTCGAGCCCTCGAGGCCCCTGGCTTGTAATATACAGCTTGTATGACTTTATTTATGTTTTAGAGTTGTGTTGTGATATCTTCCCGTGAGTCCTTAGGCTTGATCGTGTGCATTTGCGTGTATGATTAGTGCACGATTAAGCCGGGGGCGTCACAAGTTGGTATCAGAGCCGACTGACTGTAGGAACCCCCCTTCCCAACTCCTTGGCCGAAGTTGAGTCTAGTGGTCCAAAACTGATTTACTAACTTGGCTGTGTGGCTTAAGGGCCCACGTCGCCAACTGGGTGGTATTAGGATCTTTTATTCCTCATCTATACTCTGGGACTCTGTTCTCTCTTCTATTCGGGCTAAATAAATTTTACTAACGCCGACACTTAGGATCTCGTAAATCCTGTCTACCCGGAGAGCTGGATATCTGTGCGATTTCCCTATCATTGATCTGATTAGTCCGATAATCATTTTCCTTTCCATTGTTTTGTTTAACCTTTCTCTCCGAGTTGTATTAAACTTCTCATTGTCATTTGACCAACCTGAATTTCCTCTGTTTCAGATGGACCGTTTGTTCCCACCACATCCTATGACACAGCTTGTGCTTCGCACTTGGGCTCGTGATGCCCCTGGGTTTCCAGCTGTTCTGATCGCCCTCCTGACCAGACTTCGCTATCGCTGGTACCCCGAGTACATGGTCTACGAGGATTACTGCGAGTTCAACCAGGAGCAGTACCATGCTGATGTTCGTATCTATGATCAGCAGAATGACTCAGACACCGAGCTACACCTTTTCCACGGTATCGGCATGACGATTTAGATGGCAGTACATGATGCCGCCTACTCTGTTGTCGCACGTCTCCGAGGAGAGTTCAGCGACATCTTGGATGACTCTGAGTTCCGGTATATTCCATATGCCCCTGCTGGAGATGCTACTGGATACTACACAGCTATCTGTGCCCCGCGCGAGCCTCGTCGCTACGACCCGCGCATTCTGATTCAGTGCACTCAGGCTCTGGATCGCACTGTTCGGGCTCTTGCCATCGAGTTGGTTGCCACTCGAGCTCGTCTCTACGATGCTATGACGCAGTTGCTACCCGCTGTTCGTGCATCCGGAGCACATCCTTTACCCGCGCAGGACTCAGATGTATGCTGGTATTGATTGGCCTGCTGTTGGAGGTCACACACCTATACGTGGACCTCTTCTTACAGCTCGAGACCGGGTTCTGCATCAGAGTGCGCATGGAGCGTAGGAGCCTTCCGCGACGAACATTCGTCGTCCGCACGTGCAGTTACCCCGTTACGGTGGTTTTCCCCGACGTTGATGTAGCCTTTGCTATGCCTCGTTGTGTACTTCCTTACCGCGTGCCTGCGTGCCGCCTAGTATGTCTAGCCTTTAAATTGCGTCGTTATGCTATCCGCATGTACCCGACTTTGAGTATGGATCTGTATATCTTAATTGACTACTATTATGTATCTGTTGCACTGCTTAATTGTTGTCAAGTTACATCATGCTTGTCGCTAAACATTTGCAATTGCTTTTACTAAACTACCCCCTATTGATACTCAGCAGGATGGTTAGACCAGGTGGTCGTGGTCGTGGTCGTGCCCCTGAACGCCCACCACCGCTAGATTATATGGCCGCTATGATGCAACAGTTCGAGCTCAACCGCCAGTTCATGACTGGAATTATGGCTCAGTTTCCGCATCAGAACAACCAGAACCAGAACCAGAACCCTCCTTCAATAACTCTGCCGGAGTTTATGCGACTTAACCCCACTCACTTCCGCAACTCTGACAAGCCACTGGATGCTGATGACTGGCTCCACGACATCACTCACGAGATGGAGTCTGCTAATGTCGCCCCTGTCAACTTTGTCGCCTTCGCATCCTTTTTCTTAAAGGGGCCCGCTACTCAGTGGTGGGACTCACACAAGCGTACACTGCCAGCTGGAACAGTCATTACCTGGAATGAGTTCCAGGCTGCTTTCCGTGCACGTTACATCCCCCAGGCAATTATGAAATGAATGAAGACCCACTTCCGCAACCTCACTCAGGGCAACAAGACTGTCGAAGCTTATCAGCGGGAATTTCTTGACCTCTCCCGCTATGCAGAAGAAGACATCGCCACAGATGCCCATAGACAAGAGAAGTTCCGTAATGGACTACACCCAGACCTCGAGCTTGCTCTTGCTGCTCAAGACTTCAATGACTTTTCAACTCTGGTGAACAAGGCTATTATGGTTGAGACCACTTAGATAAAGCATAAGGACTCGCAGAAGCGCTATCGCAATGCTGGCTCATCTTCGGGCTCAGCACAGAAGCGTCGGGTCTGGATTCCCAACAATGCGTTCCGTCCCAATACCTCTGCGCCAAAGAACAACTATGCTGCACCACGTCTGCCTCCTCCACCACCGAGGCAGCCAAGAGCTCAAGCTATGCAAAACAATGCTCCTCTTCGTCCGGAAGATGATCTATGCTTCAAGTGCCGCAAACCAGGTCACCAGGCTAAAGACTGCCGCCAGACTCAGAACCAATTGGCTTTTCCTCGTACTGGCTGTGGCAATGATCGTGGCAACAATCAGGCCCGCAACGATAATACTGGGTCTGCTGCACAAGGTCGTGGACACGCTTACAACATTGACATTGAAGAAGTCCAGGATCAACCTGCTACTGTGATGGGTACCCTTCTTGTTAACTCAGTACCTGCTTCTGTTTTATTTGATTCAGGAGCATCACATTCATTCATCTCTGGAAAACTTGCATTCATGCATGGCATTCGATATGAGAAGATGCATACTCCGTTAGTCATTAAAACTCCCGGAGGTCATTGTCATGCTGGCGTGATAGCACCTGACGTTACCATCGAAATTAAAGGGCTGGAATTCCTTGCCTCACCCATCGTCTTGAACTCTTCCACTATAGACCTCTCATACTACTTCGATCAGTTGTGCCACTAAGGTTGACCAACTTCTTCACCTCTCCGACTACACCGCCCGAATTACTCGAGACGCTGAAGCTCAGACATATGTTCTGAATACCTTGAACGCCTCACCCCTGGAAGGAATCGAGGACGTCCTCGAGGTTCAGTGGTCGAATCATACTGAAGATGAAGCCACTTGGGAACGCGAGGATAATCTTCGTGCGGAATACCCCGAACTTTTTCCTTCTACCTCTTAATTCTCGGGACGAGAATTTTTGTTAGTGGAGGAGACTTGTAACACCCCCAGTGGTTAACTACAGTAATCACACTTTTGATTATGCCATGTCATCATGTTCAACAGTGCCTAAATATCATTTGTATCATATCTCATCTCAAATTCAAACTCAATTGGAAATTCCAACGAAAAGTGGAAAATAAAAGTTGTCCAACATAGAAACTAAAATGTTCGATAAATAGCAAATATTGCAGAGGCTATTCTAAAATTGTAACCAACAATTATTAAACCTATTAGGTGACTCTAACAGTAGGAAAACAGAGATGGTTAATACCTTTTAATTTAAATCAAATCCATATGAAAACTTTTGGCCCCAAAACCATTTTACACCAGGGCTGGATATTGCACTGGTGTTATATGGGCAAGTGCCATATTTTACAAAAACCATTTGGAATAAAAACAAAAGACAAATCAGAAAAGAAAGAAACAGAAAAAGAGAAAAAGAAAAAAAAAGGCCTAGATGCTCCACTGTGCACTTGACCCGCCCGCTACAGCCGCGGCCCAGCCCACCTCCGCGTCGTCCCTCACCTCACACTGCTCACCTCGCCGCGTTGTCGCCCGCGCGCGCGCTCGCGGCGCACCGGCCCCCCCTCGCCTCCGCTCGACAACGAGCACTATGGCGCCGCGGACGCCTATTTGGACCCCCCCCCGACTCCGCGGACGAACCCTAGCCGCCCCATTCGCCCCTCTCCCCGTTTCCCCCACCTCGCCCGACGCCGCCATGGCTGCGCCTCCGTGAAGCCCGCGCCCACCGTCGCTCGGTCGCCGCCCCGACAAGTCCAACAGCACCGCCTCGACCTCCTCTTCCTCTCCGACGAGTCGCTCGAGCCCCGGAAGCCCTCCGTCGTCGATTCCGGCTACTCCAGGCCTTCCCCGAGCCCACTTTGACCGGCTACACCCCGCTATGAGCTCCTGTTCCTTCCCCCTCTCCCCTCACGGCCGACCGTTGCTTGTAGCACTAGGTTTCGCCGATACCCGAACGCGCCGCCACCTAACCTCGTCGCCGGCGCGGCCACGGTGACCATATGGTCCCGTGCGTGCCGCCGTTGCACTCCCCGCAACGCGTAGACGCCGTAGCCACCTCACGCCGCTCGTTTTGCGTCCCGTAGCTGCGATCCCGAAGACGACCGAGCTCCGGCGTCCGCCCCTCCGCTCGCCGTCGATGCTACCGACCCCTGCAGCCGCTGCCGCCACCCCAGATCGCTTCGCCATCGTCTGCTCGTTCGAACGAGCCCGACCGCGCGCGATTTGACCCCCTGTAGGCAAAACCCGACGCTGCTCCGCCGCTCGCCGCCGCAAACGGCCTCGCCGGAGCAACTCCGGCGGCCGGCTCCGACGTGGCTGGCCTGGGGCCACCCCCAGTGCCACTGCCAGTGGGCCAGGCCAGCCCCAGTTGACCAGTTGACTTGGTCAACTAGCTGACTGGGCACAGCCCAGTCACTGACCGGTGGGGCCCCTCTCCCTGTGTCTATGACATATGGGCCCCCCTGTCAGGTGCCTAATTAACTAATTAGGTTAATAAAAATAATTAAAATCCTAATCAGTCACTGACTGCTGGGCCCCACCTGTTAATTAACTCAATTAATTAAATTAACCCCTCTGATTAAGCCACAGTGTATGACATGTGGGCCCCACCTGTTTGGTTTGGCTGGTCAGCCGACCAGTTGACCTGCTGACGTCATGCTTAGGTCATGCTGACGTCACATGCACTATTTCGGATAATGTTGATTTAATTAAATCCAGAAATTCCAGAAATTAATAAAAACTTTGAAAAATAATATCTTTTAATCCGTAATTCCGATGAAAATAATTTATATATGAAAAATGATCAGAAAAATCCCACGAATCCGAATACACTACCCACATACCCATTAGATGCCTATAACTATCTGAACATGCAACTTTTTTCCTGTTTTGGATAAATGAATAGTGCATGACCTTAATGAAATAAATCCAAACAAATTCCTAAATTAACTAAATCATTTAGTTAGGCCATAGAACACCCCGGCACATCATTTAGGCATGTCATACACATTGATTGCATTATTGCAGTGAATTTATTGTTTCTCTCCCCCTCCTTCTCTCTCCATAGACGCCGAGACCGACGCCGACGCGACTGAGTTCTACTACACCACAGACGAGCAGGCCGTTAACGACCCCTCTCTCTTGCCAGAGCAACCAGGCAAGCACCCCTCCCCCTTGAGCATACCGATATTGCCTATTCTTTCTCTCTCATGCTTGCATTAGAATTGCTGCTGCTACTGCTTTACCTACTCTGATGCATAGCCTGTTTATTGTAACCTGCTGTTGAAACCTTACCTGCTTATCCTGAACTGTCTAGTATAGGCTGGGTAGAGACCTACCAGTGACCCCCACTTGTCCCGACTGCCCCGCTGGATTATCAGAAGACCCGATCAACGGGATTGAAGACCAGGCCCCAGCACCGCACATCACCCCCCCCCTTTAGTTGTAACGACACTGTAGCGTTACTATCGAGTGCCGAGGGTGAAACCTCATGTGGCACTTCTGATGTTAACTCTGTAGAGTAGCTATTCGGTCGTGGTCATCGAGGGTGATTCCTCCTTCCCACTTCCGATAACGACGCTGTCGTGCAACACATCAAGTGTGAACCCATCGAGGGTGATTCCTCCGAGTTCACCTTGACGGATACATCGTGTAGGAATCCAACGAGGGTGATACCTCGGATTCCCTTGATGTTATGGACATACGGATACTTGGCCTGTACTACTGTTACTTGGAAGGCGGGTCGACCCTGAGGGGTACCCGCGTGTGATGTGAAGACGGGTTGCCTGTATGGTGTCCGAGTGATGAATACGAGGCGTGGCCGGGCATTCTTGGCCTTTGCCGCAAGTCCTCGAGACGGGGCGACGGGGTCACATCGATCGTGAGTCTCTGCTCGTTACCGCAAGCCCCTAGTCCACTAACGATTTGGATATTTGGTCCGAGAGGGCCTCTGGCCTGATAGCACTAACCATCACGTGGGCATAGTATGGGCGTTCTGCATCGTATGCATCAGCCAAAAGCTCTGTCAGATGTCCAGTTCAGCATGGCGTCACGGACGGACCGGTGCCTTCTTGCAGTGTTGGTGCCTGGCTTCACCGTGTGCGCAACGACCCAGAGTGCACAGGGCGATGGCCAAGACCCCTGAGCGCTTAGGATGTAGACCGGTGGGGACCTCTCTGCTGAGCTGTAGGTAGGGTTGCGGTGTATCGTTTGGCCGAGGCCGGGCATGACCCAAAAAATGTGTACGGCCGGAGTTAAGCGAGCGTGGTGGGTAAGTTGGTGCACCCCTGCAGGGAAGAAAACTTCTATCGATAGCCGGTCCTACGGTAAAGGACACTCGGAGTTGTATCCTGATTGATACAATTAGAATTGGATACTATGGCTCTGGGATTGCTTCTCGCAGGGAGTCGAGAAGGGATCTCCGGACGAGGTTGATGACTGTATGGCTCTGGGATTACTTTCTCGCAGGGAGTCAAGAAAGGATCTCTGGGTGAGGTTGATGACACTGTTACTACTTTATACGGTACTAATCTACACTCTTCTAATGCTGCAAGACCTCTGAAGATGCTAGTCTATGATAGGACTAGGCCTTCTCTCTATTCTGGCATTTCTGCAGCCCAGTCCACATATACAGCCTCCTCTTGATAATGTTGCATATGTAGTGTAGATCCTTGCTTGCTGAGTACTTCGGATGAGTACTCACGGTTGCTTTACTTTCTCTTTTTTCCCATACCCCCACCTTGATGATACATCGGACGATGGAGTCCAGGAGCCAGATGTCCCAGCCGGAGCCTACTACCAGGAGGGTCCAGACGGCATGTACTACTGGATCGAGCCAGCCGACCAGGAGTAGGATCGGAGGTTCCCAGGCAGGAGGCCTTGCGCCTTTCGATCGTAGTGATTTCTTTTTCCCCGCCTTCTAAAGGGCCTTTCTGTGTTATCTTTTATGTCTGTACTCAGATATTTGGTGCTTCCGCTGACGCTTGTACGCAAGCTTATGTATTCGAGCCCTCGAGGCCCCTGGCTTGTAATATAAAGCTTGTATGACTTTATTTATGTTTTAGAGTTGTGTTGTGATATCTTCCCGTGAGTCCTTAGGCTTGATCGTGTGCATTTGCGTGTATGATTAGTGCACGATTAAGCCGGGGGCGTCACAGAATTAGGGTTTCAATATTAGGCAGCAATCATCCTTGCTGTTCTTCCTCCTGAACATGCGTGGATTCTTATCACTTCCTCTGTAATTTAATTTTCTGTACTGCCAGTTTATTTCATGTTAGTCACATGTCCCAGTAACTACAGCCAAAGTGAAGACCGATGTAAGCTCATAACTTGTTCTAGCTGCATGTTTTCATCAAAATCAGATTTTTTATGTGCACTTGAGAACTAACCATGCTTGTACAGAGCCGATATTGAGCAAGTTTTCCAGTCTTTGGTAGAAATTGAACAAGTTTCTCATGAATACTTTTTTAACTTCAAAACTACTGCTCATCCAGCTCTATGATTTCTCAAAATCAATTGGTTTGCGGTTTAGAGATGTGCTTTCTTGCACTAGATAAATAGGTTATTAATCATGCAACTTCCTTCTTTTCTTATCCCTTTTATATTTTTATATTTCAGATACTCTGTGTAACATGTGCAATGCCATGGAGGTGTGTGTGGGCATCAGGCACGATTGCTTGGTGTGATTTCCTGTGAGTGACGTTCAGGAATGGAGATTTCTCGAGGAGAGAGAGCATAAATGGGGATTTTTGTCAAAAAGTAAGCAAGTGACTTAATTGGAGTTAATCTCAGAGGTATGTCTTCTTATCAGTTTCAAGTTACCGAGTCATTGTTTGAGTCATACTTTTATTTTGCACCATCATCTTTCACATGTACATTTGAGAAAAACAAAGGGATGGTTCATCAGCCGACTGAATTATATACTGCTTTATCTATGCAATTCTCCTTTTTAGAGCAGAATTACTATAATTTGTGTATGGACCAAAGGTTTCAGTCAGCATGTGGCAAATTGGTTAATTGGTTTAGAGAACGCAAGCATATAAGTTGCTCAGACAAACAAATTTTTGTTGTGTAGATAGTGCCTATATTTTACTGATATGCTTGGTTGAACAGTAGTACTTATGTTACATGAGAAGTAACGTAAGATGAAGTGCAACATGGTGGACATGGCTTCGTGACAAAGCTGGTGAAGAGATGTTAGGGGCGATGTTGAGGCCGGTGGGGAAGAAATTGGTAATTGGGGTACCTCAGCGCTAGCGAGAAGGAGGCCGATAGGTTCCCGACTTCTCATGGAGCAATGCAATGTGCAACAACATCGTATTGGGTTCCATTTCCAGCTGGAGAAGAACTAATGAACGACATGTGTGCGATTCATTTGTTCATTCATTTTATCCTTCCTTATTCCACTCAACTCATATTCATTTACTTTTGCACTTACCCATGGTTTGATGGATAAAAAAATAGTGACATTAATTGCAACGAGGAATATCATATATCCATAAGCCCCAGATGGTTTTTCAGTAGAACATGATCATTATGTTTGTATACACAACCTGTAAATTTTTTAAAATGCCCGTGGCAGAGCACGGGCATTCTACTAGTTTACTGTATATTCAAATTGTGAACAGAGTGGCTGATATGAACTAAAATGAAAGAAAGGCCTAGTGCTAATATGGTTCCAGAACTACTAGCTGAAAACACACTAAAACACACCAGATCCGATTGTACAAAAGTACTAGTAATATAATAAATCGGAAAGAATTTGTTAAGTTTGGAATTTTACGGCCTGCTGGTGCTGATGCCTCGTCAGTAATAATCAGATGGTGGGATCTGTTGCTGATGTGTCTAAAATTACATCCCACCTCTCTGCATGCTATAGTGCTAAACTTTCTCCCGTGCAGAACACATTAATAATTGCTTGAAAAACATGGGCAATCTCATGAGATCAAACTAATAGAACCCCAAACAGAAGTGATTTCATCGCATGGCGTCGCATTGAATTGAGAACTGCCCAAAGATTAGATAGCAAATTACTAATCTCATGGTGCCCAAATCGTAGTCACCTGAGGAGTTCAGACTTTTTATTTAGAACCACTCGGACCAACGACGCCGTTGGATTCCTAGGTCTAGGGTTCTTGCATTAGAGAATGCACACATCCAGTCCAGGGCACTAGTTGGGGGGGGGGGGGGGGGGGGGGGATTTGCAGGAGCGTACATCGGTGGCGACGCCGACGGTATTGACGCGGCCACGGTGATGGCGATCTCGCCCGGCTCCGGTGCCGCCTCCTCGGCTCATGACTCCCTGCTTCTCGCACGAAAGCACTGAATCGCCACGTTTTTATTTTGGGCAGTACTAGGCGCCAGTGCGCCGGCCCAAATTTGGGCCGGTCACCTAGCAGCCCTTCGATTAGATTAGCGATGACCATAGGATTCTTATCTTCTTTCACTAACTCACTGGGCGCAGCTCGTTCCGTACGCATGGTAAAAATCCCCCCGCCTCGTCAGCACGCAACTCGACCCCCGTGCGCGGCTCCGACGAGGGCACAGCCACCGGCCACTCGCACCCGGCGCGTCGCAGCGCTGCCCTTCGTTGCTTGCCGCTGGTCCCAGCTTCTACCTCTAGCCAGCCATCTCAGGCACTACGGTTCAGCATGGAAGCCCCGCTCCCTGCCGGTGGCAGCAAAAAAAAAAAAGACGCCCGTTCCAGCACGTCTCCATGCCGTTCACAGCATCCGCTCCGGCGTGGGCGCCGCCGTCGTAGCACCGTCTCAGCAGTTTCAGCCTGCACCATCCTTTTTTAATTTTGCCCGTAGTAGCATTTGATTCCGCCGGTTCCAGCTTTTTAGTTCGCCGGTTGAAATATTTTCTTCTGTCAATGGAGCTTCTGAATCACCGCTTCCAGCTTTTTTGTTTGCCGGTAGTAGCATTTGATTTCGCCGGTTCCAGTTTTTTTTATTGCCGGTAGTAGCATTCGATTCCACTGGTTCCACCTTTTTATTCTTCATAGCACCGCTATGGATCAAGCACACCGCCGGTTCCAGCAAAGAAAATCACTGGTCGCATCAAATCTCGTCACTGGTGGCAGAAAAAAAACACTATCCACTACAGATCCCAGCAAAAATTAGTCGCTGATTCCAGCAAAAATCACCTATGGTTCCAACAAAAAAAAAAACGCCAGTTGCTACATTTGTACCTACCTGGGACAAAAAAAGAAACGGTGACGCCGCGACGGAGCCCATGGCCATCAGCAGCCCCCTTTTGCCAGTTGCAGCACTCCTGCATGTTGGTTCCAGCATGGGTGGTCATCAGGTGTGGTCCCCGGCTTGTAGCGTTTCGGCGGGTGCACCAAACGCAAGCGTTTTCCTTTTATTTTCTGAGGAGAGAAGAAACACTGTATTGCAATGTTTTTTTGTTGTTGAGAAATATCGCCAAAATAGGAAGGCTCTCCATCAACTGGGCTGTACAGCTTATTGGGCCAGGCCGATCCCAGTTTATATTCGGTCCCGTATTTTTCATCTCCAGTCTTCTGATGATCCTTTGTCTCAAAAAAAAAAAAACTCTTCTGATGATCCTGTGAAACCAATGGGCATATAGCAGTAGTGGTACAATAATAGAATCATCATCATCGTGTTTTAATCCAAAAAAAAAATATACTACTCCCTCCGGGCTAGTACAGTAGTCGGGAGGGCCAAGTCGCTGGGACCAAGACAGAAGTTAAAGCTAGACCGTGTGCTGCAAAACCGCGCGGCGCCGCAAAGCCAGGACGCTGCAGGTTGTCCACATTTTTCTGTTGCTGCGAAAACCGAACGACAGTGCTGCAAAATCATGTGACGCTGCAAAGCTGGCCAAAATGACATTGCAATGCATGTCGGTGCTGCTGCAAGCATCACGCTGCAAGGCTGGTAGCCACCGTTGCAAGCAGGACGCGCGACACTACTGCAAAGCCGGGCGACGTCTTTTTTTCTGCTGTAGAACTGATAGTGTACTGCAAGTCGGACGTCACTCTTGCAATGAGTTTCGTTCTTCGCCGGTGGCCGCATCATGGAGAAAATGCGGCAGCATTCTTTTATTTATTTATTGCAAGAGCACTGAAAATTTATAGGTGTGTGACGGCCCGACCTCTTTTGTTGATTTGTTGATCTCATGGCTGGCGACCAGGATCAGCTGGATGATCCGCAGGCCGCAGCATGGCCCTTGAGTATTTCCATGTTCGAACTAGCACAAACCAGCGCATCATGATTCATGGCACTTCTAATTTTCCACCGCTACATTGATCAACTAAATGTTGACCGATCTAGCCTACCAAAGCACAAATCTTCTCTTCTAGGTGGTGACGATGCATGATGAACCATGGCACGTTGGGCCCATTTAACTTCTTTCTCACGCAAAAAATTAGAAAGGCTCTCCTCTGAGACTCGTTTTTAGGGCTTTCCACTACACACAAGGTTACTGATTCCACCTTCATATCCAAAAGTCTTTTCCTTTTCTATAGATAGTACTTGCAATTTCTAATAGATATTGCTACCTGCCTGTGAACACACATATTTGTTGATGAAATAAACTGATCCTCTATGTAGATATTCAGCTTGGGGAAGTAGAAGATCCACTGGTTATATCACAGGGTGCTATTGAACTTCGCAAAGTTGGCTAGCTGCTGCTGGTCTCTGAAGATATGCTCCCTGGTCAGTTCTAGTGGCAACTGCTGGCCTTGATTTCCCCTGCATATGTGATATGACAATCAATTATACAAAACACCTCAGAATATGTGGATCAACTTGACGAGAAGAACGTGCTGTTACCGACACATACAAACTTCCTTTGTTTACCAGTACCCTATATGTTGCTTGCTGTCACTGCATGTCTTACCTCTGTATAAATGGAGAATCTACGTGCATATGTCGCTATCCAAGTTCCGCAAATCGAATTCGCTCAATGGATTTCATATGTCATCCTTTGTCTTTCGTACGTCATTGCGTTGCACGACGCGTCAAAAAATAACATGTTGTACACAGGACTCGAACCAGGGTGGCGAGGAAAGCACATGCCCACGCAAACCAACTAAGCTCTTATTGGTAAAGAGAGTTTCCTCAAAAAAACTAATCTCTTTTTTTTTTTTTGCGGGGCGAAGGAGATCTGTCATTACTTAAGGTGGTGCATCATTCTTACAAAGATTAACACCTTCATCAGTGCCTCCTCCTAACCACACCGCGGTGCGAGGAGTGCACCGCCCATAGGTAGCGAGATAGTGACTAACTTTATTGGTAAAGAGAGTTTCCTCAAAACAAAATTAGAAACCGGCTGACCCTGTACGCTTGCTCCTCCGCACCAGCAGATCTCTTCCCTTCACGTCGCTTACCAATAAAACTCTGAGCAAAGTAAAAGGAGTCCGATCGATACTCCCGTAAAATAAAAGGGGATCGATTGATAGATTTCTGTTGGGCTTCGATCTAAACATGCCGTCGGATTTCAAGTCGTGGTGCTTGGTAGGTCGGGATCGAGAGAGAGGGGATTGACGGGGATTTCAAGCCACACACAGCAGTCAGACGGCGGCGGTGGCTCGGAGCACCAAGGCCATCTCCAGGAATTCAAGGCCCCTGTGCGAAATGAAAAGTAGGCCCTAAAATTTTCAAAAAACTCATAATATAGCAATAGCATATTGTCACTTAGTTATGTAACTTTATTATTAATTTGTTATTTCGTACACCACTTCAAAATATACTATCAAATAAAAATGTTTAAAAGACTAAAGGTATTAATAAAACAATAAAAAATAGCGTCATCCGTCCAACTAAAAAAAGCGTCATCCATCCATTATTTATGGAAATAAATTTTCAATTATGTCTTCATAATTGATTTTCTACAATATTTCATTTTCAAGTATCTTAAGATTTTTGGAGCGGGACCTTGTGCAACTAGCAAACTAGCTTACCTAGGCAATTGAACTACCGAGCAAATATGTAAAGAACAGAATTAATAAACTGATGCACATGTATGCCTGCAACCTGTAACCTGCTGAAGTGCAGTATTGCCGAAAAGAAAAATTGCTCAAGTGCAGAGCGTAGTCGCTAGCGGCCTGCAGCTGTCGTAAGTGAGCGTGTCAATCCATTGGACGAGACAGACCAGCTAGACGACTAGGCCCATGAGGTCCACAACGGGGGAGTCCTGCTGCCTCGAACAGATTAGGCCTACAAGGCTTAAAAAAAGTGACTAATTTACAAGGATATATATAGAATTTAACCCAAAATGGGGCCCCAAGAATTTGGGGGGCCCTGTGTGAGCGCACAGCTCGCACATGCCTCTCAACGGCCCTGTGGAGCACAGTCAGGCGACGATGGCAGTTCGGGAGCACGAGTACTATGATGGCGGTTGGGCGTCACCTAGCAACACCTCCACGCGTAACCACAACCCCAGTTACCTCCACCGCCGCGGCCTCCGCACCGATTCAATCCTCCTCGTCGGGTGGCAACTGGGCGTGCTTGCTTCTATACTCATGGTCATCATCATGCGTGTCGCGCCCAGAGCCCTCCTCCACGCTCGCGGGCCTCCCTTCCGTCGAGCTCACGCGCATGGGTTGCGGGGTCCTCTGATCTAGACCATCCCCGGAGCTCTCTTCAACGCCCGCGTGGGTGGCCATCGTGCTCTGATTCAGAGCTCCCCGCATCACCACATGGCCTGTGCCAAGTCCAAGCTGGACGAGTAGGACGCCGGAGTCAGCCACACGCACCCCTCTGCTACTGACTTCACCCTCTCACCGCTGAGACGCAGCAGTCATCACGTTGTCGGTATCAATGGTACAGACAAGGACTCTCTGACCAGGGCCATGCATAGGATGGTAGCCTGTAACCTCGACTACGAAGGTTATTCATGCATGTACGCGACGGCTCCGTACTGTATATCCTGCAGAAGCCGGAGGACAGTGACCTTTTTATGATGGCGCCTACACGGCTAGAGCATACGGCCAGGGAGGTTTTCTCCCTCCATGGATGGCGGTGTAATCTCCGGTTAGCATATGCCCCACCCTAGGATGGACTGATTTATTATTGTTGTAAAACGGTGTATATTTTTGGGTTTGTTGGACTTGTTGGCTGTGTGCATCGCGCTATGCAATGGCCGAACATTCTTTCAATGCGATTGTATCACCTCGATATAACAATTCAATGGAATCTCCTTTATCAAAAAATAAATAAAAATTGTACCACGAGACGAATAGCACTGCCTGAGAACTGTCATCTCTAGCTCAATGTGGGTATCTGGCTGTATCACCTTATTCTTGTTTGAATTGTCGTCATCTCTTATTGTAGAAAGATAGAAAGCATAGTGGTTTGTTAAGAGCCAGCCATTTAGGATGCTTGCAAGCGTCCAATGTTAGGCCCGAAGAAAATATCCCATCTGTGCAAATAAGTAAATCCCTCCAACTTAAGAGCAAGCACAAGAGCCATCCACAGGATCATACTTTCCAGTGTCAAATTTTTTCCTTTGAAGTGACACTATTTCAGTGTTATTACATATTTACGTGCCTTCATGTTGGGAAAAGAGAAAAACATGCAACATACCAGGTACGTTTCAAGCATTCATTAATAGTTTTATGCTAGTATAGATGATTGGACCAAACCATACACACACAATAGTACAAGGCATCATGCATGCCTATGTGCTCAAGCTATATCAGTACATCAGATTGTATATCTCAATGAGAAGATAATAAATTATATATGTACATATATCTCGTGGTGTACATATAATTTTCAGTCATAAGTTCACAATTTCTTTCTAAGGGGGAGCACCCATATCACTAAAATTGCAGCTGCAAACCCTACACCAAATCCCAATCCAACAAAAAGGAATAGCATAACATCAGCAGAATTCTCATCCAAATTATGCAGCGCAGAATTTGGTGTTGTCTCGTTGCTGCACAGTTTCAATAGTGGAGGCCCACATAATGCAGGGTTGCCAACAAATGAACTATTAGAGAATGTTAAGAAATGAAGCGATTCTGGTATCTTTCCCTCCAGCATGTTGTTGGACAGGTTCAGTGTTGTGAGGAAGTCGAGAGATGATATCTCTCGCGGAATCACCCCTGAAATGCCATTTGATGAGATGTCCAAAGACTCCAGCTGGTTCAAATGGCCGAACTGGGGTGGAATCGGCCCCGTGAAGGAGTTGCGTGACATGTTCAGCGTCTGCAACAAAACAAGTTCTCCAATAGCTTCTGGGATGCTACCATGGATTGCATTGTCTGAGAAATCAATGAGTACAAGCGTACTTGGTATTTTGGAGAAGGAGACACCATTGCCTTTGTATGTGAGCATGGTGTTAACTTGATATACTTGGTCCCCTGCCTCATACTTCGCCACTGACTTCGTTACTGACTCCATCACCGACATCTCATTCTCAGATTTAATCATCATGGACTTCAGACTAATAAACCATTCTTCCATCAACATCCCAGACAAGTTGTTGGAAGCCAGAACCAGGATCCGAAGACTTGGAAACTCACATGTGTTTTTCTCATCAGCAATAGCAGGTGACACTTGTCCAAAAAACTTGTTCGATTTTAGGACAAGGATTTGAAGTCTGGAAAGTGCAGCCATCCAACATGGAAAAGAGTCACTAATTTGATTGTTTCCAATATCAAGGACCTCCAAGTATTTGCAAGAAGCTAGAGATCTTGGCAACTATCCTTCAATCTGGTTGTTGCTGAAGTCTAGTACCGCGAGCATGCATCTTTCATTGATATTATGGGGCAACTCCCCATAAAGTTGGTTTCCATTCAGATTTAGAACGTGCAGTGAATTTGTATCCTCCAATAAGCATGAAGGGATTGAACCATTGAGGTTATTGCAAGATAGATCAAGAATTTCTAGCCCTCTGCTACAAAAAGATGGTGGAATATTCCCTGAGAGGTGGTTTCTTGATGCCTTGAAATGGGTAGTTGTCTCAAGTTGAGTGGAAATATTTAAGGGGATGGATGAGAAACGGTTGCTTGTATAATCAAGCACGTCGCCAGAGTATTTGGGTATAGGTATTGGCCCCTCTAACTTGTTAAAACTGAGATCCAAGGATACTATATAAAAAGGAAGGAAGGAGTCATACCCAACACTAGTAAACTCATTGTGTGATAAGTTTAGAAATAATAGGCCAGAGTTTGTCCATTTCTCCCATGCCCACTGGGGTATCGCTCCACGAATTTGGTTATTTGAAAGATCAAGTCCATTTATGTTACTTGAATGTCGTAGGATGTTAGGAAAATTTGCTATGTTACATGATGCCAAACTTAGGTGCCAAATGTCAGGGAAGGATACCAGTGAATAATTATGTTCTCCTTCTATTAGATTTAATTTATTGTTTGAGAGATTCAAATCAGATAGGTTTTGTAGTTTCCAAAACGAGTTAAGTTGCATTGTGCCGATAAAATTATTCGAGTTAAGATGCAGGGTATCTAGTTGAGTTAAGTTCAAGATGACTGGAGGTATTTTCCCAGAAAAATTGGACCTATATAGACCCAATTTCCTCAGGTTTTTCAAATCACCTATGGAAGAGGGTATTGGCCCGTATAAGCTAGTACTGGAAAATTCAAGAATCTCTAGGGACGTTAAGTTTGTGATCCATGATGGTATAAATCCTACTAGTTCCATCCCAGAGATCTGCCAGGAAATCAAGGATCTGAGCTTACCGATTGATGAGGGTAGCTCTCCAGCAAAACCAACTGCATCAAGGCCTAGCTTCTTCAAGTGTTTGAGATTACTAACAGAACTTGGTATTGTACCAAACAAATTGGTGCGACCGACAAACAAGTTCTCCAGATTACTATCAGATGAAAAATTCGGCAGATTACCTGATATGTTAAGATTACAGCGAACATCAATAGTCACTAGTTTTTTGTGTTGAAAGATTGCTGGAGGGACATGCCCTTCAAGGCGATTATAGCTAAGCTGAAGAACACTCAAGGAGGATAAGTTGGAAAAGAACTCTGGAAATTGACCAGCCAAATGATTGAACTGCATATCGACCACAGATAGTGATTGCAAACCAGCCAATGATCCACAAATGGGGCCAGAGAGCAAGCAAAAGGGAAAGCTAAGAACACGCAGATTTGGCATGTACTTAGCTAGAGCATTGCACCACTCGTCTCCTTTTTTTTTGACAGAAAGACTGTAAAGGAGACCCCTACAGTATAATTGGTGCAACAAACCCAAATTACCACTCGTCTCCTTGATCAGACATGTCCACCGAACCAAGATGGAGCTCCACCAAACTCGTAAGGTTTGCAACTAATGTTGTTAGGTTAGGCAGTGTGAGCTGCCATGGGTAGGTCCAATCACTAGTAGCCATATAGCTATCATTGAACAGGTCGGTGATTTCAGAATAGAAGGAGAGGTCCAGAGAGACCAAATCCGTGAGGCGGCCGATGCTATAGGCTGGCACTTGTCCTGCAAAGTTGGAGTTGGAGAGATTGAGATGGGTGAGACTGGTGAGCTGCTCGAACCCGGTTGGTGGGATT
The DNA here is from genome assembly GCA_011799875.1 of Thinopyrum elongatum. NCBI lineage: Eukaryota > Viridiplantae > Streptophyta > Magnoliopsida > Poales > Poaceae > Thinopyrum > Thinopyrum elongatum. The sequence continues at coordinate 38,603,858 of CM022303.1, read as the reverse complement.
TCGAAATAACTGAAGTTGTTTCCACCCAAGTTGAGATATATGATGGAGGTCAGCTCGAAGAGCACATAATCGAGATAGTCACTCTTCAAGCCGCAATCACCCAAATCAAGTGAAGTGACACGGCCGCTGGTGGCACCACAGCGGATGCCCTCCCAGTGACAGCAGTCCGTGCCGGCCTTCCATGACTAGAAGGCCACAGCGGACTTGTTGCTGACGGTGAATGAATGCTTTAGCTGAAACAACGCCGACGCCTGGTCCGGCAAGCATTGAACAGGTATGGAGGTAGTGTGGTTGGCGAACGTACCAGCCGCAGCCGAAGGGAGAAGCGAGCTTACAGCCAGGAGCAGCAGCAGTGGTACTAATGGCACGGGATGTGCCATCATGGGGGACATATGTGTAACGGGAGCTTTGTTTATTGGGTGGCTCAAGACTGATCGAGCAGAGATTGATAGATTTCTACCCTGTCTTATGCCCGTTTATATACACAGTTGCTGAGCAGCCTCATGCAGTCTTGCCTTCTACCTTCTGTGCAGTACGCGTAACGATAATACACGGGTGGCAGCAAAGCCGTCCACGAGGTTTGCATTTCCACTTGCGTACCATCCATATATCATCATCCCCCGTCCACACCAATTCTACATAATAATTGAAGCACAAGCGACATATGTCCACTCGGGAGCCTCCTACCACTCCTTTATCAGAGATGCTGAATTCCAGCCCATAACAAGCACTCCTTTATCACTCTATGACCACCTCTGGTTTTTTCTTTTTTGAAATTCAGAATATAAGAAATACAATTATAAATCGTGTTTGATAAAAAATGAACAAGAGTGTACTCCTAGCACACTCTATAGAAAAGGGAGAAAAAAAAAGAAGAAAAATTATGTCCCATTGCTTCCAGCCTCCCATGGCAGTCTAAATTAATAATCATGTCATGCAAACATCCGTAATTACTCCAAGGAATAATCACCTAGCTGCCAAGGATTTGAGATATTTTGTTCCCATCCAGATCGGTGAGTAAGTGAATAGTCCTACCATCCTAGGGTTCTTGCGCTTGTGAGCAGGGGTGTGGGAGGGAGAAAGGGGGAGGATTTGGCCGAGCCAAACAGGTACCTGAAGGAGGCGAGTCCAAGGAGAGGCGACGGCGATCCATCCGGTGTCAACATGGTGGCGACGGAGGTCTGCTCCGGCGCCCGATGATTCCGTCTACTCTGCATCTCACGGTGATATTTTTCTTTTTGATTTTTTTTTTGAGAAATGATATTTTTCTTTTTGAGAGTGATGGAATAGAGCGACTAGGGTGGGCTGGGCTTGTAGCAAATTAATGAAGAACTCGACAAGGCTGTCCTGTGCTGCGCCCACACGATGCTTACCTGGGCTGGGCCCATGTCCCTGGTTTCAGTTTGATTTTCCTTGGGTTTTTTTCACAGTTTATTAAAAAGGTTAATCGGTTAAAAATGGAAAAGATATATATTACAGAAAATTAATACCTGGTTATGCATTTTTGCAAAAAAATTATCATGCATTCAGAAAATGTTCATCGCATATTGTAAACATGTTTGTGCATATTAAAATGGCATCGACAAGGTCAAACAGGCTCCGGTAGGGGAGCGGCGACAGTGACGTGTCGGCGGCTCGTTCTGCCGGCAGTAGCAATCGTTCGGTGATGTCGCAATCTAAATGTAATTTTTTTTTTATGTTTGAGATGCTTTGTATTTCCGGTGAACTTCTATAATAAATCTGATTTTTTTCGAAAAAAACAAAAGGCATAACAGATAAAAAAACATCTCGTCTCACTTGTAAAGTGATGTGCGCCAAACTTGGGCCTACCGGATCAGCATAGTACTCGTGCTTGGGCTAAACTTGGACTAGTCCCAACTCAAATGTCTCCTCTGCTCTGACGCATCTCCATCCGGCAAACCCTATTCTATTCAGCTCCTTGAGCGCCCGTTATAGGCGTTTCCGCAAATGGGCGCATACCCACCCTACGCACTAGGCCAGCCCATCTACCTTTTTTTTTTCTCTGCAATTCAAAATGCAAAAAGCGCGCCCGTGGTTACACGAACCTGCGACATCCTAGTTTGCAGTACCAGGGACTAACCACTCCGCCAACATCCCTCACGGCCAAACCATAGAAACGTGGCTCGAACAACTTCCGCGAGACGGTTTTTGCTCGCTCCCAGTGTGACGATCCCAGTTTAATTGTGCACTAACTATACACACAAATGCACACGATCAAGCCTAAGGACTCATTTGAAGATATCACAACATAACTCTAAAACATAAATAAAGTCATACAAGTTTTATATTACAAGTCAGGGCCTCGAGAGCTCGAATACATAGCTTGATGGCATACAAGTGTCAGCGGAAGCATCAGATATCTGGATACAGATATATTACAGAAATAGAGATAAGCCCTTAGAAAGGCGGGGCAAAATAAAATACTACGATCGAAAGGCGTAGACCTCCTGCCTAGGATCCTCCGAACCTACTCCTGGTCGTCGGTCGGCTCCTCGTAGTAGTACTCGCCGGGAGGGTAGTAGTAGTAGCCGTAGTCGTCGACGGGGGCGGCTATCTCAGGGGCTCCGTCATCTGGCGGCAACATATGGATATGGGGAGAAAAAGAAAGTAAAGCAAACGTGAGTACTCATTCGAAGTACTCAGCAAGCAAGGATCTACACTACATATGCAACATTTACAAAGGGAGACTGTATATGTGGACTGGGCTGCAGAAATGCCAGAATAGAGGGGAGAGCCTAGTCCTATCGAAGACTAGCATCTTCAATCATCTTCATCGGTCTTGCAGCATTAGAAGAGTGCAGATTAGCATAATATAAAGTAGTAGTAGTAGTAGTAGTAGTAGTAGTGTTAACAACCTCGCCCAGAGATTCTTCCTCGACTCCCTGCGAGAAAGCAATCCCAGAGCCATACTATCCAGTTATCATCTCAAGTCATCAGTTCTAATTGTACCGATCGGGATACAACTCCGAGTGTCCGTTACTGTTGGACAGGCTATCGATAGATTAATTCTTCCCTGCATGGGTGCATCAACTTACCCACCACGCTCGCTTAACTCCGGCCGAACACACTTTTCTGGGTCTTGCCCGGCCTCGGCTAAGCAACACGCCGCAACCCGACCAAATACTTAACAGAGAGGTCAGCACGCCGGACTAACCTATGCCCCCAGAGGTCTTGGGCCTTCGCCCCGGGAACTCCTGCACATTACATTCACGGCCGAGAGCAGACCTAGCAACCCCTTAATACAAGCGCAGTTGCGTAACTAGTTCAACTCGGCGCGCGCCGCTCAATCGCTGACGTCCATTAAGCTTTGGCTGAAGTATACGACGCAGAACGCCCATACTATACCCACGTGATGATTAGTGCTATCAGGCCAGAGGCACCTCGGATCAAATATCCAAACCGTTAGTGGATTAGGAGCGTGCGGTAACGAGCAAAGACTCACGAAAGATGTGACCCCGTCGCCCCGTCTCGAGGACTTGCAGCAAGGGCTAGAAATGCCCGGCCACGCCTCGTGTTCAACTCTCGGGCACTGTCGTGGTTTCGTCACGGCAGATGTCCTAGAGAAAGGACTTAGTCGTGGAGCCATCGCGACGGGTTAGCTTAAAGGGGTTAAAGCGGACAAGGGACGCAGAGAGTTTATACTGGTTCGGCCCCTTGCGGTGAAGGTAAAGGCCTACTGCAGTTGTTGTGGAATTACTAGGGTTTCGATGACCAGGGAGCGAATCCGCTATGCCTGGCTCTCGAGTTGTTGTCCCTCCCCCTAAACCGCCGCCGGGTCGTCCCTTTATATACACAGGTTGACGCCCGGCGGTTTACAGAATCCCGAGGCCGGCTCATAATCGTGTCCGGCTCGGTCTCTACTCTTTTCTTATCTTACAAAACAAGTTACAGATAACATGACGGTTTACGCCTACGAGCCTTAAATCGCCTTTGGGCCCTGGGCCTTCACAAAGCGCCATACTCCTTGTCTTCATGGGCTTCGAACATAATAACCCAGTATGGGGATAACCCGGCCTCTCCTGGCCGGTTTATACCCAGTAGTAATATCCCCAACATTAGGCCCCAAATTGATTTGAACTGGTTCATGTCAATCTTCAGCTTGAGAAAAATTCTTCTTTCAGCATGTTGATAAACCGCCACGAAGTCACCTGTTAACGGAAATGGTATATCTCTGTCCTTCATTAATGATCTTCCGTCAACCGAAGCGACAGCTCTGTCACATATCCCGCTTTGGGCTCCCTGATTTTCGCGCCCGTCATTTATCCGTTCACCTTATAAATAAAGCCGAAGGGTCCGTTTCATTTTCCCCTTCGTGCCTCTTCACCTCATCTTCTTCCTCGCGCCGTCCGAACGTCAGAGCTCCGCCGCCGCCGTCGACTTTCACATCTGCCCCAGCAACGGCCGCTGCATCACCCTGATTGCACCAGAGAAACGCGGTGCTCCTCCGCCATTCCATTCGCATCTGTAAATTTCTTTCCCCTTCCTCTAGATTCACCATTAGGGTTTTGGTGTTCGTCGGAGTTCATCATAGCTCCGGTGCTGTTCATCCCTGTTCGCCGGAGTTCATTTGGATCGGCTCTTGCTCGTGCTGTTGTAGCCACAGTCCCTTTTTCCTTATTAGAGCATCGACTTTATATGGAAAAACTCATCTGAAATCCGACGAACTGCTGAAGCACCTGTATTTTAGGTCTGAATAACTTCTTGTTTTCTGCCACGCCGCAGATCTGAATTTACTTTACTAGTCTGTGAAATCTGTTTTCCCTTACTTAGGCATTTTTAGATCTGTACCCTTCATGCCAATATAAGCGGTTTAGCTTTGTCAAAGAAGAATAATCCGATATGCATCATTAGTCCCCACTTAAACCGCCGATTCGTTGATCTTTGCACCTTCTCCAGTTTAATAATGTGCATATACCTCTGGTTGCACTTATCTTTCATTGCTTTATGCTTGCCTGTCGTACATCTTAAACCGGCAATTAATATATTTCAGCTTCTCATTGAGATGGCCAAACAAGTTTATGAGTGCAACTGGGTTCCTTCCCGGGTCACTGAAGAGCAATTAACTAGATGTGTTATGACTGGCGCTTTAGCCAAGAAAGAAATCATCCACTGGAGGGTCCCTGGTCCGGAAAATCCTCCTGAACCCAAGGACGGAGAAGTAATTGTATTTGCTGATCATCTGGGTCGAGGCTTTAGCCCTCCCGGTTCAAAAATTTTCCGGGATGTGCTGGCCAGCTTTCAACTCCACCCTCAAGATATTGGACCAAACTCCGTGTCCAATATTTGCAATTTCCAAGTATTTTGTGAGGCCTATCTTCAAGAGGAGCCCTCAGTTGAACTGTTCAGGGATTTCTTTTATTTAAACCGCCACACAGAATTCCCAGACGGACCCAACACCGAGCTTGGTGGAATGGCGATTCAAAAGAGGAAGGATGTCAGCTTCCCTCATGCTAAACTTCATAGTCACCCCAAGGACTGGAATCAGACTTGGTTTTATTGCAAAGACACATCTCCAGCTGATGAAAATCGTTTGCCGGGTTATCGTCCCCACCGGCTTAGCAATACTCATCCCTTCCCTCAAAGGCTGACTGCCAAGGAACGGTCCAACTATGCACCTCAACTGTCAAAGCTCCGAGCTTTTATGGCCAACGGTTTAACAGGCGTCGACTTTGTTCGCTGCTGGATATCCTGGAGCATCCTGCCCTTAAGCCGGCGCCCCGGTTTAATGTGTGAATACACAGGGGATTTGAAAGACCCTCAACGCCATATCGACATTCAGCTAACAGAAATCGAAGTTACTGAGGCTGTCAAGAAGATACTGAGCGAACCGGAAGCTGTCTGCAGCCAAACCGGGTTAAGCCCTTTTTGTGTCTCCAATAGACCGCCACCTGTAAGAATCACGACTTTCTTGTTTTGATGCACCCTTTTTCAAATGGTCTCAAAATTTTGTCCATTTTTCACAGGCTGATGACCCATTCTGGAAGAAAAAACCACAGGATAAACCGGCCAAACCTCAGGATAAACCGGCAAAACCACTTCGCCCGAAGACCAAGGTTACTAAGAAACCTGCCAAGAAAAGGACCATTGAAACTTCGGAACCGAATGCTGACACGGATCTGGCTAATCCGAACTCGGAGGTAGAACTTGACTCTCTTAGTTCTTTTTTTTATACACCTTATTGACAATGACTGTTATCAGGACGATGCTGAAGGCAGCCAAGCTGACAGTGCAGAGGTAATTATCCTTTCTTCCGATTCAGATCCTCTGCCAACACAGAAAGTCCGTCAAGCAAACCGGAAAATAAAATTTTCTCACCCCTTAGCTCACTTAGACCCAAACTTTCTTTTGAAGAAGCAGCAACACGAGGCCCGTCGCACAACTCGGCACAGCGGCCAAGTAGTTACCTCTGCCGGTTTACCCAACACCCCGGTCCGGAAACGTCGACCAGAGGTCTCTTATACTCCTGATATTTCTTGCCCCAAGGCTGGTTGCTTTCGACAGCCTCTTAATCCGTCTGATTCGAATTATCAGGGAACACCTAATTCGTCTTCTGGCGAATCAACGGCCACACAACTTCCAACCCTCAAGATAGTCCCTGGGTAAGTTATGCTTTAATCTTATCCTTAATGTGTTATGTTCACATATTGTACTGATCCTCATGTTTTTTCTTCTCAGCGCCAAGCCTAGACCCAGTAAGAAGGCCCGGCTGAATAAACCGTCTGATGATAATGTGGATATTGAACCAGAGAAGACTCCAGATCTGGAAAGATCAAATACTGAAACCACACATGACGATCCACCACCTCAAGATTATAACTTCACAGCTGAACAGGTAGAAATTGACACCGCAGGCCATACTGATAAACCGACTAGCCCAGCCCGCGCAGATGATCAACCGGCCAGCCCAGCCAAGGCTGCTGATAAACCGTCAACTCCCATGATGGCTACTGATGATAAAGAAGATGACATTATGATTACTGGCGTCGGCCACACCGCTCCTGATAATCCTGTTGCTTTATCGAAGCATAGTGCCAAAGACGAGGTTTCTGCTGTGGGCAAAGGCAAATGGAGCACAGATTTATCATCCTATGCTCACCTCAACGCCCAAGACATCCACTCTGGTTATCTAAACCGTCTGTACACAAGCCGCGACTTTGAAGCCGGTTTATTGAATCTAATGAAGGAGCGATATGAGGTAACTGCATAACTGCTTCTTTCTTGTTCAGTTCCAATTATTAACTCCAGTAGCCCCCAAGTGCCGGTTTATGATAATCATCTAAACTGGGACTTTGTAATATCTCAACTTTGCATGCTTATCCTCCAAGGGTCGGGTTATCTTTCCAAGATGAACCGGTACCTTAAAATCGCAATATTATAACTTTTCACCGGTATAGTCCCCAAGGGCCGGTTTAACTGATGAAGATGACCCGGGACTTGTAGAAAAAATACTCATAATGACACTTTGAGCCAGCATACATTAGCCCCCAAGTGCCAAGAGTAATACTTGTATTGCACTTGGGACTTGTAGAAATTTCTGATTACGAGCAAATATGCATTAGCCCCCAAGTATCAGGTGCATAACTTGTTATGCGCTTGGTACTTCAAATATGCACTGTCAACTCATGATATATTTGTCTTTTATAGGCTGAACTGAGCAAAAGGGAAGCTCAAACCGCTGATCTGCGAGAAAACATCAAGTCCCAGCAGGCAGAAAACTCCAAAGCAAAAGATGAGCTGACCAGTACTTTAGCTGCTATGGAGAAGCTGAAGGAGAATTTCAACAAGGAGCGGGCGGATTGGGACAAAGAAAAATCCGCTTTGCAAAAAAGAGCCGAACATGCAGAAGCAGCTCTTAAACCGGTGATAGACGAACTAACAGGTGTAAAGCGGCAAATTCATGCCATGACAACTGTTGTGTTTGGTGAGTATCCTGGTTGTAACTTTTCAACATATCCTCCCATGTATTGCCGGTTTACTGATGTTTGCAATGGCGCAGGAACTCGCATTAGTCACCTGGGCTCTGATGTGCAGAAGAAGCTAAAAGCTGCCTATACTCTTATAGAGCAGTTATATACCGGCGCGCAACGGATCATCTGTACTGCTTCTCATAACAAACCGCCCCCAACTTTAATCAAGGAGACTTTAGAGAGGTTGTCAATGCTGCCTGCCCGGGTGGAGGAGCTAAAAAAATCTGCTGCTAGGGCTGGTGCTCTGACCGCATTAACCCGAGCAAAAGCATGGGTGCCTGCTCTTGATTCGGTGGATGTGGCTAAAGGCTTTCCGAGTTTAAAAGAAGATGGATCAGAATTTGGCAATGAGGATCTCCGAGCCATAAACCGGGAAGTACGTCCACTGGCTTGCCAATTGGCTGAAGAAACTGATCTTTCATATTACCAGGCGAGTTATGATGTCTACAACAAACGGGTTTCTGCACCAACCCCTGAAGCTCAAAACCTAATGCCACCAATTCGTAAGCACACCTATGCCCCTGATGTTGAAACGTCCACCCTTATAAGTGATGAAGCTGTGTTCCAAGCCCTAACTGGGATCAATTGGGCCACCATTGATTTCTAGCCGCTGGATAGAGAGGAAGAGGATGAACCGGCGCAGGGCGATCCACAATCGTCAGGGCAGCCTGTCGACGAGTCATGATCCGGAGGTCGATGTCATCTTCTGCGTGCCGAAAAAGTTTCCGAAAAACAATGATTCTTTTGAGCACCGCAACGCCTTGTAATAGGCTAGTGTAAACACTTGTTCTGTTATGCCATCGTGCATATTTACTTTGCTCGACATCGTTAATTCATCCTGCTTAAGATATAAAATATTCACAATCCAGAGTGATTTATTCAAGCTGTACCTGCATACGAAAGGTTGAACTTGTCCTGGCGGTTTACCCCCGGACGGGTCATGATGCCCAATATATAGCCTGGGCTTATAAACAAGGCTATTTAAAAATAATGAAATATGAAATATATCATACCTGTGACATTGAATCGCATCGTTGGTTTACCAACTTTTTTGCAGTAAGGGTGATAACCCAAATTTTGAGTACTGACAACTCCTCGCATGTCTTGTCGGTTTAAGATAAAACCGTACCGGGTTGTAATAAACACCGGATTACTCATATATAATACTGGCGACTTGTAGTCAAAACCAGACCGGGTTAAGAAACTCCGGTTTACAAGTGATTATGTACTGACAACTTGTAATTGACGGCCTAGCCGGGTTGATGAACGCCGGTTTATCAAAAATCATCATAACTCTTGTCAAAAGAGAAAAATTGTGCAAAAAGCAAATGAAAACTCTGTAGTCGAGGCTTTTCACGGGCTGCCAGGCCCCAAATTCAAGGCTTTTCATGGGCTGCCAGGCCACGGTCCTCAATCCTTAACCAATCATCGTTTTAACTTGACAAGTTCAGGGTCTTTTTAGAGTAACTTGTCAAAGTTCGAAGGGTCGTACCAGGTTTACCTGGGCGGAGTGACTTACTTAAATAGGCAGGCTAACCCGGGGTTTTAGGTGTATACACCAGGCTTCCAAGCCACGGCTTGATAGCCTGTTACAAGTGTAGATTCTTTGTTCATTGCGACAGCAAAGAATCCCCAAGTAACATTTTGAGCTGTGCTCAATGGGTGCCTATGTTTGAGTTGTGCTTTTGCAACACTCTCTTTGGCCCCTAAGTGATTTTTCTGGTGGCTTTGCGCCAATCAAGAGGTGTTGCTATGGTTCGAATACGACCAAGCCCCCAAGTGATTTTTCTGGTGGCTTTGCGCCAATCAAGAGGTGTTGCTATGGTTCGAATACGACCAAGCCCCCAAGTGATTTTTCTGGTGGCTTTGCGCCAATCAAGAGGTGTTGCTATGGTTCGAATACGACCAAGCCCCTAAGTGATTATACATATATGGCTTTGATAAGCCGAATCGAGGGATAAACCGGCACCGCTTTATGAACAGAAACCTCCGCGTAACCACACATGATCTGAGAAAAAACAACAGATACCCTGTTGTAGCTGAGGCTCCGGTTTATTATATTGATCATAATATATACATTGTCATAATTATGTACATAAGCAGGGTCCATGACTTAGGTATAGTAAGGCCGTAGATGAGCGATATTCCATGGCCGGTGGGTCTCCTCCTCCGATTTACGTGAGTCCTTGTGCTCTCGAACATCGATTAGATAGTATGACCCGTTGTGCAGGTTCTTGCTGACCACAAAGGGTCCTTCCCAAGGCGGGGATAACTTGTGCATACCAATCTGATCCTGGATGAGTCGGAGCACCAGATCACCTTCCTGAAAAGTTCTGGTTCTAACCCGACAGCTGTGATAACGACGCAGATCTTGCTGATAAATCGCCGAACGGGCTGCTGCGATGTCACGCTCCTCATCTAACAGGTCAAGTGCTTCCTGCCGTGCCTTCTCATTATCAGCTTCAACATAAGCCGCCACACGAGGCGAGTCATGACGGATGTCACTCGGGAGCACCACCTCTGCCCCGTAGACCATAAAGAAAGGTGTGTAACCCGTAGACCTGTTGGGCGTGGTGTTGATGCTCCATAACACAGAGGGTAACTCCTCTACCCAACAGCCCGGCGTCCGTTGCAGAGGAACCATAAGCCGGGGTTTGATGCCTCTCAAGATCTCCTGATTGGCTCTCTCCGCTTGACCATTAGATTGGGGGTGAGCCACTGAAGATACGTCAAGTCGGATGTGCTCACGCTGGCAGAACTCTTTCATAGCACCTTTGGACAGATTAGTACCATTATCAGTTATAATGCTGTGCCGAAAGCCAAACCGGAAAATCACCTTCTTGAGGAATTGGACCGCCGTAGCTGCATCACACTTACTGACTGGCTCTGCCTCCACCCACTTAGTAAACTTATCTACCGCCACCAAAAGGTGGGTCTTCTTTTCTTTGGATCTCTTAAAGGGCCCAACCATATCCAGCCCCCAAGTTGCAAACGGCCAAGTGATTGGAATCATTCTCAATTCCTGGGCCGGAACATGAGCTCGGCGTGAAAATTTCTGACAACCATCGCACTTCTTCACCAAGTCCTCCGCATCAGCATGAGCCGTCAGCCAATAAAATCCGTGGCGAAAAGCTTTAGCTACCAGGGACTTTGAACCGGCATGATGACCGCAATCCCCTTCATGGATCTCACGCAGGATCTCACGGCCCTCTTCAGGGGATACACAACGTTGAAACGCCCCTGTTACACTGCAATGATGTAATTCGCCATGGACAATAGTCATTGACTTGAATCGCCGGATTATCTGTCTGGCCATGGTCTCATCCTCAGGTAACTCGCCCCGGTTCATGTATGCCAGATATGGCACAGTCTAATCCGGAATGACATGAAGTGCTGCCACCAATTGAGCTTCTGGATCAGGAACAGCCAGATCCTCCTCTGTGGGAAGTTTAACCAACGGATTATGCAGGACATCCAAAAAGATGTTAGGCGGAACCGGTTTACGCTGGGAACCCAAACGACTTAAAGCGTCAGCCGCTTCATTCTTCCGCCGATCCACATGATCTACCTGATAACCTTTGAAGTGTCCTGCAACAATATCCACCTCTCGACGATATGCAGCCATGAGCGGATCTTTAGAATCCCAAGTACCAGACACTTGCTGAGCCACCAGGTCCGAATCACCAAAACATTTAACCCGGCTCAAATTCATCTCTTTAGCCATCCGAAGACCGTGGAGTAAAGCCTCATATTCAGCTGCATTGTTAGTACAAGGGAACATTAAACGGAGAACATAACAAAACTTATCACCTCGTGGGGAAGTTAATACGACTCCAGCCCCCGAGCCCTCCAATTGCCTGGACCCATCAAAATGAATAGTCCAATAAGTATGATCCGGCTTCTCTTCTGGCGCCTGTAACTCTGTCCAATCATTGATGAAGTCCACCAATGCTTGTGATTTGATTGCCGTTCGGGGCACATAACTTAACCCGTGGGGTCCAAGCTCAATGGCCCACTTGGCAATCCGGCCAGTTGCTTCCCTGTTCTGGATTATTTCCCCCAAAGGAGCAGAGCTGACCACAGTGATTGGATGACCCTGGAAATATTGTTTAAGCTTCCGGCTTGCCATAAAAACTCCATACACCAGCTTCTGCCAGTGTGGGTACCTTTGCTTAGACTCAATAAGCACCTCACTGATGTAATAAACCGGCCGTTGAACCGGATACTCCTTCCCGATTTCCTTGCGTTCCACTACGATAGCCACACTAACTGCCCGGGCATTGGCAGCCACATATAACAGCAAAGGTTCTTTGTCAACAGGAGCAGCAAGGACAGGCGGCTCGGCTAGCTGCCGTTTTAACTCTTCAAACGCTTTATTGGCGGCGTCGTTCCAGACGAAATTATCCGTCTTTTTCAGCATCTGATATAAAGGGATAGCCTTCTCCCCGAGGCGACTGATAAACCGGCTCAAGGCTGCAATCCGGCCTGCCAAACGTTGAACATCATTGATGCACTTCGGTTTAGCCAAAGAAGTTATGGCCTTGATTTTCTCCGGATTGGCTTCAATTCCCCTGTTAGACACCAGAAAACCCAAGAGCTTGCCTTCCGGCACACCAAAGACACATTTGGCCGGATTAAGCATCATCTTATAAACCCGGAGGTTATCAAAGGTTTCCTTCAAGTCATCTATCAATGTCTCCTTCTCTCTGGATTTTACCACAATATCATCCACATAAGCATGAACATTGCGGCCTATCTGATCAAGAAGACAATTCTGCACATAGCGCTGATAAGTCACCTGGGCACTCTTTAACCCAAAGGGCATAGACACATAGCAGAAAGCTCCAAAGGGAGTTTTGAAAGCCGTCTTCTCCTGGTCCTTAACTGCCATTTTGATCTGATGATAGCCAGAATAAGAATCCAGGAAACTCAAACGCTCACAACCCGCCGTAGCATCAATGATTTGATCAATACGCGGGAGGGCAAAAGGATCCGCTGGACAAGCCTTGTTCAAATCTGTGTAGTCCACACACATACGCCAGGTGCCGTTCTTCTTAAGCACCAGCACCGAATTAGCCAACCATTCAGGATGAAATACCTCAATAATAAAGCCGGCTGCCAAGAGCCTGGCCACTTCCTCACCAATAGCCTTGCGTCTTTCTTCATTGAACCGGCGGAGAAACTGCTTAACCGGTTTAAACTTGGGATCAACGTTAAGGGTGTGCTTAGCGAGTTCCCTCGGTACACCTGGCATGTCAGAAGGCTTCCACGCAAAGATGTCCCGATTCTCACGGATGAACTCGATGAGCGCGCTTTCCTATTTCGGATCTAATGTAGCACTGATGCTGAACTGCTGTGATGAATTGCCAGGAACGAAATCAAGCATCTTAGTCTCATCAGCCGACTTAAATTTCAAGGCCGGATCATGCTCTGTAGTCGGCTTCTTCAAGGAAGTCATGTCTGCCGGATCAACATTGTCTTTGTAAAACTTCAACTCCTCTGTTGCACAAGCCGACTCAGCATAAGCGGCATCACCTTCTTCACATTCCAAAGCGATCTTGCGACTCCCATGTACCGTGATGGTCCCCTTATGACCCGGCATCTTGAGCTGTAGATAGACATAACAGGGCCTTGCCATGAATTTAGCATAAGCCGGCCGCCCAAACAGGGCATGATATGGGCTCTTAATTTTCACCACTTCAAAGGTCAATGTCTCTGATCTCGAATCATGCTCATCACCAAAAGCAACCTCCAGAGCTATTTTACCGACCGGATACGCCGATTTACCAGGCACCACACCATGGAAGACCGTGCTAGACGGTTTAAGATTCTTATCTGTTAGCCCCATGCGACGGAAGGTTTCATAATAAAGGATATTGATACTACTCCCCCCATCCATGAGTACCTTAGTGAACTTGTAAACTCCCACCTGAGGTGCTACCACCAGTGCCAGATGACCCGGATTATCAACCCGGGGTGGATGATCCTCCCGACTCCACATAATGGGCTGTTCAGACCAGCGTAAGTAATGGGGCACCGCCGATTCAACGGAGTTCACAGCCCTTTTATGAAGCTTTTGTTCGCGTTTGCACAGGCTGGTGGTAAAGACATGGTACTGCCCACTGCTTAACTGCTTCGGGTTACTCTAGTAGCCCGACTGCTGCTGCTGCTGCTGGTTCCCCTGAGGATTATGACCACCTTGATTGCCTTGATTGCCATGGAATCCTGAATCGGAATTGCCTCTAACATAGCCCAGCCCATGAGACCCGGGGCCTGAGCCGCCAGCCGGTCCATTATCATTCCGGAAAAAATCTGAATCTTTGAACTCTCGCATAATATAACAATCCTTCCAGAGGTGCGTGGCCGGCTTATCCTGCGTTCCGTGCTTTGGGCAGGGCTGGTTCAACAGGTAATTCAGGCGCTCCGGATTGGGACTTGGTTCTCTTCCACGCGGGGGTGGTTCACCCTTCCGACGCTGACCATTACCCTGCGCGTTGGTGTTAGCTACAAAATCTGAACTGTTATCCGCTTTACGCTTACCGCTGTTTCCATGCCCCGCCGGGTTATGCTGCTGCCCTTTGGTGCTGCCACCCTTCTTTCCCTTTCCTGTCTTGTCATCTTCAGATTCAGGGTACTTGGTACTATCAGAGTCGGCATATTTCACCAGAGCTGCCATAAGTGTCCCCATGTCATTGCAATGGCGCTTGAGCCGTCCCAGTTTCAACTTAAGAGGCGTAAACCGGCAGTTGCCTTCCAGTGTCAGGACGGCCGTATCAGCATTGATGCGGTCTGATGAATGCAAAATCTCTGAAACCCGGCGCACCCAATGGGTTGTTGATTCTCCTTCCTCCTGGACACAAGCAGCTAAATCCACAATTGACATGGGCTGTTTGCACGTATCTTTGAAATTCTAAATAAACCTAGCTCTTAGCTCGGCCCATGACCCAATGGAGCTAGCTGGTAGGTTTTTCAACCAAGTGCGAGCCGTTCCTTCCAACATCATGGTGAAGTACTTAGCACACGCCGCATCATTTACGTCCAGCATCTCCATCGCCATCTCATAACTCTCTACCCACGACTCTGGTGATAAGTCAGCAGTGTAATTTGGCACTTTACGTGGGCCCTTGAAATCCCTGGGCAGCCGTACGTTGCATAATGCTGGGACGAGACACGGCACCCCCAAAGAACTGGAGGTAACCCCTGGTTCCACCGGAGTTGTTGGATAAACCGGAGTAAGCTGACGGGCCGCATTTTGTGCTGCTAACTCAGCTTCTCGGCGTGCCCTAGCATGGTCCACCACCTCCTGAGCATCAACACCGCCACCTGCCGGGTTAAGGTATCGCGGCGGATTACGGTTGCGGGCACTGCTAGACATAGCCGGTTCATCAATATGCCTGCTGTAACTCCGGCTCGGGCGGGGGGTGGAATGAATCCTCTCGCGACTGTACGAATAAGCCTGTTGCTGAGCCAAAGCTGTTTGAAGGAGCTCCCTAGCTCGCCGTGTCTCCACCGCCACAGGGGACTCGCCATCGACTGGAAGGGCTGCCAATCGTGAAGCAGCCGCGACTATGTTATCCAAGGGGTTGGAGTAATGACCCGGAGGCGTGGGCACATGTTGGGACGGGATATTCTGAGGAGGCGGATCCATCGCGCGTGGCTGAACCGGCGTCCCCGTTCCAGGCGCTTCTAGTCGGTTTATCATTGGCGGGTTGCTGGTTTCGGCCCCTGGCGTTGTGAAGAGATTCCTGGCTTCATAAACTGGAGGCAGGCGAGATTGGTATCTCCTCCTTATGACATCATTTGATGCGTTCTGGTCCAAGATAAGCCGATAGGCCTGTGCGTCCAACTCGGCCCGCTCTGCCGCCATCCTAGCGTTTTCAGCTGCCAAATCCACCTTGGCTTAGGCTATCTGATCTTTCACTTTCGCCACTTCTATGTTGTGCCGCTCCTGATCCGCCGGGCTGACTTCGGCCGCTAACAGTGCTGCCAAGGTATCGAATAAATCGGACAGAACCTGAGCCGGCGGTGGCGCAGGGCCTCCTGCCCCAGCTGCCGTCACCGCTGCTGAACCGGAGATCATTGCCGCAGCGGTCGAAGATGATGGCATTGACTGTGTGCCGGCCATGAAAACCGCAACCCGGCTTGGCGGATCAAGAGAGTCCAGAATACTGTCGCCATCGGAACAACCACCAAACCGGCCATCCTGCAGCTGGTACAATGACTCGGTTTCTCCAGTAGATGACTCGTCATCGGAATAAACAACGGTTTCGCCATCATATCCCGATCTATCTTCAGATTCCACTCCGTGGATGACTCCCACGAAGGCACGCTTCATGGTAGGCTTAACCCGGGCAGATCTCGCACGCTGAGCCGTTTCGACGATGTCGGTGCAGATGTCCGGCTCAGGGCCCGGTTCGCCGATCTTGCCAATGAACACGTGAATGCCGCCGAAGGGGACCCGGTACCCATACTCGATTGAACCGGCCTCGGTGCCCCAACCCGCGTCATCGATGTAGAGCTTGCCGCGACGACTCTTGGTCATCCGGCACACAGCGTATCCCTTGAGTCCTTTGAAGCTGCCCTTTAAGAACTCGAAACCATCGTGCGATAGCCCCATGATGGGCGCCAACTGTCGTGGTTTCGTCACGGCAGATGTCCTAGAGAAAGGACTTAGTCGTGGAGCCATCACGACGGGTTAGCTTAAAGGGGTTAAAGCGGACAAGGGACGCAGAGAGTTTATACTGGTTCAGCCCCTTGCGGTGAAGGTAAAGGCCTACTGCAGTTGTTGTGGAATTACTAGGGTTTCGATGACCAGGGAGCGAATCCGCTATGCCTGGCTCTCGAGTTGTTGTCCCTCCCCCTAAACCGCCGCCGGGTCGTCCCTTTATATACACAGGTTGACGCCCGGCGGTTTACAGAATCCCGAGGCCGGCTCATAATCGTGTCCGGCTCGGTCTCTACTCTTTTCTTATCTTACAAAACAAGTTACAGATAACATGACGGTTTACGCCTACGAGCCTTAAATCGCCTTTGGGCCCTGGGCCTTCACAAAGCACCATACTCCTTGTCTTCATGGGCTTCGAACATAATAACCCAGTATGGGGATAACCCGGCCTCTCCTGGCCGGTTTATACCCAGTAGTAATATCCCCAACAGGCACCATCCAGGTCCACCCGATCCCACATCACTGGCTATTAAGCTTGCGCGGGTACCTCTCAGGGCCGACCCGTCATTAGTATCACGTTTCAGTGCAAAGTCATAGTATCAACGGTATCCGTGTGTCTAACACCAAGGGGGAACCCTGAGGAATCACCCTCGACGGAGTCCCACCTGATATTAACGTCAAGGTGAACAAAGGAGGAATCACCCTCGATGTCCATACTTGAAGTGTTGCACGACGACGTCATTATCGGGGGTGGTGTAGGAGGAATCACCCTCGCTTACCACGACCAACTAACTAACCTACAAGGTTATCATCAGAAGTGCTGACGAGGTATCACCTTCGGCACTCGATAGTAACCCAGTAGTGTCAGCAACTAAGGGGGAAGTGATGTGAGGTGTCGGGGCCTGGTCTTCAATCCCGTTGTTCGGGTCTTCTGATAATCCAGCGGGGCAGTCGGGATATAGTGGGGTCTCTGCTGGTCTCTACCCAAACTATACTAACAGTTTAGGATAAGCATGCAAGTAACAATAGCAGGTTACAATAAACAGGCTATGCAGCAGATATAGGACAACAGTAGCAACAGTAACTTCTAATGCAAGCATAAGAGAGAAGAGAGTGGGCGATATCGGAATGCTCAAAAGGGGGGGTGCTTGCCTGGTTGCTCGGCGGCAAGGGCAAGGTCGTCAACTGTGTCGTCGGGATCCTGATCAGCGTCGGCCTCGGGAGCTACGTCGACGTCGGGGTCTACCAAGAGGGAAGAGGGGGAGGAAACAGATAAATGCACAACAAACTATGCAATACAGGGCATGCTATGCTAAGATGCAGTGCAGGGTTGTCTAAAGATGCATCTAGGTCATTTTAGTTATTATAGGATTAAGGTGGGATTTATTTACCGGTGATTATGCACTATCCATTTACCAGATACGGCCTCGAAGTTGCGGTTTCACCTACGTAGGGGGTTCTGGCATCGAAACAGACAACACGATCAGATTCATCTCGTCGTTCTGATCAACTTTCATGTTTTAAGTTTTTCGATCCGAGCTACGGTTTAAAAGTTATTAATTTTCGAAGATTTAATTGGTTTTCTGGAATTATTTTTATTTACACAAAATGATATATGACGTCAGCATGATGTCACTGTGACACCAACAGTCAACAGCGGCTGACCAGAGTCAAACCTGACATGTGGGTCCAGTGGGACCCACATGTCAGTCTCTGTTATTTAACAGTGAATTAAACTAATATAATTGGATTAATTAGGGGACTGGGCCCAACCTGTCAGTGGGTAATTAATTCATATAATTAGTTTTTATTTATTAAAATATTTTATTAGGTTAATTAACAACTGGGGGCCCACATGTCATTGGCACATGTGAACAGTGCCCCGCGTTGACCACGGTCAACGGGGTCAAAGGGGCCAGGGGGACCCACTGTCAGCGACTAAGGGCGGGCCCCACCACTTGCCACGTCGGAGGGGTCGCCAGAAACACACCGGCGAGCGCCCCGCGGCGGCTGTCTCGCTGGAGACGCTCAGGAATCACCCACGGGGCACCAAATCGAGCGCCGCAGCTCGCGTTCGAACGAGGAGGGTGCCCCACGTCCATCTACAGCGTCGGAACGCGTGGGGGTGGCCGGAGATGGCCGGACGGCGAAGTGCCGCGGCGGTGGCTTACGGGCTTGATCGGGTTCGCTGCTACGGGGTGATTTTGAGCGCGCGAGGTGGCTAGGCAGGGGCTACGGCTCTCCAGGAGCATGTAGGAGTAGCTGGTTCGGGCAAAGGGGCACGGGGAGCTCGAGTTGGCCGGCCATCGCGGCGACGGCGTTCGGGTCCCTGCGGCGCCGCCGTTCTATCGCGCAAACAAGCTACCAGAGAGGCCAGGGTAGAGGAAGAGTGCTCACCGAGCGGCGCAAGGTGGCCCGTGATAGGTTTAGGAGCTGCAGGGAGTCGCCGGAGTCGGAGACAGCCGGCGGCGGTCGGAGATGGGGTTGGAGACGAACGGCCGCTGCACGGCTCCCCGGCCTCACCTGAGACCACCAGAAGAAGAGGGAGACTGCAGCGAGTCCACCGGAGTAGTTGGTGAGGCAGGCGGGCGTCGGTGGCCGCGTCGGAGCTCGGCGCACGGCGTTGGTGCCGCTCGGGCAGAGAGGAAGGGGAGGGGAGTGCTTGAGGTAGAGGAGGGAGGAGCGAGTGAGGAGAGTGGGGGGAAATGGCGGAGGAGGCCAGGGGGAAGCATGACCTTGGTCTTATCCCTTCGCGGGCGGTCGCGGCGTCGCGGTGTCGGCGCCGCACCGGCACACGCGCGCTCCTCCACAACGGCGGCGACACACAGGTAAGAGAGAGAGGGGAATGGGCTGGTGGGCCGTGGTGCTGGCACTGTGCACTTGAACCAGTGCACAGTGGCACTTTTTATTTTATTTTCTGTTTTCTGCCTTTTCTTTATTTCTTTGCTGTTTTGAAATAGTTAGGCCACTTGTGCTCTTGTATAAAATATGCGACTTGGCCCAAATATTACAATGCAATATTACCTTTCACCAAAAATTGGTTTGGGCAAATTTGGATTTCTTTTGGATTTGATATAATTATAAATGATTTAAATAGTGCTGTTTTGGTGCTGTTTCATGTTGTTGGAGTCATGTAACTAATCCAAGTATCATTGGTTATATTTTTATAAGTGCTTCTGGAATATTTGCTATTTAGTGAACATTTTTCAAACAGTGTTTGAGCAAATTTATTTTGCACTTTTGAATTTAAGTTGATTTTTTCAGAGAAGTTTTTGAATTGTTGAGATTAACCACTATGACTAGGCACTGCAAATGAGATGACTTAGCATTATTTGCAGGTAACCACAGTGGCTATTACACAGGGGTGTTACAAATTCTCCTCCTCTAAAAGAAATTCTCGTCCCGAGAATTTAGGAGGTAGAAGGAAAGAGGTCGGGATATTCTTCCCGAAGATGATCCTCGTGTTCCCAAGTGGCTTCATCTTCAGTATGATTCGACCACTGCACTTTCAGGAATTTGGCCATCTTCTGACAAATCCGACATTCAGCTTCATCGAGAATGCGGACCGGATGCTCGTTATAAGATAGGTCATCTTGCAAATCAAGCATCTCGTGATCCACTGCGTGGTGAGGAGATTCCTTGAAGCATTTTCCTAGCTGCGACACATGGAAGACGTCATGGATATGAGAGAATTGCGGTGGCAACCCCAATTTATATGCCACCTGTCCACGTCTAGCCACGATGCGGAAAGGACCAATATAACGAGGAGCTAGCTTGCCCTTGATTCCGAAACGACGAGTGCCCTTCATAGGTGTGACACGAAGATAAGCTTGATCACCTGGTTGATAAGTCAGACCTCGTCGCTTGCGATCATAATTACTCTTCTGGCGGTCCTGAGCCGCCTTGAGATTTTCTCGGACAATTCTGACTTGTTCTTCGGCATGTTGAATAATGTCCGGTCCCATGAGAGGTCGTTCCCCAGTTTCTGACCAATTCAGAGGGGTTCGACACTTACGTCCGTATAGCACTTCGAAGGGGGCCATTTTCAAGCTGGCTTGATAGCTGTTGTTATAAGATAATTCGGCAAACGGGAGAGATTCTTCCCACTTCTTTCCGAATGATATAACACAAGCCCGAAGCATATCTTCAAGTACTTGATTTACTCGCTCGACTTGGCCTTGGGATTGAGGATGATAAGCTGAACCCCATGTGATGTGAGTTCCCATAGCTTCTTGGAAACTTTCCCAGAACTTGGACGTGAAAAGACCGCCACGGTCCGAATTGATCTCCTTTGGAATACCATGGAGTGAAATGATTCTGGAGATATACAGCTCTACTAACTGCCTAGCGGTGATAGTCGCCTTGACAGGCAGAAAATGAGCAACCTTGGAAAGCTGGTCGATGATGACAAGAATAGCATCGTGACCTTTCTGAGACTTGGGAAGACCAGTAATGAAATCCAGTTGAACCTTATCCCATTTCCACAAAGGAATAGAAAGTGGTTGAAGAATTCCAGCAGGCTTTTGATGTTCTGCTTTCACGCGACGACATACGTCACATTCAGCAACATATCGAGCAATGTCCTGCTTCATTCTAGACCACTAGTACCTTTGTCGAAGATCACGATACATCTTGGTGCTACCCGGATGGATAGACAGCTGTGTATCATGAGCGTCCTTCATGACCTTGTCAGTCATAAGCTCGAAGCGAGGTACTACAATGCGGTCTCGAAAATACAAAGTTCCATCTTCAGCAACTGAGAAATCTCTGTACTTCTCAAGGTGAAGCTCTTTCTTCATCAAGTCAATTTCAGCATCTTTGGCTTGCGCTTCCTTAACAGCCTTCTCAAAGTCTGGCTGTACCACAAGGTTATTAAGAGAACCCTGGGGAACAATTCGCAGATTTAGCTGACTCAGTTCTGCATAAAGACGAGGTTGGGCTCGCCTAACCATGAGGTTGTTGCAATAGGACTTGCGGCTTAAGGCATCAGCCATCACATTAGCCTTGCCAGGGGTATAAGAAATACCACAGTCATAGTCCTTGATTGTTTCCAACCATCGCTGCTGACGGAGATTAAGATCCGGTTGAGTGAACAAATGTTTCAGACTCTGATGATCGGTATAAATCTCACACCGATTACCAAGAAGGTAATGTCGCCATAACTTTAATGCATAGATCACTGCAACAAGTTCAAGATCATGCACTGGATAGTTTTCTTCATGAGGACGCAATTGACGCGAAGCATACGCAATCACTCATCGTTCTTGCATTAGGACACAGCCTAATCCCTGACGAGAGGCGTCACAATATATCACAAAATCCTTGCGAGAATCGAGAGGAGCAAGCACTGGAGCAGAGGTGAGCTTGTCCTTGAGGGTCTGGAAACTCTCCAGACATTTGTCTGTCCACTCAAACTTAACGCCTTTGTGAAGCAGATTAGTCAGGGGCTTGGCGATCTTGGAAAAGTTCTCGACAAATCGGCGGCAATAACTTGCAAGGCGGAGAAAACTTCTCACTTGCTTGGCTTTCTTCGAAGGAGTCCAGTCAAGAATAGCCTGAACACGCTCCGGATTAACGGCGATACCGTCCTTGGAAATCACATGTCCAAGGTAGGTCACTTCAGAAAGCCAGAATTCACATTTGGAGTACTTGGCATACAACTTGTGCTCTCGAAGTCTCTCCAGAACAAGGCGAAGATGTTCGGCATGTTCTTCCTTATTCTTCGAATATACTAGAATATCATCAAGATATACCACGACGAACTTGTCGAGGTAATCCATGAAGATATAATTCATCAGGAGGGAGAACGTAGCGGGAGCATTCGTTAGGCCAAATGACATGACGGTGTATTCATAGGAGCCATAACGAGTAACAAATGCAGTCTTCGGAATATCCTCTTCACGGACACGGATCTGGTGATAACCCAACCTCAAGTGGAGTTTAGAGAACACCGAAGATCCAGCAAGTTGATCATATAAATCATTGATCCGAGGAAGCAGATATTTATTCTGAATGGTTGCTTGGTTGATAGGATGGTAATCTTGAACCAACCTATTCGTACCATCTTTCTTCTTGACAAAGAGAGACGGTGCTCCCCAGGCAGAGGAACTAGGGCGGATGAAACCCTTCTTAAGTGATTTATCGATTTCTTCCTTAAGCTCGAGAAGATCGTGCGGAGGCATCTTATAAGGACGCTTCGCAATAGGAGTGGTGCCAGCCTTCATGTCAATGACAAATTCGACAGCTCTAGCAGGAGGTATTCCTGGAAGTTCTTCTGGAAAGACATCCTGGAAGTCGCACACGACTGGAATGTTTTCGATCCCCTCAAGCGGAGAAGCGTTCAACGCATTCAAGGCATAAATCTGAGCCTCGACGTTCTGAGTGAGGTGAGCATGATAATTCACTATCTCATCTGATGGGTGCAGGAGGTGTACAACCTTGGTGGCACAATTGATTGAGGCGTAGTGAGCCTTCAACCAATCCATTCCCAAGATAAGATCAATCTTGGAAGATTTCAGGATAATAGGAAATGCCTGAAACTTCAACCCCTCAATATCAACAGTGACTTCGGGACTGAACAGGGAGGTTTGACATTGACCCGCGGGAGTGTTTACCATTAAGGATTGGTGTAGCGTTTCGCATTTAATGTCATGCATGAGTGCAAAATGTTCTGACATGAATGAATGCGATGCTCCTGAATCAAATAAAATAGATGCTGGTACTGAATTAACGAGAAGTGTACCCATCACAGTTTTAGGTTGATCCTGAGCTTCAGCCATGTTGACGTGGTAGTTCTGCCCACGACCATAAGAAGGTCTGGCATTGTTGTTGCGCTGCTAAGGAATACCACGGCCAGCAGAAGGAAGAGCTAGTTGATTCTGATTCTGAGCACAGTCTCTGGCACGGTGACCTGGCTGGCCACACTTGAAGCAGAGTCCACTGTCAGGACGTGGTGCGGGAGCTCGAGGTAGTGGAGCACGAAGAGGCTGCCTCGGTGGTGGAGGAGGCAGACGAGGTGCGTGTAACATCCCCAACATCTCACTACAGTGGCCACCTCTTGATCATGCCTTGTCAGCAAGTTTAACAAGTGCCTAGTCATCATTTGCATCATGTTGCATTTCAACACCAAATTCAAACCCCAATTTAATTCAAGTGGAAAATAAAAGTTGTCCAAACCAGAAACTAAAATGTTCATTAAATAGCAAATATTCCAGAAGCACTCATAAAAATATAAACAATGGAATTGGAACTAGTTAAATGACTCCAACAATATGAAACAACACTAAAACAGAATTATTTAATCCATTTATATTAAAATCAAATTCAAATGAAACCCAACTTTGCCCAAACCAATTTTTGGTGAAAGCTAACATTGCACAGTAATATTTGGGTCAACTCTCATATTTTATAAAAGTGCAAAGTGGCCTAACTATTTTAAAATAGAAATTAAATAAAGAAAATAGAAAACAGAAATAAGAAAAATAAAGCGAGGCACTGTGCACTGGGCCTAAGTGCACAGTGCCCCAACCACCAGCCCACCAGGCCCATTCCTTTCTCCCTCCTCCCCGTGTCGACTGCGCCATGGCCGCGCGCGCGCGCTAGCCGGGCGCCAACACGCCGGCGTCCACCGACGCTACAGGGCCGCGGAGGGGATAAGGTCGAGCTCGTCCACTTCCCTTGGATCCCCCTGTCACTCTCCCCCTCTCTCCCTCGCTCAGCTGAGCTCGTTCCCCTCTCCAGATCCGTCGCCCGAGCGCCACCATGGACACTCGCCGTCGTTCCTGTGGCCACCAGCCTCGCCACGCCTCACCGTGATAACGTAGGGGTTCCTCGTCGACCGCCTCGTCGCCTGGTGCCTGCGGCTTGAGCCGGGGAGCACCGCAGGCAGCGCACGACGCCGCCCCCTTCCGCTTCTGCTCCGGCGAAATCCGTCGTCTCCGACGAGCCCCTGCTGCTACTAAACTACCAAGGGCCTACGTGAGTGCCGCACAGTGAGCCACAGCGCCTCTCCATCCTCCTTCTTCGCTCCGGCTAGCCAGTAGACACCGCTCCGCGTGAGCCCGAGCCCGTTGCCACGGAGCTCATCGCCGGCGAGCCCCCGGTGAGCCAACGAGCTCGGGGCCGTGTCCAACACACTCAACGCATCGCGTAGAGCACGCCTAGGCCTCGCGCTTGAGCTGTTGCACACCGTAGCTCCGTATCCGTCGAAGGCCCGTACGCGTCGCCGCTTTTGCTCATCGCCGGCGAAGTTTCCGGCCGAGTCCGGCTGTGTCACCGCCACCGTTCGACGCGGCATCTTCTGCCTGTTCGAACGAGACCAACCGCGGCTGTTTTAACGGTCTGTAGGCGAAATCCGACGAGCGCCCGTGTCTCCGCCGCGTTTTTGAGCTCGCCGACGTTCAGCCACCGGCCGGCCGATGTGGCAAGGGTGGACCCCACCTCTGGGCCACTGCCAGTGGGCCCTGGGGCCCAGTTGACTGGGTTGACCCAGTCAACTGCTGACTAGGGGCCCACTGTGTCACTGACACGCGGGCCCCACCAGTTAAAACGTTTTAAAAATAAATAAAACTATTAATTAAAATCTATTAATTAATTATTTAGAAAATTAGTCGCTTACATCAAGGGCCCACCCCACTAATCACTCTGTTAGTTTAATTAATTCACTGTTAGTCTAACAGAGGCTGACATGTGGGTCCCACTGGACCCACATGTCAGGTTTGACTCTGGTCAGCCGCTGTTGACTGCTGACGTCACAGTGACATCATGCTGACATCATAAATCAATTCTGTTAATAAAAATAATTCTAGAAAATCATTTAAACTTTGAAAATTAATAACTTTTAAACCGTAGCTCAGATCGAAAAACTTAAAACATGAAAGTTGATCAGAATGACGAGACGAATCTGATCGTGTTGTCTGTTCCGATGCCGGAACCCCCTACGTAGGTGAACCCGCAACTTCGAGGCCGTATCCGGAAGATGAATAGTGCATAGTCACCGGTTAATGAATCCAACTTAATTCCTAAAATAACTAAAATTGACTTAGACATACTTCAGGCAACCCTGCACTGCATCCTAGTCATAACATGTTCTGTGTTGCATCGTTAGCTTTGTATTTATATGTTTCTTCCCCCTCTTCTCTCTCGGTACACCCCGACGTCGACGTAGCTCCCGAGGCTGATGCTGCTCAGGAGCTCGACGACGCAGTTGACGACCTTGCCCTTGCCATCGAGCAGACAAGCAAGCACCCCCCTTTTGAGCATTCCGATATCGCCCACTCTCTTCTCTCTTATGCTTGCATTAGAAGTTACTGCTGCTACTGATATCCTATATCTGCTGCATAGCTTGTTTATTGTAACCTGCCATGCTACCTACCTGTTTATCCTAAATTGATTAGATAGGTTGGGTAGAGAGCAGCAGAGACCCCACTTAACCCGACTGCCCCGCTGGATTCCCAGAAGACCCGAGCAACGGGATCGAAGATCAGACCCTGGCACCGCACGTCACTTCCCCCTTAGATTGCTCGACACTACTGGGTTGCTATAGAGTGCCGAGGGTGATACCTCGTCAACACTTTTGATGGTAACCTTGTAGGTTAGTTATTTGGTCGTGGTAAGCGAGGGTGATTCCTCCTACACCACCCCCGATACCGACGCTGTCGTGCAACACCTCAAGTGTGGACCTCGAGGGTGATTCCTCCTTTGTTCACCTTGACGTTAATATCAGGTGGGACTCCATCGAGGGTGATTCCTCAGGGTTCCCTTGGTGTCAGACACACGGATACCGTTGATATTATGACTTTACACTGAAACATGAAACTAAAGACGGGTCAGCCCTGAGGGGTACCCGTGCGAGCTTAATAGCGAGTGATGTGGAATCGGGTGTACCTGGAGGGTACCCGAGAGTTGAACACGAGGCGTGGCCGGGCATTCTTAGCCCTTGCCGCAAGTCCTCGAGACGGGGCAACAGGGTCACATCGATCGTGAGTCTCTGCTCGTTACCGTGCGCTCCTAATCCACTAACGGTTTGGATATTTGATCCGAGGGGCCTCTGGCCTGATAGCACTAACCATCACGTGGGCATAGTATGGGCGTTCTGCGTCGTATACATCAGCCGAAGCTCTATTGACGTCAGCGAGGAGCGGCCCGCTTTGGATTGGACTGGGAACGTAACCGCTCTTGTATAAGGGGTTGCTAGGTCTGCTTCCGGAGCGTCCTCGCAACGTGCAGGGTTCCCAGGGTGAAGGCCCAAGACCCCTGGGGGCATAGGTTAGTCCGACGTGCTGACCTCTCTTTTGAGCCTAGGTCAGGTTGCGGCATGTTGCTTAGCCGAGGCCGGGCATGACCCAGAAAAGTGTGTCCAGCCGGAGTTAAGCGAGCGTGGTGGGTAAGTTGGTGCACCCCTGCAGGGAAGAAAACATCTATCGATAGCCTATCCTACGGTAACGGACACTCGGAGTTGTATCCCGATCGGTACAACTAGAACTGATGATTTGAGATGATATTGGATAGTATGGCTCTGGGATTACTTTCTCGCAGGGAGTCGAGGAAGAATCTCTGGCCGAGGTTGATGATACTACAACTACTTTACATTATGTTAATCTACACTCTTCTAATGCTGCAAGACCGATGAAGATGCTTGAAGATGCTAGTCTTCGATAGGACTAGGCTTTCCCCCTCTATTCTGGCATTTCTGCAGCCCAGTCCACATATACAGCCTCCTTTGAAAAATGTTGCATATGTATTGTAGATCCTTGCTTGCTGAGTACTTCGGATGAGTACTCACGTTTGCTTTACTTTCTTTTTCCCCCATATCCATATGTCGCCACCAGATGACGGAGCCCCTGAGATAGCTGCCCCCATCGACGACTACGGCTACTACTACTACCCTCCCGGCGAGTACTACTATGATGAGCCGACCGACGACTAGGAGTAGGTTCGGAGGATCCTAGGCAGGAGGCCTACGCCTTTCAATGGTAGTATTTTCTTTTGCCCCGCCTTCCTAAAGGCTTATCTCTATTTCTGTAATATATCTGTACCTAGATATCAGATGCCTCCGCTGACACTTGTATGCCATCGAGCTACGTATTCGAACCCTCGAGGCCTTGGCTTGTAATATAAAGCTTGTATGACTTTATTTATGTTTTAGGGTTGTGTTGTGATATCTTCAAGTGAGTCCTTAGGCTTGATCGTGTGCATTTGCATGTATGGTTAGTGCACAATTAAGACGGGGTCATCACAGTGCGGCATATGCAGGCCTGTACACTGGAGCTGCTGGACGGTACATGCTCTTGGGATCCAGATGCGGCGCTTCTGGGAAGACGAGCCCGAAGATGAGCCCACTTCACGAGTGCATCTGGTCGCTTCCTTGTGCTTCTTCAGACCAGTCTCGACCATAATAGCCTTGTTGACCAATGTGGCAAAGTCAGGAAAGTCTTGCATGAGCAGGGCTAGCTGAATGTCATGGTGTAGCCCTTCACGGAACTTCTCCTGCCTACGAGCATCAGTAGGAATGTCTTCTTCAGCATAGCGAGATAAGTCAAGAAACTCGCGCTGATAGACTTCTACAGACTTGTTGCCTTGAACGAGGCTGCGGAACTCGGCCTTCTTGCGAGCTATAACAGCTTGAGGAATATAGCGAGCGCGAAAAGCAGTCTTTAACTCCACCCAGGTAACGACAGTTCCAGGAGGTAGGGTCTATCTGTGAGTGGCCCACAATTGTACTGCGGGTCCCTTCAAGAAGTAAGTCGCGAAGGTGACATAGTTGGCAGGGGTGACATCAACTGACTCCATCTCATAGAAGATGTCACGCAGCCAGTCATCGGCATCCAGTGGATTCACTGTGTTACGGAAGAACGACGGGTTGAGTCGCACAAACTCTGGCAGTGTGATTGAGGGTGGCTGCTGGTCGGCATTGGGACGAGGGAACTGTTGCATAATCCCCATCATGAACTGACGGTTGAGTTCAAACTGTTGCATCATCACAGCCATATAGTCATGCGGTGGCGGCGGTGGTGGATTGTTATCACCCATCCTGCTAAATTCAACAGGGGTAGTTTAGCAGAAGCCATTGCGAGTGTTTAGCAACATGTATGATGTAACGCGATGGAATTTAAGTAGTACAACAGATGCTTAATAGTAGTCATTGAAAGTGCGTTATATCGACTAGAGGGGGGGGTGAATAGGCGATTTTTACAAATTCGTCACTGAGGAATTTCAAGGTGAGGAAATTCCTAAGAGACGAACTACTTAGCAGCGGAATAAGTACTCATATGCAAACATAACAGAGCAGTAGCACAGTCATCATGATGAAATGAAAACAAGCACAGAGTACGAGTAGCGAAAACACAGGATAAGCAGGCTGAAGACAAACTGACTGAAGAAATTGAACTGAGGAAATTGAGAAAGTCTTCAGTCAAAGTCTTCAAACAGTAATGATCAAATACATAGCAAGTATGCGAGGAAATTAAAGGGTTGAGGAAATAGAACCAGTAGCTCTGTGAAGACACTGATTTGGTAGACCAGTTCCAACTGCTGTGACAGTTGTACGTCTGGTTGGAGCGGCTAGGTATTTAAACCAGAGGACACACAGTCCCGGACACCCAGTCCTGAACACACAGTCCAGGACACCTAGTCCTCACCGTATTCTCCTTGAGCTAAGGTCACACAGACCTCGCCCAACCACTCGTGGTAAGTCTTCAGGTGACTTCCAAACCTTCACATACTCGGTCACTCGGCAATCCGCAATTTCCTCTTGGATGCTCTAGACCATGACGCCTAACCGTCTGGAGGATGCACAGTCCTCAAAGGTAACAAGCGTCGGTTCCACACAGGAACAATCTCTTCAGTGATGCTCAATCACTTTGGGTTTGTAGGTGTTTGGGTTTTTGGGTTTTTCCTCACTTGATGATTTTCGCTCAAAGTCCTCGGAGGATGGGATGCTCTAAATGACAAGTGTCAATCTATTTCTTGGAGCAGCCAACCAGCTAGTGGTTGAAGGGGGCGGCTATTTATAGCCTAGGGAGCAGCCTGACATGACAAGACATAAATGCCCTTCAATGATATGACCGTTAGGTGGGTAGGGTATTTGGACAGCTGGCGCGTAGCACAGCAACGGTCGGAAATTTGAGTATCAAATTCCTCAGGGCTATCATGATCCTCACTTGTAGGCAATTCGCACTGGCGAATTCCTAACTCCTCAGTCAGAACAAATTCCTCAGAGAACAGAAGAACTTCGTCTCTGTCACTAAAGAACTTGACTAAACTGTATGAGATTTCCAATGGCTTCACTCGAAAGGATTGGGTAGGTGTAGGATTTTGAGTTGAGCATCACTTGGAAACTTTTCCTTAGTTTTACCTCGACCCCCTTTAACAGTACGGTGTTTCCTATGACTCAAGAAGAAGAAAATGAAACTACGAAAACAAAAGTCTTCACGCTTCATAATCCTCGCATGAATATCAAGTCTTCAGGGTCACACCAATTTCTTCACTTTCAAAGTCTTCAAGAAAACCAAAGTCTTCAGTTGAAGACATTCACTTTTAGGGGTCGACATTCATCGTAAATAACAAACTCCTCATAGACTTATAGACCTGTGTACACTCACAAACACATTAGTCCCTTAACCTATAAGTCTTCAATACACCAAAATCACTAAGGGGCACTAGATGCACTTACAATCTCCCCCTTTTTGGTGATTGATGACAATATAGGTTAAGTTTTCAACGGGGATAAACATATGAAGTGTAAATACTAATATTGAGGAATTTGACTGCAAGATATAGAGGAACTCCCCCTGAAGATGTGCATATTTGAAGAATTTGCTTTGAAATAGCAAATGCACATTGTTGAGTAATATCATGGAGATCTCCTCCTATATCTTGAAATTCATACATGCATTTATCATATGATATGAAGAATTTGAAATGCATGATGAAATATGGTGTCTGACGAAATTCAGCATGCGTGCATTATGGTATTGCGGAAATAGCATGCAGAAAAACAGAGCAAAAGTATCAGACCACCATAGGACTTAAGTTTACAACTCATCAGAGCAAACACCTCAGAAAAGCAAGAGTTGTAACTTAACAGAAATATAGCCCATATATAGGAGCATATATAAGACCCGCTTGAAGACTAACCTCAAATTTCTCCCCCTTTGTCATCGAATGACCAAAAGGGACGAAAAATGAGGACTAACGCCCCTGAAGAATATCATCATGATGTCGATGGAGGAGCGCCAGCATTGTTGGGGTCATCTGTTGAGGTAGGGCCTGCCGCAGTGTCGTTCAAGTCTTCAGCTTCATCCGTCTCGCGCGATGAAGAATATGAACTGGCAACAAGCTGAGGAACTTTGACTTTCTTGAATTTCTTCGAAGGTGGCTGGGACCAGTCAAAGTCCTGTTGGAAGCCCATCTCCTTGAGTTCTTCAGCACTATGAAGATTAGACAGAATCGCCCAAGTGCGGTCAAAGACTTCATGCAAGTAGTAGTGATTCTTCTTCACAGTATTTTGAGTGACTGTCATGTTCTGAAGAATTGCACCAAACTGACGCTTGACCCACTTGTGATTTCGATCAACTTTCTGATGAAGACTAAGGAGAAGTTCACGATCAGTCATCACACGCGGAGCTGTGGCTTGAGGATGATGTTCTGAAGCTTTGGCGGCAGAATCTTGAGTTGCAGAGTCATCATTGATGGAATAGGAAGTAGCTTTGCGAAACTGTCCATCCAATGGACGAGTACCTTCATCAATAACAGCAGCCTTGCCCTTCTCGTCAGCTGAGGAAATAGTCCGTTTGAGGACTTCAATAGGGGGCAAATAGCTGAGATGATTTTGAAAGTCAGCCATGTAATGAATTGAAGACCTTGATCTGATGAATCTCATGATCCAGGGAGCATAAGGTTTCAACTCAAAAGGTGACAGTGCAGCATTGGCCAATGTCCTCATGAAGAAATCGTGGTAGTTGATAGGAATACCGTGAATGATATTGAACAGCAGATTCTTCATAATGCCAACAACTTCTTCATCATCAGAGTTGTGGCCCTTGATTGGACTGAGGGTTTTGGTCAAGATGCGATAGACTGTCCTTGGCACATAGAGCAATTCCTTGACGAGGAATTTGGTCCTTGGAGCTTGGCCTGGCTTCAAGGGCTTCATCAGCACTTGCATCAGATGATCAGACAGTTCAGGTTCAACATAGAGAAGCCTAGCACCTTCAGTGGGAGGACTGACTGGGACGGCATGAAGCAATTCAGAGGCCGGTGCTTTGAAATGAGTATTATTGGTCATCCAGTCCAATACCCATGAATTGACATCATCAACATTTCCAGTAATGTGCAGCGTGGCGAAGAATTGAAGAATGAGTTCTTCATTCCAATCGCAGATGTCGGTGCAGAAATTGAGTAACCCAGCGTCATGAAGAACACTGAGGACTGGTGTGAAGCAGGGCAGCGATTCCATATCTACATGAGGAATTTGCTCATGTTCAAAGATCTTATCCTTATCAACCAACAATGAGGAGTAGAAGTTCATCTGGCTTGTAGTCCAGAAACGCTTGCGACGAAGACGAGCAGAGTCATAGGGATTGTAGTCAGTGAAGAATATGTGCTCGTTGAAGAAATTCTCAGCATTAAACTTCTGCTTCTTGGAGTGAGGGTTCTGTGGCTTGGGCTGAAGATTAACAGTTGAAGAATTTACAGCCTCTTGAGGTGTAGCCACTGGAGCCACTGGCTGAGGAACTTTAGCAGCAGCCTTGGCCTTCATTTCTTCAGACATATGTACATCAGCACTAGTGGCTGGAACTTCTTCAGGTATAGAGTGAGGTGAAGCTTGACGTTCATCAGAGCCCGTATGAATTTCTTCAGTTTGCACAGGAGACTGAGGAAAATGATGTAGAGGGGTTGTCAGAGGTGAATTGGGGTGATGACTTTCCCAAAAGTCATCATTCAGAATAGGTGTTGTAGACCCAATATCCACATCCTCTTCTTCTTCAGTTCCTTCGACGCCTGCCTCTTCAGCTGTGAACTGAGGCATGGGCGATGATACCAGTGGGGTTGAAGAGAAAGTATCCACTTCAATTTCTTCATCCATCTGCTCTGTCGAAGCAGCAGAAGGAACTTCTTCATCAGATTTACTTGGAATTTCATATTCCTCACCAAAGGGAATGATCTCCTTTGATGGCATGCTTGATATTGGAATAGCATCAATTGGGTTTTCCGATGAACTCATCAAAGTCTTCAATTTCTTGGGGGCTGAAGACTCTGAAGATGCAGATGCTTTCCTTTTCTTCACAGCTGCTCGCTCCGCGGCCTTGGTTTTCTTCGCTTCTGATGCAGAAGGAAGGTTGATGCTTGTCATCGGTGCAGGAGGAGCAGAGGAAATTGGTTGAATTTCTTCAGGCACAACTGATGCAGTTGCCCTGGCTTTTTCAGATTCCTCAGGCACAGTAGCAGATGCTTCAACTGGCCTGGATTGCTCTTCAGGCGCAATATTGGAGGTTGCCCTGGCATTTTCTTCAGAGACTGGAATTTCTTCATCAGCTCTGGCGCTTTCATTTTCTTCAGCAGACTGAACAGATGTTCCAGTCTGAGGAAATTTGGGTTGCGATGAAGCTGCAACACTTGGAGTAAATCCTTTTGCCATCCTGACGAATCTGACTTTGGCGCCTAGCCAATCTACACGGAATGCATGAAATTCATCACTGAGTTCTTTGATCTCAGCCTGCATAGTCACAAGTTCTTCAGGAGACACTTTCACAACATTGTTCTTCAGAAAACGCTCCTTCTTGTACTGAGCCTTCTTCACGTGCCTGGCCTTTTCAAATTTCCATTTTTCTTCATTTATGAAGGCCGTCAACATGTGACTTTGACCAGGAGTGAGGTTTAGTTCAGGCAAAGGTGTGTTAGGGTTCTTGTGCCATAGATCAATAAAATCAAGGATCTTCCTTGGATCCAGCATGAGGGGCACAGCACTGCCTTTGGCTCTAGCGGCTCTTTGTTGTCGATCTCTGATGAGCTCAGCTAATTCTTCATCATCAGCTTCGTCTTCGCTTGACGGAACCTGAAAGGCGACTTGCTTCTTGTGAGGACTTGGCCTTGTGCCTCGTCCAGCAGTGGCCTTTTTCTTCAGCAAGGTCGGAGTTGTTGAAGACTGAGGTGGAGCTGAAGAACTTGCAGAGACTCCTGAAGCAATTGAGATTCCAGTAGTCCTTTGGCATGTGGCAAGATGCACAGGTGCTGAGGACTTTGCAGGAGCAGCTGAGGATTTTGCAACCGAGGGAGTTGGAGCTGCTTTTGAGGAATTTGCTTGAGGAACAGGCCGTGAGGGCATTGCAGCTGAGGAACTTGTCTTAACAGCTGATTTCTTTAGCATAGCCTTCTTAGGCTTGATAGCAGAGGCCTCAGCGGCGGCAGCAACAGAATCTTCATTGAATTTCTTTACTGCCTCTTTAGCCACTTTGGCCAGCTTGGCTTGACGCTTAGCCCACTCCTGAGGAAATTCCTCACCTCTTTTGATGCTAGTGGGATCAGCTTCTTGGCCAGGAGCCAATGGAGGTCTTGGACATGGAGGGTTAACAGCAAATTTCTTCATGTACTTGGGAGTGACATAGCGATATTCCCTCCATTCTCTTGCCCATCTCCTCTCAATCTTCTGAATGCGCACTTTGCGCTGATTTTTGTTCTCCTTGCCATGAGTTGCATCATCAGGAGTACAATATTCATCATAGATGTCATCAGGGATCTCAAAAGCAGTATTTGTTTCTGGCCTCTTTCCTCCCTTCTGAGGTCTTTTACCATCAGCCATTTTCTTCACTTGAGGGTTTTGAACAATCGAATTTTCTGATGAGGTATGCAATTTTTCTTCAAGGAACGCTGCAAATGAGTTAAGGTGATGAGAACCTAGAGATTCAGCACCAGACATGTGTACCTGTGAACAGAATATAGGTGCGAAGTGTTTTGGAGAGGTCATATGCGTTCTCAGAAGATTTTCAAAAGTATCAAGTTTGAGGAAGATGACCAGGGGTGTCTTGAGGAAGTTGTGTAGATTGAAAATCCACACTATTGAGGAATCTTTAAGAAAAACGTTGCTTAGAGAAACTGATCAAGGACAGAAGCAAGTTGGTGTTTAAGAACATGAAAGTTGAAGAATAAACACCTTTTGAAGATTTTGTGGAAATCATCAGAATCAACAAGGGCAGTAAAAATAAATTTTATTTACCCTTGACGAAGAACACGACGAACTTAGAGTGGCAGTGGAGATGTTCGTCCGTTCAGATCTTCCACGCCCTAACTTGGCGATGGAAAACAGCTACGGCGACGGCGGAGTGAGGATTTCCGCGGCCGGCGTGAGTACGACGGCGACGAGGTCGAGGCAGTGAAGCTCTTCCTCACCGGCGACGATGGAGTGTAGCGGCGGCGCTAGGTCTGAGAGCTTGAGCGAGGGAGTAAGATCGAGCGGGGTAAATGAGCTCTGAGGAGGGTGAGGGGTATTTATAGCAGAGGTGAGAAACCGCTCGTCCGAAGAAAATGGACAAACGTGCCCCTGACCCTTCTCATCCTAGCAACATGTGTCACCCACGAACTGTGAAGTGGAGATCGTGTTAGATCGAGGGTGAATAGATAAATCTTATCGAGAGATAAGGAACGGTTTGAACGGCAAAAGCCAAAAATTCAGATAAGAATATTTTAATGTTTCATTCGCAAATTCTTCAGCTGTCAAGGACACAGTGAAGACTTTGAACGGGTTTCAAATAGAACGCACATGAAGAATTTGTGAACGGACTGGATTGAGTTTAGCATAGAGGGGGAACGGGTCCGATCACATTCACTTAGAAGAAAAACAACTTGAAGAATTAGCAATAAGTGAATGCTGTAGAGGACAGAAAACTCAAATATATATATATAGTCAATGAAGAACACAGACGGAAAGAGTGAAGATTTTGTAAAGTTGAAGAATTTGAAAATTTGAAGAATTTGCACAATGATGAAAAACTCAAATTTTGAAGATTTTCAACTTTTGTGGTGGCGTGACCCACCGTGTAAGAATGATGATTTCAGACACCGCGTACAATTGTCGTAGGGCTCTGAGAATCAAATTCTTCATTAATTTCTTCACACTTAGAGGGTTAGTCTTCATTGATTGAAGAAAAACGTTTCTTCGTGTGTTGCACATCTAAGTCATCAATTTGCATAAGTGTTAGGATGTGTGTCCTTTT
The DNA here is from genome assembly GCA_011799875.1 of Thinopyrum elongatum. Taxonomy (NCBI): domain Eukaryota; kingdom Viridiplantae; phylum Streptophyta; class Magnoliopsida; order Poales; family Poaceae; genus Thinopyrum; species Thinopyrum elongatum. The sequence goes on along the minus strand of CM022303.1, from coordinate 38,567,994 downwards.
CAAAGGACATTCGAAGATTCTAAGATATTTAGCTCACACCGCAACTTGCTAAATCTCTTCTCATCCAAGGGCTTTGTGAAGATATCCGCTAGCTGTTCTTCAGACTTCACGGGATCAATAGAGATGTCACCCTTCAACACATGATCTCGAAGGAAATGATGACGAATCTCGATGTGCTTTGTCTTCGAGTGCTGAACTGGGTTATGAGCAATTTTGACGGCACTCTCGTTGTCGCAGTAGAGTGGCACATTCTTCACATTGATGCCGTAGTCCTTGAGGGTTTGCTTCATCCATAGCAATTGAGCACAGCAAGAACCAGCAGCAATATACTCAGCTTCAGCAGTAGAGAGTGATACGCAGTTCTGCTTCTTCGAGGACCAACATACTAAGGATCGTCCGAGGAAATGGCATGTGCCTGAAGTTGACTTGCGATCCACACGATCACCGGGATAGTCAGAGTCAGAATATCCAATGAGATAAAAAACCGAGCCCTTGGGATACCATAATCCAAGTGTTGGAGTGTGAGCTAGATATCGAAGAATATGTTTCACAGCCTTATAGTGTGATTCCTTCGGTGTAGCTTGAAAACGGGCACACATGCAAACACTAAGCATAATATCCGGCCTAGATGCACATAGGTACAATAAAGAACCAATCATGGAGCGGTATACCTTCTGATCGAAGTCTATTCCATTTTCATCAGTGCATAGATGGCCATTTGTGGGCATAGGGATTTTGAAGCCTTTGCATTCTTGCATACCGAATTTCCTCAGAACGTCCTTGAGGTATTTCTCTTGAGAAATGAAAATGCCATTATGTTGTTGACGAATTTGAAGACCTAAGAAGAATTTCAATTCTCCCATCATGGACATTTGATATTCCTCACTCATCATGTAAGCAAATTCGTCACTGTAATGTTGGTTAGTACAGCCAAAGATAATATCATCAACATATATTTGGCACACGAATAATTCATCATCATAGGTTTTGGTGAAAAGAGTTGGGTCGAGTGAACCGGGTTTGAAGCCTTTCTTCATGAGGAATTCCTTCAGAGTATCATACCACGCCCGAGGGGCCTGCTTGAGGCCATAGAAGGCCTTATTGAGTCTGAAGACTTTGTCAGGATGTTTAGGATCTTCAAAACCTGGGGGTTGAGCAACATATACTTCTTCCTCAAGCTTACCATTGAGGAATGCACTTTTCACATCCATTTGATATAAGATGATATTATGATGGTTAGCATAAGCAAGCAATATGCGAATAGCCTCAAGTCTAGCAACAGGTGCAAAAGTCTCATCGAAATCAATTCCTAAAACCTGTGTGTAGCCTTGAGCTACAAGACGAGCCTTGTTCCTCACCACTAGGCCATTTTCATCTTGCTTGTTGCGGTAGATCCATTTGGTACCGATGATATTGTGCTTGCATGGGTCCGGTCGCTTGACAAGCTCCCACACATTGTTCAGCTTGAATTGATGTAATTCCTCTTGCATTGCTTGAATCCATTCAGGCTCCAGAAATGCCTCATCAACTTTGGTGGGCTCTGTGATAGAGACGAAAGCAAAATGCCCACAAAAGTTAGATAAATGTGAAGCTTTTGAGCGAGTCAGAGGACCTGGTGCGTTGATGTCGTTGATGATTCTCTCAATCTGTACTTCATTTGCAACGCGGGGATGAGCAGGTTGACGACTTTGATTTGGCTCAGCATTTTCTTCAGAGCCATTTTCTTCAGATGCGCCAGCATGCTGTTCTTCATGTTCTGGAATGATTTCTTCAGCAGATTCTTCGGTAGGACTGACATCCTCAGTAGCTTTGAACTTGATGGTTTCCTCAGGCGTCTTTTCATCTAGCACAGGAGGTAGGTGCTCTCTTTGCGAGCCGTTAGTTTCATCGAACCGCACATCTACAGTTTCAACAACCTTGTTGTGATAGGCATTGAAGACCCTGTAGGTGTGCGAGTCCTTTCCGTAACCAAGCATAAAACCTTCATGTGCTTTCGGTGCAAATTTAGAATTGTGATGAGGATCTCTAATCCAGCATTTAGCACCGAAGACTTTGAAATAACTCACATTGGGTTTCTTGTCAGTGAGGTGTTCATATGAGGTCTTCTTGAAGAATTTGCGAAGATATACCCTGTTGATGATGTGGCATGCAGTATCAATTGCCTCAGGCCAGAAATGACGAGGTGTCTTGTATTCATCAAGCATGGTGCGAGCCATCTCAACAAGAGTCCTGTTCTTGCGCTCCACAACGCCATTCTGCTGAGGAGTGTATGGGGCAGATAGCTCATGAGTAATACCAAGTTCATCGAGATAGTCATCAAGACCAGTATTCTTGAACTCAGTCCCATTGTCACTACGTATATGCTTGATCTTCACGCCGAAATTCGTCGAAGCCCTTGAGGAAAATCGTCTGAAGACTTCCTGCACTTCAGTCTTGTAAGTAATGACATGCACCCATGTGTAACAAGAATAGTCATCAACAATGACAAAGCCATATAGAGATGCTGCATTTGTTAGTGTGGCATAATGAGTAGGGCCAAAGAGATCCATATGAAGCAATTCAAAAGGACGAGAAGTAGTCATGATAGACTTTGAGGGGTGCTTGGCTCTGGTCATCTTTCCAGCTTCACAAGCCCCACAAAGATGATCTTTGAGGAATTTGACACCCTCGATGCTAATGACGTGCTTTTTCTTCATGAGCGTGTGTAAGTTCCTCATGCCAGCATGACCCAGTCGTCGATGCCATAGCCAGCCTTCTGAAGCTTTAGCAAGTAGACAAGTGGCAGGCTGTGGTCCTGTAGAGAAATCAACAATATACAAGTCTCCTCTCCTAAAGCCTTCGAAGACTTTGGAATTGTCAGATTCCATGAGCACTAAGCAACGATATTTGCCAAAGACAACAACCATATCAAGATCACAAAGCATTGAGACAGACATGAGGTTGAATCAGAGGGACTCGACAAGCATGACTTTATCCATGTGTCGATCCTTTGAGATTGCAACCCTTCCTAGACCCAATACCTTGCTTTTGCCTTTGTCAGCGTAGGTGATATGCTTCAAGTGTGATGGAGATAAAGGAGTGTTCATCAGTAAGCTCTTGTCACCGGTCATGTGATTTGTACATCCACTATCGAGGACCCACTCAGTAGCTTTGGGTAAATCATCCTGCAGATGAATTAGTGCATCTTACGAACTCATATACTTCAGAGTGAAGAATATGACATCAAATTCATCAGACATATTTCATCAATTAAAGCAACATATGTATATATAGCAATGTGAGGACGTGAGAAATGAATAAATCATTTCTTCATGATTAGCTTGCGTCCTTTCAAGCATTTCAGGTCTCCAGCAAATTCTTCAGACGATTTAGTTCGTCTGGAGACCTGACCCTGCATAAGAGATTAGTTCCTTTTCTTCACCACCCACATCTGGAGGGGTGGCAAAGAGTTCATCATTCTGCGAGCTCCATAAGAGAAAGGTGGCATAGACACCAGACCACTTCGTTTCACATAAGAGGGGTTAGGGTAAGCATATGAATAAGCAGAGAAATTCTTCGAGGACTTATGAACATAATGATTTGAAGAATAATGCATATATTCATAGCCCTTAGGCTTTGCCTGCGAAACAGAAGTGTTAGCACGATGATGTTCATGTGAGGACTTTGATCCATGTGAGGAATTTGATTCATATGAAGAATTTGATCTGGGGTTCTTATTCTTCACAGGTGGTGTCATGAGGACATTCACCTGAAGACTTTCAAGGCACTTTTTGGGAACCCAGATTTTCTTCATAGGGGGACCGTTCCTTCAGTTAGATCCAACATATCTAGCAAATACCTCACCATTCTGATTTTTGAACAGTTTATAGTTGGAGTCAAATGACTCATCAGATGAATATGAGGATTCACAAGTAAAGCCAGATAAAGTGGATGGATCTACGGGAGGTCCCTTCGCAGCAACCCATGAGGTTTTGGGATACTGCTTCGGTTTCCAGTAGGTTCCATCAGCATTGAGTTTCCTCTCAAAGGCAATACCCTCTTTCCTAGGGTTCCTATTCAAGATCTGCTTTTTGAGCACATCACAAAGAGTCTGATGCCCTTTGAGGCTTTTGTACATGCCTGTCACATACAATTCCTTCAACCCTGCATTTTCGTCAGTGATACTAGTGGTATCCTCAGATGAGGAATTTGTGACCACAGAGATAGTTGAAGAATTTGCAGCAATGGAAGCATTTGAACATTCAGGTGAAGAATTAGCAGTTTCACGTTCAATGCATTTCAAGCATGGTGGAATAAATTCTTCCTGAGCGGAACTGATCTGTTGAGCAAGCAAAGAATCATTTTCCTTCTGAAGATCTTCATGACTCACCCTTAGCTTCTCAAGATCTTGCTTTCTTTGAAGAAATTCATAAGAAAGCTTCTCATGATCGGCTAGGAGAGTTTCATGACGACCTTGAAGGTTGTCAAACTTAGACCGTAGTTGCTGAAGATTATCAGTCAGTGTTTGAGTTCGATCCATTTCCTCACCTAACAGATCATCGCTTTTGTCTAGCATATTTTGAACCTTTTCCAAAGCCTTTTGTTGTTTAACAGCAATATTAGCAAGTTTGGAATAGCTGGGTTTGAGGTTATCATCAGATTCATCCTCACTTGATTCAGAGGAGGGATATTTGAGTACCTTGGCACCTTTTGCCATAAAGCAATAGGTGGGAGCATAGTCATCGTTGCCGTCATCAGCAGTGTTGGGGAAGCCATTTTCCTCAGTGTTGAAGATGGACTTGCTAACGTAAGCAGTAGCGAGGGCTAGGCTCGCCACACCAGAGTCTGACTCCTCAGATGCCTCCTCTTCCTCATGTTCCTCAGATTCAGCTTCAGAGTCCATTTCCTTGCCAATGAATGCCAGAGCTTTCTTGGAGCTGCTCTTCTTGTGAGATGAAGACTTTGAAGATCTTGACGATGAGGACTTTGAAGATTTCTTCTTCCTCTTAGAGTCATCTGAACTATCATCCTTGTATTTCTTCTTCTTTGATTCCTTCTCCCACTGAGGACAATCAGTAATGTAGTGACCAGGTTTCTTGCATTTATGGCAAGTTCTCTTCTTGTAATCACGGGATGAGGAATCTGATTTCATGTCATCACCTCTTGAGGATTTTCCAAATCGGCCACGTCTAGAGAACTTCTGGAATTTCCTCACGAGCATTGCTAGCTCCAGACTCAGTTCTTCAGGATCACCAAGGCTGCTACCAGAATCTTCATCTTCAGATTCAGAGACCGCCTTGGCTTTCAGTGCACGAGATCTACCATAGCTCGGTCCGTAGAGATCTCTCTTCTCAGCTAGTTGGAATTCATGAGTATTTAGCCTCTCGAGGATATAAGCAGGATCAAGTGACTTGTAGTCACCACGTTCTTGAATCATCAGTGCCAGTGTATCGAATGAAGAATCGAGTGACCTCAGCAATTTCTTCACCACCTCATGGTCGGTGATGTCAGTGGCACCCAGTGCTTGAAGCTCATTTGAAATGTCAGTGAGGCGATCAAAGGTTTGCTGAACATTTTCGTTGTCGAGTCTTTTGAAGCGGTTGAAGAGATTGCGAAGAACGTCAACTCGAGAGTCACGTTGAGTTGAGACTCCTTCGTTGACCTTGGATAGCCTATCCCAGATAAGCTTAGCTGTCTCCAAAGCACTCACTCTGCCATACTGCCCTTTACTCAGATGACCACATATGATATTCTTCGCTTGAGAGTCGAGTTGCTTGAATCTCTTCACATCAGCAGCGTTTACGGAAGGAGTGACAGAGGGAACACCCTTTTCCACAACATACCAGAGATCGTTGTCAATTGCCTCAAGATGCATGCGCATCTTGTTCTTCCAGTAGGGGTAGTCCGTCCCATCGAAGGTAGGACACCCAGCTGAGACCTTGATCATGCCTGTAGTCGACATAACTAAAACTCCAGGTGGTTAAACCAAAATCACACAGAACAAGGGAGTACCTTGCTCTGATACCAATTGAAAGTGCGTTATATCGACTAGAGGGGGGGTGAATAGGCGATTTTTACAAATTCGTCACTGAGGAATTTCAAGGTGAGGAAATTCCTAAGAGACGAACTACTTAGCAGCGGAATAAGTACTCAGATGCAAGCATAACAGAGCAGTAGCACAGTCATCATGATGAAATGAAAACAAGCACAGAGTACGAGTAGCGAAAACACAGGATAAGGAGGCTGAAGACAAACTGACTGAAGAAATTGAACTGAGGAAATTGAGAAAGTCTTCAGTCAAAGTCTTCAAACAGTAATGATCAAATACATAGCAAGTATGCGAGGAAATGAAAGGGTTGAGGAAATAGAACCAGTAGCTCTGTGAAGACACTGATTTGGTAGACCAGTTCCAACTGCTGTGACAGTTGTACGTCTAGTTGGAGCGGCTAGGTATTTAAACCAGAGGACACACAGTCCCGGACACCCAGTCCTGAACACACAGTCCAGGACACCTAGTCCTCACCGTATTCTCCTTGAGCTAAGGTCACACAGACCTCGCCCAACCACTCGTGGTAAGTCTTCAGGTGACTTCCAAACCTTCACATACTCGGTCACTCGGCAATCCACAATTTCCTCTTGGATGCTCTAGACCATGACGCCTAACCGTCTGGAGGATGCATAGTCCTCAAAGGTAACAAGCGTCAGTTCCACACAGGAACAATCTCTTCAGTGATGCTCAATCACTTTGGGTTTGTAGGTGTTTGGGTTTTTGGGTTTTTCCTCACTTGATGATTTTCGCTCAATGTCCTCGGAGGATGGGATGCTCTAAATGACAAGTGTCAATCTATTTCTTGGAGCAGCCAACCAGCTAGTGGTTGAAGGGGGCGGCTATTTATAGCCTAGGGAGCAGCCCGACATGACAAGACATAAATGCCCTTCAATGATATGACCGTTAGGTGGGTAGGATATTTGGACAGCTGGCGCGTAGCACAGCAACGGTCGGAAATTTGAGTATCAAATTCCTCAGGGCTATCATGATCCTCACTTGTAGGCAATCCGCACTAGCGAATTCCTAACTCCTCAGTCAGAACAAATTCCTCAGAGAACAGAAGAACTTCGTCTCTGTCACTGAAGAACTTGACTAAACTGTATGAGATTTCCAATGGCTTCACTCGAAAGGATTGGGTAGGTGTAGGATTTTGAGTTGAGCATCACTTGGAAACTTTTCCTTAGTTTTATCTCGACCCCCTTTAACAGTACGGTGTTTCCTATGACTCAAGAAGAAGAAAATGAAACTACGAAAACAAAAGTCTTCACGCTTCATAATCCTCGCATGAATATCAAGTCTTCAGGGTCACACCAATTTCTTCACTTTCAAAGTCTTCAAGAAAACCAAAGTCTTCAGTTGACGACATTCATTTTTAGGGGTCGACATTCATCGTAAATAACAAACTCCTCATAGACTTATAGACCTGTGTACACTCACAAACACATTAGTCCCTTAACCTATAAGTCTTCAATACACCAAAATCACTAAGGGGCACTAGATGCACTTACAGTCATTAAGTTATACAGATCCATACAGAGTCGGTTACATTTGGACAGCATAACGACGCAAATTCAAAAGCAAGACATGCTAGGCGGCGTGCAGGCACGCGGTAAAGAAGTACACAACGAGACATAGCAAAGGCTACATCAACGTCGGAGAAAACCACTGAAACGGGGTAGCTGCAAGTGCGGACGACGGACGTTCGTCGCAGAAGGATCCTGTGCTTCATGTGCACTCTGATGCAGAACCCGGTCTCGAGCTAACAGAAGAGGTCCACGTGCAGGTGTGTGACCTCCCACAGCAGGCCAATCGATCCCTGGTGGCATCTCGGTCCTGCGCGGGTAAAGGATATGCTCCGAATGTATCCCTGCATGAACAGCTGGTAGCAACTACGTCATAGCCTCGTAGAGTCGTACTCGAGTGGCAAACAACTCGATGGCAAGAGCCCAAACAGTGCGATCCAGAGCCTGAGTACACTGAATCAAAACTCGCGGATCGTAGCGACGAGGCTCGTACGGGGCACTGATAGCCATGTAGTATCCAGTAGCATCTCCAGCAGGGGCATACGGAATGTATCGAAACTCAGATGCATCCAAGCTAGCGTTGTGCTCTCCTCGGAGACGTGCGACAGCAGAGTAGGCTGCATCATGGACTGCCATCTTAATCGTCACGCCAATACCGTGGAAAAGGTACAGCTCAGTGTCTGAGTTATCCTGCTGATCATAGATGCGAACATCAGCATAGTACTGCTCCTGGTTGAACTCGCGGTAAACCTCATAGACCATGTACTCAGGGTACCAGCGATAACCCAGTCTGGTCAAGAGAGCGATCAGAACAGCTGGAAACCCAGGGGCATCACGAGCCCAAGTGCGAAGCACAAGCTGCGTCGTGGGACGCAGTGGAAGCAGATGATCCATCTGAAACAAAGGAAGTTCAGAGTTGTCATACGACGATGAGGAATATAACAGATCTTGAAGGGAAAGGTTAAAAAATGGAAAGGAAAATGATTATCAGACTAATCAGATCAATGACAGGGAAATCGCACAGAATCCAGCTCTCCGGGTGGACGGGATTTATGAGATCCTAAGTGTCGGCGTTAGTAAATTTCATTAAACCCGAATAGAAGAGTGGTCAGAGTTCCAGAGTAAAGACGAGGAATAAAAGATCCTAATACCACCCAATTGGCGACGTGGGCCCGTAAGCCACACAGCCAAGTTAGTAAAATAGTTTTCGATTTCTAGACTCAACTTCGGCCAAGGAATTGGATAAGGGGATTTCTAGAGGCAGTCAGCTCTGTTACCAACCTGTGACGACCCCGGCTTAATCGTGCACTAACCATACACGCAAATGCACACGATCAAGCCTAAGGACTCACTTGAAGATATCACAACACAACTCTAAACATAAATAAATTCATACAAGCTTTATATTACAAGACAGGGCCTCGAGGGCTCGAATACATAGCTTGATGGCATAGAAGTGTCAGCGGAAGCATCAGATATCTGGGTACAGATATATTACAGAAATAGAGATAAGACCTTAGAAAGGCGGGGCAAAATAAAATACTATGATCGAAAGGCGTAGGCCTCCTGCCTAGGATCCTCCGAACCTACTCCTGGTCGTCGGTCGGCTCCTCGTAGTAGTACTCGCTGGGAGGGTAGTAGTAGTAGCCGTAGTCGTCAATGGGGGCGGCTATCACAGGGGCTCCGTCATCTGGCGGCGACATATGGATATGGGGAGAAAAAGAAAGTAAAGCAAACGTGAGTACTCATCCGAAGTACTCAGCAAGTAAGGATCTACACTACATATGCAACATTTTCAAAGAGAGGATGTATATGTGGACTGGGCTGCAGAAATGCCAGAATAAAGGGGAGAGCCTAGTCCTATCGAAGACTAGCATCTTCAATCATCTTCATCGGTCTTGCAGCATTAGAAGAGTGCAGATTAGCATAATGTAAAGTAATAGTAGTAGTGTTAACAACCTCGCCCAGAGATTCTTCCTCGACATCCTGCGAGAAAGCAATCCCAGAGCCATACTATCCATTTCATCTCAAGTCATCAGTTCTAGTTGTACCGATCAGGATACAACTCCAAGTGTTCGTTACCGTAGGACAGGCTATCGATAGATTAATTCTTCCCTGCAGGGGTGCACCAACTTACCCACCATGCTCACTTAACTCCGGCCGGACACACTTTTCTGGGTCATGCCCGGCCTCGACTAAGCAACACGCCGCAACCCGACCAAATACTTAACAGAGAGGTCAGCACGCCGGACTAACCTATGCCCCCAGGGGTCTTGGGCCTTCGCCCGGGAACTCCTGCACGTTACGTTCATAGCCGAGAGCAGACCTAGCAACCCCATAATACAAGCGCAGTTGCGTAACCAGTCCAACTCGGCGCGCGCCGCTCAATCACTGACGTCCATTAAGCTTTGGCTGAAGTATACGACGCAGAACGCCCATACTATGCCCACGTGATGGTTAGTGCTATCAGGCCAGAGGCCCCTCGGATCAAATATCCAAACCGTTAGTGGATTAGGAGCGCGCGGTAACGAGCAGAGACTCACGAAAGATGTGACCCCATCGCCCCGTCTCGAGGACTTGCGGCAAGGGCTAGGAATGCCCGGCCACGCCTCGTGTTCAACTCTCGGGCACCATCCAGGTCCACCCGATCCCACATCACTGGCTATTAAGCTCGCGCGGGTACCCCTCAGGGCCGACCCGTCTTTAGTATCATGTTTCAATGTAAAGTCATAGTATCAACGGTATCCGTGTGTCTAACACCAAGGGGGAACCCTGAGGAATCACCCTCGACGGAGTCCCACCTGATATTAATGTCAAGGTGAACAAAGGAGGAATCACCCTCGAGGTCCACACTTGAAATGTTGCACGACGACATCGTTATCGGGGGTGGTGTAGGAGGAATCACCCTCGCTTACCACGATCGACTAACTAACCTACAAGGTTATCATCAGAAGTGCTGACGAGGTATTACCTTCGGCACTCGATAGTAACCCAGTAGTGTCGGCAACCAAGGGGGAAGTGACGTGCGGTGTCGGGGCCTGGTCTTCAATCTCGTTGTTTGGGTCTTCTGATAATCCAGCGGGGCAGTCGGGATATAGTGGGGTCTCTGCTGGTCTCTACCCAAACTATACTAACAGTTTAGGATAAGCATGCAGGTAACAATAGCAGGTTACAATAAACATGCTATGCAGCAGATATAGGATAACAGTAGCCGCAGTAACTTCTAATGCAAGCATAAGAGAGAAGAGAGTGGGCGATATCGGAAGGCTCAAAAGGGGGGTGCTTGCCTGGTTGCTCGGCGGCAAGGGCAAGGTCGTCAACTGTGTCGTCGGGATCCTGATCGGCGTCGGTCTCGGGAGCTACGTCGACGTCGGCGTCTACCGAGAGGGAAGAGGGGGAGGAAACAGATAAATGCACAGCAAACTATGCAATACAGGGCATGATATGCTAAAATGCAGTGTAGGGTTGCCTAAAGATGCATCTAGGTCATTTTAGTTATTATAGGATTGAGGTGGGATTTATTTACCAGTGATTATGCACTATCCATTTACCAGATACGGCCTCGAAGTTGCGGTTTCACCTTTGTAGGGGGTTCCGGCATCGAAACAGATGACACGATCAAATTCGTCTTGTCATTCTGATCAACTTTCAACGTTTTAAGTTTTTCGATCTGAGCTACGGTTTAAAAGTTATTAATTTCCGAAGATTTAATTGATTTTCTGGAATTATTTTTATTTACAGAAAATGATATATGACGTCAGCATGATGTCACTGTGACATCAGCAGTCAACAGCGGCTGACCAGAGTCAAACCTGACATGTGGGTCTAGTGGGACCCACATGTCAGTCTCTGTTATTTAACAGTGAATTAAACTAATCTAATTGGATTAATAAGGGGAGTGGGCCCAACCTGTCAGTGGGTAATTAGTTCATATAATTAGTTTTTATTTATTAAAATGTTTTATTAGGTTTATTAACAGCTAGGGGCCCACATGTCATTGGCACATGTGAACAGTGCCCCGCGTTGACCATGGTCAACGGGGTCAAAGGGGCTAGGGGGACCCACTGTCAGCGACTAAGGGCGGGCCCCACCACTTGCCACGTCGGAGGGGTCGCCGAAAACACGCCGGCGAGCGCCCCGCGGCGGCTGTCTCACCGGAGACGCTCGGGAATCACCCACGGGCACCAAATCGAGCGCCGCGGCTCGCGTTCGAACGAGGAGGGTGTCCCGCGTCCATCTACAGCGTCGGAACGCGCGGGGGTGGCCGGAGATGGCCGGATGGCGAAGTGCCGCGGCGGTGGCTTATCGGCTTGATCGGGTTCGCTGCTACGGGGTGATTTTGAGCACGCGAGGTGGCTAGGCAGGGGCTACGGCTCTCCAGGAGCACGTAGGAGTAGCTGGTTCGGGCAAAGGGGCACGGGGAGCTCGAGTTGGCCGGCCATGGCGGCGGCGGCGTTCGGGTCCCTGCGGCGCCGCCGTTCTATCGCGCAAACGAGCTACTAGAGAGGCCAGGGGAGAGGAAGAGTGCTCACCGAGCGGCGCAAGGTGGCCCGTAATAGGTTTAGGAGCTGCAGGGAGTCGCCGGAGTCGGAGACAGCCGGCGGCGGTCTGAGATCGGGATGGAGACGAACGGCCGCTGCACGGCTCCCCGGCCTCGCCTGAGACCACCAGAAGAAGAGGAAGACCGCGGCGAGTCCACCGGACTAGTCGGTGAGGCAGGCGGGCGTTGGTGGCCGCGTCGGAGCTCGGCGCGCGGCGTCGGTGCCGCTCGGGCAGAGAGGAAGGGGAGGGGAGTGCTTGAGGGAGAGGAGGGAGGAGCGAGTGAGGAGAGTGGGGGGAAATGGTGGAGGAGGCCAGGGGGGAAGCACGGCCTTGGCCTTATCCCTTCGCGGGCGGTCGCGGCGTCGTGGTGTCGGCGCCGCACCGGCGCGCGCGCGCTCCTCCACAATGGCGGCGACACGCAGGTAAGAGAGAGAGGGGAATGGGCTGGTGGGCCATGGTGCTGCCAGTGCACAGTGGCACGTTTTATTTTATTTTCTGTTTTCTGCATTTTCTTTATTTCTTTGCTGTTTCGAAATAGTTAGGTCACTTGTGCTCTTGTATAAAATGTGGGACTTGGCCCAAATATTACAATGCAATATTATCTTTCACCAAAAATTGGTTTGGTCAAATTTGGATTTCTTTTGGATTTGATATAATTATAAATGATTTAAATAGTGCTGTTTTGGTGCTATTTCATGTTGTTGGAGTCATGTAACTAATCCAAGTATCATTGGTTATATTTTTATAAGTGCTTCTGGACTATTTGCTATTTAGTGAACATTTTTCCAACAGTGTTTGAGCAAATTTATTTTGCACTTTTGAATTTAAGTTGATTTTTCAGAGAAGTTTTTGAATTGTTGAGATTAACCACTATGACTAGGCATTGCAAATGAGATGACTTGGCATTATTAGCAGGTAACCATAGTGGCTATTACACAGGGGTGTTACACCCAGCCCTGCGGATCAGGGCGATCCATCAGCCCCAACCACACCGGCCTCCAAGCCGCTGCTGCCGGTCCCTACCTCCTCCGTCCGCCGCTGCGGCGGCCGGAGGGGGTGGGGACCCTGGTGCTTTGGCATAGGTATGTAGTTAGGTTTGGCCTAGTGCTTCCTTGAGGCGTTGTTTCCATGGAGGAGGTGGCGCCGCATCGGAATAATTTGCCTCTGCTCTTCCTCCATCTCGTCGTCGCTGTAACCGGTGGCGTTGCCATGGTGGCGACGGAGGACGTTTGTGGACTATGTTTCGGCGAGGCACGAGTTTCTGCAAGGGTGGAATAGTAGTTTTACCTCTTGTGGAATTCTTTGTGCAAAGTTACTTGAGAAGCACTTGTGTCTCATATGGTGACCATATGTGTAGTCTCTGTGAACAGATTGTCTAATGAAATATATGATTGCTTCAAAAAAACAAACCTCACGTGTTTAATTACCCCTTTCCCTTTCTTTTTCTTATTTCCACTTTTCTTTTTACTTTTTATTTTTTCCCTTTTTCTTTTTTCTTTCTTCTGGTTCGACGAACTTTTGAAAAAATCATGATTTTCTTTCAAATGCAATGAACTTTTTTTCTGCGTGTCCCCAAACTGATGAACTTTTTTCCAGATTCGACGATCCTTTTTCAAATTTGATGATTTTTTTTCAAATTAGATGATCTTCTATTCAACTTGGATGAACTTTTTTCAAATTCGATGAACTCTTTTCAAATCCGATGAAGTTTTTTCAAATTCGACGAAGTTTTTTTCAAATTCAGTGAAGTTTTTCCAAAGTGGATGAACTTTTCTTCATATTCGATGAAACTTTTTTAAATTGATGAACTTTTTTAGAAAGCGTTGAACTTTTCTCAAAATCGATGATCCTTTTTTGAGTTGGTGAACTTTTATTCAAAAATGATGAATGTTTTCAAATTCACGATTTTTTTAAAAATAATTCAAAAATCGAAGTGATATAATAGATGGTATTGTGCAAATAAATAGCGCGACCATGCTGTTCTTATAGTGCTGGCGCTTTTATGTGTTAAGCATGTGCAGTGGCTCTAGTGGTTAGCTGAACTTGGACAAGAAATGCACCCACCTGCGTTCGAATATAGGAAAAGGCAATTTTTTGCGCTTTTTTGGCGTTATAGATTCCCTGCGCTCCGCCTTCATGGGCCGGCCCAACAAGGTGCGACCGCGTGCGCCAGAGAGCTGTTCGGGCGCTTAAGGCGCCAAACGCGAACAGGAGCTCTCGCTCCATCCAGTCTTTCCCTTGTCTAAAAGAAAACCAGTCTTTCCCTCAAAGATGTTGAGTAGGCGGCGCCGAGCTCGAAAAAAGTTCATTGATTTTGAGAAAAAGGTACAATTTTTAAAATGTTGGCGCATTGAAGAAAATAAAAAAGAAAAAAGGAACAAGGAAAAAAAGAAAAAAGAAACGCGACCTCTGTGTGACTTGACAGGTCTCATGTTCAATCCATCACTTTTTTTTTGTGAAGCTTAGCAGGAAAGAAAAAAATGTCAATGGGCCGGCCCATCTTGGACGGGGGTGTGTGCCAGATGGTGAAAATGACTTTGACCGGCGTCTGAAGTGCCAAATAGGGAATGCAACCCCTCTCCACCCAAGAGGGAGATGACGAGCACGGCGGCGATGCGGAGCCACTGGTAGAGGGGAGGCCCGGCCCCTGAACGTGCATACATGGATGTAAGCAGGTGCCGCCGCCGTCTCAGCAGGCCGCCAAACCCTCGCCGCCGGTGCCAGCCAGTCTCTGCTCCAGCCTCCAGGTGAGCACATTACCCTAGTCCTTAGACTCCTTACCCTAGTCTTACTCGTCTTCTTGATTTCCAAATCCAAAGCTCGTTGAAAAACAATCCAGCCTAGTCTTTGTTCGGTTCCTGTTATTGCCCGTACTGACGTCCTGGCCTTGAACAATCCCCGGCTTTTCTTCAGTGATGAAGCTACAGGGATGGGGTATGACGACTTGGTGGTTCTTGTGCCTGATTACATTGCCTGTCAGGGTTTATGACACTCTGGGCAGTATACTTTTACCATGAAATGGTTGTCGAACATGATCTGTACTGTACAGATGGGAATTGGGAATTCTGAACAATCAAATGTTTTGCAACCCGTCCAGAAACTTGTTTTACTATTGTGCATTTTCGTTCATCAATTTAGAAATCATTTTCATTCTGTTGAATACAAGAATTTACCATAGGGCTGCATCCTAATGATAATAAGCTGTTGTAGAAAATAGCATGCTGTAGGTGGTTCTGACGTAGCTGGTTCCAGTTGAAGCTTGAAGCTTATATTATATAGAAGGGCTGTTCCAATCCTTATTTACAAATCAAAGGGGTAACCAAAATCTTCATTTGTTCTAGCGTAATTTGCGAGCAGGTGGGCAGCTCCATTGCACTCTCTTGCAATCCTATGTATGCAGTCTGCACTCCTGGAAAATTTCCATCAATCTCTGTCTTGCAGTAGTCGAAGCCATGACAGGGGTCTGTTCTCTAATTTCTTTGACATCACCTCACACATGCCCGTGTAGTCTGTTTCAACCACAACCGGCCATCCATCACAGCGACAGCTCTAGCCTCCTCTGCCTCGGAACACGGGCTTATCTTTCTCCAGGTAGAAGAAAAAAAGACCACGTAATTATGGTCCCTTCCAAGTAGCATCAGCAAAGGAACACAGGCCAGTTGTCCTCAGCCGTATGGTCTTCATTCAACACAGGCCACTTGCAAGTCAAGGAAAGCCACCGCGTTTTCTGTTTACACTTTACATCATGTCATTATGAGATTAGACAGTAGGAACATAATTTATCTCCCTCTGACAGTTCCATTTTGAATTTTTGACTGGCGAGCCTGAAGATTCTACAAACTTTCTTCCAATAAGTATTGACTGGCTGCCTTGGAAAGCCACAACGTAGCAATGCATTTTGCTACCCCAATATCCTCCATGAGTGCAGCCGCAGCCTGTTGTTGCCTCCTGCTACTTCTAGCCACCACGACTGCCTCCTCTATCGATGCACAACTAGCTGATGGTGGGTGCTTCACAGATGAGAGGGATGCACTGCTCTCATTCAAAGCTGGCATCATAGAAGATCCGCAGAGCCTTCTTTCCTCATGGAATGGCCAGTACTGCTGCCTTTGGAGTGGTGTCAAGTGCAGCAACAGAACAGGTCATGTCATCAGGCTTGACCTCCGCAATGATTTCTTCTTCGATGATTTTGTTGTCTGGAACCACTATCATCATGGAATATATGGGAAGATAAGTTCATCTTTGCTTGCTCTGCATCATCTGGAGTATCTAGATCTCAGTGGAAACTATCTCGGGGGAGTTAATGTATCCATACCAAGTTTCTTGGGCTCCCTCGAGAGCTTGGTATATCTGAACCTCTCTTGCATGAATTTTGATGGTAAAGTGCCTCCTCAACTCGGTAACCTCTCTAGGTTGCTATATCTAGACCTCTACAACCAATGGAATCCTGATGGTGAATTCTTTGCTGGGGACATATCGTGGTTAGCGCGTCTCCCATTGCTGAAGTTTCTTGACATGAGTGGTACGAATCTCGGCTCTATTGGCAATTGGGTTCGAGTGCTTAACATGCTTTCTAATCTAAGAGCCCTTCGTCTCAGGGACTGCAGACTTGTTTTTCCACAAATATCTGTAATGAATTCTAACCTCACATCCCTTCGGATGCTTGATCTATCAAACAATTGGCTTCACACCATAAATCCAACCTACTGGTTCTGGGATGTTGGCACCATCAGGCATCTTGACCTTGGTGGTAATGGAATTGATGAACCGTTCCCAGATGCAATGGGAAACATGACTTCCCTCGAGGCACTTCATCTTGGACGAAATCACCTCACAAGTGTCAAATCCAAAGCGCTGAAGAACCTTTGCAATCTGAGAGTGCTAACTAAGCAGGAGAACTGGATCAACCAAGACATGTAAGATTTTTTGGAGGTGTTGCCTCACTGTGTGTGGAGTAAGATGGAGTTGCTAGATCTGTCTAAGACCAACCTCAGTGGGGAAATTCCAAAGTGGATAAACCAATGGACTGATTTGAGCATTCTTAAACTCTCTTCTAATAGGCTTGTAGGATCACTACCTTATGAAATTGGTATGCTCAGCAAACTCAACAAATTGTATCTAGACGGCAACCAGTTTAATGGTTCAATATCGGAGGAACACTTAGCCAGTTTAGTGAATCTGGAGGAATTGGATTTTTCTTACAACTCTCTGCAAATGATAATCAGCTCAAATTGGACTCCTCCCTTTAAACTGAAGTTGGCTTATTTCCCTTCTAGCAAACTTGGACCTCAGTTTCCTTTGTGGCTTAAAGGGCAGAGAAATATTAGTTATCTTAACATTTCTAATGCAGGGATAGTTGACCAACTCCCAGATTGGTTTTGGGTTGTGTTTTCAAGAGTTGAATATTTGAACATCTCTTGTAACCAAATAAGTGGCAGATTACCAAGGACGCTGGAATTCTTGTCGTCGTATATGCCTATAATATTTGACCTCAGCTCTAACAACCTCACTGGTGTTCTACCTCAGTTACCAAGGCATTTGGTCGAACTTGACATTTCCAGAAACTCATTATCAGGGCCACTACCACGAAACTTTGGAGCTCCGTTCCTTTGTGATTTATTGCTTTCTGATAACAATATCAATGGCACTATTCCAACGCATATATGTGAACTGCAGTTTATGAGCACCTTGGATCTAGCAAAGAACTCCCTAGTAGGGCAATTCCCGCTTTGTTCACAAGTATCGGAAGAAACCACAGCTCTAATCTTGTATGGAAATAACCTCTCTGGCGACCTTTCATTTTTGCAGAGCTTCCTAAAATTGATTCTACTTGATCTTGCCCATAACAAGCTTAAGGGACAGTTACCAACATGGATAGCCAAAAGAGCGCCAAGTCTGTCTTATCTCAGGTTACGGCAGAATATGTTCTTCGGCTCTATTCCAGTTCAGCTCACACAACTTGCTCACTTGCAATACTTGGACCTTGCACACAACAGAATATCAGGATCAATACCTCATACACTGGCCAACATGAAAGCAATGATTCAGGATTACTGGGATCCGCAAGGCGTAGGAAACCCCTTATATTGGGGTTATGAGAGGCCAGGATACTCGGATGAAGACTATTCATCAAAATATGATGATAGCTTACAAGTGGTGGCAAAAGGTCAATACCTTGATTACACTCGTAACATCATTTATATGTTTGGTCTTGACTTACCGTGCAATAATTTAGTTGGAGAGATCCCAGTTGAAATAACATCTCTTGTTAACCTGAATAACATGAACATATCCCATAATCGGTTGTCTGGCAAGATTCCAGATAAAATTGGCTTGCTTGGATCATTGGAGTCTCTCGACCTTTCATACAATGAACTCTCTGGAGGGATTCCTTCCAGTTTGTCGAACATGACAATGTTGAGCAAGCTGAACATGTCGTACAACAATCTATCAGGAAGAATTCCTACCGGGAATCAGCTCCAGTCGCTCATTGATCCAGCGTCATCGTACATCGGCAACGACTACCTCTGTGGGCCTCCTCTTTCTAGGAACTGCTCGGGGCCTGAGGTAGTGACTGGAGGGGATCTTGATGAGCTTCAAGATGAGACGAGGTATTTTTATCTTGGGTTGGCTGCAGGATTTGTCATGGGTCTTTGGCTGGTCTTCGTTGTTTTGTTATTTGGTAAGGCATGGAGAGTTGCCTTTTTCCAACTTTTTGACAAGCTACTGCAAGCCATACAAGCATTCATGGGCTGATTCTTCGAGCTGGCACGGAAAATAGTCCATTGGAAGACAGAATTCTTAACGGTGTTGTATAAGGATATAGCTTTCTATTTTTCCTTATAACTTTGCTCTTTATAATTGGTTGTAATGCGGGCAATATTTTACCAGTATTGTATCATGCCATATTTTTTCTTCTTCTTTTGTAACCTTGTTCTTTAGTGTCGTACTACCAGTATTGTATCATGCAATACCTTTTGTTTTTCCGTATATCTTTGGTCTTTAGTCGGTTATATTGTACTACTATCTTGTATCATGCCATGTTTTTAAACAAAATTGCTATCACATCCTATCGGGATTTCAAGGCAATCACTATGGGTCATACAAGTCTCACTGCCATGAAGCCTTCTGGTCAACAGGGCACTGCAGGGCCCCGGCTAGTGATGCAGAAGTTGTGGTAACCAATGATTCCAGCAAGAGAAGGTGCACATTTCTTCCACATACTCATTAATTCTTTGATTGAATTGGTCGCTATAGTGCAGTCCATATCTCTTTGTACCATGTCATATATTTACTCTTTACTCTACTATTTGATTACTCTGTATCGCTTTATCAGTATGTATCATGCCATTTTTCTATTTTTCTTTATAACTTTGTTCTTTAATTAGTCGGCTGTATGTGGCCATTGCTTCCATACGCCCTTTGTGCTATCTCAACAGGCCTGAATTGAATTGGTCGCTATCAAGGCAAATCTGAGTGCCGCACAGTGCTTTCCTTGTCAACAGCAACAGGGCAGTGACGGTCACTGCTCTCTTATTGGCAGCTAGCTAGTGACCCATAAATAAGTTGTGGTTTCAAAAAGAGATGGCCACAGTCAGTTATTCCACTTATTAATTCTGGGATTGTATTGCTGGCTACCTACAGTCTACCTAGTCCATATCAAACCGTGGAGCACTGGATTGGTCAGCGCACAGTGATTGTACACGCAAACTATCACACGTACAGTAATTTCCTTGCCTGTATATTCCATAAAAATTAAACTTGAGTTTATGAGAGGAATCATTTCCCAGCCTATCAAATACGGAGTATTTGAGTTGGCGAACTATATAATTTTCCATCAGCTTGCACACTAGCACATCCACAATAATACAATGGTTGAAACTCTGCGTTCAGGATCTCATGGACAGCAGATCAGAGATAATAATACAATGGTTGCACACAAACAAATTTGGCTATTTCTCTTACTAGTAAACGGCACGTGCAATACATGACTTTTTTATGAAATATACGAACACTTGTAATTAAACTTGGTCGAACTTTGCACCGTTTGGCTTAAGAAAATATGTATACGCCTTCTTTTCAAGCACGGAGCAAATACAACATTCCTATAAAAAATCAGAGCCTCTACTAGCAATATACTTAGACTTGGTAATTTTTTCTCCAAAAAATTTGGGTTTGTCCTCTATTTTGGAGCAAAATATTTGGACTCCATCTAGCAATTCTTCGGATTCATGTATGCGGTTTGGAACAAAGGTTTCAGAGGTGAAAATTGCAGTCTTTAATATTGCACCAGAAATCTCTTCGGATATTCTATTCTATTTTTTTTTTGTAAAACACAAAATTTGTCGGTCCGGGGATCATTCGAGCTCTGGAGGCATAAGCAATTTTGTCCATCAGGAGCTCCGCCTACGTTTCACCGGAGGGAGAGAACAAAACACAATATATTCAGGCAATCTGTTTTCACTAGTGCAGAATCGGGATATTGTCCCGGTTCGTAAGGCTCTTTAGTACCGGGTGGAGACTAAAGGCGCCCCCCCCCCCCCCCCCCCCCTTAGTCCCGGTTCAACACGAACCGGGACCAAAGGCCCACCACGTGGCACGAGCCCGCGCCGGGGGGCTGGGGGCCTTTAGTCCCGGTTGGTTACACCAACCGGGACTAAAAGGTTTAGGGGTTTATGGGTTTATGATTTATTTTTTGTTTTAGTTTTGTGTTTTTCATTTAATTCTTTTTCATTTCAAACATATTTTACGCTATAACATATTGTGCCCGTTATGCATATATATAAATAAAATTTCTCGTAGAACCGATCATATATATCATTGGATTTTTCGCACGACCATTCACATACACATGTACATATATACAATTTCTCCTACAATTTGCAGATCATTACATGGAGGCATTACAGCTTGTAATAGTATTCTCCGTTGGGATCTATGACCTGGTCGAGCAAAAATCCCGCTATTTCCTCTTGAATTGCTCGTACGCGATTCTCTGGTAGGAGTTTATCCCGCATGTCCCTTATCTTTAAAGAAGGAGATCAATATGCATGTATTAGTTGTGTGTGTATATATTAGATAATGATGTAAAAATTATGAATAATGTTCTGGCAAACGTACCCATTGGTATCTATCATTTCTGCTCCTTTCGGACGTCATCATGCGAATGTTCTCGCAAACGTAGTATGCACATAAATCAGTGCCCGGTGCCTGCTTCAGGGCCTTTACGAGAATAGAATTCAATCAGATAATAATTAATCAAGCATGATAATAGTATTGAAACTAGAATTAAAGAGATACACGGACGTAGCTAGCTAGTACTAACTAATTAATTAATTACCTTGGGTCGACACCATTTCAGCTGTTGTTTCCATTGGCCTTTAACCTGTTTGATGAACTTTTCCCAAGCCCTGCCTGCCGGCAAAGAAAGTGAATAAAGGAGTTATTAATTAGTTGATATCAGGAAATGACGAACTAAAGAGGCCGACATATAGTTCGATAATGATTGAAATTACCTGTCGACCATCCTCCTCACGATTGTGTAGTCATTAACGTCTTTAAGTAGTTAGTCCAGTACTTGAACTCTTCCCTCGTCAACTTCAATGATTAGCAGGATCCAGT
Source organism: Thinopyrum elongatum (assembly GCA_011799875.1). Taxonomy (NCBI): domain Eukaryota; kingdom Viridiplantae; phylum Streptophyta; class Magnoliopsida; order Poales; family Poaceae; genus Thinopyrum; species Thinopyrum elongatum. The sequence goes on along the minus strand of CM022303.1, from coordinate 38,546,280 downwards.
GAAAACTGCATGCGCACACGTTTGTATAGTTAAGCGGGCATGTGCATAACTCATCAACTACACTTATTAACATCTAGTAAGCAAAAACAGAATTTGTAGTACAAGACAGTCTCACTCACCCGAAGTTGTAAGGAAGTAGTATGTCTGGTTGGGTATTTAGTCGCTTCATAAACTCTAGCAAGCTTTTCTCTGTGTCTTTTCTCGAATATTCTTTTGATCATACTTCTTGATTAATGGTATTTGGGTCAATGAACCCAATGCCATAGCGTCCAGCTTTTTTCATTTCATACATCTTCATTCTGCATAATACCACAAAAAAGAATATAGTGAGGATAATTACAGGTAATGATCAACGAGCACTACAGCTAGCTAGAGACTTAAATTACAGAAAGAAATCACTTACAGACAATAGCAACTGACGATCGATTTGTCGAGTGCGTCTTGATTGAATAACTGAAACAGTTCTTGAAACTCAACCCACAGAGCATTTTCATGGTAGTAATGCTCTGGCTTGACTCTCACCAAGAAGGACTCTCGATCGGTAGTCTTGGCTTCTCTCATGTACCATTCATGCAATTCATACATTCTCATTGATAGACTCTTGATCTCCTCAGGCTTGACCAGAGGTTGGCCGCGGACATATTTCCGTTTTAGTTGCTCCTCGGTAAAAGTTTCCATGGGCTCAATCTCTAGGAGTTGATAAACAGTGACACCGGCCTCTTCAGCCATCCTTCTAAGATCGTCGGTTATTACCAGCTGATCGGCGCCGGTACTCACATGTGTTGGTACAATGAGCGGGGGGATCGATTGCACCGCCTGTTCTCCCAGCTGGGGAACAATTTTTCGCTTTTTTTGGCAGCTGCTTGGCTGCTGGAGCTCGAGCTCGACTCCTTTTTTTGTGCTTGATATGACTTCTTGATTTGGCGCTCATAGTCTGAGTCCCTATGCTTGGGAGCTGGTGGTTCAGCCATACGAATAAAGTGGTCAATGACATGCTTAGGTACTTTCTCCTCTGGCGGCGGGGGCGGTTTCGGTCCAAAATGGGCTTTCAATTGGGCCCTCACTTCGGCTTCGTTTTCCTCTTCAGTTAGGTCGTAAGGCAACCTCAGAAGAGGCTTGAGGCTTGGACCATATCTGAATTTCTTGCCTGTTGTTGTACCGCTAGCCGCCGTAGTAGCTGTGGCTCCTCTCTTCCGCTGTTGCTTAGGCGGCAGAGCCCGCTGAGGCGGCGGAGACGGCTGACGCGGTGCCTGACTTGGAGGAGGAGGACTGGGCTGGCGCGGTGCCGGACTTGGAGGAGGAGGAGTGGGCTGACGCGATGCCGGACTTGGAGGAGGAGGAGTGGGCTGACGCGTGGGCGGACTTGGAGGAGCAGGAGTCTGCTGAGGCGATGGCTGACTTGGAGGAGCGGGAGTCTGCTGACGCGGTGGCGGACTTGGAGGAGGAGCCGGCTGGCGCGGTGTCGGTGGCCTTGGAAAGATGATGTAATCCTTTCTCCATAGAATGATACGATGTATGGCCTCTCCCAGTGTGCGCTCGTCGTCACCTCTAGGAATGTCAAGCTCTAGCCCCGAATATTGTGCCACAACTTCATCAACCGCGACACGAGCATAGCTAGCTGGAATCAAATTGCAATGGAAGGTTGCTTCAGGGGGATTTGTATAAGCAACGCCGTCCGCCACCTTCATGGATATGTTCTTCATTTTAAAGTGTAGCTCACAATTTATCGTATCTATGATGTCATCCACAGGGTATCTATCCAGTAGTGCATCATCGCCCGGGGCGGAACCCACGCTGCTTCTCGGCATGGATGGGATGGTGCTATCCAATGCTGGATCCGCTAGCTGCTGCCGCTGCTGAGATCCCCTTTTCTGGCTAAGTGAGTCGATCTGCTGCTGCTACCGCTGGAAAGCGAGTGCCAACTCCACGTGCCTTGATTCCAGGCCTTGAAGGCGGTCTGCTTCCTGCTTCCTCTGCTCCTCCTCCAGCTTTCTCTTCTTCTCCTCCTGCATCTTCTTTCTCGCACGGCTTCTGTAGTCGGCGTTCCAGTCCGCAAACCCCTCAAACCACGGAACAACGCCTTTGCCTCATGTTCTTCCCGGGTGTTCTGGATTCTTCAGGGCACGTGTAAGCTCGTAGTTCTCTCTGTTGGGTGTGAACACCCCCGTTCGAGCCTCTTCTATTGCAACAAATAAACTGAGGTCGGCTCCTTTAAGACTTGCCCGCTCCAAAACCTTGCCTGTCTTTGGGTCCAACGTCCCCCCATGCGCATAGAACCAAGTCCTGGACCTGGGGGGCCAGTTCAATGTAACTGGAGTGACCCTTGCATCCACCATCTGTTGCTCAGCGAGATCCCACTTAGGCCGGGCCACCTCGTAGCCACCTGGCCCCAGCTTATGGTGCCACTGCTTTTTCGCGACATTGATCTTGTTTATTCTTGACCGTTCCTGAGCTACTTCCGATTCCTTGAAGTTCACAAAAGTGTCCCAGTGATCTCTTGCCTTCTCCAGTGTTTCCTTGAATTCTGGAGTCTGCTTTCCGTCTTTCACGTAGGCAGCCCATATATTTTTCTTGTGGTTGTTGAATACTATCGCCATCTTCCTAAGAGCACAGCCCTTGACTTTCTCCACATCTGCATCTGTGAAATGATCTGGTAGGGTGAAATGTGACATGAGAGATTCCCAAAGCCAATATTTTGCTCTTTGGTCGACAAAAGTAACATCTGGACGATGTTCCTTTGCTGGCTTTTTCCATTCTTGAATGGAGATCGGGATTTGGTCCCTGACAATAACTCCGCATTGACGAATGAACTTGCCCGCATTCTTCTTAGGTTCGCGTGGTTCGCCATTAGGTTTGATGGCATCGATGTTGTACTTTACGCATCCTTCAACTTTTTGGCCAGGCCTCGAACTGTCCTGCTGCTTGTAGAAAATTTGCTCAATCCGGAGGGCTGAGCAAAGAAAGACCGATTCATTAATATATATACAAATCAATTAAAACATGTGATGATCACCAGATGCCTGCTTATATAAATATACCTCGCCGGTCTTTGTTATTTCAAGAAAAACATTTCCTTCGTCATCATAGTTCTCGACTTCATCTATTCGTTCGTCTTCATCAAATATCATACCCTCACCGGTAGGGTGCAGATATTGCGAGCCGTCATCTTCTTCAAACTCATCTGGGCAAGGGGATGAGCGTATGATGTTGAACAGGGCCTCCTCTCCTTCTCTGCCAGTATTGTCCATAGCTTTTATTTAACTAATCCATAAGAAATATAAAACAATTTAGTATTCAAATTAGAATGCATGCATGCAATCAATAAGGAAAAACTGAATCATAGTACATAATATGCATCTCGAATAATCCAGATAATTAATATGCATCATCAAATATAATCTCGAATACATCGTATCGAATATTGTCGAATAATATAATCTTGAATACATCGTCTCGAATATTATCGAATAATATAATCTCGAATACATCATCTCGAATATCTCGAATACATCACTAGCTAATGCAGATCGAATACTATCGAATAATCTAGTTCACTCGCGGTGGACACCCAAAGAGAAGGAACCATCACAGGATCATAGCTCCAGTGAGATCCCTGAAGAACCTGCCAGGTATTGGAGAACCTGACGTCCAACGCAACCATGTAGCGACGGACGTGCTCGTCCTCCTCCCTGACACGGTGACGTACCACCTCCGCGGGGGACGCCAGCCTCCACACCGAATGTGGCCCACGCGCCCGCCACCAAAGAAGCTCCGGGTCGACGACGGGACCCGGGTTCCTCACCAAGATGCGCGCCCCTGAAGGTAGCACCTCCCAGTGCCAGCCCGGCGGAGCCCAGTCCCGGACATGGCGCCTCTGAAGCAGGACGTCGTCGCGAACGGGTCGACGACGAGGATGCAGGCCGGGCATCGTTGACGTCGAGAACAAATTCTATGCAAATGTAACATTTTTTAAATGCTTGGATTGTGATTTCTTATATACGAGAAAAACCTTTAGTCCCTGGCTATAGGAACAGGATTCAGAATCATAACGGATTCTCTTAACCTTTAAGGGATTTAACAAAATGGCGCCATTCTGGATGTGTAGAAAATGGTTCATATTTTTCCTGATCTCATTTACCCTTCTATATGTCACGTTGTCTAGTGTTAAAGGATTCAAGAAAACCATGACTTCATCATTAGCCGGAAGTAACAGGCGCATGATGGCACGAAGCTCTCGAAAGTTGTTTTGGAACGGAGTCCCGGATAGGATAATTAGCTTTTTGGTACGAAGTTCAGCAAGAGCCTTCCGAATATCGCTATTTGGAAGGCCTTTGCTGAAACTTCGTACCAAAAAGCGAATTATCCTATCAGGAACTCCGTTCCAAAACAACTTTGGAGAGCTTCATACCATCATGCGCCTGTTACTTCCGGCTAATGATGAAACCATGGATTTCTTCAATACTTTGACACAAGACAACGTGACATATAGAAGCTAGGGTACGTAGATGAGATCAGAAAAAAAATTGGAACAACTTATGCATATCCATAATGGGGGCATTCTTGATAAATCTCTTATTAAAGGACTAAGAGAATCTATTGTACTATACATACATATACTAATTAATTGCAAATACATAACAAAATTTTGCAAATACAACATTAAAATATGCAACTTTTGACATATGATCAAATGTTGCATATTTGATCATATTTTACTCTAGGTCAAACTTTGACATATGATCAAATGTTGCATATGTCAAAATTCAAACTTTGTCATTTTATTAGGAAATTTTGACAAATGTATATATATGGTCAACTTTTTTCTATGCAACTTTTTCCTATAAGTATAAAAACCTAAAAAACAGAAAATTTATGTAAATTTCACCATTCATCTATAACATATATACATATACATTGATAAAAATAATCATCTAAAACATCTAACTTCCTATATTACATACATATATTCATTAGTACATCTAACATAAAAAATTCCTATATACTCATGTAAATATATATATAGTCAAAATTCTTGCATCTATGTCAAAATTCCTGAAATGTCAAAATTCCTTAACTTTTTTCTATACATCAAAATTCTTGCATCTAATCATCTAATCATCTATACATCTAATCATCTAATTAATCATCTAGTGTGTGTGTGTGTGTGTGTGTGTGTGTGTGTGTGTGTGTGTGTTCATGCATGCATATATATGTGTGTGGGGGGGGGGGGCTCGGGACCATGACGTCCCCTCCAAACAACGCCTCAACATCCCAACAATACATGCAAACCCTGATGCAGCGCCTCACTAACACCCGCACACCCCTAAACCGACAGTTAAACCTATCGCCCTCCATACCGCATCTACCTTGTCGCCATCCCCCCCACCCACCCCTCCCCAATCCAAACATCACGTATCAACATCCCCATCCTCCACACGGTCCAGGCAAAATTCCCTACCCCATTACTCCGTTTAACCACCACTCTTTCTCGCCCAATTCCTCATCTCAAGTACCCCATGGGGCCGCGACGAAGGAGGGACAGGGGGCGAGGGAGAGGGGGAGAGGGGTGAGCTCACAGTGGGGCGACGGGGCGACGGCGAGGCGAGGCGAGTCGGGGGCGGCGACGGCGTCGGCGGCGCGGCGAGGACTCGGGGCCAGAGAAGCGAGCACGGGCGGCGTCCCAGGTGGCGTCGGGCCGGGCTCGGGGAGGAGCGGGCGCGGGCGGCGTCGGGGTTCAGCGCGAGGAGGCGCGGGCGGCCGGCGTCGGGGGCGGCGACGAGCTCCGGCGTCGAGGAGGCGAGACGGCGACGGTGCGGCGATGTGGAAGAGGTCGAAGAAAGCAGAGGAACTGAAAAAATTTGAAGGGCTGCTTATATAGGAGGGACCTTTAGTCCCGGTTGGAGCCATCAATCGGGACTAAAGGTCACTTTTGGCTAGCTGAAGCGGCGGGAAGCGACCACCTTTAGTCGTGGTTGGTGGCTCCAACCGGGACTAAAGGGTGGCCTTTAGTCGCGGTTAGAGCCACCAACCGGGACTAAAGGCTGGTGCTTGCGCAGGCGCGGTGCAGGAAGTTTAGTCCCACCTCGCCGAGCGAAGGGCAGCCGCACTGGTTTATAAACCCAGCCACGGCTGCTCCTTCGAGCTCCTCTCCAAAGCAGGCCTTCTGGGCCTACCTCTGCTACGCTGCCCTGTGGGCCTACTGGGCCTCGCGGGCCTGCATCCTGGCCTAACTACAGGTTGGGTTTCTAGTCGTATGCAGGTCGTTGTGGCCCAGTAGGCGGGCTTTTTTTTTATTTTTTTTGTTTTTTGCTTTATTTATTTTCTTTTATTTCTGAGTTGTTTTTTGCTTTATTTAGAGTTTCTTTGTGAATATTTTTAATTTAGGTAAAAAAATTATAAACTTTCTGTTAGTGCCAGTAGTTTTCAAATTTGAATTATTTGAAATTTGTGTGAATCACTAGTTTGTGAATAACTTTACTTTAAAAATAGATTTTTCAGTGATTCTTTTTTCTTATGTTTAATATTACTGTGTTTTATCATTATATTCAATTTGGTAATACTTAGGTTATTTAAAAAATGAAATGCCTTTGTAACAGATGATTTTTCGTCCGAAACCCTGATACTTCGAAAGAGATTGTCCATTTTGTACACGAAGTGGAACCAGTTTTTGCCGTAACCCTCTCAACTTTTTAGCACATGCTATGTGGATGAAATGATGATACCATGCCAACTTTCAACCTTTTCAGAGTTCATTTGTAGTACTTTTCAATTTCAGGGTCATTTAGCTCAAAACAATCAATAAATGCATGAAAAATAGCAAATGAAGTCAGAAAGGGTTGAACATTGATGACGTGGCTTTGAATGGTGCATACTGAATGCACAAAAAGTCTGGAGTTGAAATAAGTTTAAAAAAATGAAATGTTTTTGTAACAGATGAGTTTTCGTCCGAAACCCTGGAACTTCGAAAGAGATTGTCGATTTTGTACACGAAGTGGATCCAGTTTTTGCCGTAACCGTCTCAACTTTTTAGCACATGCTATGTGGGTGAAATGATGATACCATGCCAACTTCCAACCTTTTCAGAGTTCATTTGTAGTGCTTTTCAATTTCAGAGTCATTTAGCTCAAAAAAATCAGTAAATGCATGAAAAATAGCAAATGAAGTCAGAAAGGGTTGAAAATTGATGATGTGGCTTTGAATGGTGCATACTGAATGCAAAAAAAGTCTGGAGTTGAAATAAGTTTAAAAAAATGAAATGCCTTTGTAACAAAAGAGTTTTCGTCCGAAACCCTGATACTTCGAAAGAGATTGTCCATTTTGTACACGAAGTGGATCCAGTTTTTGCCGTAACCCTCTCAACTTTTTAGCACATGCTATGGGGTGAATGATGATACCATGCCAACTTTCAACCTTTTCAGAGTTCATTTGTAGTGCTTTTCAATTTCAGGGTCAGTCATTTAGCTCAAAAAATCAGTAAATGCATGAAAAAATAGCAAATGAGTCAAAGAAAGGGTTGTGATGAAAAATTGATGACGTGGCTTTGAATGGTGCATACTGAACGCACAAAAGGTCTAGAGTTGAAATAAGTTTAAAAAAATGAAATGCCTTTGTAACAAAAGAGTTTTCGTCCGAAACCCTGATACTTCGAAAGAGATTGTCCATTTTGTACATGAAGTGGATCCAGTTTTTGCCGTAACCCTCTCAACTTTTTAGCACATGCTATGTGGGTGAAATGATGATACCATGCCAACTTTCAACCTTTTCAGAGTTCATTTGTAGTGCTTCTCAATTTCAGGGTCATTTAGCTCAAAAAAATCAGTAAATACATGAAAAATAGCAAATGAAGTTATAAATGGTTGAAAATTGATGAGGTTTGTCCGAAGCACAAAAGTATACATTTCAAATGCCAAAACACATAAGCACCCTAACTATTACAAAGATTCCCTCCGGTTTGTCCAAAGTGGGACTTTCCAGATATATATGTCCGGAAACTCACTAGAGAAGAAAGTGATGACAGTGAAGCCGGTCACATCCCAGAGTGGGATCTTTGGGTGTAAAACTTTTTCTTCGCGTGTGTTCCTTTGCACCGTAACCATGGACAATCTTCATCATTTAACTGGATGCTCGGGTCAATATTCACTGTGAAGGGAGCAATTTGATGAAACTTTTCATAATCTTCTGACATGTCTGTCTTGTCATCCACTCCCATGATGTTTCTTTTCCCTGAAAGAACTATGTGGCGCTTTGGCTCATCGTATGATGTATTCACTTCTTTATCTTTTCTTTTTCTTGGCTTGGTAGACATGTCCTTCACATAGAAAACCTGCGCCACATCATTGGCTAGGACGAATGGTTCGTCTGCGTACGCAAGACTATTGAGATCCACTGTTGTCATTCCATACTGCGGGTCTTCCGTTACCCCGCCTCATGTCAGATTTACCCATTTGCACCGAAACAAAGGGACCTTCAAACCACGTCCATAGTCAAGTTCCCATATCTCCTCTATGTAACCATAATATGTGTCCTTTCCCCTGTTGGTTGCTGCATCAAAGCGGACACCACTGTTTTGGTTGGTGCTCTTTTTATCTTGGGCGAAAATATATTCCCATTTATCTCGTACCCTTTGAAAGTCATTATATTCGTAGATGGTAACTGGGACAACAAGTACAGGTCATCTTCAACAGTGTCGTCATGCATGGCACGTGTCTGCAACCAACCGGCGAAAGTCCCCGTTTGTTCATGTGTAATCCAGTCGTCAGACTGCTCTGGGTGTTTGGAGCGTAGAATATTCTTGTGTTCCTCGATATACGGAGCCACCAAGGAAAATTTTTGTAGAACTGTGTAGTGTGCTTGAGTGAGAGAATGCTCGTCCATACATATTATTTGTTTCGGTCCTAGCGTGCCATTTCCACCCAGTCTGCCCTTATGCCGCGATTCAGGAACACCAATCTGCTTAAGGTCAGGAATAAAGTCAACACAAAACTCAATGACCTCCTCATTTTCATGGCCCTTGGAGATGCTTCCTTCTGACCTAGCACGGTTATGAACATATTTATTTAAGACTCCCATGAACCTCTCAAAGGGGAACATATTGTGTAGAAATACAGGACCCAGAACGGCAATCTCTTCGTGTAGGTGGACTAGGACGTGCGTCATGATGTTGAAGAAGGATGGTGGGAACACCAACTCGAAACTGACAAGACATTGCACCAAATCATTCTCTAACCTTGGTATGATTTCTGGATCAATTACCTTCTGAGAGATTGCATTGAGGAATGCACATAGCTTCACAATGGCTAATCGAACATTTTCCGGTAGAAGACACCTCAATGCAACCGAAAGCAGTTGCGTCATAATCACGTGGCAGTCATGAGACTTTAGGTTCTGGAACTTTTTCTCTGCCATATTTATTATTCCCTTTATATTCGACGAGAAGCCAGACGTGACCTTCATACTGAGCAGGCATTCAAAAAAGATTTCCTTCTCTTCTCTGGTAAGAGCGTAGCTGGCATGACCCTGATGTATGCCGTCTTTTCCGTGCATACGTTGCTGGTCCTCCCATGCCTCCGGTGTATCTTTTGTCTTCCCATACACGCCCAAGAAGCCAAGCAGGGTCACGCAAAGATTCTTCGTCACGTGCATCACGTCGATTGCAGAGCGGACCTCTAGGTCTTTCCAATAGGGTAGGTTCCAAAATATAGATTTCTTCTTCCACATGGTTGCGCGTCCGTCAGCGTCATTAGGAACAGATTGTCCGCCAGGACCCTTTCCAAAGATTACCTTCAAATCCTTGACCATATCATGTACATCATCACCGGTACGGTGGCGAGGCTTCGTCCGGTGATCTGCCTCACCTTTGAAATGCTTGCCTTTCTTTCTTATGGGATGCATGCTCGAAAGAAATCGACGATGTCCCAGGTACACATTCTTCTTACAATTATCCAAATATATACTGTCGGTATCATCCAAACAGTGCGTGCATGCGCGGTATCCCTTGTTTGTCTGTCCTGAAAGGTTACTGAGAGCAAGCCAATCATTGATGGTCACAAACAGCAATGCATGTAGGTCAAATTCTTCCTGATCGAGCTCATCCCACGCACGTACACCTTTTCCATTCCACAGCTGTAAGAGTTCTTCAACTAATGGCCTTAGGTACGCATCAATGTCGTTGCCTGGTTGCTTAGGGCCTTGGATGAGCACTGGCATCATAATGAACTTCCGCTTCATGCACAACCAAGGAGGAAGGTTATACATACATAGAGTCACAGGCCAGGTGCTATGATTGCTCCTCTGCTCCCCAAAAGGATTAATGCCATCTGTGCTTAGACGAAACCATACGTTCCTGGCGTCATCTGCAAAGTCCCTCCACTTCCTCTCGATTTTTCTCCACTGCGACCCGTCAGAGGGTACTCTCAACTTCCCGTCTTTCTTACGATCTTCTTTGTGCCATCGCATCAACTTGGCATGCTCTTTGTTTTGGAACAAATGTTTCAACCGTGGTATTATAGGAGCATACCACATCACCTTGGCAGGAATCTTCTTCCTGGGGCGCTCGCCCTCGACATCACCAGGGTCATCGCGGCTGATCTTATAGCGCAATGCACCGCATACCGGGCATGCGTTCAAATCCTCGTACTCACCGCGGTAGAGGATGCAGTCATTAGGGCATGCATGTATATTCTGCACCTCTAATCCTAGAGGGCAGATAGCCTTCTTTGCTTCGTACATACTCTCGGGCAATTCGTTATCCTTTGGAAGCATCTTCTTTGACATTATCTGCAAGTTTCCAAATCCCTTGTCAGATACACCATTCTCTGCCTTCCATTGCAGCAATTCCAGTGTGGTGCCCAGCTTTTTTCTTGTCAGCTTCGCAATTTGGGTACAACAATTTCTTGTGATCCTCTAACATGCGCTGCAACTTCGGCCTCTCCTTTTCACTTGCACGGTTTCTCTTTGCATCAACAATGGCCCGACCTAGATCATCAGCGGGCTCATCTGATGCCTCTTCTTCAGCTTCTTCTCTCATTGCCGGCTCAGCTTCTTCCCCCATTGTTGTACCATCGTATTCAGGGAATCAATGGCCAGGATAGCTGTCGTCGTTCTCTTCTTCTTCATTGTCTTCCATCATAACCCCTCTTTCTCCGTGCTTGGTCCAAACATTATAGTGGGGCATGAAACCAGACTCAAACAGGTGGACGTGAATGGTTTTTGACTTAGAGTAATTCCGATCATTCTTACAGCCAGCACATGGACAACACATAAAACCATCCGCCCGCTTGTTTTCCTCAGCCGCAAGCAGAAAAGTATGCACGCCATTAACGAACTGGGGAGAGCATCGGTCATCGTACATCCATTGCCGGCTCATCTTCATTACACGGCACCGAAAAGACCAAATTAATACAAGTTCATACACACTTATTCTCATAAAACAACATACAACACTCTAGCTAAAGCATTTAAATGCAACTAAGGTAACAATTGATCCAATAGCATAATGATACCAAGCCTCACTATGAATGGCATATTTTCTAATCTTTCTAATCTTCAAGCGCATTTTCTCCATCTTGATCTTGTGATCATCGACGACATCGGCAACATGCAATTCCAATTCCATCTTCTCCTCCTCAATTCTTTTCAATTTTTTCTTCAAGTAATCGTTCTCTTTTTCAACTAAATTTAACCTCTCGACAAGAGGGTCGGTTTGAATTTCCGGTTCACATACCTCCTAGATAAAAATATCTATGTCAACTTGATGGGCATAATTTTTCATAAACACGAAATGCAACAAATAGTTATAAAAGAGAATATACCACATCCGAATCATAAACCGGACGAGGGCCGACGGGGACGGATATCAAAACCATGCCACTATGTATACCAAACAACGTACGGGTAAGAAAATTATACAAGTAACTATATATCTAAAGCACACAAACATGATTTTTTATATAAAAAGATAAGAACAAGAGGCTCACCACAAGGTGGTGCCAGCGATGGGACGGTGCGGGCGATCGACGGTGGTTTGGACGGAGATGGGAAGGCACTAAGTAAACCACACCTACATATGCAAACTAAGAGTTATTTTCAGCTCAAATTGCATATAAATCAAATAAACTACCACATATAATTCCTCCCAAACTAAAACCCACAAATCACTATACTTATAGAGCATTGCAAGAGCTAATCTAGCAATGAGAGATGAAAGGACAAAGTTGCTAACCTTTGTGATCACTTGGATGGATCGGGGGCCTTCAAATCTTGACAAATTTTGGGCAAAATGAAGGATGAGCTCGAGGAAGAGGGGAAGAATAGAGAGGAGAGGAAAGGGGAAGAACAGAGAGCTCAGGCTCGACGAAGGGTTTATATAGGATGATCTTTAGCCCCGGTTGGTTATACGAACCGGGACTAAAGGTGCATCTCTAGTCCTGGTTCGTGCCACGAACCGGGACTAAAGGTGTTGGTGGGGCCCCAGCCTGACACCAGCCTGCCACCACCTCTTTAGTCCCGGTTCATGGCATGAACCGGTACTAGAGGTTCAACACGAACCGGGACTAATGAGTGCCGCCCGCCTAGCCGTTGGAACCGGCACTAATGGTAACATTAGTGTCGGTTCAATTACAAACCGTGACTAATGAGCTGAACATTAGGTCGTTTTTCTATTATTGTTTCTGAACATAAGAGAAAAGAAGATGCCAGTCATGGAACTAAAGATACACAATACAGGACTGGCTTTGGTCCAAGTGGTGTCACGCACCCAGCAACACAACAGCATACGCAGCAGATGCTTTCAGATGTATATTTTGGTGCTCCTCAATTTCCTGTTACAGTCAAGTGAAACGTGATGCAAAAAGTTCCTAACACTAACTTGTCAAGATGGGTAAAGCGTCTCAACTCTCTTGGTGGAGAGCCCGCATGTTATATATTCATAGGATGGGGCTTATCCCATTAATGCATACACTTGATTGTTACAGTTGTGCATAGCACGTTGAGAGAAAGAGAGATACACGGAGATTTACAAGAGTTAAAGAAGAGAGTTACAATAATCAATACAGGCATCAACTTCTAATAAACCCTGTATGTTTAATATTGATCTTTAACAAGACATCCAGAACATCTGCCATAATATATCTTTAACATCCTCCCTTAATCTGAACTTCCCAAGTTAAGATTACGCTTGAATTCCTCAAACGGTCGTGTGGCCCAGGCTTTTGTAAAACCATCTGCGACTTGATCCTTTGAATGCACAAACCGAATCTACAACTCTTTATTAGCAACTCTTTCCCTCACAAAATGATAGTCAATCTCTATGTGTTTGGTTCTTGCATGAAAGATAGGATTTGCAGATAGTTATGTAGCACCAAGATTGTCACACCAAAGACATGGGGTTGGTGTGTGACATATGCCAAGTTCCTTAAGCATGGACTTGACCCATATAATCTCTGTTGTTGCATTTGCCAATGCTTTGTATTCTGCCTCAGTACTTGACCTGGAAACTGTGGCTTGTTTCTTTGCACACCATGAGATCAAATTAGGTCCAAAGAAGATTGCAAAACCACCTGTTGATCTTCTATCATCTATGCAGCCAGCCCAGTCAGAGTCAGAAAATGCACTAACAAGTGTGGATGATGACTTGCTAAAGGTTAGGCCAATACTTGGCAGCAGTCCAATGAGCTGTAGTTGGTGCATGCAAAAACTGACAAACCTTATTGACAGCAAAGGAAATATCAGGCCTGGTGAGAGCCAAATACGGAAGTGCACCCACCAATCTTCTGTACTTAGTACCATCCTCTTGACTCAAGAGTTCTCCTTCAACAAGAGAGAGTTTTTCTGAAATGGACAATGGTGTTGGTGATGGTTTACAGCCCTGCAATCCAACTCTATTCAAAAGATCAGTTGCATATTTTTCTTGGGAAAGATGAAGACCACCTTCCTTGTTTTTCTTGACTTCAATACCAAGGAAGTAATGCAGGTCACCTAGATCCTTGAGGGCAAATTCTGAATTCAAACCCTTTAACAATGTAGTTACTGCCTCATTTGATGAGCTCGTGACAATGATATCATCAACATATATAAGCACAAATAAGGATGTGTTGAACTTGTTGTAAATAAATAGTGATGTGTCAGATTTAGAAGGAACAAAACCAAGTGTTTGCAACTTTGAACTTAGACGTGAATACATGCTCTAGGGGCTTGCTTCAACCCATAAAGAGATTTATCAAGCCTGCACACATGAAAAGGTTTATTCTTATCTTCAAACCTAGGAGGTTGTTTCATGTACACTTCCTCTTCCAGAACACCATGAAGAAACGCATTCTGCACATCTAGCTGTCTGAGGCTCCAGCCTCTGGATACGGCAATAGACAAAACAAGACGAATACTGGCAGCTTTAACAACATGACTCAATGTATCCTCATAATCTATGCCATACCTCTGTTTGAATCCTTTAGCAACAATTCTAGACTTGTTACGATCTATTGTACCATCTGACTTTCTCTTTATCCTAAACACTCATTTGCAGTCAATTAAATTTTTACCTCGATGTGAAGGAACTAGGTGCCATGTCTTGTTTTTCTGAAGTGCTTGGAACTCTTCGTCCATAGCTTTTCTCCACTTGGGATCCACACTTGCTTCTTGAAAGGTACTAGGTTCTCCTGTTGAACACGCCAAGCCAATTTTAACTTTATCATTTACAGGTTGAATTACCCCTGTTCGAAGTCTTGTACGTGGTGGTGTACTATGTTATTGGACTGTTGTAGATGATCCAGATAATCCCGAGGTTTCTGCTGTGACATGTGCCACTGTCGGATCTTCTGTGGCCATATATGTGGGTGAAGCTTCAGTGGATGGTGCAGAAAAACCAGGCGGGCCTGCTGGATCAGGCTGGGATCCCGCGCCTGCAGCGGGCTGGCCCATCGTCCGCCTAACGTAGACCCGTGGGTCCGGGCCAAACCGCGTGATTGGCCAGTCCCCTGATGGCGATGCGCGCGTGGATGACGGCCCCCTAGGCGAGGATGTGCCAGGTGGGGTTTGGCGAGCATCCGCTCCTAGCGTGGGTTCGGTGCTATAGCACTCTGATCCCGGAGCGGATCATACCTGCGCTGACACCGCCGATCCCGAGGCAGATTCGGGAGCAGCCCTGTCACGTAGCAGGGGACACATGAAATATGGGCCATTTTGGCCATTTTCATCACCATTTTACGCCAAATTGTTTTCTGTTGCTTCACCACTTGAGCCTGCGTCATCACAAATCTCATTTGCACGGTTAGAAGAGTTAGTCAAGTGGTCAGTACAATTGTCGTTCCCTTGATAAAAACCGGACAAATGAGGTGGTAGTAGAAGGATTTCTTGGCGAAGTAGGGCACCCACGTTAGGGTGTAGATGAGCAAAAGGGAAGACAGTTTCATCGAAGACCACATCACGAGAAATATATACTCGACCTGTAGGAACATCAAGGCACTTGACACCTTTGTGTTGCGCACTATAACCCAAGAAAACACATTGTTTTGAGCGAAACATGAGTTTGCGAGTATTGTAGGGATGAAGGTTAGGCCAACAAGCGCATCCAAAGACATGAAGAGAGTTATAGTTTGGTCGAGTATGAAGGAGTCGTTGCATGGGTGTTTCATTGTTGATGACACGACTGGGTAGCATATTGATGAGATGAACTGCAGTAAGAAATGCCTCATCCCAAAATTTGAGAGGCATGGAGGCACCTGCTAGGAGAGCAAGTCCTACCTCAACTATATGCCTATGTTTGCGCTCGGCATATTCGTTTTGTTGGTGGGAATGAGGGCATGAAACATGATGCAAAACACCCAACTTTTGGAAAAACGAGTTTAAGTTCTTGTATTCACCACCCCAATCAGATTGGACAGCAAGGATTTTAGTGTCAAACTGGCGTTCAACAAGTGCTTGAAAATTATGAAAAACTTGAAAAATGCTAGAACATTTTTTAAAAGGTAGATCCAAGTGAATTTACTGTAGTCATCTATGAAACTAACATAGTAAGTATGT
The DNA here is from genome assembly GCA_011799875.1 of Thinopyrum elongatum. NCBI lineage: Eukaryota > Viridiplantae > Streptophyta > Magnoliopsida > Poales > Poaceae > Thinopyrum > Thinopyrum elongatum. The sequence goes on along the minus strand of CM022303.1, from coordinate 38,530,266 downwards.
CTACCAACAGAAGAAGGAGCTGGACCCCATACATCAGAAAAACAAGTTGCAATGGCTTGGTAGAAATACTAGTGGAAACAGGATATGGTAATTGATGAGCTTTCGCTTTCTGACAAGAATCACAAATAGTTTCAAGACTACGCTCACCAACACATGGGAGCTGATTATTTCTAAGCACTTGTTGAACAATAACAAAACAAGGATGTCCTAATCGTGCATGCCACCATTCCGATGAAATTTTGATGACACCACACACTTGTTTATTGAAGCTTCTAAACTGAGGAATCAAGAGGTAGAGCCCATGCACACATCTACCGCGGTAGAGAATTTTCCTCGTGGCCTAATCACGAATCAAAAAGAAGTAGGGGTGAAACTCGAGAAAAACTTTGTTATCTATGGCAATACGATGAATAGAAAGAAGATTTTTCTCAGTTTGTGGGACATGTTAGATATTTCTAAGATGAATATTCCGATGAGGGGTATTGACAATTGCATGACCAACATGATCTATCTTCATACCTTCACCATTTGCATTGTGGACTTGATCATGGCCACGGTACTTCTCGGTCATGGTCACCTTTTCAAGCTCATTGGTGATGTGATTTGTGGCTCCAGAGTCAACGTACCAATTGGTATCAACTCCATAAGATGTATCTGCAGCTGCTGCAACTTTCTTGCGTTGGGAATTGTTCTCGGCATAGCGCCAATCATAATCCTTTGCAATGTGGTTATTTTTTTTTTGCAAATTTGACATTTATTTTCATAATCATCATAACCTTGAAACGGACGACCCCTATTGTTGTTGTAGGAGGGGCGCCGGTTATTGCCGGAGTAGTAGTATTTGTTGTTGTTGTGGTAGTGGCCGCCGCCACCAGTGTTGTAATTGTTGCTGCCACCGGTGTTGTAGTTGTTACCACTGTTGTTACCACCATAGCTACCTCCACGACCACCACCCTTGCGGTAGCCCTTGGGAGACCTGCCACGGTCTCTGGCAGCGAGATTGGCAGAGGATTTGAAGGCACCTGCCCCCGTTCCTTGGAACATCTCGACTCGTTGGTCGAAATTCGAGACCATGCTGAAAAGATCATCCACGGTCAGGGGCTCCACACGGACATCCAGTGCCGAGATGAGGGGCTGATATTCCATATCAAGCCCCCCGATGATGAAGGACAGAAGCTCCTCGTCTTGATGGGTTTGCCAGCTGCAGCAAGCTCATCAGAGAGGGCTAGCATCTGACCAAAGTAAGTAGTTGCACTCTGTGAGCCTTTTTGGGCGTTTGAGGGGGCAATGCGGCAATTGTTGGCGCGGGAGAGAGATTGGGCGGCGAACATGTTAGCGAGTGCTGACTGTGATGCCCCTGGCTTAATCGTGCACTAATCATACACGCAAGTGCACACGATCAAGCCTAAGGACTCACTTGAAGATATCACAACACAACTCTAGACACAAATTAAAATAATACAAGCTTTATATTACAAGCCAGGGGCCTCGAGGGCTCGAATACATAAGCTCGCTTACAAGCATCAACGGAAGCATCAGATATCTGAGTACAGATATAAAAGATAAAACAGATAGGCCTTAAGAAGGCGGGGCAGAGAAAACACTACGAATGAAAAGACGTAGGCCTCCTGCCTGGGACCCTCCGAACCAACTCCTGGTCGTCAGCCAACTCGTAGTAGTATCCATCCTCGGTGTCGTAGTAGTAGTAGTCGTCGGCGGGGGCAGCTATCTCAGGGGCTCCGTCATCTGGTTGCATCAAACGGATATGGGGAAAAAGAGGAAGCAAAGCAACTGTGAGTACTCATCCGAAGTACTCAGCAAGCAAGGATCTACACTACATATGTAACATTATCAAAGGAAGGCTGTATATGTGGACTGGGATGCAGAAATGCCAGAATAGAGGGAAGGCCTAGTCCTATCGAAGACTAGCATCTTTAGCATCTTCAAGCATCTTGCAGCATTTAGAGGAGTGTAGAGTAGCACAGTATAAAGTAGTAGTATTAATAAGCCTCAACCTCACCCAGAGATCCTTTCTCGACTCCCTGCGAGAAAGTAATCCCAGAGCCATACAGTCATCAACCTCGCCCAGAGATCCTTTCTCGACTCCCTGCAAGAAAGCAATCCCAGAACCATACTATCCATTTCTCATCACAAGTATCCAGTTCTAGTTGTATCCATCGAGATACAATTCCGAGCGTCCGTTACCGAGGATCCGGCTATGCATAGATTAGTTCTTCCCTCCAGGGGTGCACCAACTTACACACCACGCTCGCTTAACTCCGGCCGGACACACTTTTCGGGGTCATGCCCGGCCTCGGCCAAATGACACACCGCAGCCCTACCTAGAGCTCAGCAGAGATGTCCCCGCCGGTCTACATCCTAAGCGCTCAGGGGTCTTGGGCCATCGCCCTGTGCACTCCGGGTCGTTGCGCACACGGTGAAGCCAGGCACCACCACTATAGGATGGCGCCGGTCCGTCTGTGCCGCCATGTTGAATTGGACGTCTGACAGAGCTTTCAGCTGATGCATACGATGCAGAGTGCCCATAACTTTTCCCACGTGATGGTTAGTGCTATCGGGCTAGAGGCCCACTCGAATCAAATATCCAAATCGTTAGTGTTTTGGTAGTGCGGTAACGAGCAGAGACTCACGATTGATGTGACCCCGTCGCCCCGTCTCGAGGACTTGCTGCAAGGGCTAAGAATGCCCGGCCACGCCTCGTATTCATCTCTCGGGCACCGTCCAGGTCAACCCATCTCGCAAAAGACTGTCGGGAACTCAGGTCCACCTCTACTGGGCAGTACCGCCTGTCCCTCCAGTCCTGCAGTAAAAAGTAATTCCCTCGGGTCCCCCTCGGGGCCGACCCGCTTCTAACAAGGTTCAGGGGTAAAGTCACAGCAACCATGTGTCCATAACATCAGGGGAATCCGAGGTATCACCCTCGACGGATGCCCACTCGATGTAACCGTCAAGGTGAACTTAGGAGGAATCACCCTCGAGGTTCACACTTGAAGTGTTGCGCGACAGGGTCGTATCGGATGTGGAGAAGGAGGAATCACCCTTGATGACCACGACCAATTATCTACCCTACAAGGTTAACATCAGAAGTGCTGACGAGGTATCACCCTCGGCACTCGATAGTAACCCAGTAGTGTCGTACAACTAAGGGGGGTGATGTGCGGTGCCGGGGCCTGGGTGTCGATCATGTTGATCGAGTTATCGGATAACTCAGCGGGGCAACTTGGGACAAAGTGGGATCTCTGAGGGGTCTCTAAGCAGCCTATACTAAGCAGTTTAGGATAAGCTTGTAATTATCAAAAGCAGGTTACAAAATCAGGTCATGCATCAGAATAGGTAAAGCAGTAGCAGCAGCAATTCTAATGCAAGCACAAGAGAGAAGAGAATAGGCGATATAGGCATGCTCAAGGGGGGTGCTTGCCTGGAAGCTCTGCGGCAAAGATCTGGTCGTTAGGGGCGTAGTCGACCTCTGGAGCTGCGTCGGTCTCGGGGACTACGTCGGTAAGAGGATCTACCGAGAGAGAAGAGGCGAAGAAAATAGATAAATACACAGCAAATAAATGCAACACATAGCAAGACATGGTATTACGCAACGCAGGGGTGACCTAGTGAAATGTTGAGTGCTGCAGACGGAGCGGGAACATATCTGGAATATTTTCCCGGTGTTAGGCATCTGTCAGATAGATGAATCGGAGGGGAAGGTTCCATGTTCAGGTAGTTAGGGGCACCTGACAGGCATGTGGTTAGCGTATCCGGGTCTGTCGCGTTTTTCTGATCAACATTCATGTACAAAGTTTTTCGATCCGACCTACGGATTATTTATTATGAATTTTCCAAGTTTTAGCAATATTCTGAAATTATTATTAATTCTAAAATAGGGTTATTGCATCAGCATGATGTCATCATGATATCAGCAGTCAACAGGGCGTTGACTTGGCCAAACTGACGTGTGGGGTCGTTCTGTCATAGACCTAACTAAACTAACAGTTTTAATTAACTAATCAAGTTAATTAGCTAGACTAAACAGACTAAATTAATTAATTAATTTAATTATATATATTTTTTAAAAACAGGGGCTGGACCCCACTGTCATCGGCCCATGTGGCCAACCGGGCTAACGGGCGCGGGCGTGCGGACGCCCGAGTGGAGCCGGGCGCGCGGGCGCGGCGGTTGGCGAGCTGGGCACGGCCAGGGGTCGCCGCAGACGGCGCCGGTGAGTAGGACGAGGCCACTGGCGGCGGGTGGCGCCGGCGAAGGGAGGGCGGCCGTCGCGAGCGAGAGGCGGTGCGGGCGGAGAGCGCGGTGCAGGGGAGCAGGGCCGGCCGCAGCCGGGGTGAGCGGGACACCGCGCGCGGCGAGCAGCAGCTGCGGGCATGCACAGGGGCGGCCGCGGGGAGGCAGGGCGTGGTGCGGTGGCGAAGCGGCACGACAAGGCCGCGGCGACCATGGGCGCCGAGCGGGTGAGCGGGACGGCGCATGCGCCGGTGGCCATGGGAGGGAAAGGAGGACTAGGTCCTCACCGGCGGCGGCAGGGGATCGGGCGGCGAGGCTCGTGGTGGGGCATTGAGGGGGAGACGAGGTAGTGAGCGATGGGTGGCGGTGTCGAGGGTGGCGGCGACGTCGGGGCGGCCCCCTCCCGATCCAGATCGGGATCGGGCAGAGGAGGGGCGAGGGAGAGGTGGTCGGCGAGGAGGAGGTCGAGGACGGCCGGTGATGAGGATGAGGCGACGGGGCGATGTCAGGGCCGGTCGGGGTTGCTCCCCGATCCACCGATCCAGATCGGGTCAGGTGGGGGGAAGAGGAGCGAGGGGGATCGAGGGGATCGTGCCGGGGGGAGTGGGGGTACTGGGGGGCTAGGGTTCGGTCGGGTGGGGATAATGGGGGGGAACGGGGTGGGCCGGTCGGGCGGTCTGGTGGTCCAGCTGGGCCACGGCACAGGTGGGGGGGGTCTATTTCCTTTTCAGTTTCTTTTGTTTTTCTTTTTCTATTTCTTTTCTTATCTACTGTTTTGCTAATTGTTAGGCCACTAATTGACTTTTATAAAATGTGGGACTTAGCCCATATAACACAGTGCATTATCCTCTATCTCCAAAAATTGGTTTGGCTAAAATATAATTTCATTTGTAATCTGGATTAATTAAAATGCATTAAAATGTTGTTGTTAGCTACTATTTTAGGTTGTTAGAGTCACTTAACTAGTTCTATAAATGTTGATTACAATTCTATAATTGCCTCTGGATTATTTGCAACCATATGTACATTTTAGTTTTCAATTTGAACTACTTTTATTTTCACTTTAATTTGAATTCTCAATTTGAATTGATATTTGATAATGGGCTATGATCCAAACGATAATCAAGCTCTGTTAATCATGGTGACTTGGCATGATCAGAGGTTGATCACTGTGGTGTGAGGCTGGGGATGTTACAAATCTCCTCCACTACAAGAAATCTCGCCCCGAGATTTAAGTGGGGAAGTAAAGGGTATCTTTGGGAGAACTGGCCCTTGTAGGGTCGATTATCTGGTGGACAATTCAGGGAATGTGGCGGAAGTATCTCTCGAGTTGAAACTTAAGGAAATATCGAGAGCAAGGTATGAAAGTACAATTAAAGATTTCTAGCGAATGGACATCCGATCGATACCTGAACAGAGTGTGAAAAGGGGTTCAGAGCATCGAGAATAGATCATCTCTCGGAGGATGGCTCGTGATAACACACAAAGCCAAGAGCATATCATAAATCGAAATCAAGGATGTAGAGGAGAGTCAGGTTCCGATCCTGTGGAACTGTTGGGGGGGTGTCGATCAAAAGTAGGGAGAACGGTGACATCTTACCGGTCACGACAACAAGGTATGTCAGAGGATAGTCTGTCAGTTATGTCGGTGACAACATCGGTACCAAGGGCGTGGGACGAAGAGAACCATTTTCCTGCTCGTTGAACGAGGCGGACCAATAGGCAAAGTTCTCGTCCATCGGTGGTTACCGGAATGTCATCAACATTAGTAACAGGGTCGTACTGACCGAATTGTACCTTGAGGTGTTTTTATAAGAAGGGAATTATTTCTGCTTATATCATCCAGATCATAAGAAAGGTTAAACAAACCAATGGAAAGGAAAATGTGTTTACACTCAAGAATTGGAAGTGTATCCTTCCCAAGGAAGAGCAGAGCATGATATACATGATAGGCCAGCAAGATCAAATGCATTTAGATAAAGGGGCGAGGGAAGAATCATGTTATTACCTGATACATCTCCAACGTATCTATAATTTATGAAGTATTCATGCTGTTATATTATCATTCTTGGATGTTTTACAATCATTTTATAGCAACTTTATATCTTTTTTTGGGACTAACCTATTGCCCAGTGCCCAGTGCCAGTTGCTGTTTTTTGCTTTTTTTTACATCGCAGGAAATCAATATCAAACGGAGTCCAAACATCACGACACTTTTTGTGGATTTTTTATGGACCAGAAGACATACAATGGGCCAGAGCAGCACCTGGGGGGTGCCTCGAGGGGGGCACAACCCAGAAGGGCGCGCCTGGGAGCCCAGGCATGCCCAGGTGGGTTGTGCCCACCTCGGTGGCCTCCTGTACCCCTTCTTCACCCTATAAATTGCCAAATATTCCAAAACCCTCGGGGGTAACCCTAGATCAGAAGTTCCACCACCGCAAGGCTCTGTAGCCACCAAAAACCAATCTAAACTCCGTTCTGGCACCCTGCCGGAGGGGGGAATCATCTCCGGTGGCCATCTTCATCATCCCGGCGGCAAACCACGATGAGGAAGGAGTAGTCCACCCTCGAGGCTGAGGGTTTGTACCAGTAGCTATGTGTTTAATCTCTCTCTCTCTCGTGTTCTTGAGATGTCATGATCTTGATGTATCGCAGGCTTTGTTTATATAGTCGGATCATATGGTGTTTTCCTCTCTCCATCTTGTTGTGAATTGAGTTTTCCCTTTGAGATTTCGTTTTATCGGATTGAATACTTTTATGGATTTGAGAGCACTTGATATATGTCTTGCAAATGAATACTCGTGGTGACAATGGGGTATCATATTGATTCACTTGATGTATGTTTTGGCACTCAACTCACGGATTCCCAAGGTGACATTGGGGTAATCTATGCATAGGGGTTGATGCACGTTCTTGTCTTTGTATCTCGGGTAGAAATCTTGGGGCACTCTTTGAGGTTCTTTGTGTTGGATTGAGTATTTTGAATCTAAAATTATTTGGTGTTATTTTAGTATGAACTCTTGGATAGATCGATCGGAAAGAATAGCTTCAAGGTGGTTTCGTACCCTACAAATAATTTCTTCTTATGTTCTCCGCTAGATAGGAACTTTGGAGTGATTCTTCATTGCACTTTGAGGGGTGGTTATATGATCCAATTATATTAGCACTGTTGAGAGATTGCACTAGCGAAAGTATAGACCCTAGGCCTCATTTTCTAGCATTGCAATACCATTTGTGCTCACTTTTATCAATTGCTACCTTGCTGTTTTTTATTGTTCCTACTACAAAAATCAATATCTACTATCCATATTACACTTTTATCACCATCTCTTCGCCGAACTAGTGCACCTATACAAATTACCATTGTATTGGGTGTGTTGGGGACACAAGAGATTTCTTGTATTTGGTTGCAGGGTTGTTTGAGAGAGACAATCTTCATCCTACACCTCCCAAGGATTGATAAACCTTAGGTCATCCACTTGAGGGAAAATTGCTACTGTCCTACAAAACTCTGCGCTTGGAGGCCCAACACGAGTCTACAAGAATAAAGTTGCGTAGTAGACATCATTACCCATACAACAGTGTTTGGATAATAGATCAAGAAACATTTAGTGTTGCACTTCCAATGTACTTTTTGATATTCGGGATGCCACAATCATGCCTCGAGGTAGCGATGATATGGTGTTTCAAGAAAAGGTTGGCTCTGAAGGCCAAAAGAATACATAGGGAATAACTTCAGTAATAGCAAAGAAAACAAGGTATGAGCAAAACATAACCAAGTCTGTGTTGGCAGGAATACAAGGAGGTTGTCGATGATATCACAAATCATCGAGGGGCAGGGACGGTATTTCTAGCCATGAGTTCAATTGATATCTTTGAAGAAGCCAAAGTGTTGATGGTGATCACGACAAATTTTGTCGAGAGACTCTATGAAGATGTGATACGTCGATTTTGCATCATGTTTTCCTACTGTTATTTATGATGTTTTTATGCATAATAATGCTTTTTGGAGTAATTCTACTGCCTTTTCTCTCATAATATGAAAGGTACACACAAAGAGGGAGAATTCCGGCAGCTGGAAATCTGGACCTGGAAAAGCTACGTCAGGCCACCTATTCTGCACAACTCCAAACAAGCTGAAACTTTACGGAGATTTTTTATGGAATATTTGAAGAATATTGGAGCAAATAAGTACCAGAGGGGGCCCACCAGGTGGGCACAACCCACCTGGGCGCGCCAGGGAGCCCAAGCGCGCCCTGGTGGGTTGTGCTCACCCAGGCCCACCTCCGGTGCCCATCTTCTGGTATATAAGTCATTTTGACCTAGAAAAAAAATAAGAGGAGGACTTTCAGGATAGAGCGCCGCCATCTCGAGGCGGAACTTGGGCAGGAGCACTTTTGCCCTCCGGCGGAGTGATTCTGTCGGGGGAACTTCCCTCCCGGAGGGGGAAATCATCATCATCATCATCACCAACAACTCTCCCATCTTGGGGACGGCAATCTCCATCAACATCTTCAACAACACCATCTCATCTCAAACCCTAGTTCATCTCTTGTGTTCAATCTTGTTACCGGAACTATAGATTGGTGCTTGTGGCTGACTAGTAGTGTTGATTACATCTTGTAGTTCATTACTATATGGTTTATTTGGTGGAAGATTATATGTTCAGATCCAATATGCTATTTAATACCCCTCTGATCTTGAGCATGTTTATCACTTGTGAGTAGTTACTTTTGTTCTTGAGGTCACGGGAGAAATCATGTTGCAAGTAATCATGTGAACTTGATATGTGTTCGATATTTTGATAGTATGTATGTTGTGATTCCCTTAGTGGTGTCATGTGAACGTCGACTACATGACACTCCACCATATTTGGGCCTAAGGGGATGCATTGTGGAGTAGTAAGTAGATGATGAGTTGCGAGAGTGACAGAAGCTTAAACCCCAGTTTATGCACTATTCCGTAAGGGACCAATTGGATCCAAAAGTTTAATGCTATGGTTAGAATTTATTCTTAATACTTTTCTCGTAGTTGCGGATGCTTGCGAGAGGGTTAATCATAAGTAGGAGGCTTGTTCAAGTAAGAACAGCACCTAAGCACCGGTCCACCCACATATCAAATTATCAAAGTAGCGAACACGAATCAAATCAACATGGTGAAAGTGACTAGATGAAATTCCCATGTACCCTCAAGAACTCTTTGCATATTATAAGAGACTATTTTGGCCTATCCTTTGCCTCAAAAGGATTGGGCTACCTTTCTGCACTTTTGTTACTACTGTCGTTACTTGCTCGTTACAAATTATCTTGCTATCAAACTACTCTGTTATTTACAATTTCAGCACTTGCAGACATCACCTTGCTGAAAACCATTTGTCGTTTCCTTCTGCTCCTCGTTGGGTTCGACACTCTTACTTATCGAAAAGAGCTACAATTGATCCCCTATACTTGTGGGTCATCAAGGCTATTTTCTGGCGCCGTTGCCGGGGAGTGAAGCACCTTTGGTAAGTGGAATTTGGTAAGGAAACATTTATATAGTGTGCTGAAATTTATTGTCACTTGTTACTATGGAAAACAATCTTTGAGGGGTTTGTTCGGGGTATCTTCACCTCGACCGGAACCACAATTAGCTACCCCTCAACCTACTGCACCTACTGAAAATATTGAATATGAAATTCCTTCGGGTATGATAGAACAACTGCTAGCTAATCCTTATGCAGGAGATGGAACCGAACATCCTGATATGCACTTGATATATGTGGAACAAATTTGTGGATTGTTTAAGCTTGCAGGTTTACTCGGAGATGAAGTTATGAAAAAGGTTTTCCCTTTATCTTTGAAGGGAAAAGCATTGGCATGGTATAGGCTATGCGATGATATTGGATCTTGGAATTGGAATCGATTGAAATTGGAGTTCCACCAAAAAAATTATCCTATGCATCTAGTTCATCATGATCGGAATTATATATATAATTTTTGGCCTCATGAAGGAGAAAGTATTGCTCTAGCTTGGTGGAGGCTTAAGTCAATGTTATATTCATGCCCCAACCATGAGCTCTCAAGAGAAATTATTATCCAGAACTTTAATGCTCGGCTTTCTCGTGATGATCAATCCATGCTTGATACTTCTTGTACTGGTTCTTTTATGAAGAAGACTATTGAATTCCGGTGGGATCTTTTGGAAAGAATTAAACGCAACTCTTAAGATTGGGAACTCGACGAAGGTAAAGAGTCAGGTATTAGGCTTAAGTATGATTGTGTTAAATCTTTTATGAATACCGATGCTTTTCAAAAGTTTAGCACTAAATATGGACTTGACTCTGAGATAGTAGCCTCCTTTTGTGAATCATTTGCTACTCATGTTGATCTCCCTAAGAAGAAGTGGTTCAAATATCACCCACCTATTAAATAAGAAGTTAAAGAACCGGTACCAATTAAAGAGGAAACCATAATTTATAATGTTGATCCAGTTGTTCCTACTACTTATATTGAGAAACCACCTTTCCCTGCTAAGATAAAGGAACATGCTAAAGTTTCAACTGTGGTTAACAAAAGTTATATTAGAACACCTAAACCTGATGAACAAATTAAAGTAGAACCTAGTGTTGCTATGATTAAGGATCTCCAGGAAGAAAACATAGATGGGCATGTTATTTACTTCTGTGAAGAAGCTGCTAGAATTGCCAAACCCGATAAAAAGGATAATCATAGACCTGTTGTTGGCATGCCTGTTGTCTCAGTTAAAATAGGAGGTCACTATTATCATGGTCTTTGTGATATAGGTGCTAGTGTGAGTGCTATACCTTATTCCTTATATCAAGAAATTATGAATGACATAGCACCCGCAGAAATAGAAGACATAGATGTTACTATTAAACTTGCTAGTAGAGACACTATATCACCAATTGGGATTGTTAGAGATGTTGAAGTCTTGTGTGGGAAAATAAAATACCCTACTGATTTCCTTGTTCTTGGTTCCCCACAAGATGACTTTTGTCCCATTATCTTTGGTAGACCTTTCTTGAACACCGTTAATGCTAAAATAGATTGTGAAAAACAAACTGTCGGTGTTAGCTTTGGTGATGAGTCTCATGAGTTTAATTTTTCGAAGTTTAGTAGAAAGCTTCATGAAAAAAAAATCCTAGTAAGGATGAAATAATTGGTCTTGCTTATATTGCTGTGCCTCCTACTGATCCTTTAGAAAAATATTTGCTAGACCATGAAAATGATTTACATATGCATGAGAGATATGAAATAGATAAGATTTTCTTTGAACAACGTACTTTGCTTAAACACAATTTGCCTATTGAAACTCTAGGAGGTCCTCCTCCACCTAAAGGTGATCCTGTATTTGAATTAAAACAATTGCCAGACACTTTGAAATATGCTTATCTTGATGAAAAGAAGATATATCCTGTTATTATTAGTGCTAACCATTCAGAGCATGAAGAAGAAAGATTATTGAAAGTTCTAAGGAACCACCGAGCTGCTATTGGATATACTCTTGATGATTTAAAGGGCATTAGTCCCACTCTATGTCAGCACAAGATTAATATGGAACCTGATGCTAAATCCGTTGTTGATCACCAACGTCGGTTAAATCCGAAAATGAAGGAAGTGGTAAGAACGGAAATCTTAAAACTTCTGGAAGCAGGTATAATCTATCCTATAGCTGATAGTAGATGGGTAAGTCCTGTTCATTGTGTCCCTAAGAAAGGAGGTATTACTGTTGTTCCTAATGATAAGAATGAACTTATTCCACAAAGAATTGTTACAGGTTATAGAATGGTAATTGATTTCAAAAAATTAAATAAAGCAACTAGAAAAGATCATTACCCTCTGCCTTTTATTGATCAAATGCTAGAAAGATTATCTAAGCACACACACTTTTGCTTTCTTGATGGATATTCTGGTTTTTCACAAATACCTGTTTCTCAACCTGATCAAAAAAAGACCACTTTCACCTGTCCCTTTGGAACTTATGCTTATAGACATATGCCTTTCGGTTTATGCAATGCTCCTGCTACCTTTCAAAGATGTATGACTACTATATTCTCTGACTTTTGTGAAAAGATTGTTGAGGTTTTCATGGATGACTTCTCTGTTTATGGGAAGTCTTTTGATGATTGTTTAAGCAATCTTGATCGAGTTTTGCAGAGATGCGAGCAAAGAAATCTTGTCTTGAATTGGGAGAAGTGCCACTTTATGGTTAATGAAGGTATTGTTTTGGGCCATAAAATTTCTGAAAGAGGTATTGAAGTGGACAAAGCTAAGGTTGATGCAATTGAAAAAATGCCATGTCCTAAAGATATCAAAGGTATTCGTAGTTTCCTAGGTCATGCTAGTTTCTATAGGAGATTTATCAAAGACTTTTCTAAAATTTCTAGGCCTCTTACAAATCTTTTACAAAAGGATGTTCCTTTCATTTTTTATGATGATTGTTTAGAAACCTTCGAAACACTCAAGAAAGCCTTAATTTCTGCACCTATTGTTCAACCACCTGATTGGAACTTGCCTTTTGAAATTATGTGTGATGCTAGTGATTATGCTGTTGGTGCTGTTCTAGGACAAAGAGTTGATAAGAAACTGAATGTTATTCATTATGCTAGTAAAACTCTAGACAGTGCACAACAGAATTATGCAACTACTGAAAAAGAATTCTTAGCAGCGGTGTTTGCTTGTGATAAATTTAGATCTTACATTGTTGGCTCTAAAGTTATCGTTCACACCGACCATGCTGCTATTAAATATCTTATGGAAAAGAAAGATGCTAAACCTAGACTTATTCGATGGGTTCTCTTGCTACAAGAATTTGATTTACATATCACTGATAGGAAAGGAGCTGAGAACCCCGTAGCTGATAACTTGTCTAGGCTTGAAAATGTGCTTGATGACCCACTACCTATTGATGATAGTTTTTCTGATGAGCAGTTAGCTGCAATAAATGTTTCTAATAACACTCCTTGGTATGCTGACTATGCTAATTACATTGTTGCTAAATATTTACCACCTAGCTTTACATACCAACAAAAGAAAAAATTCTTCTATGACTTAAGACATTACTTTTGGGATGACCCACATCTTTATAAAGAAGGAGTAGATGGTATTATTAGACGTTGTGTACCTGAGCATGAATAGGGACAAATCCTACGGAAATGTCACTCTGAAGCTTATGGAGGGCATCATGCTGGAGACAGAACTGCTCACAAGGTATTGCAATCTGGATTTTATTGGCCTACTCTCTTCAAGGATGCCCGTAAATTTGTCTTATCTTGTGATGAATGTCAAAGAATAGGTAATATCGGTAAGCGTCAAGAAATGCCTATGAATTATTCACTTGTTGTTGAACCATTTGATGTTTGGGGATTTGATTACATGGGACCTTTTCCTTCCTCTAATGGGTATACACATATTTTGGTTGCTGTTGATTATGTTACTAAATGGGTAGAAGCTATTCCAACCAGTAGTGCTGACCACAACACCTCTATTAAAATGCTTAAGGAAGTTATTTTCCCAAGGTTTGGAGTCCCTAGATATTTAATGACTGATGGTGGTTCACACTTTATTCATGGTGCTTTCCGTAAAATGCTTGCCAAGTATGATGTTAACCATAGAATTGCATCACCCTATCATCCTCAGTCCAGTGGTCAAGTTGAACTTAGCAATAGAGAAATAAAATTAATTTTGCAAAAGACTGTCAATAGGTCCCGGAAGAATTGGTCTAAGAAAATAGATGATGCACTTTGGGCTTATAGAACAACATATAAAATCCTATGGGTATGTCTCCTTATAAAACGGTCTATGGAAAAGCTTGTCATTTGCCTCTTGAGTTAGAACATAAAGCATATCGGGCAGTCAAGGAACTCAACTATGATTTCAAACTTGCCGGTGAAAAGAGGTTATTTGATATTAGCTCACTAGATTAATGGAGAACCCAAGCTTATGAAAATGCCAAATTGTTTAAAGAAAAAGTTAAAAGATGGCATGATAAAAGAATCCAAAAGCGTGAGTTCAAAGTCGGAGAATATGTTCTTTTGTACAACTCTCGTTCCAGGTTCTTTGCAGGAAAACTCCTCTCCAAATGGGAAGGACCCTATGTTATCGAGGAGGTCTATCGGTCTGGAGCTATCAAAATAAATAATGCTGAAGGTACTAACCCGAAGGTTGTCAATGGGCAACGAATAAAACATTATATCTCAGGTACGCCCATCAATGTTGAAAGTAATATTATCCAAACTTTGACACCGGAAGAACACATAAAAGAGTCCTTCCGTAACACTCCAGAATCGTGAAAATAAGGAGGTACGTGATACGGTAAGTAAACGGACTCCGAAAAATCCGCAAAAATATTTTTTGTCAGTTTTGGAATATTTAGAAAATTAGGAAAATAAGAAACTTCCAGGAAGCGTACCCTGGTGGGCACAAGACACCAGGGCGCGCCTGGCAAGGGTTGTGCCCACCTGGGGCACCTTCCGAACTCTATTTTTCTACAGTTTGCTTGTTTCCCAAGATAAAAAATCTTTATATACCCCCCGAACCTATTGACCACCGTATCGCGGAGAAATCTTCTATTTTCTTTTCTTGCTGTTTTCGGTCAGATCTGCTAAGCCAGGCATCATGTCTTCCTCCTCCAACAACATGGAAGAGGATGCTTGGTTGATGAAGATTGAGCTAAAGAGAGAGGAGCCTATAGAAGCCTTCAAGGGAGACAAGAGCAAGGAGGCTACCGGAGATCAAGCCCCGGTGGTCGAGCAAGCACTGCCAGCCGAGGAGGAAGAAGATACCATTAAACCTTACTATGCTCATCTTACCACTACTGATATTGAAGCCTTTCGAATCATTGAAATGGTTCATGTGCAAAATAAATATCTCACTAGTGAAAATATTCTGCATCAAGAGCACATCATCTTCCTCCGGAGCGTCATCCGTAGATTGGAGAATCTCTTGATCTTGAAGGACAAGATCACATCTACTTCATCACCACCACCTTCTTCTTCATCACTAAAAGAAAATTGAGTATCGGGTATGGGCACTCCCCATGGTTTCCGCAAAGCTTGGGGGAGGTGCCCCGGTATCGTATCATCCCACTATCTTTTTGCCTTTACTTATTTTAGTTCAATCTTTTGCTTTAGATGAATAAAAGTTTAGTTCGATCCTTTCTTTGCGCGAGCTTGCTTAGTGGTCTGTCCTTGTAATTGTGTGCAAGATATATAATAAAGTTTAGTTTGAGTTTTTGCTTTCTTTACTTTCATGTTGCAATAAAAAGAAAGGAAATAAAAGAAAAAGATCATATGCTAATCTTATGGTAGGTGATGGCACCACATAATGAAAAGTATGAGTAGAAAATTTTATTAGAGATTAACAAACATAGCATTGGTCAATGATGCAACTCATGAAAGAATTAATAAGGGAAGAGAAGATTCACATATAAATACACTATCCTAGAAATTTTTTGTGATTGTGAGCCCCCATCAAATTATTATATGCCAAAATTGTTGACGTTCGACAAGGAAGACAACGTAATGATTTATGCTTGTCCATATTCACATAGAAGTTATATTGTCATAGATCCTTCAACATGTGGTGCTTGCCCCTATCTTTGCTAGCCAAAAATTCCGCACTAAGTAGAGATACTACTTGTGCATCCAAAAACCCTTAAACCCAAATCTTATTTTTAAGTGTCCACCATACCTACCTAGGGATTGAGCAAGATCCCTCAAGTAAGTTGTCATCGGTGCAATAAGGCAATAAAAATTGCTTCTAAAAGTGTGAGATCATTTAGTGTAAAGGAAAATTGAGCGTTGTACGAACTTGTGATGGTGAAGAATAAAAGTGACAGACTACATAATAAAGGTTGCCATCACAAGGGGCAATACAACGTGACGTTCTTTTGCACTAAGGGGTTGAGCATACAAACAAATAAGTGCATGGCAACCTCTGCTTCCCTCTGCGAAGGGCCTATCTTTTACTTTTATGCAAAGAGTTAAAGTTCTTCTCTCTTTTCCTTTTATTTTTACCCTTTGGCAAGCATCATGTGGTGAGGAAAGATCTAGGCACATATGTCCAGTTGAATATGGGTGGCATGAGTTATTCTTGTTGACATCCCCCTTGAGGTGAACATGTTGGGAGGCGAAACTATAAGCCCCTATCTTTCTATGTGTCTGGCTGAAACGTTTTGCTCATGTGTATGCGGTGAGTGTTAGCAATTATAGGAGACTATATGATGGTTGAGTATGTGGACTTGCCTAAAGGCTCCGATACGTGACCCTTCCTGAAAAGATGATGAATTGTAGTTGCAAAGTTGACTGAGAACATAGTTTGTTGGTTTTTAATAGAGTTTATGCTTTATACTTCAATTGTGTGATGAACTGCCACTTATTCATGAGAAGTTTATGATAAAAGGTCTTTGATTAAAGTCTTTTGTTTAAATTTGTTGCTGTTATAATAATCTACATGATGCTTCTATGTCCGTATTTTGTTTTTATCGACACCTCTCTCTCTAAGCATGTGGATATGATGTTTTTATGCATAATAATGCTTTTTGCGGTAATTCTAATGCCTTTTCTCTCATATTATGCAAGGTACACACAAAGAGGGAGAATTCCGGCAGCTGGAAATCTGAACCTGGAAAAGCTACGTCAGGCCACCTATTCTGCACAACTCCAAACAAGCTGAAACTTTACGGAGATTTTTTATGGAATATTTGAAGAATATTGGAGCAAATAAGTACCAGAGGGGGCCCACCAGGTGGGCACAACCCACCTGGGTGCGCCAGGGAGCCCAGGCGTGCCCTGGTGGGTTGTGCTCACCCAAGCCCACCTCCAGTGCCCATCTTCTGGTATATAAGTCATTTTGACCTAGAAAAAAATAAGAGGAGGACTTTCGGGACGGAGCGCCGCCGTCTCGAGGCGGAACTTGGACAGGAGCACTTTTGCCCTCCGGCGGAGCGATTCTGCCGGGGGAACTTCCCTCCCGGAGGGGGAAATTATCGTCATCATCATCACCAACAACTCTCCCATCTTGGGGAGGGCAATCTCCATCAACATCTTCAACAGCACCATCTCATCTCAAACCCTAGTTCATCTCTTGTGTTCAATCTTGTTACCGGAACTATAGATTGGTGCCTGTGGGTGACTAGTAGTGTTGATTACATCTTGTAGTTGATTACTATATGGTTTATTTGGTGAAAGATTATATGTTCAGATCTAATATGCTATTTAATACCCCTCTGATCTTGAGCATGTTTATCACTTGTGAGTAGTTACTTTTTTTCATGAGGTCACGGGAGAAATCATATTGCAAGTAATCATGTGAACTTGATATGTGTTCGATATTTTGATAGTATGTATGTTGGGATTCCCTTAGTGGTGTCATGTGAACGTCGACTACATGACACTCCACCATATTTGGGCCTAAGGGAATGCATTGTGGAGTAGTAAGTAGATGATGGGTTGTGAGAGTGACAGAAGCTTAAACCCCAGTTTATGCACTATTCCGTAAGGGACCAATTGGATCCAAAAGTTTAATGCTATGGTTAGAATTTATTCTTAATACTTTTCTCGTAGTTGCGGATGCTTGCGAGAGGGTTAATCATAAGTAGGAGGCTTGTTCAAGTAAGAACAGCACCTAAGCACCGGTCCACCCACATATCAAATTATCAAAGTAGCGAACACTAATCAAATCAACTTGGTGAAAGTGACTAGATGAAATTCCCGTGTACCCTCAAGAACGCTTTGCTTATTATAAGAGACTGTTTTGGCCTGTCCTTTGCCTCAAAAGGATTGGGCTACCTTGCTGCACTTTTGTTACTACTGTCGTTACTTGCTCGTTACAAATTATCTTGCTATCAAACTACTCTATTACTTACAATTTTAGCACTTGCAGACATCGCCTTGCTGAAAACCATTTGTCATTTCCTTCTGCTCCTCGTTGGGTTCGACACTCTTACTTATCGAAAAGAGCTACAATTGATCCCCTATACTTGTGGGTCATCAAGATGCCATCGAGCAGCGACAACATCAAGCAAAAGGAAGGATAAAGTGAAAGGCTATGAGAACCATGGATTCGACACAAGCTCGAAGTCAAGCTTGTTGTTCGAGGTGAAATGATAAGATGAGTAAGATCGACATAAGCTTAGCTCATTGTCGGAAGTTGCTCCGGGCATAAGGACCAGGTAGCACAGTTAAAAGTTGGCACGATAAAAATATAGCCGATCAGGCTAGGAATGATATGATGGGGTATTAAACTTCCCAGTAACAAGTACTAGGGGTAATACCGGAAGGTAAATCAGAGTAGAGGCTGGACGGGGGAAATGATTTGCAGAGGATAAGTATTTTAACTTATCTGGGAAATGAAATCAAGGAGGAAATATGGTCGGAACCACGATTGCAAAGGATCAATTCATAGATACATGATGAACTTGTACCAAGGAAATAATTATTTTTACGAGCAGCTTCCATGATAGGTTCTACATTGGGTCCATGGGCATGAACACAAAGGTTCAAGGTCGACTCCCACTTCTTCAATGCATCACCTGTCATTCACTCCTCGTTTTCGAAGAAATTGTAGTGTGAAAGATTTATCTGGTGAAGCACCAGAAGAATATGACTCGCATAGCTTTCGAGTTCACACGGATTTAGGGAAGACATAGATTCAACCCACTGGGGCATCTTAGGAACATATACCACAAACTTCACGAGTAAATAACTCAAGCCCGGAAGTAGAGTATGGTTGACAAGAGCGGGCGATACAATTTACCAAAGGCATTAAGTATCCGAGGAAAGGCTCACAAGGTTACTGAATATGAAGGACGCTGTCGGATAAAACCCATCAAAGGATCTGGTGGTCCACAAGGGATCTAATGTGAGCATCGATACTCAAATAGAAGAAGAAGAAGAAGAATGCAAAAGCATCAGATTGTAAAAACAACTGAATAATTTGATGTTTAAATACAAAGAAATCATGACTTTCAGAATGAACGATCAGAGGCAGAACTCTGATCAAAAGACGAGTAAGTTAATTAGAGCTAGATGACAATCTATCAAGGTGTAATTTGCCGAGAATCAGCTCATGTCCGGAATGACGTCTGAGCCAGAGGAATGAATTCTAGGGATCGACAAATGATAGGGATTATCCTCATTCATAGTGAATCAATAGACTCGGAATGACAATGACAAAGAATGCTAATGAATATTGCGAGACATATGGATTTAACCATAATGCAGGCAGACAAGACTTTCGGAAGCACTAGGCTGCAGGGGATCTTCGGGAGACCAGATAGCAATTCAATGTGTTCTGAAAAGCACTTGAATAACTGAGGATGAATGAATCCCGGTTAAGCGAATTTCCTGCAGTGCGAAAGGAGGCTGCAAAGCAGAAGACACAAGGATTCTTGGAACAACGGAGAGTATTAGGGGTAACTTGTAACAACAGGAGCAACTGGGAATGAGGGTACAACGAAAAAAAGGATGTTATCCACGGGGATTTAACGGTGGTCAGGAATTGCAAAGATAGTGGGCACAAGGATCTCAGGAACTTCGAGGAGTATCTTCGGAGTCTTCTGATGAAGCAGGCAACCATCCGGAATGAAGGGGCTCTCCGGGGAAAGTCGTTACGAGAACCTAATGTACTTAGTAAATTCATTTAACCCGAATAGAAGAGAGATCAGAGTCCCAGAGTATAGACGAGGAATAAAAGATCCTAATACCACCCAATTGGCGACGTGGGCCTGTAAGCCACAGAACCATGTTAGTAAAACAGTTTTTGGTTTTTAGACTCAACTTCGGCCAAGGAGTTGGAAAGGGGGGGTTCCTACAGGCAATCAGCTCTGATACCAACCTGTGACGCCCCCGGCTTAATCGTGCACTAATCATACACGCAAATGCACATGATCAAGCCTAAGGACTCACTTGAAGATATCACAACACAACTCTAGACATAAATTAAAATAATACAAGCTTTATATTACAAGCTAGGGGCCTTGAGGGCTCGAATACATAAGCTCGCTTACAAGCATCAGCGGAAGCATCAGATATCTGAGTACAGATATAAAAGATAAAACAGATAGGCCTTAAGAAGGCGGGGCAGAGAAAACACTACGATCGAAAAGGCGCAGGCCTCCTGCCTGGGACCCTCCGAAACTACTCCTGGTCATCAGCCAACTCGTAGTAGTATCCATCCTCGGTGTAGTAGTAGTAGTAGTCGGCGGCGGGGGCAGTTGTCTCAGGGGCTCCATCATCTGGTTGCATCAAACGGATATGGGGAAAAAGAGGAAGCAAAGCAACCGTGAGTACTCATCTGAAGTACTCAGCAAGCAAGGATCTACACTACATATGCAACATTATCAAAGGAAGGCTGTATATGTGGACTGGGATGCAGAAATGCCAGAATAGAGAGAAGGCCTAGTCCTATCGAAGACTAGCATCTTCAGCATCTTCAAGCATCTTGCAGCATTTAGAAGAGTGTAGAGTAGCACAGTATAAAGTAGTAGTATTAATGAGCCTCAACCTCACCCAGATATCCGTTCTCGACTCCCTGCGAGAAAGCAATCCTAGAGCCATACAGTCATCAACCTCACCCAGAGATCCTTTCTCGACTCCCTGCGAGAAAGCAATCCCAGAGCCATACTATCCATTTCTCATCACAAGTATCCAGTTCTAGTTGTATCGATCGGGATAGAACTCCGAGCGTCCGTTACCGAGGATCCGGCTATGCATAGATTAGTTCTTCCCTGCAGGGGTGCACCAACTTACCCACCACGCTCGCTTAACTCCGGCCGGACACACTTTTTGGGGTCATGCCCGGCCTCGGCCAAACGACACACCGCAGCCCTACCTAGAGCTCAGCAGAGAGGTCCCCGCCGGTCTACATCCTAAGCGCTCAGGGGTCTTGGGCCATCGCCCTGTGCACTCCGGGTCGTTGCGCACACGGTGAAGCCAGGCACCACCACTACAGGATGGCACCGGTCCGTCCGTGCCGCCATGCTGAACTAGATGTCTGACAGAGCTTTCGGCTGATGCATACGATGCAGAGTGCCCATAACTTTTCCCACGTGATGGTTAGTGCTATCGGGCCAGAGCCCACTCGAATCAAATATCCAAATCGTTAGTGTTTTGGTAGTGCGGTAACGAGCAGAGACTCACGATCGATGTGACCCCGTCGCCCCGTCTCGAGGACTTGCGGCAAGGGCTAAGAATGCCCGGCCACGCCTCGTATTCATCTCTTGGGCACCGTCCAGGTCAACCCATCTCGCAAAAGACTGTCGGGAACTCAGGTCCACCTCTACTGGGCGGTACCGCCTGTCCCTCCAGTCCTACAGTAAAAAGTAATTCCCTCGGGTCCCCCTCGGGGCCGACCCGCTTCTAACAAGGTTCAGGGGTAAAGTCATAGTAACCGTGTGTCCATAACATCAGGGGAATCCGAGGTATCGCCCTCGACGGATGCCCACTCGATGTAACCGTCAAGGTGAACTTAGGAGGAATCACCCTCGAGGTTCACACTTGAAGTGTTACGCGACAGGGTCGTATCGGAAGTGGAGAAGGAGGAATCACCCTTGATGAGCACGACCAATTATCAACCCTACAAGGTTAACATCAGAAGTGCTGACGAGGTATCACCCTCGGCACTCGATAGTAACCCAGTAGTGTCGTACAACTAAGGGAGGTGATGTGCGGTGTCAGGGCCTGGGTGTCGATCATGTTGATCGAGTTATCAGATAACTCAGCGGGGCAATTTGGGACAAAGTGGGGTCTCTGAGGGGTCTCTAAGCAGCCTATACTGAGCAGTTAAGGATAAGCAGGTAATTATCAAAAGCAGGTTACAAAATCAGGTCATGTATCAGAATAGGTAAAGCAGTAGCAGCAGCAATTCTAATGCAAGCACAAGAGAGAAGAGAATAGGCGATATAGGCATGCTCAAGGGTGGGTGCTTGCCTGGAAGCTCTGCGGCAAAGATCTGGTCGTCAGGGGCGTAGTCGACCTCCGGAGCTGCGTCGGTCTCGGGGACTACGTCGGTACCGGGATCTACCAAGAGAGAAGAGGGAGAGAAAATAGATAAATACACAGCAAATAAATGCAACACATAGCAACACATGGTCTTACGCAACGCAGGGGTGACCTAGTGAAATGTTGAGTGCTACAGACGGAGCGGGAAAATATCTGGAATATTTTCCCGGTGTTAGGCATCAGTCAGATAGATGAATCGGAGGGGAAGGTTCCATGTTCAGGTAGTTAGGGGTACCTGACAGGCATGTGGTTAGCTTATCCGGGTCCGTCTCATTTTTCTGATCAACTTTCATGTAGAAAGTTTTTCGATCCGAGCTACGGATTATTTACTATGAATTTTCCAAGTTTTAGCAATATTCTGAAATTATTATTAATTCTAAAATGGGGTTATTGCATCAGCATGATGTCATCATGACATCAGCAGTCAACAGGGCATTGACTGAGTCAAACTGACGTGTGGGGTCGTTCTGTCATAGACCTAACTAAACTAACAGTTTTAATTAACTAATCAAGTTAATTAGCTAGACTAAACAAAGTTAATAAGTTAATTAATTGGTTAATTAATTATATATTTTTTTAAACAGGGGTTGGACCCCACTGTCATAGGCCCATGTGGCCAACCGGACTAACGGGTGCGGGCGTGCGGACGCCCGAGTGGAACCGGGCACGCGTGGACGGCGCGGACAGCGCCGGTGAGCAGGGCGAGGCCGGTGGCGGCGGGTGGCGCCGGCGGAGGGAGGGCGGCCGTCGCGAGCGAGAGGCGGCGCGGGCGCAGAGCGCGGTACAGGGGAGCAGGGCCGGCCGCAGCCGGGGTGAGCGGGGCGCCGCGCGTGGCGAGCAGCAGCTGCGGGCATGCGCAGGGGCGGCCGCGGGAAGGCAGGGCGCGGTGCGGTGGCGAAGCGGCACGACGAGGCCGCGGCGACCACGGGCGACGAGCGGGTGAGCGGGACGGCGCGTGCGCCAGTGGCCACGGGAGGGAAAGGAGGACTAGGTCCTCACCGGCGGTGGCAGGGGATCGGGCGGCGAGGCTCATGGTGGGCCATTGAGGAGGAGACGAGGTAGCGAGCGATGGGTGGCGATGTCGAGGGCGCCGGCGTCGGGTGGCGGCGACGTCGGGGCGGCCCCCTCCCAATCCAGATCGGGATCGGGCAGAGGAGGGGCGAGGGAGAGGTGGTCGGCGAGGTGGAGGTCGAGGACGGCCGGTGATGAGGATGAGGCGGCGGGGCGACGTCGGGGCCGGTCTGGGTTGCTCCCCGATCCACCGATCCAGATCGGGTCGGGTGGGGGGAAGAGGAGCGAGGGGATCGTGCCGGGGGGGGAGTGGGGGTACTGGGAGGCTAGGGTTTGGTCGGGTGGGGATAATGTGGGGGAACGGGGTGGGCCGGTCGGGCGGTCTGGTGGTCCAGCTGGGCCACGGCCCAGTGGGGGGGGGGGGTTTCTGTTTCCTTTTCAGTTTCTTTTGTTTTTCTTTTTTTATTTCTTTTCTTATCTTCTGTTTTGCTAATTGTTAGGCCACTAATTGACTTTTATAAAATGTGGGACTTAGCCCATATAACACAGTGCATTATCCTCTATCTCCAAAAATTGGTTTGGCTAAAATATAATTTCATTTGTAATCTGGATTAATTAAAATGCATTAAAATGTTGCTGTTAGCTACTGTTTTAGGTTGTTAGAGTCACTTAACTAGTTCTATAAATGTTGATTACAATTCTATAATTGCCTCTGGATTATTTGCAACCATATGTACATTTTAGTTTTCAATTTGAACAACTTTTATTTTCACTTTAATTTGAATTGATATTCGATAATGGGCTATGATCCAAACGATGATCAAGCTCTGTTAATCATGGTGACTTGGCATGATCAGAGGGCGATCACTGTGGTGTGAGGCTGGGGATGTTACACTGACCAGATCGCGTGGGATTTTTCTAGGGATGCAACCTGAATGAGAACTTCCTTGGAGAGGTTCCGGAGGAGATAGGCCACGATCTCCTGGTCTTGGATGAGCCAGGGGTTGTAGGCGGGGTTGGGAACGGTCTCTTCTTTCCCATCGGAGTTCTTGGTCATGATGGTCTTGGTGGGTTCGGCTGTGGATTGATCGATGTACCCATATAACTCAGCCCCATGATTTGGGAGCGAGCTTAGGCTTTCCAGAGGACATAGTTGGTTCGGTTGAGCGGCTCGGATGTGGTGTAATTGAGGCCAAGGGAAGAGACTTTGGTGGAGGAGGACATGGCGGCTCAAGGTGGAAGATGAAGGTTGTGGTGGTGAGGGGTTTGCTAGATGTGATGGAAGAAGGAGGATCTGTATACCATGTCAAGATGGGTAAAGCGTCTCAACTCTCCTGGTGGAGAGCCCGCATGTTATATATTCATAGGATGGGGCTTATCCCATTAATGCATACAGTTGATTGTTACAGTTGTGCATAGTACGTTGAGAGAAAGAGAGATACATGGAGGTTTACAAGAGTTAAAGAAGAGAGTTACAATAATCAATACATGCATCAACTTCTAATAAACCGTTTACGTTTAATATTAATCTTTAACAAGACATCCATAACAGCTGCCATAATGTATCTTTAACATAACTGAATTTCAACCATTTTAGCCTGAAACTATAAGAATCCTCAATAACTTTAGAATTAGCAATTCCCTGTGCTAAAATTAACTCAAGAGAAGGCACACACAAGTTTCAGCGGTATACATATGTCTTCATTCATTTCGACGTATGCAATTTGTAATGAAAGCACACACCTAAAGAAGAACCCCTTTCTCACACACTGCTTAATGGGATGGCTTGGTTAATTCACAAGGCCCCATCGTACCTCTTGAGGCAAAGCGACACTTGAAATTTGCCGGTTCCAGCAAAAGAACCAGTAAGTATTTGAACAGCACACCTAACTAATAAAAGGAGCACATCTCTTTTGTGCATGTTGAGCAAAGAGGCTAGGCGATTCCAGCACAAATAAGCAAAACTTAGTGCATTTTTTCTGAAAGGGAAAATGTAATACATATTCATCCACTGTAAAGATTAAACAGCAAACTGAAAAACAAACTAACTGCAAAAGCTTGAGTAAAAGCCTCCTACAATGTTCTCAAAACTCAAGGTTGAAACTAACAGAAAATAAACATTGACACTCCTTCCACCATGAAAATCACCTATCCAAGCTGCAGAAGGTCTGATGTTTTCTCAGAAGAAGCTGGTAGAGCAGCAAGCAGTAGTTGCACATTGACGATCATTGGCCATTGGAACTGAACATGCTTGGGTACACCCAGAAGGCATGCACATTTTTGTACCAGTTTCTCTTGCAGGAAAGATTGAGGTTTGTGGAAGGATCCCACGCAGCGTCTGCCTCGTCACCCAAGCCATGTATGATCCAAGGCTGAGAGTAATGGGAGTAGTATAACCGGTTACTCCGCCCTCCCCATTGTTCCGGGCTCAAGCAAGAAAACGATGGGCTCCTCAAAAATCAGGACTTACAAAGAGTGCCCAGTTGTCCAGCTTCTTCACCTCCACCCATTTTGCAGGTCTGGTCGACATGTCAAGACGGTAGGTTTTATAGAGGACTGGTGCTTCAGATGACAACAAGCCAACATAATCACCAACAATGAGAAGCATGTCACCACAGACCACTAGCCATGGGCTTTGTGGGCATGTGGCCATACCTTCCCAAAACCTGCTGGTTGTTATCTCCTGCAGGCCAAGCTAGGGGGGCAACTTCAGAATGTAGATACTTTGATCACAACCCATGGCAATGAACTAACCACCGAATTCCACCATCTGAACTATGCATGAACGGGAAATCTTGAGTTGATACCAAGAGTCACTTCCAACCGGCCAATCAAACAAGAAGTGATGGGTGCTGACAAGTAGATGGCAGTTGGGTGATGCAGGGAGAGCTGTCATGGT
Organism: Thinopyrum elongatum; assembly: GCA_011799875.1. Taxonomy (NCBI): domain Eukaryota; kingdom Viridiplantae; phylum Streptophyta; class Magnoliopsida; order Poales; family Poaceae; genus Thinopyrum; species Thinopyrum elongatum. The sequence goes on along the minus strand of CM022303.1, from coordinate 38,504,104 downwards.
GCCACAGTAGTAGAACTCAAAGTTGCCGTTCAGTGGGAGACATGGAGGTGAAATCTCGGCACTAGTGAAGACATCAACAACAAGAAAATTTCCTTTGAGGCAGCATGAGATGCCCATAGGAAGAGCCAACAAGTTGCATGTTCTGAAAAGCTTCTTGAGGAATCTGGCAGCAAAGCGCTCTATCCTGGCTGGCTAGATCAATGAACTTACATGTGCATAGCTCATGACGATCATTGCTACACCGGAGATGGGGAGCTTGGACAAGGATATTGGGTAGGACGAGGAAAGGCGGGAATACGGCATAGAAGGTTGATTTGGTTGGGTATGACGAGAAAGCAGAACGCCAAGAATGACATGTGCTAACAAACACAGTTAGGTCGCTAAATGATCCCAACAAAGGAAGGATGGAATGAAGCAGGTCTACTGGAAGGTCAATCCAACCCTGGAGCCCTATAGACCAAACCAAGTAGACACAGAGGGGTAAGACAATTTGCTCGGGCTATGCATCATGGCGAACTCTCTACAAAACATGATAAACAACAAGTTAGAAAAAAAACTAGTTGATTAAGAAATGAAAAATGTAGGTTGCATGCTAAGACCATGGATAAGCACGTTAAAATAAATCCATATCTTGTGTACACGGAGCAGAATAACCGCCGTTCTAGCTCTGTCAATAATCAACATGAGCGGCAACGCGGATATGCTGAAATTTTTCTAGTGTAGTTGAACGACTTGGGCAGTTCTAATGCCCCTGTGCACTTGCAGACTCAAACTAATTTCTGCATGGACAACTCAAACTATATCCCGTGTATCACTTACATAGTTACATGTAAAAGATTGTCAAAACACTTGAACAGATGAGGCATTTGATTCTCCGCAGAGTTATAACAGAACAAAGAAAATGAACTTCCTTTGCAAGTGCTTCCCGCCTTCCCTGAGGTTAAAACTTGTTCATGACAGTAAGACCACTGGTGAGAGCAATTTGTATTGTAAGAAGAATGATACTAAGATTATGGTGTCACGAATATAAAACAAGTGCAGTCCTAGCCCTGATGATGCCAATACATATGGCAGCGGTACGGATAAATTATTCTAGGGTAATTGATGAGTCAGCCACTTAGGCAGTTGTAATCCTCTTGTCCAGGTTTGCAGATCACCAAATAAAGCACACAGTTAAGCTGAGGTGCATCGACGATCGATCGATCCCGCTGCATCTAGCGTTCTAACACTTGTTTTAGGGGATCTAGGGTTCTGACACTTGGTAGGAAGTACATCATCATATCTGTCACAGCAGAATACAGGGAAAAAAGTCTAACCTAACGACGAGGCGAAGAACGATCACGTAACCACAACACACGAACAGGAGAGATGGACCGACCAAAAAGGAAAGGAAGCTAGGGTTCCTCTCATGAGGGAGGGGGCAGAACAAACCAGACCTTTTAGACAAAGATTCAGGCGGTAGTGGATGACGACGAGGCGGCGTCGCCACGCGTGGCTCGCTTCCCCCTTGCGCTTCCCGAACGGGAGCTCCTACTCAGCGCTTTAAGCGCCCGTTAACGCTGCTGGCGCTCGCAGGCGCCGCGTAGCGGGCTGGCCCAGCAATCTGCTGAAAAATCAATCGCGATGGGAAAATTTCTGATTAATTCGGGCGAAGTGTGACTCAAACTCCAGCCGCCAATGCCAACCGCAACGCGCGCTAACCACACTGAGGAACCTGGTGTAGTTAACCCTTTCTCAGTGCAACATTAGCATATAGTAGTATTATATAGCCACTATAAATTGAATAAGAAAACATAAATTTGAAAAAGAATCCCCAAAAACAATGAATTGAAAAATCATAATTTTTTTGAAAAACGTTCGTACGGATTGGAAAAAAGTTCGCAATAATGGAAAAAGTTCATGAATTCAAAAAAAAATAATGATTTAAAAACAAAGTTCACGAATTTGAAAACATCATAAAATTGTAAAAGTTCATAAGTTTTACAAAAAGTTCATGAATTTGAAAAATAGTTAGAAAAAGTTAGTTGATTTGAAAAAACCATCATCCATTTTAAATTAAAAATCACGAATTTGAAAATAGTTCACGGGGTTATGAAAAAGTTCATCAATTTTGAATTTCAAAAAATCATGAATTCAAAATAGTTCACGGGGTTATGAAAATGTTCATCAATTTTGAATTAAAAAAATCATGAATTTGAAGTTCACGGGGTGATGAAAAAGTTCATCAATTTTGAATTAAAAAAATCTCAAATTCAAAAATAGTTCGCGGGGTTATGAAAAATTTCATCCATTTTGAACTAAAAAACAACGAGTACGAAAATAGTTCACCGGGTTTAGAAAAAAAGTTCATGAATTTGAAAAAAATCACCGATTTTGAGAAAAAGGTTCAGGAATTTGAAAAAAAAAGTTAATCAATTTCGCGAAAATGTTCATTGATTTGAATAAAAGTTCATCGAATATGAAAAAAGTTCATAATTTTTTTTTAAAGTTCATTGAATTAAAAAAAATTCAAGGATTTTGAAAAAAAGTTCATCGGCTTTGGGTTGATTTTCACTAATTTGAAAAAAGTTCATCAAAATTGAAAAAACAAAAAAGAACAAAAAGAAAAAAAAATAGAAAATAGCACACAGTTAAGCTGAGGTGCATCGACGATCGATCGACCCCGCTGCATCTAGGGTTCTAACACTTGTTTTAGGGGATCTTGGGTTCTGACACTTGGTAGGAAGTACATCATCATATCTCTCACAGCAGAATACAGTGAAAAAAGTCTAACCTAACGACGAGGCGAAGAACGATCACGTGACCACAATGCACGAACAGGAGAGATGGACCGACCAAAAAGGAAAGGAAGCTAGGGTTCCTCTCATGAGGGAGGGGGGCAGAACAGACCAGACATTTTAGACGAAGATTCAGTCGGTCGTGGATGACGACGAGGCGGCGGCGCCGCGCGCGGCTCGCTTCCCCCTTGCGCTTCCCGAACGGGAACTCCTACTCAGTGCTTTAAGTGCCCGCAAACGCTGTTGTCGCTCGCAGGCCCCACGTAGCGGGCCGGGGCAACAGTCTGCTAAAAAATCAAACGCGATGGGAAAAATTCTGATTAATTCGGGCGAAGTGTGATTCGAACTCTAGCCGCCAATGTCAACCGCACCACGCGCTAACCACACTGAGGAAACTGGTGTAGTTAACCCTTTCGTTAGTGCAACATTAGCATATAGTAGTACTCCCTCCGTCCCAGAATAAGTAGTACAAACTTGAGTCACTTATTTTGGAACGGAGGGAGTATTATATACCCACTATAAATTAAATAATGAAAACATAAATTTGAAAAAGAATTCACAAAAACAATGGATTGAAAAAATATATTTTGTTTGAAAAACGTTCGTACATATTGGAAAAAAGTTCGTGATAATGGAAAAAGTTCATGAATTTGAAAAACAATTCATGATTTAAAAAATTGTTCATGAATTTGAAAACAACATAAAATTGTAAAAGCTTATAAGTTTTAAAAAAAGTTCATGAAGTTGAAAAATAGTTAGAAAAAGTTAGTTGATTTGAAAAAACCATCATCAATTTTGAATTAAAAAATCATGAATTTGAAAATAGTTCACGTGTTTTTGAACAAGTTCTTCAATTTTGAATTTAAAAAATCATGAATTCAAAATAGTTCAGGGGTTATGGAAAAGTTCATCATTTTTTAATGAAAAAATCATGAATTTGAAAATAGTTGACGGGGTGATGAAAATGTTCATCAATTTTGAATGAAAAATCACAAATTCGAAAATAGTTCACGGGGTTATGAAAAATTTCATCCTGTTTGTACTAAAAAATCACGAATACGAAAATAGTTCATCGGGTTTAGAAAAAAATTCACGAATTTGAAAAAATCACCGATATTGATAAAAAAAGTTCAGGAATTTGAAAAAAAGTAAATCGGTTTCGCAAAAATGTTCATTGATTTGAATAAAAGTTCACCAAATTTTAAAAAAGTTCATAGAATTTGTTTAAAAAAAGTTCACTGAAATCAAAAAAAGTTTATGGATTTTGAAAAAAAGTTCATCGACTTTGAGTTGATTTATTTCTAATTTGAAAAAATTCATGAAAATTAAAAAACAAAAAAGAACAAAAAGAAAAGAAAAGAAAAGAAAATAAAAAAGCACATAGTTAAGCTGAGGTGCATCAACGATCGATCGATCTAGGGTTCTAACACTTGTTTTAGGGGATCTAGGGTTGTGACACTTGGTAGGAAGTACATCATTATATCTCTGACAGCAGAATACAGTGAAAAAAGTCTCGCCTAACGACAAGGCGAAGAACGATCGCGTGACCACAATGCACAAACAGGAGAGATGGGCCAACCAAAAAGGAAAGGAAGCTAGGGTTCCTCTCATGAGGGAGGGGGCAGAACAAACCATACCTTTTAGACGAAGATTCAGGCGGTCGTGGATGACGACGAGGCGGCGTCGCCACACGCGGCTCGCTTCCCCCCTGCATTCCCGAACGGGAGCTCCTACTCAGCGCTTTAAGCGCCCGTTGACGCTGCTGGCCCTCGCGGGCTCCGAGTAGCGGGCCGGCCCAGCAATCTGCTGAAAAATCAAAGGCGATGGGAAAAATTCTAATTAATTCGGGCGAAGTGTGACTCGAACTCCAGCTGCCAATGTCAACCGCATCGCGCGCTAACCACACTGAGGACACTGGTGTAGTTAAACCTTTCGTCAGTGCAACATTAGCATATAGTAGTATTATATACCCACTATAAATTAAATGAAGAAAACATAAATTTGAAAAACAATTCACAAAAACAATGAATTGAAAAATTATAAGTTTTTTGAAAAACGTTCATACAGATTGGAAAAAAGTTCGCGATAATGGAAAAAGTTCAAGAATTCCAAAAAAAATCATGATTTAAAAAAAAGTTCATGAATTTGGAAAACGCATAAAATTGTAAAAATTTGTCAGTTTTAAAAAAAGTTCATGAATTTGAAAAATAGTTAGAGAAACTTAGTTGATTTGAAAAAACTATCATCAATTTTGAATTAAAAAATCATGAATTTGAAAATAGTTCATGGGGTTATGAAAAAGTTCATCAATTTTTAATTTAAAAAATCATGAATTCGAAATACTTCACGGGGTTATGAAAAAGTTCATCGATTTTGAATTAAAAAAATCATGAATGTGAAATAGTTCACGGGGTGATGAAAAAGTTCATCGATTTTGAATTAAAAAATGACAAATTCGAAAATAGTTCGCGGGGTTATGAAAAATTTCAGCCATCTTGAGCTAAAAAATCATGAATACGAAAATAGTTCACCGGGTTTTGAAAATAAGTTCACGAAAATGAAAAAAATCACCGATTTTAATAAAAAAATGTTCACGAATTTGAAAAAAAGTTAATCGATTTCGCGAAAATGTTCATTGATTTGAATAAAAATTTATCGAATTTGAAAAATGTTCATAATAAGTTCGTTGAGTTCAAAAAAAAGATTATGGATTTTGACAAAAAGATCATCGACTTTGAATTGATTTTTTGTAATTTGAAAAAAGTTCATGAAAATTGAAAAAAGAAAAAAGAACGAAAAGAAAAGAAAAGAAAAGAAAAAAGAAAACCCATATAAAACTGCTGTAGAAATGACTAGCGAACCAGGAAAAACCCAGTTTGGGAAACTTCCCAAAACCGAAAGATTTCCGCGACTGAGGAGAACAATAAAGAAAAAGCAAGTTAGGAAGCACTAGTTGTTCGGAGGCGTAGTGGTTGGTCACGTTGGTGCGCTTAAGCGCCAAATAGGAAGCGCCTTCCTGAACGGCGCTATATCTCTCCGAGCCGGCCAGTCATGGGCCTCTTTTCATGGGGCTAACACTGAACGTTTGTTTCGGGCTCTCTAATAAAGTAAGAAATGTTTCTTACCCACTGATTTTGGTCCATTTCGTCCGTCCACCATTTTTATCGTCGTTGCTACGCCTGTTTCGTTCGGCACCGAGATAGGCCGAGCGAACAAACCAGCCCATGAGCTGGCATAGGTCGTGTTGCATGTACAAAGTAATAATAGTCCCACCTCGCTTCTTTGCACTCAATACCATCAACTTTTATACGTCAACGGCCTTGCTTCATCAGAAGTCAACAAGCACAGGACGAAAACCGCAAGTGGGAAGAGGCACCAAATGAATAAGTAAGGAGGTTACAAATACGAAAGCAGAGATGCAGAGAAGATAAGGTTGGAGGGATAGACAACGGTGCGTGTGGGGTCAGACAAGACGACGCGTCACCCGCACGAGACAACTGGTGGAATCGTTGTCTACACCGAGATAAGTTGGACATCTCATTTGCACCAAATCAAACCAAGTACAATCAACATCATTTTTGGTTCTTCGATGATTCTATATTGAACCCAACTTGCAAGTCACATTTTTCCATGGCTTAGAAGTTTCTACCAATATGCCTGCCTAATATACAATACAAACCATTATTTAAATATTTGTTGGTGTGTATATGATTTAGAAATCTCTACCATGATATTCAGTAATGTTAAAGATATTTATGAATCGATATATATATATATATATATATATATATATATATATATATGTGTGTGTGTGTGTGTGTGTGTGTGTGTGTGTGTGTGTGTGTGTGTGTGTGTATACACTATATACTTTCTGCAATATCAGAAAACAGTTCAAAAAAAAATTAACATTAAAGAATTTTTTTGGTACATTATACATTTGAAATTTTGTAGAATCAAAATTTTCAATGATATACATTACAACTATATATAAATGAATAATATAACTATTTTTTATAAACATTGTTATATGGCTAAGTAATAGAAAATTATATTAATTGCAATTGTAATATGGTAGAATTAATTTAAAATAAGAATAAAAGTTTAGTATGAAACCAATTGTTTTACACTGCCCAAGGCCTAGGTTTGGATCAACTCTGAATAAGTTTGATTGTGTGGTGCCAATCGTTGGTCAATGGTGTTTTTTGGTCATATCTTTGTTGATAACTGTGGTGGGGGCAGGCGGCCACAAGGCCATAATCCCTAAATTCTACATATACCGGTTCGACACGCGGGAAGCACGGGAGTAGCGGATTTTAATATTATTCTTTCATTATTATTAATTGATATTAAATCTTGGTTCGTTGGTGGCATCCACCGTAGGAGTGTACGCCTTTTCTAAGGCTCGTAAATGGTTGAGCATTCTTGGGCTTCTCATGGTGCTCACCATAATGCTCCTGTTCGCTAGGAGGAACATGTACTACAGCATGCAACCAGTAGGACTTCCTGTGATTACTGGTATCTATCGAGTCTTGAAGAACTCGTGGAATAACCTTTGATGTTGCCCATGCATGGCATTCGAGTGGGCTAAGGTTATACTTGCTAACTTGAGGTAGAAATTAACATTCTTACCGTGCTCATGTTTGCCACTACTGCAAAAGGTTTCATAGTTAATTTCTATTTCTTCTTCTGGATTTTGTTCACTATGTACACCCATTTGCAGCTGACGACTTTCTTTCCCTCTAGGAGACCCCCTCTTCCACTGCTGCCAGCTTTGACCTTGTAGCCCACATTGCTTCTACGGTTCTACCACTTGTACCTCGTCTTTGTCCACATTTTCCATACAATTGTCTTCTACAGCGGTTAAACTTGCATCGATTCGGACAACTACAACTCACATGACCTTGTTGACCATAACTGAAGCACGCCCTTTTTCACACACCACAAATGCAGGATGGGTTACCGGTTGTGTTGCCATCACCTTCAGTGTTGCTTCTTCTTGAGAAATTGCAGTGATGGCATCCTCCAATGCTGGAAGAGCGGTCTGGTGAAATACAGTAGCTCGCCTTCCCTCAAACTCTGGATTCGGCCCCTTTAGAAATTCAATCACCCTCTTGCGTTTAATCCACTTCTTTATGGTAGCTATGCAGTCCGAGTGCGTCAACCCAAGAGGATCATACTAATCTAAATCATCCCACAGCGATGCAGCTCCGCAACATAATCCACCATAGATCGTGTTCGGAAACATAGTAGAAAACAAAAAAAATCGCTCTACGATCACCCAGGAACAATATGAAGAAGCATAACGGGTTGTGATCAACGATCGTTACCGACTCCGGGAGTGCAGCGGAAGTAGACGAGTCGGTGTAGATCGCACTTGAAGTCCCTCGAACGTTGATGACGATCCCGCGAACCACCCACGAACGATCCCTCGGACGGAAGACCGAAAGCACGGCCTCTCTACTTGGTTGCAAGCGTACGTTCTTCATGATCCGGCAGCGCTTCGCCGTCCAGAGCTAATCGTCACTGGAGAATTAGAGGGAGGATATTAGAACCACACGGGGCTTCTAATTATGAGGATTAGAGGTGGCTAGGGCTCGCTCTAATTAGTCAAATAGGACCAACTAGAACGTGCACTAGATCAACTAGAGGAGGCTCCAAAACATGTGTTAACTATTGGGCACCAAACCTCCACTATATACTGGTTAGAGGGGAGAAGGAGGGCTGCCACCAAGGAGGGAAACCCTCCTTGGGGCGTCCAACCAAGGGGAGGAGGAGTAGGACTCCTCCCTTTGTCCAACCCCCCCCCCCCCCCCCCCCCCCACCACCCAAGGAAAGGGGGGGCGCCTTCCCACTTGGGCCCTTGTGGCCCAAGTTGCCTCCCACCTCTTGGCGTTTTTAGGCCCATTGATATTAAATTTTATATATATATATATTTGTTCTAAACATTTTCAGAGCATTATATATATAATTTAACATCCCCGGAAACATTTTCCACCTATATACATTAATCGGTAATACCCGATATTCACCAAAACCCTTCCGGTGACCCCAAAACGCTTTCGGAACCTCTCGGAACTATTTCGGATATTAATGAAACAATTCCACAAATATATTCTCATCACTCCCATCCTACTAACACTCAGCAGATCGTGATTATCTTAAGCTTGTGACCCCGTAGGTTCGGTAACCATAGACATGAACGAAACCCCTTCGTTCAATGACCGATAGTGGAACCGTGGACATCCATATCAATCTCTATGATTACACGAATGATATTCGAGTGAACCTTTGGTCATCATGTGATGTTCCCTTTGCTTCGCGATACTTTACAAAACCCGGTGTGCATCGGTATCCTCCAGAGTAATCACCATGCTCACTATACCCTTGGTCCCGTTATCGGTTTTGTTCTTCTTTCTCGTTGACGTGTTCCGGCATCCCGTGACGTAGTCACCTGTGTCTGGCCAGACGATGATGGATGCTGTCACACCGAGAGGGCCCTAAGAATATCTCTGCATCGTCGGAGGAGCAAATCCCACTCTCGAGCTGTCCGGTCACTTGTCAAACTTTCGGGTGAGCCTGAAAGTTGTCGTTATGATCACCTTGTTACAGATGATGTTTGAGCAACCCCAAAGCCCACCGTCTAGTATGAAGTGGCCAAGACACTCTCATGGTATGAGAAACTAAAACACATGCTAACACTCCGTGTTATAACAGATAATTTTAGACGATGTAATCACATAGTATAATAGACAAGTATTGGGTTGATTCAATATGATCGTTCTTCTAACGTCATACCCTCAATGTTGTTTTAGGACTATCGTTACACTTAACAATATCCTAAGATCCGAAAAACGTGATCACCAACAACACTTGAGCCGGTCTTAGAGGCGAGACTGAGAACCTATTGTTTACCGTTTACCATTAATTCCTGGATTGAATAGGTCGCTAGCTATAGTGCACTCCATGTCTCTTTGTACCATGTCATATATTTACTCTTTAGTCGGTTGTATCACTCCACTATTTGATTCCTCGTATCGCTTTATCAGTATGTATCATGCCATTTTTCAATTTTTCTTTATAACTTTGCTCTCTAATTAGTCGGTTATACCTTAACAGGCCTGAATTGGATTGGTCGCAATCAATACAAGTCTTTCCGTGTCAACAGCAACAGAGCAGTGATGGTCACTGCTCTCTTATTGGCATGGCAGGACCCTGGCGGCTAGCTAGTGATCCTTATGTATGTAGACTAAAATCGTTGAGCACTGCTATGCATACGACAGTGCAAATCAAACCGTCCATGCATACACCACTGGATTGGTCGGCGTACAGTGATTGTACACACAAACTATCATACATATAATAAGTTCCTTGACTTTCTATTCCATTAAAATTAAGGGAAGCGCACACTGCAGAAATGAACTTTCTCGGTGTGCTAAGTTTATGAGAGGAATCAATTCCCAGCCTATCAAATATTCGAGTTGGCGAACTATAAAATTTTCCCTCAGCTTGCACACTAGCACATCCACAATAATACAATACTTGAAACTGTGCGATCAGGATTTCACGGACAGCAGATCAGAGATAATTATACAATGGTTGCACACTAACACTGTAGAATCACATGTAACTCTGATGCATCATTGAGCTTTCTGCTTTCATACTTCAGTGCTTTCTGCTTACAATTCGTAGTTTAAATATCTAGCTCTCCAAGGGTATTGTAAGTCCTTTCAAGCACGGTGTCAATTAACTAAAGCCCCAAATTCTGAATAGTATGAGCTGAAAGCTCTAACAAATATGCTTCATCGAATGGCAAAGTGGGTTGATAGTCAGTACATGCAAACAAATTTGGCTATTTCTCTTACTAGTAAATGGCACGTGCAATACATGATTTTTTATGATTTTATGAAATATATGAACACTTTTAATTAAACTTGATCAAACTTTGCACCGTTTGACATAAGAAAAATATGTATACGCCTTCTTTTCAAGCACGGCGCGAATACAACATCCCTTTTTTTTAAAAGGAGGATAACCCCCGGCCTCTGCATCAATCAATGCATACAACCATATTATTAAATAAATACGTACCAAAGTCTCAAGGTCCTGTTGGGAAACGTTGCATGGAAAACAAAATATTTCTACCCACACGCAATGATCTATCCATGTAGATGCTTAGCAACGAGGGGGAGAGTGTGTCTACGTACCCTCGTAGACCATAAGCGGAAGCGTTTCACAACGCGGTTGATGTAGTCGAACTTCTTCGCGCTTCAACCGATCAAGTACCGAACGCACGGCACCTCCGCGTTATGCACACGTTTAGCTCGGTGACGTCCCTTGCCTTCTTGATCCAGGAAGACGTCGAGGTAGTAAATGAGTTCTGTCAGCACGACGGCGTGGTGACGGTGATGGTAAAGTGATCTCCGCAGGGCTTCGCCTAAGCACTACGAAAATATGACCGGGGGTGTAAACGGTGGAGGGGGCGCCGCACACGGCTAGGCAATTGTCTGGGGTGTGCTAGGCGCCCCCCTCCCACATATATATAGGTGGGAGGGGGAGGGGAGGCAGCCTGGCGCACCACATAGGTGGCCGGCCGGCCCTAGGGCTCCTGCCCTGCCCTGGCCGCGCCCCCTCCCCCCATGCCATGTATTCCCAAGGGGGAAGGAAAGAGGGCGGGGGAGGGGGGGGGGGGGAGAGGGAAGGAAGTGGGAATCCTAATCCACACTAACCTTTCCCTTCTCCCCTTTCCTTCTCCTCCTTAGGCTGGCCCATATGGGGGACGCACCAGCCCCTTGTGGCTGGTGTGTTTCCCCTCTTGGCCCATAAGACCCATATCTTTTACCAGGGGTGCCCGGAACCCCTTCCGGTGACCCGATAAGTAACCGGCACCCCCCGAAACACTTCCGGTGTCCGAATATCATCGTACTATATATCAATCTTTACCTCTCGACCATTTCGAGACTCCTCGTCATGTCTGTGATCTCATCCGGGACTCCGAACAACATTTGGTCACCAAATCACATAACTCATATAATACTATATCGTCAACGAACGTTAAGCGTGCGGACCCTACGGGTTTGAGAACTATGTAGACATGACTGAGACACCTCTCCGGTCAATAACCAATAGCGGAACCTGGATGCCCATATTGGCTCCTACATATTCTACGAAGATCTTTATCGGTCGAACCGTTATGACAACATATGTAATTCCCTTTGTCCATCGATATGTTACTTGCCCGAGATTCAATCGTCGGTATCTTCATACCTAGTTCAATCTCGTTACCGGCAAGTCTCTTTACTCATTCTGTAATACATCACCTTGTGACTAACTCCTTAGTCGTTTGCTTGCAAGCTTACGAAGTGTATTACCGAGAGGGCCCAGAGATACCTCTCCAATACTCGGAGTGACAAATCCTAATCTCGATCTATGCCAACTCAACAAACACCTTCGGAGATACCTGTAGAGCATCTTTATAATCAGCCAGTTACGTTGTGACGTTTGATAGCACACAAGGCATTCCTCCGGTATCCGGGAGTTGCATAATCTCATAGTCGAAGGAATATGTATTTGACATGAAGAAAGCAATAGCAATAAAACTGAACGATCATTATGCTAAGCTAACGGATGGGTTTTGTCCATTACATCATTCTCCTAATGATGTGATCCCGTTATCAAACAACAACTCATGTCCATGGTTAGGAAACCTTAACCATCTTTGATCAACGAGATAGTCAAGTAGAGGCTCACTAGGGACACGGTGTTTGTTTATGTATTCACACATGTATTTAGGTTTCCGATCAATACAATTCTAGCATAAATAATAAACCTTTATCATGAATAAGGAAATATAAAATAATAACTTTATTATTGCCTCTAGGGCATATTTCCTTCAGTCTCCCACTTGCACTAGAGTCAATAATCTAGATTACATTGTAATGAATCTAACACCCATGGAGTCTTAGTGCTGATCATGTTTTGCTCGTGGAAGAGGCTTAGTCAACGGGTCTGCTACAATCAGATCTGTATGTATCTTGCAAATTTCTATGTCTCCATCCTTGACTTGTTCACGAATGGAGTTGAAGCATCTCTTGATGTGTTTGGTTCTCTTGTGAAACCTGGATTCCTTCGCCAAGGCAATTGCTCCAGTGTTGTCACAAAAGATTTTCATTGGATCCAATGCACTAGGTATTACACCCAGATCGGATGTGAAATTCTTCATCCAGACTCCTTCATTTGCTGCTTCCAAAGCAGCTATGTACTCCGCTTCACACGTAGATCCCGCCACGACGCTCTGTTTGGAACTGCACCAACTGACAGCTCCACATTCAATATAAATACATATCCGGTTTGTGACTTAGAGTCATCCGGATCAGTGTCAAAGCTAGCATCGACGTAACCATTTACGACGAGGTCTTTGTCACCTCCATAAACGAGAAACATATCCTTGGTCCTTTTCAGGTACTTCAGGATGTTCTTGACCGCTGTCCAGTGATCCACTCCTGGATTACCTTGGTACCTCCCTGCCAAACTTATGGCAAGGCACACATCAGGTCTGGTACACAGCATAGCATACATGACAGAACCTATGGCTGAGGCATAGAGAATGACTTTCATTTTCTCTCTATCTTCTGCAGTGGTCGGGCTTTGAGTCTGACTCAACTTCACACCTTGTAACACAGGCAAGAACCCTTTCTTTGACTGATCCATTTTGAACTTCTTCAAAATTTTATCAAGGTATGTGCTTTGTGAAAGTCCTATTAAGCGTCTTGATCTATCCCTATAGATCTTGATGCCTAATATATAAGCAGCTTCACCGAGGTCTTTCATTGAAAAACTCTTATTCAAGTATCTTTTTATGCTATCCAGAAATTCTATATCATTTCCAATCAATAATATGTCATCCACATATAATATCAGAAATGCTACAGAGCTCCCACTCACTTTCTTGTAAATACAGGCTTCACCGAAAGTCTGTATAAAACCATATACTTTGATCACCTCATCAAAGTTTATATTCTAACTCCGAGATGCTTGCACCAGTCCATAGATGGATCGCTGGAGCTTGCACACTTTGTTAGCACCTTTAGGATCGACAAAACCTTCTGGTTGCATCATATACAACTCTTCTTTAAGATATCCATTAAGGAATGCAGTTTTGACGTCCATTTGCCAGATTTCATAATCATAAAATGTGGCAATTGCTAACATGATTCGGACGGACTTAAGCATCGCTACGGGTGAGAAAGTCTCATTGTAGTCAACTCCTTGAACTTGTCGAAAACCTTTTGCGACAAGTCGAGCTTTATAGACAGTAACATTACCATCAGCGTCAGTCTTCTTCTTGAAGATCCATTTATTCTCTATGGCTTGCCGATCATTGGGCAAATCCACCAAAGTCCACACTTTGTTCTCATACATGGATCCTATCTCAGATTCCATGGCCTCAAGCCATCTTTCGGAATCTGGGCTTATCATAGCTTCTTCACAGTTCGTATGTTCGCCTTGGTCTAGTAACATGACTTCCAGTACAGGATTCCTGTACCACTCTGGTGCGGATCGTGTTCTGGTTGACCTACGAGGTTCTGTAGTAACTTGATCCGAAGTTTCATGATCATCATCATTATTAGCTTCCTCTCTAGTTGGTGTAGGCATCATGGGAACGGTTTTCTCTGATGTGCTACTTTCCAATTCGAGAGAAGGTACAATTACCTCATCAAGTTCTACTTTCCTCCCACTCACTTCTTTCGAGAGAAACTCCTTCTCTAGAAAGGTTCCATTCTCAGCAACAAAGATCTTGCCTTCGGATTTGTGGTAGAAGGTGTACCCAATTGTTTCCTTAGGGTATCCTATGAAGACTCACTTCTCCGATTTGGGTTCGAGCTTATCAGGCTGAAGCCTTTTGACATAAGTGTCACAACCCCAAACTTTAAGAAATGACAGCTTAGGTTTCTTGCCAAACCATAGTTCATACGGTGTCGTCTCAACGGATTTAGATGGTGCCCTATTTAACGTGAATGCAGCTGTCTCTAATGCATAACCCCAAAACGATAGTGGTAAATCGGTAAGAGACATCATAGATCGCACCATATCTAATAAAGTACGGTTACGATGTTCGGACACACCATTACGCTGTGGTGTTCCAGGTGGCGTGAGTTGTGAAACTATTCCACATTGTTTTAAATGAAGGCCAAACTCGTACTCAAATATTCACCTCCGAGATCAGATCGTAGAAACTTTATTTTCTTGTTACGATGATTCTCCACTTCACTCTGAAATTCTTTGAACTTTTCAAATGTTTCAGATTTGTGTTTCATTAAGTAGATATACCCATATCTGCTGAAATCATCTGTGAAGGTCAGAAAATAACGATACCCGCCACGTGCCTCAACACTCATCGGACCGGATACATCGGTATGTATTATTTCCAATAAGTCATTAGCTCGCTCCATTATTCCGGAGAACGGAGTTTTAGTCATCTTGCCCATGAGGCATGGTTCGCAAGTATCAAATGATTCATAATCAAGTGATTTCAAAAGCCCATCTGCATGGAGTTTCTTCATGCGCTTTACACCAATATGACCTAAACGGCAGTGCCACAAATATGTTGCACTATCATTATCAACTTTGCATCTTTTGGCATCAATATTATGAATATGTGTATCACTACAATCGAGATTCACCAAAAATAGACCACTCTTCAAGGGTGCATGACCATAAAAGATATTACTCATATAAATAGAACAACCATTATTCTCTTATTTAAATGAATAACCGTCTCGCACTAAACAAGATCCAGATATAATGTTCATGCTCAACGCTGGCACCAAATAACAATTATTCAGGTCTAACACTAATCCCGAAGGTAGATGTAGAGGTAGCGTGCCGACGGCGATCACATCGACCTTGGAACCATTCCTGACGCACATCGTCACCTCGTCCTTAGCCAATCTTCGTTTAATCCGTAGCTCCTGTTTCGAGTTACAAATATGAGCAACCGAACCAGTATCAAATACCCAGGCGCTACTATGAGCATTAGTAAGGTACACATCAATAACATGTATATCAAATATACCTTTGTTCACTTTGCCATCCTTCTTATCCGCCAAATACTTGGGGCAGTTCCGCTTCCAGTGACTTGTCCCTTTGCAGTAGAAGCACTCAGTTTCAGGCTTGGGTCCAGCTTTGGGCTTCTTCCCGGGAGTGGCAACTTGCTTGCCATTCTTTTTGAAGTTCCCTTTCTTTCCCTTGCCGTTTTTCTTGAAACTAGTGGTTTTGTTAACCATCAACACTTGATGCTCCTTCTTGATTTCTACCTCCGCGGCCTTAAGCATTGCGAAGAGCTCGGGAATTGTTTTGTTCATCCCTTGCATATTATAGTTCATCACAAAGCCTTTGTAGCTTGGTGGCAGTGATTGAAGAACTCTGTCAATAACACAATCAACCGGAAGATCAACTCCCAGCTGAGTCAAGTGATTATAATACCCAGACATTTTGAGTATGCGTTCACTGACAGAACTGTTCTCCTCCATCTTGCAGCTATAGAACTTGTTGGAGACTTCATATCTCTCAACCCGGGCATTTGCTTGAAATATTAACTTCAACTCTTGGAAGATCTCATATGCTCCATGATGTTCAAAATGTCTTTGAAGTCCCGGTTCTAAGCCGTAAAGCATGGCACACTGAACTATCGAGTAGTCATCAGATCGAGCTTGACAGACGTTCAAAACATCAGCTTCTACTCCTGCAGCAGGCCTTTCACCTAGCGGTGCATCAAGGACATAATTCTTCTGTGCAGCAATGAGGATAATCCTCAAGTTACGGACCCAGTCCGTGTAGTTGCTACCATCATCTTTCAACTTAGCTTTCTCTAGGAACGCATTAAAATTCAGGGGAACGGTAGCACGGGCCATTGATCTACAACATAGATATGCAAATACTATCAGGACTAAGTGCATGATAAATTAAGTTCAATTAATCAAATTACTTAAGAACTCCCACTTAAATAGACATCCCTCAAGTCATCTAAGTGATACGTGATCCAAATCAACTAACCCATGTCCGATCATCACGTGAGATGGGGTAGTCATCAATGGTGAACATCTCTATGTTGATCATATCTACTATATGATTCACGTTCAATCTTTCAATCTCTAGTGTTCCGAGGCCATGTCTGTACATGCTAGGCTCGTCAAGTTTAACCCAAATATTCTGCATGTGCAAAACTGTCTTACACCCGTTGTATGTGAACGTAGAGTCTATCACACCCGATCATCACGTGGTGTCTCAACACGACGAACTGTAGCAACGGTGCATACTCAGGGAGAACACTTTTACCATGAAATTTAGTGAAGGGATCATCTTATAATGCTACCGCCGAACTAAGCAAAATAAGATGCATAAAAGATAAACATCACATGCAATCAAAATATGTGACATGATATGGCCATCATCATCTCGTGCTTTTGATCTCCATCTCCAAAGCATCGTCATGATCTCCATCGTCACAGGCTCGACACCTTGATCTACATCGTTGCGTCGTGGTCGTCTCGCCAACTATTACTTCTACAACTATTGCTAACTCATAGCGATAAAGTAAAGCAATTACATGGCATTTGCATTTCATACAATAAAGAGACAACCATAAGGCTCCTGCCGGTTGCCTGATATCTTACAAAACATGATCATCTCATACAATAACGTATATCACATCATGTCTTGACCATATCACATCATAACATACCCTGCAAAAACAAGTTAGACGTCATCTACTTTGTTATTGCAAGTTTTACGTGGCTTCTACGGGTTTCTAGCAAGAACCGTTCTTACCTACGGCAAAAACCACAATGGTGATTTGTCAAGTTTGCTGTTTTAACCTTCTTCAAGGACCGGCCGTAATAAAATTCGATTCAACTAAAGTAGGAGAAACAGACACCCGCCAGCCACCTTTATGCAAAACTAGTTGCATGTTAGTCGGTGGAACCGGTCTCATATGCGTGGACATGTAAGGTTGGTCCGGGCCGCTTCATCCCACAATACCGCCGAATCAAAATAAGACGTTGGTGGTAAGTAGTATGACTGTCACCGCCCACAACTCTTTGTGTTCTACTCGTGCATATCATCTACGCATAGACCTGGCTCATGATACCACTGTTGGGAAACGTTGCATGGAAAACAAAAAAAATCTACGCACACGCAATGATCTATCCATGGAGATGCTTAGCAACGAGGGGGAGAGTGTGTCTACGTACCCTCGTAGACCGTAAGTGGAAGCATTTCACAACGCGGTTGATGTAGTCGAACTTCTTCACGCTTCAACCGATCAAGTACCGAACGCACGGCACCTCCACGTTCTGCACACGTTCAGCTCGGTGATGTCCCTCGCCTTCTTGATCCAGCAAGACGTCGAGGTAGTAGATGAGTTCCATCAGCACGACGGCATGGTGACGGTGATGGTGAAGTGATCTCCGCAGGGCTTCGCCTAAGCACTACGAAAATATGACCGAGGTTGTAAACGGTGGAGGGGGCGCCGCACACGGCTAGGCAATTGTCTGGGTGGTGCTAGGCGCCCCCTCCCACATATATATAGGTGGGAGGGGGAGGGGAGGCAGCCTGGCGCACCACATAGGTGGTCGGCCGGCCCTAGGGCTCCTGCCCTGGCCGCGCCCCCCTGCCATATATTCCCAAGGGGGAAGGAAAGAGGGGGGAGAGGGAAGGAAGTGGGAATCCTAATCCACACTTACCTTTCCCTTCTCCCCTTTCCTTCTCCTCCTTAGGCCGGCCCATATGGGGGGCGCACCGGCTGGTGCGTTTCCCCTCTTGGCCCATAAGGCCCATATCTTTTGCCGGGGGTGCCCGGAACCCCTTCCGGTGACCCGATAAGTACCTGGTACCCCCCGAAACACTTCCGGTGTCCGAATACCATCGTCCTATATATCAATATTTACCTCTTGACCATTTCGAGACTCCTCGTCATGTCTGTGATCTCATCTGGAACTCCGAACAACATTCGGTCACCAAATCACATAACTCATATCATACTATATCGTCAACGAACGTTAAGCGTGCGGACCCTACGGGTTCGAGAACTATGTAGACATGACCAAGACACCTCTCTGGTCAATAACCAATAGCGGAACCTGGATGCCCATATTGGCTCCTACATATTCTACGAAGATCTTTATCGATCGAACAGTTATGACAACATACGTGATTCCCTTTGTCCATCGATATGTTACTTGCCCGAGATTCGATCGTTGGAATCTTCATACCTAGTTCAATCTCGTTACCGGCAAGTCTCTTTACTCGTTCTGTAATACATCACCTCGTGACTAACTCCTTAGTTGTTTGCTTGCAAGCTTTTGATGTGAATTACCGAGAGGGCCCAGAGATACCTCTCCGATACTTGGAGTGACAAATCCTAATCTCGATCTATGCCAACTCAACAAACACCTTCGGAGAAACCTGTAGAGCATCTTTATAATCACCCAGTTATGTTGCGATGTTTGATAGCATACAAGGCATTCCTCCGGTATCCGGGAGTTGCATAATCTCATAGTCGAAGGAATATGTATTTGACATGAAGAAAGCAATAGCAATAAAACTGAACGATTATTATGCTAAGCTAACGGATGGGTCTTGTCCATCACATCATTCTTCTAATTATGTGATCCCGTTATCAAACAACAACTCTTGTCCATGGTTAGGAAACCTTAATCATCTTTGATCAACGAGCTAGTTAAGTAGAGGCTCACTAGGGACACGGTGTTTGTTTATGTATTCACACATGTATTTAGGTTTCCGATTAATACAATTCTAGCATGAATAATAAACCTTTATCATGAATAAGAAAATATAAAATAACAACTTTATTATTGCCTCTAGGGCATATTTCCTTCAGGTCCAGCAAAGCTCATAGTCCGAGCATAAAAGGAAACACAAAGGGAAAAGTGCCACATTCGGCGATAAAAATAGACTACGATGCCTATACACCTAGCCTATTATTAGCTCGCCATCCAAATTGGCTGAAGATAGCCCGTGCTACCATCTCCCAACGGTTGCAGCCAATAGCCAAAAGCTCCCTGAAGTCCGCATGAGTGAGTAACGACTACATACGGATCGAAGTTGTAGCTTTATAAATAACTTACAAAAAATTAGTGATGTTTGTTCCATTAAAAATCAAATCATTCCTAGTATTCCATATAGCCCAAAATAAAGCACATATCATTGTCCGAATATGTTTGGCTATGTTACTGTCCACTCCATTAAGCCACGTCCAAAATAACGTGTTTATGCTCGTTGGAGGATGTGCGTTAAAGCAAAATGTATTGATCGCCATAATAATTTCGCAAGTGGACACTCAAGAAAGAGGTGTTTAATCGATTCATTTTGATCACAAAAGCAGCATCTAGAATTACCAACCCAGTTCCTTTTTGCCAGATTATCTTTGGTGAGAATAACTCCTTTGTGAACGAACCACATAAAGATTTTAATCCGAAGTGGAACTTTAATCTTCCAAAAGTGCAATGACCTCGACAATGGCCTGGTATCAATTAAGTCCAGATACATAGATTTCACTGAGAAGACTCCCGTCGTAGTTAACTTCCAGCGAATTTTATCAGCCTAATCTGATAGTTGAACGTCCATCAACCTACGGACCAGTTGCAACCAAGCATCCCAACGTTCTCCTACTAGGGATCTCCTAAAATGGATATTAAGCGGTGCCGAGTTTAATACTGTGGCAACATAATCCTCCTTACGTTGCACAATATTATATAAGGAAGGGCATTGCACAGCCAGAGGCGAATACAACATTCCTATAAAATAATAGAGCCTCTACTAGCAGTATACTTAGACTTAGTAATTTTTTCTCCAAAACATTTGGACTTGTCCGTGTCTATTTTGGAGCAAAATATTTGGACTCCATGTAGCACTAGAAATCCCTTCAGATATTCTACTTTTTCTGTATAACCCAAATTTTGTCAGTCCTGGGATTAATCGAGCTTAGGAGGCAAAAGCAAATTTATCCACCAAGAGCTCTGCCTACACTTCGCCGGAGGGAGAGAACAAAACACAATATGTTCAGGCAATCTGTTTTCTGAACATAAGAGAAAAGAAGATGCCAGTCATGGAACTAAAGATACGCAACAAAGGAATAGCTCTTTTTTCATGGTAATACGTGTCTCATTTTTATCATAAAAGATCAAAGTACAAGTCACGTAAAGACCAACATGACAAAACTGAAAGGACAGTAGAACATCTCTGAGCTTAACACCAACATCCGTCACCTGCCTCTAGCATCACCACAGCAGCCATCGAAGGAAAAGGATGGATCACCTCCTCACACGAGTTTGACGCGCCTCCATCCCTGATATGCAGCTTTGCGGACCTCCAAGGTGGCTCACCGAAAATGAAGCCATTCCCGTTGAACGAATCAGACCGGGGCAACACCACGGACACGCCATCAAACTCCAAATCTGGCACCCCACCATGACTAAGATGCCAAAATAGGAAATCATACCTGCCATCCATCAACCACGAAGCCAGCACATGTTCCGTCTTCCAGATGTCGTCAATGCAGACCATAACTTACATCCGCTCCTGGACTACCTACCAAGCTCTGTGCCGATGTTGAAGCAGACGCCGTTGCAATGACGGAGCCCGAGGGCACATGTCCACCACAGGGATGCCGCCGCAGCCATGACATCTCTGCTTGAACAAACTGGTTCCCAAATCCATCACTGACCATAGAGACGATCACCTTGTCGGAGAAGAATCCAGGGCTTCTTTATTTTGCATCGCCGTCGCCGCCGCTGAAGCCAAGACGTCGAACGATCAAAAAACGTAAGCTACTAGGGTCCTAGAACCTAATGCTAAAACGATCCACAGGCACGGGATCCGGCAAGCCCCCTCCCCACCGACAACCAAGAGGTCGCCGGCGGAGGGGAGCCACCGGAAGACGGCTCCGGAAGGGTTGGCTCTGGTCCAAGTGGTGTCACCCAGCAACACAACAGCATACGCATCAGATGCTCTCAGATGTATATTTTTGAGCTCCTCACCTTCCTGTTACAGCCAAATGAAACCTGGCGCATAAAGTTCCTGACATGAACCTATCAAGAATTCCATCCATTTTATCCTAAAACTAAATGAATCCTACACAACATACAACCAGATGTTATAGCTAGCAATTCCCTGTGCTACAATTAACCCAAGAGAAAGCACACACACGGCTGTGTGTGAGGTCCCTAGTTCGAGTCCTCTCAAGCTCGCTGCTAAATCGACTGCATAAACAACCTAACTTGGGGTCCTCGGGTCGCTCCCGCGGGCTGCCAGGGGGGCGAAAACCTAGCCGCCGCCAGCACAGATCCACCGGCCATCTTCCCCTCGCCGCCGCCGGCAGACGTCGCCGGGCAAAGCCCACGCGGCTCGGCGGCGGCGGGGCACTTCATCCTCCCATCTCAACTCCAGCAGCGCGGGCTGCTCATCTCAGCAGGATCCAGGGCACTGCTCCCACGCCGGTGCGTGCATGGGCTGGGGCGGCCGCGTTCGAGCGCGGGGAGGCGCGCGTAGGTCTGATACGTCTCTAATGTATCTATAATTTTTTATTGTTCCATGCTATTATATTATCTATTTTGGATGTTTTATATGCATTAATATGCTATTTTCTATTATTTTTGGGACTAACCTATTAACCCAGAGCCTAGTGCCAGTTTCTGTTTTTTTTTCCTTATTTTTGAGTTTCGCAGAAAAGTAATATCAAACGGAGTCCAAACGGAATAAAACTTTACGATGATTTTTCTTGGACCAGAAGACATACGTAGGACTTGGAAACCAAGTAAAAGGAGTCCCGAAGTGACGGCAAGGGTGCAGGGCGCGCCCCCCTGCCTTGTGGGTCCCTCCTAGCTCCTTTAACCCTAATCCTTGGCCTATAAATTCCCATATATTCCCAAACCATCAGAAGCGTCCACAAAAAATACTTTTCCATTGCCGCAAGCCTCTGTTCCCGTGAGATCCCATCTTGGGGCCTTTTCCGGCGATCTGCCAGACGGGGATTCGATCACGGAGGGCATCTACATCAACCCTATTGCCCTTTCGATGAAGCGTGAGGAGTTTACCTCAGACCTACAGGTCCATAGCTAGTAGCTAGATGGCTTCTTCTCTCTCTATGATCTTCAATACCATGTTCTCCTCGATGTTCTTGGAGTTCTATCTGATGTAATATTCTTTTGCGGTGCGTTTGTCGAGATCCGATGAATTTTGGATTTATGATCAGATTATCTATGAATATTATTTGAATCTCCTCTGAATTCTTATATGCATGATTTGATATCTTTGTATTTCTCTTCGAATTATTGGTTTGGTTTGGCCAACTAGATTGGTAGTTCTTGCAATGGGAGAGGTGCTTAGTTTTGGGTTCAATCTTGCGATGTCCTCACCCAGTGACAAAGTAGGGGTAGCGAGGCACGTATTTGTATTGTTGCTATCAAGGATTAAAAGATGGGGTTTTCATCATATTGCTTGAGCTTATCCCTCTACATCATGTCATCTTACTTAAGGCGTTACTCCGTTCTTTATGAACTTAATACTCTAGATGCATGCTGGATAGCGGTCGATGTGTGGAGTAATAGTAGTAGACGCAGAATCGTTTCGGTCTACTTGACACGGACGTGATGCCTATATGCATAATCATTGCCTTGGATATCGTCATAACTTTGTGCTTTTCTATCAATTGCTCGACAGTAATTTATTCACCCACCGTATTATTTTCCTTCAAGAGAGAAGCCTCTAGTGAAACCTATGGCCCCCGTGTCTATTTTCCATTATATATTTTCGGATCTATAAACCAAAAAACCCAAAAATACCTTGCTGCAATTTATTTACTTTTACTTTATTTTACGTTTTAGTAATATTTTATATCTATCTCTATCAGATCTCGTCCTTGCAAGTGACCGTGAAGGGATTGACAACCCCTTTATCGCGTTGGGTGCAAGTGTTTGATTGTTTGTGCAGGTGCATAGATTGGAGACTTGCTTGTACCTCCTACTGGATTGATACCTTGGTTCTCAAAACTGAGGGAAATACTTATCTCTACTTTGCTGCATCACCCTTTCCTTTTCATGGGAAAAACCAACACAAGCTCAAGAAGTAGCAGGAAGAATTTCTGGCGCCATTGCCGGGGAGGTCTACATCAAGCCTACCAAGTACCCATCATAAACTCTCATCTCTTGCACTTACATTATTTGCCATTACGGCGGCTTACGGGTTCATGGGAAAGTATGTCAAGTAACTTGATAGCTCAAGATTGGGATTTGCTCCTCCGACGATGGAGAGATATCTCTGGGCCCTCTCGGTGTTACGGTATCCATCATCGTCTGGCCAGACACTTTGTGATTTGATCACGGGGATGCCGGAACACAGTAACGAGAAAAGAGAACAATACCGGTAACGAGGTGACTAGCATAGTGGACAAGTTGTTGATCCACGGGAATGCCAACATGTCTCACCTCGGGTATTTGTAACATATCGCGAAGCAACAGGAATAGCACACGGCAACTGGAGGTTCACTCGAATATTCATTCATGTGGGTATAGGGGTCAATATGGGTGTCCATGGCTCCGATGTTGATCATTGATCGGAAGGGGTTTCCGTGTCATGTCTATACTTCACCGAACCTATAGGGTCACACGCTTAAGGGTCATCTATCTACTGAATACTAGACAGGGAGTCTGAGAGAAAATCACCGAAAAAGTTTCGGACACCGAAAAGTTTCGGACAGCGGAAAAGTTCCGCAGAGAGAGGTCACCGGATGAGTTCCGGTGAAACTGAAAAGTTGTTTTAGGGGATACCATTAAGTCAAAATGGTTTCGGCACATGCCTGATAATTCTTGGAGGATGCCAGAATCATTCTGGAAACTTCTGGGAATTTTCTGGAAGAAAAACCGGAAATGTTCCGGGGCTGCCGGAACCGCTTCAGATGCTTTTCGCAGATGAAATCACTAAACTGGAATTGTTCCAGAACGCGTTGAAAATTATTTTAGTGGGTACTAGAAATGTTCTAAGCCCACATAAATATTTTCAGTTCGAACGGACGCTGAAAAATGTCGTCGTGAATAGTGAAAGTGCTTTTTGGGAATTTTATGGAAAGCACCTTTTGGGAAATTTCCCAAAAGGCTTCTAGAAGCCTTAGGCACTAAGGAAGCCCCCTTGGGCCCCCCCCCCCAAGGGCTGGCCAGCCATGGAGGGTGGAGCTCCATGGAGCTCCACATGGCACTCCTTTTTGCTTTATTCTTTATGTAAATGACATAAAGTGGGGGTACTTTTGGTATTTGTGAATGCCAACTTTACCCCTTGGCTTTCCTATAAATAGAGGAGAGTGGGCTGCCCACAACTCCATCCTTTCTCACATACAAGTGCCATTGTAATGATCTGGATTCTCTCTCCCTCCCCGCGAAATAG
This sequence comes from Thinopyrum elongatum, assembly GCA_011799875.1. Lineage (NCBI taxonomy): Eukaryota > Viridiplantae > Streptophyta > Magnoliopsida > Poales > Poaceae > Thinopyrum > Thinopyrum elongatum. The sequence continues at coordinate 38,478,875 of CM022303.1, read as the reverse complement.
TTTCGTAGAGCCGAAAGGCTGTCTGGGTTCCGGTGGGAACTAGTTCTGGACGGCGAAGCCCTGCCGGATAGATGACACCGTATGTGTGCAACTCTGTAGAGAGGTCGTAGTTTCGATCTTAGTGCCCGAGGGGCTGTTCGTGAGTGCCTCCCGAAGGGCTGTCCAAGTGACGGTCCGAGTTCTGTGAGTCCTCCCGAAGGGCTGTCCGAGTGACCGTCCGAGTTTCGAAGGTCCTCCCGAAGGGCTGTCCGCGACACCGTCCGGGGGACTGTTCGACCGCCTCCCGGAGGGCTGTCCGGGGCGCGGATGAGGGTATACATCCTCGCGGTTGGGACGTTGTAAATCCTAGCTGCGGGGATCTGCACCGCCGATCGTCATCGACTCTACTTCCACTGCGCTTCGAGTCAGTAACGAAAATGATCAAACCTTGTATGCAGTCTCCATAGTGGTCCTGGGCTGGTGCGTAGGTCGGAAAATTTTTGTTTTCTGCTGCGTTACCCTACAGTGGCATCATGAGCCGTGCTATGCGTAGATGCAGGTTGCGATCTAGAATACATAGTGATGTATGGGTGTTGCACAATATAATTAGGTAGTAGATGAGTTCTATTACTGAAAATTATTTGTGCGGGTAGCAGATGAAATCTGTTACCCGATGTTCTTGTTGCTTCCCTGGAATTTGCATATTTCTGATCTTGATAACAGTATGGTGGAGTTTCAAGGTTCTGGCAATCCGCGATCCTGATTGATCAACGAAGTGCTAACAGTTCATTGAATTCCACCGTAGTTAAAAAGAAAGATGAAATTTCACAGACGAAAGGGCAATGCAGATATGATCTGCACGGGGGTCATGCGTATGATGAATTTTAGTATGGGGTTCGAGATTTTATTATCTCGTGCTTCATAAACCCCGCATTGTTAATCTAGCGACTTGGATTATCATACTTGATGATGGACGTTGGTAGCTTCGGTTTGTTTCGAAACCTTAGAAGCCACGTAAAACAAGTTTTTGCATGAACCGATTAGAGACGTCTAACTTGGTTTTGCAGGAGGGTTTGCATGTGCATATGATGTGGTATAGCAGTGCTCATAATAATTTGATTATGTATGAGATGTCTATATGATGTAAATTGATTAACATGACCTGCGTGTCATGATTTGGCATGATGGCTGGAGCCATATGATTGCACTTTAAATGACCTGCGTGTCAACCTTGTGTAATGCATTATTTTATTAGCAATATTATCTGGTGCATCGACAAGGTGGTGGCAATCTTCGCGAAGGTGAACACCGACGCGAATGCCGAAGACGAAGAAATGAAAGACTTCTCCGTCAGAAAGGGCTATACCATATCATGCTATTATGAATTGCCTGAGATGTTTATCCCTTATGATGCACCCTTCTTGATTGCGCGGTAGTCGCTTTTAATAGGGTGATCTCTCACAAAAATATCAAGTAGTTAGTGTTCTCCCAAGTGTAGCACCGTCACGGCACCTAACTTTTCGGGGTGCGCCATGTCCACATGGGTACGAATGATTTGGGAAGTGTGAGGCGGGTGAGGTCAGACCTCGCAGCAAGATCACTTGGTTGTCTTGACGTTCTGGCTTGATCGTCCTGAGCTCGGAACACGCCCATCGAAAGATGAACAGGAGTCACATAGAGATGTGATCGGCATGTTTGCCCACCGATTGAAATTCTCGTCATCAGTGATGTCCACATCAATGGCGTGGAATTGAAATGCGGATCTTGAATCACTCACAATCAATTATGAGAGATATTGATTTGAGTGGGAGCGCACTGTAGAATTAATTCTTTTAATTCTCAGTGCAATTAATTTTGAACACTGTCTAAGTGTTATTTGCATAATAGTTGTAGAATAATGGCTCGCGTTTCCACCTTCCCTATTAAATTTGAATAGCTGTTAAATATTTGATTAAATCTTTACGGTTGGTAACGTAATGTGAGGATTGTCCTCAAGAGTGCTGAGAAGGACTTTGTCCTATCGCATACTTTGGTGTTCTCTCGCTTAAGCTATGGATCATGTGACTCTCGTCCTTCGATCCAAAAGCTAGAATTCCGTTTCAGTCAAGTGCAATATGTTTGCTTCCATGAGACCCAAACTTCAAAAGTTTGGATAGTTATGTGATATTCATGGAATCTGAAAATCATTTTCAGAGACAGACAAAGGCTAAAAGATATGAGATATCCAAAGCAATGTTTGTTTGCAAACTATTAGTAAAGGAGTTTACTATGCATTAGACTGATAGGAAAGGGGTCCAGGAGAACGCCTGTCATATGATGAAAGGTGAATAAAACAACAACTTAAAGAGAAAGGAAGTGTCCGAAGGGTGTTAGTGAAACTTTCACGCCTAGGAAGTCCGGGGCTAACGCCACTCTTAAATTGGGTACTTCTTCTGAGAGTAGGAGAAATACTAAAAGTTAAACTATTAGAAGTATAAAGGCAGAAAGAAAGAAGACTGGAATATCCAGCTCATGTATGAATGTCATACAAGTTTTTGATGTATAGAAGGCTGGTCAAAGATATAGTCCTTGGGAATTATGATTAAATTGTTAATCACTGATTCTTGGGTATTGTGAGTTAAATCACAAAGATACCCGCTCGATAGCATTCTGTTGCAACTCGATGTAAGAACTACTATGGCCTGAAAGACTAGCCAGCAATGAGGTTTTGATACACGCTAGAAACATAGTAATAGTTACTATATCTTTCATCGGTGTATTACCTATGTATTTACTTTCATAATTCATTTTAGAATTTCACACTCTAGCCCTTTGCATAAGGTATCTTGCAAGAAGGTTGTTCATAAGAGAACTTTTGATGTTCGGTGTTATGAATAACATAAGGGCCATACTTTCATTATGAATGAGACGTATGTTATGAATATTGATATTAATACATTACCTCTGGGTTTACTTTCATAATTCATTTTAGAGTTTCGTACACTCTAGCCCATTGCAAAATGTTTGTTGCAAAAGAGTTGTTCATAAAAACAACAATTGTTGTTCAGTATTATGAATAACATGAAGGGCCATGCTTCCATCCAAGATGGGATGTATGTTATGAATATTGATGGTAATATGATACATCCATAACACTGACGCTAAATGTCGCAAGACTAAAAGAATACCACACAAGTGTGACACTACATTTGGTCACATTGGAGAAATCCGCATGGAAAATTCCATTATGATGGATTTTGAAGTCGTTTGATTTTGAATCATCTGACACTTGCAAATTTCCTCCGAAAAGTGAAGTGACTGAAATACCGTTCACAGGCCATAAGGAACGAATAACAAACTTATTGGTGATCATACATTTGATGTGTGGAGTCCGATAAATGTTGCAAGTAGTGGAATTATCTATCTTCAGAAATGACTCAAGTAGATATATGGATATTTACTTGATGAGACGTAAGTCTGGATCTTTTGAAATCATTCAAAAAGTTTTCAAAAATGAAGTAGAAGTTATTGTAACAAGAAAATTATGTTTCTACAATTCGATTGCAGAAAGGAATATTTGAGTTACAAGTTTAGCGAATGTCTGATGAGTTGTGAAAGGGGTTTCATAAGTTGCACCTCCCGGAACACCACTGCAAGTGGAAAGTCCGTGAAGATGTAATCTAACCATTCAAGACATGTTAAGATCAAAGATGACATAAATAAATTTGCCATTATCCCTTTTAAAGTGATGCTTTAGAGACTGCGGCTTTTACACTGAAAAGAGCTCCATCGGGTCTGTTGAAATGACGCCATGGTATGGTACGCCCAACCATGTTATATCTTTTCTTAACATTTGGAATATGGGGCTTGTGTAAAAGGTTACAAACCTATTCCAAATCAGACAAGTGCTACTTTGTAGGTTATCCCAAGCAATTGGGTATTCCTCCCTCACTATACCAAGGCAAATAGGTTTGCCATAAAGGACGGTATGCTTTTTGAAGAAAATGGTTCTTTCAAAAAGGTGAGTGGGAGAATAGTGCAACTCGACGAGATAAACAGTATCTTCGTCATCAGATCAAAGGAAAGAGACCTTGGAAGTAATTCCAGAGTTTCCTACTGCGACTGATATGGAAGTCTCTACAATAAAATGTATGGACTTTGGTCGAATTTGCAGCTAAACCACGTAGGCAAGGCTCGTGCAAAACCTCTCAGGTGCGCAACGAGATTTTGTTGTTAGACAACAGTATACCTACGATACACAAGGAAGCGTTGATGGGCCCTGACTCCGGAATTGGCTAAATGCCAATACAATCCGAGATAGTTTCCATATAAGTGATTCAAGATTAAAACCTTGATACACCTTTCTGAAGACTTAGAGTCTAACGAATATTTATGGAACTTAAAACTGATACGGATAAAAATGTTTTATCCATAAAGCTCGACTTGTTGAAATAACAAGTTCAAGGAGTTGACTACGATGAGGTTGTTTCATCGTAGCGATGCTTAAAGTCAGTTCGGGTTGAACTAGCAATTAATACATATTTCAATCATGAGATATGAAACATGGATGACAATAGGATTTCCATCTGATGGAAATGAAACCAAGGACTTGCATGTGTTACAGTCCAAGGTATTTTGTCAGTCCAAAGGATGCTAGTAAGTATGCAAACTTCAGATTTCTAGTGATGGACAGAAGAGAGCAAAGTGGAGTTGGAATCTTCGTGTTTTGATGAAATGGTCAAAGGAGTTTGACTTCATCAATGGGTAACGAAGATGCTTGTAATTCAAGAAAGTAAGTGGGAGCATAATAATATTTTCTAAAAACGTTGTGTGCTTGACACATTGTTAATTGGAAATAAATTTCTTGACACGAATTAGGACTTCATTTGAAAATAGTTTTTCGATGAAGTGCTTGGGCTAAATAGCCTTAATATTAGGCATGATGATCTATGGAGATAGATTTACCTAATGGGGCTAAGCAATAAATACATATTGACAAGATGCTAAAACTTTTTAGCATTTAAAACGCCAAGGAGTGATTCTTGCCGAAGTCACATGGAAAGAGTTTTTGCAAGACTCGGTGTCCCAAAAACACTGATGAGCAAAATACATGATGGAGATTCCACACACCTTCGTGTTTGGATTAATCATGTATTCCATGGTATGTAAAACAACCAGATATGTCCAATACTCCAAAGTTGTTGCGAGTATAGATACCAAAGTGATCAAAAGTACTGATCATGGGAAAACAGTGAAAAAGGGTCATTGAGTACTATAGTAGCACTGATGACATGTTTTCTCACAAGCGGAAATCATGAAGAGTTCGTTGTAAAAGGTTACATCGATACAATCTTCATCTTTTCTCCATGCGATTTTCGATTTAAATTGAGGGTTTTTGTGTAAACAACAATGTGGTGGCACAGTTAGTTGGAAAATGTTCCAAACAAGTTACTGTGGCGAATTCTATAACAGAGGCGAAGTATGTTGCTGCTTTTAAAGCGACAAAGAAGATGTTGAATCATATAGTTCATTCATGAACTTAGTATGGTTCCAAGATGGCTTTTGTCAATGGGACACTACTGCAAGTAGTTGCTCCATAACTCAGTCTGAGGAATCCAGGTTCGACCTGTGATTCACATACATACAAAGCCAAGTCCACACAAAATATGAATTTTGTGAAAGCGTGAAAATGCAAGGATATGCAAAGATACACACGGAGCTGAAGTCGTCAGATCCGTTGGACATCAGGCTATACGACAAGCGAAGCATATTTACACCGGTGTGCCACAGGTGTAAAGTGCATTAGCATTAACTAGATTATTGACTCTAGTGCAAGTGGGAGTCTGTAGGAGATATGCCCTAGAGGCAATAATAAATGTTATTTATTATCTCCCTGTTCATTATTATGTTTATGTTCCATGCTATAACTGCTGTGGTTCCCGAGCCCGTATATCCATAAAGGCTCTGGGGAAAACCCATGTGCACGTGTGGAATAATAAACGGTAAAATGTATTCCTAGTCGTGCCTCTAAGACTGGCTCAAGTGTTGCATGATGATTATGTTTTCCCAATCATGGGCATGTCTATGCCAGCAACTTTGAGGGCACAATGTTAGCATAACATTTGTGTTGAATCGACCCGAATTGATGTTATGCTATGAGATACATTCGTCATAAGTTTATGGTTAATAACACAGAGATGGTTAACGTTTGCATAATTCCTCAGACCATGAGAGTATCAAGTTTCTTCATTCTTGATTCATGAACTTTGGGGTTTGTTAAACGTCATCCGTAACTGGATGGCTATTACGGCGGCTTACGGGTTCATGGGAAAGTATGTCAAGTAACTTGATAGCTCAAGATTGGGATTTGCTCCTCCGACGATGGAGAGATATCTCTGGGCCCTCTCGGTGTTACGGTATCCATCATCGTCTGGCCAGACACTTTGTGATTTGATCACGGGGATGCCGGAACACAGTAACGAGAAAAGAGAACAATACCGGTAACGAGGTGACTAGCATAGTGGACAAGTTGTTGATCCACGGGAATGCCAACATGTCTCACCTCAGGTATTTGTAACATATCGCGAAGCAACAGGAATAGCACACGGCAACTGGAGGTTCACTCGAATATTCATTCATGTGGGTATAGGGGTTAATATGGGTGTCCACGGCTCCGATGTTGATCATTGATCGGAAGGGGTTTCCGTGTCATGTCTATACTTCACCGAACCTATAGGGTCACACGCTTAAGGGTCATCTATCTGCTGAATACTAGACAGGAGTCTGAGAGAAAATCACCGAAAAAGTTTCGGACACCGAAAAGTTTCGGACAGCGGAAAAGTTCCGCAGAGAGAGGTCACCGGATGAGTTCCGGTGAAACTGAAAAGTTGTTTTAGGGGATACCATTAAGTCAAAATGGTTTCGGCACATGCCTGATAATTCTTGGAGGATGCCAGAATCATTCTGGAAACTTCTGGGAATTTTCTGGAAGAAAAACCAGAAATGTTCCGTGGCTGCCGGAACCGCTTCAGATGCTTTTCGCAGATGAAATCACTAAACTGGAATTGTTCCAGAACGCGTTGAAAATTATTTTAGTGGGTACTAGAAATGTTCTAAGCCCACATAAATATTTTCAGTTCGAACGGACGCTGAAAAATGTCGTCGTGAATAGTGAAAGTGCTTTTTGGGAATTTTATGGAAAGCACCTTTTGGGAAATTTCCAAAAAGGCTTCTAGAAGCCTTAGGCACTAAGGAAGCCCCCTTGGGCACCCCCCCCCCCCAAGGGGTGGCCAGCCATGGAGGGTGGAGCTCCATGGAGCTCCACATGGCACTCCTTTTTGCTTTATTCTTTATGTAAATGACATAAAGTGGGGGTACTTTTGGTATTTGTGAATGCCAACTTTACCCCTTGGCTTTCCTATAAATAGAGGAGAGTGGGCTGCCCACAACTCCATCCTTTCTCACATACAAGTGCCATTGTAATGATCTGGCTTCTCTCTCCCTCCCCGCGAAATAGTTTCGTAGAGCCAAAAGGCTGTCTGGGTTCCGGTGGGAACTAGTTCTGGACGGCGAAGCCCTGCCGGATAGATGACACCGTATGTGTGCAACTCTGTAGAGAGGTCGTAGTTTCGATCTTAGTGCCCGAGGGGCTGTTCGTGAGTGCCTCCCGAAGGGCTGTCCGAGTGACGGTCCGAGTTCTGTGAGTCCTCCCGAAGGGCTGTCCGAGTGACCGTCCGAGTTTCGAAGGTCCTCCCGAAGGGCTGTCCGCGACACCGTCCGGGGGACTGTTCGACCGCCTCCCGGAGGGCTGTCCGGGGCGCGGATGAGGGTATACATCCTCGCGGTTGGGACGTTGTAAATCCTAGCTGCGGGGATCTGCACCGCCGATCGTCATCGACTCTACTTCCGCTGCGCTACGAGTCAGTAACGAAAATGATCAAACCTTGTATGCAGTCTCCATAGTGGTCCTGGGCTGGTGCGTAGGTCGGAAAATTTTTGTTTTCTGCTGCGTTACCCTACAGTAAAAGGAGTCCCGAAGCGACGGCAAAGGGTGCAGGGCGCGCCCCCTGCCTTGTGGGTCCCTCCTAGCTCCTTTAACCCTAATCCTTGGCCTATAAATTCCCATATATTCCCAAACCATCAGAAGCGTCCACAAAAAATACTTTTCCATTGCCGCAAGCCTCTGTTCCCGTGAGATCCCATCTTGGGGCCTTTTCCGGCGATCTGCCAGACGGGGATTCGATCACGGAGGGCATCTACATCAACCCTATTGCCCTTCCGATGAAGTGTGAGGAGTTTACCTCAGACCTACAGGTCCATAGCTAGTAGCTAGATGGCTTCTTCTCTCTCTATGATCTTCAATACCATGTTCTCCTCGATGTTCTTGGAGTTCTATCTGATGTAATATTCTTTTGCGGTGCGTTTGTCGAGATCCGATGAATTTTGGATTTATGATCAGATTATCTATGAATATTATTTGAATCTCCTCTGAATTCTTATATGCATGATTTGATATCTTTGTATTTCTCTTCGAATTATTGGTTTGGTTTGGCCAACTAGATTGGTAGTTCTTGCAATGGGAGAGGTGCTTAGTTTTGGGTTCAATCTTGCGATGTCCTCACCCAGTGACAAAGTAGGGGTAGCGAGGCACGTATTTGTATTGTTGCCATCAAGGATAAAAAGATGGGGTTTTCATCATATTGCTTGAGCTTATCCCTCTACATCATGTCATCTTACTTAAGGCGTTACTCCGTTCTTTATGAACTTAATACTCTAGATGCATGCTGGATAGCGGTCGATGTGTGGAGTAATAGTAGTAGACGCAGAATCGTTTCGGTCTACTTGACACGGACGTGATGCCTATATGCATAATCATTGCCTTGGATATCGTCATAACTTTGTGCTTTTCTATCAATTGCTCGACAGTAATTTATTCACCCACCGTATTATTTTCCTTCAAGAGAGAAGCCTCTAGTGAAACCTATGGCCCCCGTGTCTATTTTCCATTATATATTTTCAGATCTATAAACCAAAAAACCCAAAAATACCTTGCTGCAATTTATTTACTTTTACTTTATTTTACGTTTTAGTAATCTTTTATATCTATCTCTATTAGATCTCATCCTTGCAAGTGACCGTGAAGGGATTGATAACCCCTTTATCGCGTTGGGTGCAAGTGTTTGATTGTTTGTGCAGGTGCATAGATTGGAGACTTGCTTGTACCTCCTACTGGATTGATACCTTGGTTCTCAAAACTGAGGGAAATACTTATCTCTACTTTGCTGCATCACCCTTTCCTTTTCAAGGGAAAAACCAACACAAGCTCAAGAAGTAGCAGGAAGAATTTCTGGCGCCATTGCCGGGGAGGTCTACATCAAGCCTACCAAGTACCCATCATAAACTCTCATCTCTTGCACTTACATTATTTGCCATTTGCCTCGCGTTTTCCTCTCCCCCACTTCTAAAACGTTTTTAGAAAAACACAAAAATATTTTCCTTCTTTTCGTTTGCCTTTTCTTGTTTGCTATCTTTGCTTGTGTTACCATGTGCCTTCTATTTGCTTGCATCTTCGCTTGCTAAAAATCTATTGATATGGATCCCCATCCACTTGCTAATCTTTTTAAAAGATCCAATCATGATGAAACAATTGCTAGTGAGTTGAGTGCACTAGATTATCTTTATGAAGTTTTGCTTGAGATTCGTGAATCTGAAAATTGTGATGAAGAAATTTATGAAGTGATTCACGGTAGCTCCTTGAGTGAAAAGCATGATTGCAATGATGTTATCATAAATTCTATTAGTGTCAATTGTGTTAATGATATGCAAAACCCCAAGCTTGGGGATGCTAATTTTGCTATGTCCACTACTTATTGTAATGATCATGATTGGGGTGATAATGTTTCTTATGATCTTGAAAATTTATTTAATCCTCATGATAAATTTAATATTGATAATAATGATTGCAATAATATTGAAAGTGGGTTTGGAAGAGTGTCAAATTTAGGTAATAATGATCCCACTACTTTGGAGAATTATCAATCTTGTGAATTTTTTGATAAAAGTGGGTTTGGAGAGGTCATGACTTTATTTTATGATAATCCCACTATTTTGGAAGAGTGTCAACTTTGCATGCATGTGGAACAATTAGAGAATATATTGTGTGATAGCTATATTGTTGAATTTGAATATGTTCCCACATGCAATTATTATGAGAGAGGGAAATATGGTTGTAGAAATCTTCATGTTACTAAATTATCTCTCTTCATATTGAGATTGCTATCGTTTCCTTTTTCTTCCTTGCATATGCTAGATATTTCTTTTCTTGATAATTTGGTTGCTTATAAAATGCCTATGCATAGGAAGTATGTTAGACTTAGATGTGTTTGTCACGTGTTTTATGATGCTCTCTTTGTGCTTGTCTTTCATATGAGCATCATTGAAATCTCAAAGCCTAGCTTAATGGCTTTAAAGAAAAGCGCTTGTTGGGAGACAACCCAATATTTTTATTTTCTGTTTTTAAATAAATTTATCATCTAGCCTCTGGTTAGATGTGTTTTTATGCTTATAATTAGTGTTTGTGCCAAGTAGAACCTTTGGGATGATTTGGAAGATAGTAGATTCAATTCTGTGAGAAAACAGAAACTTTTGCGTCCAGTAACTGAATTTCTAAAAATCACAGAAGTGACGAAAAATTCTGAATTTTTTACAGTACCTTGATATACAAATTTACCAGGTTGTCTTAATTTTTCAGAATTTTTGGAGTTAGAGTAGTATTCGGGATATCCAGATTGCTTCAGACTGTTCTGTTTTTGACAGATTCTGTTTTATATGTGTTGTTTGCTTATTTTGAGGAATCTATGGGTAGTATCGGGGGGTATGAACTATGGAGAAGTTGGAATACAGTAGATATTACATTAATATAAATAAAGAATGAGTTCACAACAGTACCAAGAGTGGTGATTTATTTTCTTATACTAACGGATTTCATGAGTTTTCTGTTGAGTTTTGTGTTGTGAAGTTTTCAAGTTTTGGGTAAAGATTTGATGGACTATGGAATAAGGAGTGGCAAGAGCCTAAGCTTGGGGATGCCCAAGGCACCCCAAGGTAATATTCAAGGACAACCAAGAGCCTAAGCTTGGGGATGCCCCAGAAGGCATCCCCTCTTTCGTCTTCAATCCATCGGTAAATTTACTTGAGGCTATATTTTTATTCATCACATGATATGTGTTTTGCTTGGAGCGTCTTGTATGATATGAGTCTTTGTTTTGCTTTTTAGTTTGCCACAATCATCCTTACTGTACACATCTTTTGAGAGGGACACGCTTAAATCGTGAATTTATTAGAATACTCTTTGTGCTTCACTTATATCTTTTGAGCTAGGCAATATGCTCTAGTACTTCACTTATATCATTTTAGAGCACGGTGGTGGTTTTATTTTATAGAAATTGTTCAACTCTCTTGCTTCACTTATATTATTTTGAGAGTCTCTAAACAGCATGGTAATTTGCTTAGGTTATGAATTTAGTCCTATTATAATGGGCATCCAAGAGGGATATAATAAAAACTTTCATATAAAGTGCATTGAATACTATAGAAGTTTGATTCCTTGCATATTGTTTTGAGATATAAAGATGGTGATATTAGAGTCATGCTAGTGAGTAATTGTGGATTGGTAGAAATACTTGTGTTAAAGTTTGTGATTCCCGTAGCATGCACGTATGGTGAACTGTTATGTGACGAAGTCGGAGCATGATTTATTTTTTGATTGTCATCCTTTGTGTGAGGGTCGGGAGCGCACGATGGTTAACTCCTACCAACCTCTCCCTAGGGCATGCGTCTAATACTTTGTTTCGATAGCTAATAGACTTTTGCAATAAGTATGTGAGTTCTTTATGACTAATGTTGAGTCCATGGATTATACGCACTCTCACCCTTCCACCTTTGCTAGCCTCTCTAGTACCGCGCAACTTTCGCCGGTGCATTAAACCCACCATATTCCCTTCCTCAAAACAGCCACCATACCTACCTATTATGACATTTCCATAGTCATTCCGAGATATATTGCCATGCAACTTCCACCGTTCCGTTTATTATGACACGCACCATCATTGTCATATTGCTTTGCATGATCGTAAGATAGCTAGCATGATGTTTTGCTACGCTAGATCATTGCACATCCCGGTACACCACCGGAGGCATCCATATTTTGTCCTAAGTATCGAGTTGTAATTCTTGAGTTGTAAGTAAATAAAAGTGTGATGATCATCATTATTAGAGCATTGTCCCATGTGAGGAAAGGATGATGGAAGCTATGATTCCCTCACAAGTTGGGATGAGTCTCCGGACTTTACAAAAAAATAAAAGAGGACAAAGAAGCCCAAATAAAATAAAAGATGCCAAAGAAGCCCAAATAAAATAAAAGAGGCCAAAGAAGCCCACCCAAAAAAATGAGAGAAAAGAGAGAAGGGGAAATGCTACTATTCCTTTTTCCACACTTGTGCTTCAAAATAGCACCATGATCTTCATGATAGAGAGTCTCCTATATTGTCACTTTCATATACTAGTGGGAATTTTTCATTATAGAACTTGGCTTGTATATTCCAATGATGGGCTTCCTCAAATTGCCCTAGGTCTTCGTGAGCAAGCGAGTTGGATACACACCCACTTAGTTTCTTTTTTGAGCTTTCATACACTTATAGCTCTAGTGCATCCGTTGCATGGCAATCCCTACTCACTCACATTGATATCTATTGATGGGCATCTCCATAGCCCGTTGATACGCCTAGTTGATGTGAGACTATCTCCTTCTTTTTGTCTTCTCCACAACCACCATATTCTACTCCACCTATAGTGCTATATCCATGGCTCACACTCATGTATTGCGTGAAAGTTGAAAAAGTTTAAGAACATCAAAATTATGAAACAATTGCTTGGCTGTCATCGGGGTTATGCATGATTTAATACTTTGTGTGATGAAGATGGAGCATAGCCAGACTATATGATTTTGTAGGGATAACTTTCTTTGGCCATATTATTTTGAGAAGACATGATTGCTTTGTTAGTATGCTTGAAGTATTATTGTTTTTATGTCAATATCAAACTTTTGTTTTGAATCTTATGGATCTGAATATTCATGCCACAATAAATAAAATTACATGGATAAATATGTTAGGTAGCATTCCACATCAAAAATTCTGTTTTTATCATTACCTACTCGAGGACGAGTAGGAATTAAGCTTGGGGATGCTTGATGCGTCTCCAACGTATCTATAATTTTTTATTGTTTCATGCTATTATATTATCTATTTTGGATGTTTTATATGCATTAATATGCTTTTTATATTATTTTTGGGACTAACCTATTAACCCAGAGCCCAGTGCCAGTTTCTGTTTTTTCCTTGTTTTTGAGTTTCGCAGAAAAGTAATATCAAACGGAGTCCAAACGGAATAAAATTTTACGATGACTTTTCTTGGACTAGAAGACATACGTAGGACTTGGAAACCAAGTAAAAGGAGTCCCGAGGCGACGGCAAGGGTGCAGGGCGCGCCCCCCTGCCTTGTGGGTCCCTCCTAGCTCCTTTAACCCTAATCCTTGGCCTATAAATTCCCATATATTCCCAAACAATTAGAAGCGTCCACAAAAAATACTTTTCCGCCGCCGCAAGCCTCTGTTCCCATGAGATCCCATCTTGGGGCCTTTTCCGGTGATCTGCCGGAGGGGGATTCGATCACGGAGGGCATCTACATCAGCCCTATTGCCCTTTCGATGAAGCGTGAGTAGTTTACCTCAGACCTACGGGTCCATAGCTAGTAGCTAGATGGCTTCTTCTCTCTCTATGATCTTCAATACCATGTTCTCCTCGATGTTCTTGGAGTTCTATCCGATGTAATATTCTTTTGCGGTGTGTTTGTCGAGATCCGATGAATTGTTGATTTATGATCAGATTATCTATGAATATTATTTGAATCTCCTCTGAATTCTTATATGCATGATTTGATATCTTTGTATTTCTCTTCGAATTATTGGTTTGGTTTGGCCAACTAGATTGGTAGCTCTTGCAATGGGAGAGGTGCTTAGTTTTGGGTTCAATCTTGCGGTGTCCTCACCCAGTAACAAAGTAGGGGTAGCGAGGCACGTATTTGTATTGTTGCCATCAAGGATAAAAAAGATGGGGTTTTCATCATATTGCTTGAGTTTATCCCTCTACAACAAGTCATCTTACTTAAAGCGTTACTCCGTTCTTTCTGAACTTAATACTCTAGATGCATGCTGGATAGCGGTCGATGTGTGGAGTAATAGAAGTAGATGCAGAATCGTTTCAGTCTACTTGACACGGACGTGATGCCTATATGCATAATCATTGCCTTGGATATCGTCATAACTTTGCACTTTTGTATCAATTGCTCGACAATAATTTGTTCACCCACCGTATTATTTTTCTTCAAGAGAGAAACCTCTAGTGAAACCTATGGCCCCCGGGTCTATTTTCAATTATATATTTTCAGATCTATAAACCAAAAACCCCAAAAATACTTTGCTGCAATTTATTTACTTTTACTTTGTTTTACGTTTTAGTAATCTTTTATATCTATCTCTATCAGATCTCATCCTTGCAAGTGACCGTGAAGGGATTGACAACCCCTTTATTGCGTTGGGTACAAGTGTTTGATTGTTTATGCAGGTGCATAGATTGGAGACTTGCTTGTACCTCCTACTGGATTGATACCTTGGTTCTCAAAACTAAGGGAAATATTTATCTCTACTTTGCTGCATCATCCTTTCCTCTTCAAGGAAAAACCAACGCAAGCTCAAGAAGTAGCAAGGGCGGCGCAGCATGGCTGTGTCGGGGAGGCCGCGGATCTGGCGGCTCCGAGGAGGGCGCGGATCTGGCGAGTTGGGCATGATGGTGGAGCTCCTCTGCTGAGCGGCGCGGGTGGCGAGGCAGGGCTGGCTGCGGCCTGGGGCATGCTGTGGCCGCGCGGGTTGCGGGCACGCCGGACCAGGGCGAGCCCCTGCTGGACCTGAAGAGGGCCGCCGCCGGGCGGTGCCGCGGCAGAGGAGATGGGTCAGGTGGGAGCGACCTTTACAGCGGCGCGTGGGCTGTAGACGGCTCTGTACACCGGCGGCCGTCGTCTCGGTGGGCTCCAGGGGCGGTGCGAAGCAAATCGGGCCTTGGCGTCCTGTTCTGCGAGGAGGCCGTGACGACCGTCAGGCGCATGGGGCCGGCGGCTCTATCCAGCGTGGACCGGCGGCAACGATGGAGAGCTGGGCCCCGGCGTCCAGTTCTGAAGGTGGTTGCGGCGGATGTTGGACGCGTGGGGCCGGCGGCCGCCGGCAGTGTGTCTGCGGTGGTGGTCTGGCTCGTGTTTGGTGGTCGGAGGGGCAACGCCAGGTGAAGACTTTGCTGCCGGTTTTCGGGTCGGGGCAGGCGACGGCGACGCCTGCGGGCGCCGCTTCCTTCTTGAAGGCATCGCTGAGACGTTCCTGCTCGCTCCACTACGTAAGGATGCTCGGGGGAAACCCTTGATCCCCTAGGATCGGATGATGATGGCAACGTGCGTCGCACCTCTTGAGGCATTGTTCCAGGAGCTCCTTACCGGCCAGAGGGACTAGTGATTGGTGGGGGAGGTTTGTTTGTTGCTGCTCGGTCGTGTCTGTCCGGCAATGAGGGCGGTTTGGCTTCTGTGGCAACGATAACGGTGGCGAGCATTGTCGGAGGCGTGGCATTGGTCGTGGTAGTCGGCTCTTCTCCGGCGTGTCCGTGAGACTACCTCGGCTGCTTGTTGCTGTGAAGTCGAAGCTGCGGTGCGGGGCACCGGTGGTGTACGATGACGGGCGACAAGTGGTCCGTTCGGTGATCTTCCGTGACGCCAACATTGCTTCGCTCCCTGTAGTTCTCCACCAGAGTCGGAGATGCGTTGTCTTGCTGTGGGTGGAAGGCATTCCGCCGTGTAAGTGTAGTGCTGTTCAGCAGCCAATAGGGTTGCCGTTTTTTTTTTCTTTTCTCTGATCTTTAGATCCTCCTCATGTTGTTCCTCCGCTGCTTTCTGCTTAATCTAATTGAAGCCAGCAAATTGCTAGATCTTTCCAAAAAAAAAAGCACACACATTTTTCAGCGGTACACATATGTCTTCATTTCGACACATGCAATCTGAAACCAAAGTACGCACCTGAAGAAGAACCCGTTTCTCACACACTGATTAATGGGATCCCTTGGTTAATTCACAAGGTCACATCGTACCTCTTGAGGCAAAGATACTCTTGAAACCAGGGATTTGGATTTCGTCCGAAATTCTGACATTCCCTACGAAATTCGTCCATTTTGCTCAGGCCAGGTACAATTGTATATCGGCCAAAAAATTCGGCCTGTTTTAAATTTCTGGCCCAGCCCGATTTACAATAGCCCACGAATGGCACCCCTGGTATAAAATTCTGAACCGTAGTTTCCAGATGCCCTAGTTTTCGTTTCTCCCTATCAAAATATGCTTGCGTCCCGCTATATTAATATAGCAAACTCAACGATAGGTGCTGGGACGGAAGCAGCACAATCACGTCAAAAAAAAACAGAGAGAAAATGCAAAAGGAACAAATGCCGACAACGGCGGATCAACAAAAACGAAGAAGTCTCGCGACCCTTGCGCCCACCGGGGATCTCCCACAAAGCTCCTAGACTCCGAAGCGCCGGTACCAATCAACACCTCCAAATTTTTCGTTTCTCCCTCACCACTCATTCGCGTGGCGGCTGAAAGGCTCGCGAGCCAAGTGAGAGAAGGCAGCGCTGCCTCCGGCCATCCTCCTTTTAAGTTCTCCTATATGAATCTCATGCACAAGCATTAGTCTTTCCCATCCGCGATCATCATGTCCGCAACCCACAGAGCGTCACACCTTGAGAGCGGTTCCTGCGCAACGCACATGCAGAGGTGGCCAATGCGGATTTGGGGGTCCTCGTTGCCGTGTGCTCGAGCAACCTCGACGTTCTTGGATATGCTCTCCATTTTCTTGATTTCATGGTCTTCTGCCAAATTTCGGTCAATATTCGTTCAAATTTCATTATTCTCGTTCAGAAATTCAATTTTTTTATTGTTCTTTTTGTTCGAGATTCTCCGAAAAAATTCGTAGATTTCGTTCAAGGGCGGTAAAATCTGCAAAACGAAACCCAAAATCTTGCTTGAAACTTGTCGGATCCAGCAAAAGAATCAGTGAGTGTTTGAAAAGCACACCTAATTGATAAAAGGAGCACATCTCTTTTGTGCATGCTGAACAAACAGGCTAAAACCTACCAATTCCAGCACAAATAAGCAGAACGTAGTGCATTTTTTCTGAAAGGGAAAACATAATATATATTCATCCAGTGTAAAGATTAAACAGCAAACTGAATAACGAACTAACTGCAAAAGCTTGAGTAAAAGCCTCCTACAATGTTGTGAAACCTCAAGGTTGAAACTAACAGCAAAAAACTTTGACACTCCTTCGACCATGAAAATCACCTATCCAAGCTGCAGAAGGTCTGATGTTTTTTCAGAAGAAGCTGGTAAAGCAACAAGCAGTAGTTGCACATTGATGAATGACGATCATTGGCCATCTGAACTGAACATGCTTGGGTACAGCCAGAAGGTATGTACATTTTTGTACCAGTTTCTATTGTAGGAAAGATGGGGGTTGGTGGAAGGATCCCACGCAGCGTCTGCCTCATCACCCAAGCCATGTACAATCCAAGGTTGAGAGTAATAGTAATGGGAGTAGTACAGCCGGTTACTCCGGCCTCCCCATTGTTCCGGGCACAAGCAAGAAAACGATGGGCTCCTCAAATCAGGACTTACAAAGAGCGCCCAGTTGCCCAGCTTCTTCACCTCCACCCATTTTGCAGGTCTGGTCGACATGTCAAGACGGTAGGTTTTATAGAGGACTGGTACTTCAGATGACAAACAGCTAACGTAATAACAAACAATGAGAAGCATGTCAGCACAGACCACTAGCCATGGGCTTTGTGGGCATTTGGCCATGCCGTCCCAAAACCTGCTGGTTGTTATCTGCTGCAGGCCAAGCTGGGGGGCCAACTTCAGAATGTAGATACTTTGATTCAAATCCATGGCCATGAACTGGCCATTGAATTCCACAATCTGAACTATGGATGAACAGGAAATCTTGAGTTGATACCAAGAGTTACTTCTGACCGGCCAATCAAACAAGAAGTTATGGGTGCTGACAAGTAGATGGCAGTTGTGTGATGCAGGGGGAGCTGTCATGGTGCCATAGTAGTAGAACTCAAAGTCGCCATTCAGTGGGAGACATGGAGGTGAAACCTCGGCACCAGTGAAGACATCAACAACAAGAAAATTTCCTTTGAGTCAACATATGAGATGCCCATGGGAAGAGCCAACAAGTTGCATGTTCTGAAAAGTTTTTTGAGGAATCTGGCAGCAAAGCACTCTGTCCTGGTTGGCTAGATCAATGAACTTACATGTGCGTAACTCATGACGACCATTGCTAGAAGGGGGATAGGGAGCTTGGACAAGGACATTGGGTTGGACGAGGAGAGGCGGGAATACGACATAGAAGGTTGATTTGGTTGGGTATGACGAGAAAGCAGGAGGCCAAGAACGACAAGTGCTAACAAACGCAGTTAGGTTTATAAATGATCCCAACAAAGGAAGGATGGAATGAAGCAGGTCTAGTGGAAGGTCAATCCAACCCTGGAGCCCCGACAGACCAGAGGGAGTAGACACAGAGGCGTAAGACAATTTGCTCGGGCTATGCTTCATGGCGAACTCTCTACAAAACACGATAAACGACAAGTTAGAAGAAAAAACGAGTTGATTAAAAAATGAAAAATGTAGGTACCATGCTAGGACCAAGGATAAGCATGTTATAATAAATCCATATCTTGTATACACCCAATACATACACCAAACAGAACAACTGCCGTTCGCAGTTCGCAGATATGCTAAAAAAAATCCTAGTGTAGTTGAACGACTTGGGCAGTTCTAATCCCCCTGTCCACTTGCAGACTCAAACTAATTTCTGCATGGACAACTCAAACTATATCCCGTATATGACATATAGTTACATGTAAAAAAATTGTCAAATCACTTGGACATATGAGGAATTTGATTCCCGGCAGAGTTATATCAGAACAAAGAAAATGAACTTCCTTTGCAAATGCTTCTCTGAGGTTAAAACTTGTTCATGACAGTAAGGCCACTGGCGAGAACAATTTGTATTGTAAGAAGATGATACTAAGAGTAAGATGGTGCCACGAATTAATATAAAACAAGTGTAGTCCTAGCCCTGATGATGCGAATACAATACATATGGCAGTTGTAATCCTCTTGTCCAGGTTTGTAGATCAAGCACCAAATTAAGCACACAGTTGAGTTGCCGATCGACCCCGTTGTATCTAGAGTTCTAACACTTGTTTTGGGGGATCTGGGGTTGTTATTTGCAGCAGAATACTGTGATAAAAGTCTAACCTAACAAGGGGGCGAAGAACGATCGCATGACGGCGAGTAGATACTAACTTACCAGTTACCACAACGCACGAACAGGAGAAATGGAAGCAAACACGCACGGGGCGGGATCTCCTTTAGTCGTGCTCCTGTTCGACTCGGCGCTAGCACATGCAGCGGTCTGGGCGGCGGGGCGGATCAACACCGGATCCGAGCAGGACAAGGGTTGGATCCACGCGGGACCAGTGGCTTGTGGCAGCGGATGGTAGGTGGTTGGGGCGGCGGGGAGGCTCGCCGGGTTAAGGCTCTGGCGGCGGCGCTGGATATGTGTGTCGACGTGCGTGGGGAAGAAGGTAGTTTGGGGGAGAGAGAGAAGGGCAACAGGTGGGGCCTTTGGCCACCTCAAGAAATTATCCATGTAGGCATGCCACATCGGTCAGACAGGTGGGCCCAACCGATCAGATTCGTTGTTTTCGCGATGAAATTCGAGCATCAGTGCTCCGCTTTATAGATTAGGTGCAGTTTTGGTGGTTTTTTGTGCCCCGACACAAATGTGGTATGAAGTTGTTACCCTAGCCAAGTGTGATGGTTTTAGGTAAATAACTCTGTATAAGAAGATGATACTAATTAAGAGTAAGATGGTGCCACGAATTAATATAAAACAAGTGCAGTCCTAGCCCTGATGATGCGAATACAATACATATGGCAGTTGTAATCCTCTTGTCCAGGTTTGCAGATCAAGCACCAAATTAAGCACACACAGTTGAGTTGTCGATCGATCCTGTTGCATCTAGGGCTCTAACACTTCTTTTGGGGGTTCTAGGGCTGTTATTTGCAGCAGAATAGTGATAAAAGTCTAACCTAACGAGGGGGCGAAAGAACGATCGCGTGACGGCTCGCGGATACTAATTACCACAACGCACGAACAGGAGAGAAAAGGAAAGGAAGCTAGGGTTCCTCTCATGAGGATGAGGGAGGGGGCGGGACAAACCAGACCTTGTAGACGAGGATGGGATGCAGGCGGTCGGGGATGACGACGAGGCGGAAGGCTGGTGCTGGGCGCCGTCTTCTCTTCTCCGGCGGTGTCTCGCCGCGCGCGGCTCGCTTCTCGCCCGAACGGCGCTATCTCTCTCCGAGCGGGCTCTACATGGGCTTCTTTTCGTCGAGGTGACCACTGGACTTTTGTGTTCGGCCCGGCTGAAAAACAGAGCAAAACAGAACCGCGCCCCCACCCTAATAATAATAAAAAAAATATGGGCAGAGGCAAATATTTTGACTTGGATATTTTTTTGTCAGCAAATGTTTAGACTTGGATTTTGCCCATCTCTATATTGGAGCATACCAGTGTAGCAATTCTTTGGTCTATGTACGGAGCTGGGAACACAAGTTCGGAGGTGGAAATTGCAGTTTTATTATTGCGACATGAATCTCCTCGGATTTACTCTTCTGTATATCACGACTTTTGTCGTCCCGGATTCACTCAAGCTCGGGAGACAAAATCAATTTTTCTGTCGGTGCGCCCGTCGTAGGAAGAGCAAACGCTAGTGTTCTCTCTGACCATGTGAAACAGAACAGGCAGGCCATGGAACTGGGGATACACAACCCCGGTCCAAGAGTCCAACATGACCATCTCCACAACAGCATATGCATCTGATACTGTCAGGTGTGTATTTTTGGTGCTACTATTAAGTTGAAAATCTGACAGGAGATGAACTTTTTGCACATTTAAAAAACATGTTAATCTATAACCTGTCAGTTCAAGCAGAGACAGCAGCAGCAACCATCTGGTTCAGTGCCAAAGTTCAAGCAGACACCAAGCCTAGCTTGAATGTCACCCATCTAGTCTGAAACTAAATGCATCGTCAACAACCTATGTACCATGTTCAGATGTTCTATCACCAACCTGGGTTTCTCTTTGCTGAAACGAACAAAGCACATAGCAAATATTCCTACACTCAAGAGCAAACCAAGATGTTCAGGTGCACTTTTCAGTAGTCATGCACCTGAAGAAGAAGAATCCCTTGGATATAACTGCAAACATTTCAGTGCTCCAGCCACTGTCAACATCTCCTACACTGACTGCAAAAGAGCTACCGTTGTTTTCCCTGCTCGAACATCCATTTTTCGCAACAAGCTAGTAGAGCTTGCTTAAAGATAAACATAATTTCCATGCATACAAAGGTTCAGTACATGTTGGATCATACCTACAAAAAGTCGACTCGTCTTACAAAGTGAGCTGCTACAGGGAGTAGTAATAACCATGCATCAACACCATCAACCATCACGGACACGAATAGAGCATACTGGGCACAACCCATGTAGGTTGCATCATACTGCCACAGTTTATGTGAATGTAGACTTCTGGACTGGAGGCATCTCCCTGCAGCGGCTGGCCAAACTCACGTCCAGAGGTCCCTGTACAGAGCTGGGAACACACGTTCAGAGGTGGAAATTGCATTTTTAATATCACGACACTAATCTCCTCAGATTTACTCTTTTGTATATCGCGACTTTTGTTGTCGTGGGATCACTCGAGTTCAGGGGGCAAAAACTATTTTTTCTCTCGGCGCCGCGCCTACGTCCTTCATAGGAAGAGAACAGACATGTGTTCTCTCTGAACATGAGAAGCAGAACAGGCAGGTCATGGAGCGGGAGGGGCTCCGGTCCAAGTGTCAAACATGAACTACCTCCGCAACAACATATGCATCTGATGCTACCAGATGTATATTTTTTGATGCTACAGATGAATTCAAAATTTGACAGGAGATTAACTTTTGCACATGCAAAAAAGCATGCTGTTCCATAACCAGTCAGTTCAAGCCGAGACAGCAGCAGCGCCCCCTAGAATGCGAAAGTTAAAGCAGACACCAAGCCTACCTTCATATTCAAACTAAATGAATCAGATGTTGTATAGTATAACCAACCCGGCTTCTCTGTGCTAAAATGAAAAAAACTCTGCAAAACTCATAGCAAATATTCCCTTGATAAACTAAGAGCAAGTACAGAAAGCAACAAACTAAGAAGTTGACGGTCAGCAACCATACAACCTGACAACCAAGTGCCTTTTTCGGTGGTCATCACCTGAAGAAGAATCCCTTGAGTACACAAGGCTATGCCCTTGAGGCAAAACTACACTGAAACTTGTCAGTTCCAGTAAAAGAAGAAGAATCAGTACCTAGTAAAACATTAACAACACACCTAACTGATAAAACAAACACGTCTCTTTCCTACCAAGGTCTAAAGATTTCTCAGTAAGTAGTTAAACATTCAAGGATGGAACTAACTGCAAACATTTCAGCCAGTGCTCCTGCCACTGTCAACATCTCCTACACTGACTGCAAAAGAGGCAGTGTTCTCTTCTCTGCTGTACAGCAATTTTTCGGAACAAGCTGAACTAAAAGGCTACAAACCGACCACGACATCGTTATACTACAAATATATCCAACATACAATGGTTCAGTACTTGTTGGAGCATACCTATAAAGTCGAGATATCTTACAGAGGGAGCTACTACGGGGACCAATAATAACCATGCATCAAGACCATCAGTCATCACGGTTCACGGACACGAATAGAACATACTGGGCACAACCCATGTAGGTTGCATCATACTGCCACAGTTTATGTGAATATAGACTTTTGGATTGGAGGCATCTCCCTGCAGCGGCTGGCCCAACTCAAATGCGATCCACTCTTTCCTATTACAGCAGTATATACAGTTGCTTCTCCCTCCCCATCTCTCTGGGTTCATGCAACACAAGGGCTGGATTCTCTCGTCGATACTGATGAAGATCGCCCAGTTTTCTAGCTTCTCCACCTTTACCCACCTTGCAGGTTCAGTTGATAAGTCCAGTCGGAAAGCTTCAAAAGTGTCCCCTGTTGATGGAGAATGTTTCTGACAACCGACCATGAGAAGCATGTCACCACATGCGACAAGCCACGGTTGCTTAAGATGCCATTTGTTGGTCATGCTTCCATCCAGATCAACTGCTATTTTCTGTATGCGTATCCGGGGTCCCAAGTGCACGATATAGAGCCTGCGATCATGATCCATGCCAAAGACCTGGTCTTTGAAGACCACGAGCTTCTTAATTGTTCCATTGCGAGGAGAACGTCTCAACCAAGAATCGCTACCAACACGCCAAAAGAAATTGTGGCACCCAGCATCGACCAGGAGATATGAGTTGGGTGACGAAAGCGGAGCCGTGAGGGCAGCATAGTTGAGGAAAATGTATCCGTCGACCGGGAGCTGTGGAGCTGAGACACTGACGCCTGTAAAGACATCAACAAGAAGACATGATTGTTGTTGGTTGGCCAATATGAGATGGCCGTAGGAAACACTCCCCAAAGAAAAATCATCCAGCAAACCCGGTGGGGATTTTCTGTCACCAAAACAACCAAATTGAGGAATCTTACAGCACATGTAGGAGTCTTTGTTGGCAAGATTATTAACATAGCATGAGCGTTTAGGGGCGAGGTTGTTGCTCAATGGGCGAGGACGAGAAGAGCACACTGGGACATCAGGTTGGAGGAGGAGAGGTGGCAACAATGTCGATTTGGAGGGATAGGTGAAGAAGGAAGCACGCCAAGATGGGCAGGTGGCAGCGAAAGCAAGAAGATCTGGGAAGGATCCCAACCGACCAACAATGGAGTGAAGCAGGCCATCTGGGAGGTCTGCCCAACCTTGAAGCCCGGACATAGCTGAGACGGTAGAAGCAAATACAGCAGGCCTTTGTGTTACAGGTGATCGCAGCTTCTCTGAAACAAATAATGAATCAAAGGAAAAAAATATTAGAAGGATGAACTGGATATTTAAAAAAGTTCCGAACAAAGAAGCAACACAAAGTGCCAACATACAATGGCTAGTGAATGTGTGTTTCCTGAGATTCTTGTCGTGTGCACAGATAACAAATATGCGCTAGGATAAAAACATAAAAGACACTAGTGACACAGTATACAGCAAGGGGTTGGATCCCTAGGGACAGTGTAAACCAGTGTCCTGCTTTGAAAACATCAGTAATTACTCCAATCAGACGTACATAAAGCAGATGAAACCAAAAGCTCCATAGAGCCGCGGGTCCCCTCTCATGGAAGCATGAAAAATGTTGTTGTACAATCATATGTGCTTTACATGACAATAAATATCCAGATAAGGAATTTGATTCGATTGATTTGAGAAAATAGTCATGTCACAATGCTTTCCTGTAGTTAAAACTTCTTTACTACATTTACCCGTCTGTACACAAGTGTTTAAAACTTGGAAAACACTAATGACACCATAACACGGGAAGGGATTGGATTCAGATGGACTAGTCAGCTGCTGACAATTACATCGATAATCAAATCAGGTAAATTAATATTTGTAACAGTGCCTCAATCTGTACTAGTGCGAGTGTCATGTCCTGGAAATGTCAGTGGTTACTATCATACGCCAATCTGTTCAATGTGAATACTATCATCAGATGGGACCAAAACTTCCATTAGGCCATGATTGTTGTTATTTGGAAGCGTGTGGGTGACTGTTGTATTATTACGTGAGAAAATAACAGCACAAAATGGAATAATCTCTTACTAAAAAGAACTTGTTTGTAAAAGCTAACCCCATCTGTGTTTCAGAATATTATTTATACTGAAACGGGCGACAGATGGTTCTACATTTCTCCCAAAGAAAACAGGAGCCTCTGTTGGTAACAATGTCCAACAAACAGATACATAGAAATGTTAGGGTTCTTCGATTTGGGTAACCTGAATCCCCTTTCCCATCTGCAGATCGTGGGCTCAGTTTAATTTCACAGTCTAGGGTTCTACGACTTGGTAGTGCATCCAAATCTCTTACAACAAAAAAGCAAGTGGGAATCTAATCTATCAATCAAGATTACCGAAGTAGCAACGTGTTTCGAATCTATCAATCAAGACTACCGAAATAGCAACGATTTGCACGATGGAGATGGCCAAAGTAAACAGGAGAGAGAGAGAGAGAGAGAGAGAGAGAGACCTCTGGCGGGCGGCGTGGAGACGATGGTTCGGTGGGCGGCGGCGGCGTCTTCTCTTCTCTGGCTGGCGGCGGCTCGCTTCCCCTCCCCTGCCGCTTCCAGAAACCTCTCTCTTTTTTTTTCTTGAGATGGGAACCTCTCTCTCCGTCGCCAAAGAGGAGGGTCGCGGCATCGTAGGGTGTTGTGGCCCAACATGAAAATGGGCCGTGTCCGACTTTTTTTTTTGAAACTTGTCCGACTACTTCATTTCTCGCCAAAAAAAAGTTAAGAAGTGATTTTTTTTTCCTCTGGGTTGAAAACTTCTTGGAACAAGGGCAACACTTTTGGTTTAGTGGTTTTTCTACGGTTTCTTCCCTAGAACCATCATCAAATGACGAGATGCAAGCAAGAAAATACGAAGACTCAGACTACGACTTCAAATGATCTGGATGTAGTTTTCAGTTTTACCTAGTAGTAGTTCTTTACCGTCCGGATTTATTTCACTTTTTTTTTATCCAGTAAACTATTTTTTTTATGTATTCCTAGCATAAACTGCCAAAACGTCCTACATCAGTAAACAGAGGGTGTACTAAAAAAGTAGACCGGGATTTTTCTGAATAGGAAAAAAACTTGGATTTCTTTTTTCCTCCTAGGAATTTTTTAGGCTTGGATTTTGATTCTAAAAAATTATACCTGAATTTTTATTCTTTTTTTTGGATTTTTCTCTCAAAACATTTTGAACTTTGGCTCACCCCAATCTCTCCAAAATGTATTTTGAATCCTCCAAAAAACAAATGTTACGAACCATCCGATACACAAGATGGATTTTTGTCACGCCGGGATCACTCGAGCTCTGGAGCCAAAAGCAATTTTGGTAGGAGCTCTGCCTATGTTTAATTCATATAAGGAAGAGAACAAAACACCTTCCGCAAAAGTTAGACATGAGGGTTCTCATCAAAGTGTCATTCAGCAACGGAGCAACATAAGAATCCAGGCGAACCTGATGCTATAGTGATTTTCCATTCAGCGGTAGTTTAGATACCTGACCAAAGTAAAATTGATCTGCAAGCAATTCTGCTTTTCCATTCCAAACAGCACCGACAGTTTTGCTGGTTCATTACAATTGTACTGAAACTTGCAACCAAGTAGAGTTTCACAAGAGATGAACTTGTCCAGTGATAGAAGCCAAATAGGCAGGACAAAATTAAGTTAACGCAGTCCAGAAGCTTGAAACTTGTCCACTCGGGAAGAGAGGAGCAACAAGTAGTTCAAAGTTTTACGCATCGTACAGTGCAAGATTAAATTACATAGCTAAATTAATACCTGTATCCCAGGCTATAGATACTGGTTTACCAAACTGCTACAAAAGCTTCAGTACTATCCCCATCGAGTTCTAAGTGCTCCTGCTACGATGGCACTGCCCAAGTTGCAGAAGTCCCTACTCTGTGTTGTAAGGGAAATTTTCATCAGGAGCATGCAGAGCATCAAGCCGTAGCTGCGTGCGACGATCACTGGGCATCAGAGTAGAACATGCTTGGATACACCCAGAGGGGCTGCAACTCGCTGGACCGGCTTCTCTTGTACTCTACCTTAGGACCTGCAGATGGATCTCGCTCGTCTCCCACTCCATGTACAATAAAAGAGCGGCGGCCGGCATAGTACAGCCACTTGCTCCTCCCTCCCCATCTTTCCGGGCTCATGCAAGAAAACGGCATGCTCCTCACATCACCACCAACAAAGAGTGCCCAATTATCCAGCTGGTTTACCTCCACCCATTTTGCAGGGTTGGTTGACATGTCAAGGTGGTGGGGTATACATTGTACTACGGAGCAGCCTGGACTCATTGTCTTGAAACAGGAAACCATGAGAAGCATGTTGCCGCAGACCACTAGCCATGGTTTCGCATATGAGCTTGGGGCCAAGTCACCAACCCACTCAGTTGTTATCTCCTGCAGACCAAGCTGGGGGGACAACTGCAAAGTGTAGATTTTATAACAATCATCCATGGCGATGAACTGGCCATTTAATTCCACAATCTGTACTATCCATGCATCAGAAAGCTGGAGCGCAGACCAAGAGTCACTTCCGACTGGCCAATCAAACAAGGAGGTTGCAGTGCTGACAAGGAGGTGTGAGTTGGGTGATGCAAGTGGAGCCGTCAGAGTGCCGCTGATGTAGAACTCACTGTCAAAATTACCGCTGAATGGGAGACGTGGAGGAGAAACCTCGGCACCACTGAACACATCAACAACAAGACAATATCCACCGCGGCAGCAAATTAGTTGACCATAGGAAGTGCCAGCGAAATGCATCACCTGATAAATTTCTTTAGGAATTTGGCAGCGAAGGGGGATGCTCTTGTTGATCGGATCAATGACGTTACATGTGCGTAGCTCGCGACCAGCATTGTTAGAAGGGAGATCAGGAGCTTGAACACAGGCATTGAATTGGACGAGGAGAGGTGGGAATCTGGTGCAGAAGGTAGATTTGGTTGGGTATGAGGAGAATGCAGCACGCCAAGAACGGCATGTTGCCGCGAAGGCAAGAACATCACGGAAGGACCCTGACAGTGCAAGAATGGAGTTTAGCGGGCCATCTGGGAGGTCTGCCCAACCATGGAGCCCGAGCACAGCAGGTTGTGCGGACGCAGATGCAACACACAGTTTGCTGGGGCTTTGCATTGTACCAAACTCTCTGCAAAACACAATAAATTCGAAGAAAAAAATTAGAAAAATGAGCCAACGAAGAAATGAAAAATAAAAAGGATGGAAGCTTGCTAGAACCATGAATATTCTATTTTTCAGGTCTAGTATACCCTGTATCAAGACTTGTCATGCTCTTGCACAGATATGTAATTTTATTTGGGGGCTTTGGGTGAATTTTTCATTACTGTTACTGGATTCAGGGCGAAAGCCTCAAATTTATATTAGGGAAAATCGTTGGGACCACAAATGCGAAGCAAAAAATAAGAACACCCACAAGGCACGGAAGAACCATGATGGGGCACACCATCACCATTCTTATATGCAGCACGGAGCTGAAAATTAGCAGAAAAGATGCAGGGGATTCTGATGAAGAAAATATGCAGTGGATTCTAGATGCCGACAGTGGATGATTCTGAGCTGCCACAATGCAACTCATCAGTGGATTCCGATGCTCAAGACAGTAGAAACCCAGTAAGATGCAGAAAACAGAAACTTGTTTTGACTGTTCCCTCCCTGCAGCCAAAACTTCTTCAGGGGGCTCACATATAGTCAGACATTTTCAGAACATGAGACTGAAGAGCGAAAAGGTCACGGACGGAAACTCTAGAGACGACAATATCCGATAGAAAAGACAACGCTCAGTAGACCAAACTATTTATACGTCCTGACATGAAAGACTCTGCTTTCTGTTAAAAGAAATACAGTACAATGTACATCCTGACATGACATCCATCTACATATCCTGCAGTTGCGTGAATCTAACCCTGCCAATGGTAAAAGAAAAATGCACAGAGTGCGCTGTTTCTATGGGCAAAACTGCTAAGCAAGAGACAAATGCTTAATAAGAGATCAAATGAACAAGCAAGGAAGAATAGAGCTATCTAGGGTTTAGACTAGGCTGGGGGGGGGGGGGCAGGCCTTGCGGAGAGAGCGGGCGGTGGAGATCGGCGACGGCGATGCTTCTGCTGGCTGACGCCGACGCCTTCCCCGGCGGCAGGCGGCAGGCGGTGGCTCGCCTTCGCTTCCGCTCCCGGGAAGCCTCCGCTCACACTGGTCTGGTCTCTGGTGGTGGTGGCGGCTGGCTCAGTAGGCTAATTTGGGCCTTCGGCTTACTCATGGTGGTGAGCTTCTCGGACAGCTTCGGCTCAATTTTCACGAAGTCAGCCCAGCCCGACGGCAGGCGGGGCTTTTCCTATTTGCCGCTCGCTGCGGCAAATTATCGCCGCAACGCACAGGCAACGCTCGAGATCGAGCGAAGTGGGCCGGCCAGTACGCAAGTTTTTCTGTTTCCGGTTTTGGGAATCTTCTGGACTTTCCAGGCCGGTTTTTCCGGTTTTGGGAACCTCTTCTAGAAGGTTCCTGAATCATTTTTCTCTCTTTTTTGTTCCTTTTCCATTTTCCATCTTTCTTTTTTCTGTTCCTTTTTTATTTTGTTTCATTTTTTCTTTATATTTTTTAAGTTTATTTTCTTTTTTGAACAAATGTTTGCAGTTTTCAAAATTTGTTCAATTTCCATAATATGTTACCGTTTTCAAATTTTGCTCAAAATTCCAAAAAAGTTTAAAATCTTAAAATCTGTTCGCTTCTAGTAAAAAAATGTTCAAAAAAATTTAGAATTTCAAAATTTCCAAAAAATGTTCGCATTTCTAATTTTTTCACAAATTTGAAAAATTGTTCAGGAAATTCAAAAGATGTTCCCGTTTTCTAAATGTTCATATATTCAAAAAATGTTTATATTTTTAAAAATTGTTCACAAATTCAAAAAATGTTCCTGTTTTAAAAATTTGTTTGCAAACTCACAAAAGTTTCAACGAATTTCATAAAATGTTTGTGTTTTAAGATTTTTGCTCATAATTTCAAAAAAGTTTCTCGTTTTTCAAAAAATGTTCATTTTTAAAAAATTTGCTTACAAAATCAGAAAATCTTTGGTTATTTCATAAAATATTCACGTTTCGAACAAATTGTTCATAATTTTGAAAAATGTTCGCATTTTCAAAATATTGTTCGTACTTGCACTTTTTTTTTGCATTTTCAATTTTTTCCCTGTTCTTTAGAAATTGTTCACATTTTCAAAATATTGTTCGTACTTTCAAAAAATGTCCTTATTTTCAATGCTGTTCCTTTTTTGAAATAATGTTTGAGATTCCTAAAAAATGTTCGCATTTTTAGAAAATGTTTGAATTTTTATAAATTTGTCAAGAAAGTTTGAAAAAGTTTGCGTTTCGGAAAATATTTAGTTTTGTCTAAAAGGAAATCACATTTGATTTTTTTTTTAAAGAACCTTACATGGCTTATAGTTTATATAAACTGTGCCTTGTGCCTAGTGACGTGGTTCACAACCTGTCAAAAGAAAAATAGTGACGTGGTTCACTGGCTGGACGTTTTGTGTTCGATCCCTCCTACGCTCACTTGCTTTAATTTTTTGCAAACTAATGTTTTAAGTTTTGTTGTTGCTGTTGTTTCTTTTAATATCAAGCTGCACGTCGTGCACTAGTACCAGCCTGTCGCAATGGCTAGCAGTGCGAGTGAATCTACCGCTGGTCGCTGGTTCAAGTCCCAGCCACAGCCAGAGCTTATTTTTTAATCGCGCGCTACCACAAATGGGCCGGTCCAGATCAGCTCTCCCCTGTGCGAATGGTGGACTCTTTGCCGCAATAAGCGGCGAGACCTCCTCTTCGGCGCCTTATGCGCCCGTTCACTTAGCGGGCGCTCGCGCGCAGCCTCGCATGGGCCAGCCCAGCTAGCACGCTCACATCTTCCTTTCTTCGATCGCTCGCTCACGTTTCCTTCGTTCATTTTTTTTTTGCTGTTCGTCCTTTTGTTCACAAAACTGAAAAACACATGAATTTGAAAAACAGTTCACGAATTTCCGAAAGTTCATCAATTCAAAAAAAAAGTTCATCAATTTTGAACACAAAAAAATGAAAAAAGTTCATCGGTTTTGAAAAAGTTCATCGGATTTGAAAAAAAGTTCATCAGATTTGAAAAAAAGTTCATCAGATTTGAAAAAAAAATTCATCAGATTTGAAAAAAAGTTCAACGAATTTGAAAAAAGTTCATTGAACTTGAAAAAAACAGTTCATCCAATTTTGGAAAAGTTTGTTAAAGTTGAAAAATTGTTCATGAAATCCGGTGAACTTTTTTCATCGAATTAGAAAAAGAAAAAAAAGAAAGAAAGAAGAAAAGAGGTAAGAAAATGTACTTGATCGCAGAACTGCGCGTGGCGCGGTGGTTATGGCGTGGCATAGTTAACCGCTAGTGCGCGGGTTCGAATCCTCGTCCCCGCACTTGATTTTCTGCATCAGTTTAGAAAAAAAAAAGGGGAATGTGGGCTGGCCCATTGCGCATGGGGGCGTGTGCGCCCTGTACCGTTAACGCTGTATTCAGCGCTGAGGGCGCCAAATAGGATCCAGCATAAGCGGCGACTAGGAGCTCCCGGCAGGCGGTGGCTCGCCTTCGCTTCTGCTCCCGGGAAGCCTCCACACAGCCCCCTAGTTTCGCTTCGCTTTTCTATTTTTGGGAGATCCGTCATTTTATCTTTTAAATTGTGCGTCCAAATCTTGAACCGTTTTCACCATTGAATTCCTCGCGTCGAGATCTTCAAAACTAGATCCCATGTTAATAGAGTCCGTGCCTCTCGCGAAAGCAAATCCGTGCCTCTCGCGAAAGCAAAACCGTGACTCTCACGGAAGAAAAAAAAAGAAACATATTTTTTTCGTTTCCGAGAGGCACAGCCGTGCCTCTTGCGGAAGGAAAAAATAAAAGAAAATGCGTTTTTTTCGTTTCCGAGAGGCACGACCATGGTTCTCGCGAAAAAAAAATCTGTGCCTCTCGTGAAAGCAAAATCATGCCTCTCGCGGAAGCAAAAAAAAAACAAGTTTTTTTGCGCAAAAAAAATCCAAAAACTTTGAAAGACTGGTGCAAAACAAAAAAACCGAAAAAAAAATCTAAAAAGACAAAAAACGTGTGCGGAGAAAATAAAAAATAAAACAAAATCCGGAGGAAGCGCCCAAAACGCGACACGTGGCGGCGACCGAGAGCACACTCAGCCCACCCCAAGTGATCGTTGGGGAGGCTCGCGAAGCAGCGCTCCTTCATTAGTTGCTCCCTAGCGCCGCCGCTCCTTACGAACGGACGCGACGAGCCGACGACTCTGGTAGGAGCCTTGCGGTTGCCGACTGGTACAAGGGGCATGCGTCCATGGCCGAAGAGCGTGGCCGCCGCTGCAGGACACCGAACCCTCCTCGCCGCCGCCGGCTCATCCATCCTCGCATGTCTTGTATCTCTCTCGATCCACGCTTAGTCATGGTCTCACGTGCCGTTCACTGCCGGAATAACGTTCTAAGCTGACTACCCGTGGTCATCGGCATAGGCCCGAAAGCTATCGGTTGCCGTCGGTGTAGAGGCGTCGGCAACGATTACGTCAGCGTTACCTTGTCAGACTGTCAGCATACAAAAGTCGTCGACATAGGGCCCTATGCCGACGGCTTTCTGGCCGGCCGTCGGTATAGATTAACCGTCGGCAAAAAAGAAGACGGGCGGCACCTGACGTGCTGTCGCCTAGTCCAACCATTCAGGAATCGACATGTGGCAGACATCGGCATATATGGAAATCTAAGCCGTCGGCATATTAGTGCCATGTGTCGCCTCCTGGTAGTTTCTGGCAGACGCGTACGCTGCCGTCGGCATAGTTTTAGACATATGCCGAATGGAGCTATCTAGGGTATAATTTTAGACATAGTTTTAGGCATATGCATAAGAGATCAGATGGACAAGCAGGGAAGAATGGAGCTATCTAGGGTTTAGACTAGAGTGGAAGGGGGGAGAGCAGGCCTTGCAGAGAGAGCGGGTGGTGGATATCGGCGACGGCAATGCGTCTGTTGGCTGACGCCGACGGCGGCGTCCCCGGTGGCAGGCGGTGGCAATGCCTCACTTTCGCCGCTCCTGGGACTGGGAAGCCTCCGCTCACACTGAGTCCGATCTGGTCTCTGGTGGTGACTTCTCGCTCAGTAGCTCAGTTTCCGATCTTGTACTTGGGCGTAAAAATTGGGCTTCTGTGATTGGGCCCGCCCACAATAACGTTACAAGGCCCGGACGTCAACCCAACCCATAATGGTCGGTCGCGAGCTGTCTACCGCCACGCGACGAGGCAGCGACTCTGGTCGGAGCCATGGTTGCCGACCGGTAGAAGGGTCGTGCTTCCATGGCTGGAGGAAGCCTTCTCCACCTCCGAAGAGCATGCCTTTAAACTGAAGAATATAATCAAGTGTTTCTGCCTGCCCTCATGTTCATGGTGCTGCCCTGCCACTGAAAATCCCCACTTGGGATAACATACATTCACAGTAGCATGGTTACTGAGCATGGCATGTACAATGCGCGATTGTCGAAAGTCTATATAATCAAATGTTTGCATGACACTTGTTCAGAGAAATTTGGGAGCTGATGAACACTCAGATGCATATTACGTACTGCTATTTTATGCTCATGTTGTTGAACACAGTAATCGTACATAGGGTTGGCACAACTAAAGCCAATCATGGTGTTGTACAGCTAAATCTGAAATTAATTTTATCAGCTTTCGAGCAACTCTCGGGTCTTAAGATCAATTTTTATAAAAGCGAATTGTTTTGCTTTGACGAGGCTCAGGACGAGGCCCACCTCTACGCTAACTTGCTTGGATACGGGTTGGGCCATTTTCGATCACATATTTGAGGATACCGATACATTATTGGAGACTCACAAATGCGGAATGGAAACACGTTGAGGAGAGACTGGAAAAAAGACTGAGCAGTTGGAAAGGTAAGCTATTATCTCTGGGTAGAAGATTGGTTCTCATAAATTCAATACTAAGTAATATGGTACTGTATATGATTTCCTTCTTCCAACTATCGAAAGGAGTTCTACATAGATTGGATCACTTCCGATCAAGATTCTTTTGGCAAGGAGATAGCGAGAGAAAGAAATATTGATTGGCTAAATGGAGTGTGATTTGCCATCCCAAAGACCAAGGTGGGTTGGGCATTCACGACGTTGAGGTCAAGAATAGGGTCCTCCTCGGCAAATGGTTGTTTAAATTACTGACGAAAGATGGTGTATGGCAAACTCTCCTAAGAAGGAAATATGTGGCTTCCAAGGTGGTATCCCAAGTATATTGGAAGCCTGGGGATTCTCACTTTTGGGCGAGTCTAATGGCTACGAAGAAATATTTCTTCCGCTATGGGTCCTTCTCGATAAAGGATGGATTGGAAATTAGATTCTAGGAGGATAAGTGGCTAGACAATGCCACACTCCGGGAACAATATCCGGGTTTATACAACATTGTGCGTCACAAGGGTGATACCATCGCCATGGTTCTGGAATCTTTTCCGCCAAATGTGACGTTCCGAAGAGATCTAATCGGACCCAGACTCCAATCGTGGAACAACCTGCTCCAGTGGTTGTCCACGGTGCAATTGTCCAATGGATCCGATGAATTCCGGTGGAACCTACATGGGAATGGATAATTTTCAGTGGAGTCTATGTATAGAGCTTTACTCCAGTCCGATGTGCTAGTTGATAATAATAAGAAGATCTGGAAGATGAAGATACCTCTTAAGAATAAGATCTTTGCATGGTATCTTCGTCGCGAAGTCATTCTTACTAAAGATAACCTTATTAAGAGGAATTGGCATGGAAGTACGCAATGTGTCTTTTGTCAACATGATGAGACAATAAAACATTTATTCTTTCAATGCAAATTGGCTCGTTCTATATGGTCAGTCATTCAAATAGTTTCTGGCTTGTATCCTCCCTGTAGTGTTGCTAATGTATTTGGCAACTGGCTACATGAGATTGATCACAGGTTTAGAACTTTTCTTAGGGCGGGAGCGCCTGCCGTTATTTGGTCGCTTTGGCTATGTAGAAATGATAAGGTTTTTAACGATAAAAGTACTTCTCTTATGCAGGTTATATACAGATGTACCGGGACTTTTCGTTTATGGTCATCTCTACAACGAGTGGAGAATCAAGACCTTTTTATGGAGGTGTGTACACGATTTGAGGCTATGGTGAGGGATACTTTTACTCAACATGGGTGACAGTATGATCTTAGGATTTGCCCCCCTGTGGTTTAGGCGTATACAGACCTTACATGGTTATTTGTATTTCGCCGTTTTCATTTTTTGTTTTGGTGTGTGGACCTTATATGGTTGTGTGCATCCTAGTTATACACATGCCGGGTGTAATGCTTAAATCTTTTAATTAATAAAGCGCCCCTTTTTGGAAAAAAATGTTGTTGTACAGAGAGCCATGCTGTAGTGGTTCATGTAGCCTATTCTGGTTGAAGTTTAGCATTGTCGTTATGCGTCTGACCACGTGGATAATTAGAGTCCAGTAAAGTGCCCATGACCCCGTATTTGTTACCCTTGTGTGTGTGCGTGTGTGTGTGTACTAAGAGCATGGCCCATTTCTAACAGTTCACAAGTTGATGATATATCTGAGCTCTTTCTTCTGGTGAACTAATGATGAATTTTGTTTGTTGACAGAGAAGTTGCAGTTGCAAAGGAGGAGTCCTCTAAGAAAACCTGTCACGCCTTGGGATCAACCGCCTCACCCTCGCCAAGGTGTATACTGTACTACGCCGAAGTTCCGATCTAATAGCAAAATCCTTGGTCTTATGGTCTACTATGGCAACCTTGTGGCTCCACTGAATTCACCCAATTCACATCTCATTCTTTTCTCGAGAACCTCCGTGCTCTAGTGGCAGGTTAGAACAAATTCCTGGACAAAAGCACCCTCTTGTTCGTGAACTCATCATTCAGATTGCGTTTCTTCAAAGGCCAGATGTTTGCCATGGACTTTGTTCAATGGCTACATACCATACACATTGCACCTGAGCTCAACATGCTAGAAGTAGCAGTTATGTGGGAAGAGAGCATATTTGTACGCATGCATTCTAAGGGCATTTCTAACCGATCCCCTATATCCGGTTAGTGGAGTAAAATTTCGATTTTACTCCACTAACCGGCACCTAGCCGATCCCCTATCCGCGGTTAGTGGAGTATATTTTTACTTCGGCCCCAAAAAATTTCCTATTTTTACTCCATCGATTGGCGCCCGAGTAAAACGATGCGCCTCTCTCTCGCGTCCGCGCCGCCACTGCATCTTCGCTGGCGTGCCTCCTGCCGCCCCCCCCCCCCCCCGCCAGCTCCGCCGCTACCTCGTTCCATCCCTTGCCCTCCGCCGCCGTTCTGCCCGTCGGCCAGCCCATTTGGCCCCTGTCGCCGTCGTCGGAATCAAGGTGAAACGCCGCCGCTGTCGTCATTGTTGATTCGTCCGATTTCTTTCGAGTTTCTTCTTTTTCTAGCGGCCGCCGCATCTCACCTTGCTTGTGCACCACTGCAGGTCACCCGCCGCTCGCCGGTTCGGTCTAAACCAGGCCGGCCGGCTTGTGCACACTACTAGGAAAACCCTTACCAGTAGCGCTGTTTTTTTTGCTATTAGTAGCGCTGGTAGACGCGCTACTGCTATGGCGCTACATCTATTTTTTAGCAGTAGCGCTTGTTTGCCCCAGCGCTACTGGTAACAGAAGCTAGCAGTAGCGATGCTCCATCCAGCGCTACTGATACTTATCTGCAGCGTGGGTATCTAGCCAGCGCTACTGTTATTTGAGTGCTACTGGTAATCTTTACCCCCATGCCACTGCTAACTTTTGTAGTTTTTTTTTACGTTTTGGCTCTGTACATATTTAAACAGATCCACCATTTATACAATAACATACATATTCATTGAAAAGCAAGTGAGTCATCGATGAGCCAAAGTTATTAGAAGTCTCGACATGTCTCAAGTATCTCATCATCATCATCAATCATGGTCGAACACATGTCTCGAAATAGCGTTACAAGTCATTACAAGTTCCCAATACATGCAACTACATGGTCACATACTCATGTTTCATCATCTATGTAGACTATGATATGACCGCATAGAAGATAAGAGCGATCACGATGATCAAAAGCGGTATTATGTAGTAGTTTTTGCGGCGGCGCTGGTTCTGAATCCCCTGTTGTGCTATGAATCTCAAGTAACTAGCTTCGGCTTCCGCTCTGCTATCAAACCCTTTCTGGCTTCCACCCGAGAAGCCAGAGACTTGGGCCTGACACTCTGACCACTCATCGTACACACCTGGAACATGCCCTACATACACGGCATACCACTTCCTCGCCATCGTTGATCTATATACCTGTCAGAGATGCACACACACACACACACACACACACACACACACACACACACATATATATATATATATATATATATATATATATATATATCATGAAGCGAATTCAACGAAACAATTATGAAATAGAAGCAACATATATAGTAAACATAGTTAACAAATTTCATCGTACCGAAAGTAATTAACTAGAGCGTGGCACCATACATCTAATAGTTTCGTCGTACAGAGACATTTCGAAGTTTCGTCGTACAGAAAGTAACAAGTAACTAAACAGACACATTATTTTTAAGCGGTGCACTCTTCCCATCTGTCCATATCTGGGAGGGTGGACCCAAGCTTAGTGAAAGGCGTCATGTCCTGACGCTGTAGGGCAATGCGGGTTCGGACGTCAGCTCGCGATATTGGGCCGCCGTAGAACATCCCATTCTCTTCGAGGACATCTTTCATGATGATGGACGCAATTTCCTGCTGGATCCGGTAGAAATCATTTCGAAGTTGATTATCCGGCACGGCTCCAAAGGCTTCGGCCCATCTCTGGATATGGGTATCGGATGAAGATTTCATGCAAAGTGATTGCACATCCCTTCTGTACTCCATCATTAGATGGATGACGTAGAATCCATCGTTCTCACTTCTTGCCGGTTGCTGGATGCAACAGAAGTCAGTCTTGTGGCCGAAACAGAGCCCGGCCTTATTTGTTTTTTTTTGCATTGGATGTAGCCGCCCCGCATGCTGAAGCCCAGCATAGCTCTGTCCAGAACATACTTTATGTGTGTGTAATCTTTCTTCTGTATGTTCTTCGACGGGTCCAAATATAGAGCGCGGGAGTAACGCGGGTAAAGAACGATGAGAACGGCACGACACCCCCCGCTGCGCAAAATACACGATCAAGTTAGCCTCCATGCATGCAAAGTAATTATTGAAATGCACGAAAGGATGTATGTGTTATAGTGCTATCCGCGGATGACTTACGAGGGATGATAAGGTAGGAGAATCGTTTCTTTGTCCTTATTGCTGACCAAGAATTCTTCGATGTACTGACTCGCATATTGACGGTTGGCGTCGTTGATTGACAAGAAGCCCTCATGCATGTAGTATGGGTCCGCGATCGCAAGACCGGTGACTTGCTCTCTCCTGACGATGTAGTTCATGTGCAGCGCATACAGGCGGACGAACGTAAAATCGAGTGTCCTCATTTGAAACATCTGGAAGATGTAATCAAATCGCAGGAAGAAGAGGTCCGCGGGGCATGTGTGGACGTACATCTTGCAACTGCTCGGCACATGAACCGTATAAAGTGGGTATCCTGGATCATCCGAGGCGAGGAGGCTTCTCTCTGTCGAAAGCACATGGTCATGGAGTCTCCTGAGATCCCCTGTTATGGCAGCTAGTTCATTCGCCGGTACCATTGGCTCTCCCGCGACATGGATTAATGGCGCATGTTTCATCGGTACACTGTCAACCTTGGTCGAAGGCGGCTGGTTGCTAGAACCAACATTGCCAGCTTTATTTGATTTTCTCGCCGCCGGTCTCTTCCTTTGCTTCTTCTTGGTGGGCTCAGGTGCTGGTGGGTCTGTCAGACCCTCTCTGACCACCACCCCTAGTGTTGTCGGGCTCAGCATTGGATGACTCTAGCTAATTAGTTGAGCTTGGGTGGAACAGG
Organism: Thinopyrum elongatum; assembly: GCA_011799875.1. Classification (NCBI taxonomy): domain Eukaryota; kingdom Viridiplantae; phylum Streptophyta; class Magnoliopsida; order Poales; family Poaceae; genus Thinopyrum; species Thinopyrum elongatum. The sequence continues at coordinate 38,439,914 of CM022303.1, read as the reverse complement.
CATCTGGAGGCGTGTCCTGCGAGGATTGCATGAACAAAGACTTCTTGCACTCCCGAGGATGTTCCGGCTCTGGTACATGCATCTCATATTCATATGGTTGACTCATTGTTACATCGTTGTCATAGCCGGTATTGAAATACTGGAGAGGGTCATCGGCCTCCTCCATGTCATGATCCATATCCTCTTCCATGGGGCAGATGGCATCATCTGCCGGAACGGTTGGCCCTCCTTCCTCGTGTCTCTCGATCTCAGCAAGCAGCACAGACGATGGTTGTACTTGTGTAGGTGGGGTTGTGGTCATACCTTCCTGAGGTCCCATTGGTGTGCTCCCGGCCACCTCGACACGAAGAAGATTTTTCGGCCACAGGATCGGCCAATTTTTGCATTGGCCAAGCTGCGTGGGGGTCTCGTCATCCTCTCCATCGGTTTGTATCGGACGAGGGAAACCCTCGTAGCCCGCTTTCACACTTGCCACGGAGACCCTTAAGGCGTTATCAGGCATCTGCCAGCGGTGCAACAATCGATCCTTGGGCTTCACTATAGTACCCTTCCCCACATCCACCAACCCGCCCTTCATGTTGTAGGAGATATGCCCTAGAGGCAATAATAAATGTTATTGATTATCTCCCTGTTCATAATTAGGTTTATGTTCCATGCTATAACTGCAATGATTCTCGAGTCTGCAAATAAAACGAGGCTCGGAGGAAGACTCATATGCACGTGTGGGATAATAAACGGTAAAATGTATTCCTAGTCTGGCCTCTAAGACTAGCTCAAGTGTTGCATGATGGTTCTGTTTTCCTGATCATGGGCATGTCTATGCCAGCAACTTTGAGGGCACAGTGTTAGAAGAACATTTGTGTTGAATCGACCCGATTGATGTTATGCTATGAGATTCATTCGTCACAAGTTAATGGTTAATAACACAGAGATGGTTAACGTTTGCATGATTCCTCAGACCATGAGAGTATTGAGTTTCTTCATGCTTGATTCATGAACTTTGGGGTTTGTTAAACGTCATCCGTAACTGGATGGCTATTACGACGGCTTACGGGTTCATGGAAAAGTATGTCAAGTAACTTGATAGCTCAAGATTGGGATTTGCTCCTCTGACGATGGAGAGATATCTCTGGGCCCTCTCGGTGTTACGGTATCCATCATCGTCTGGCCAGACACTTTGTGATTTGATCACGGGGATGCCGGAACACGGGAACGAGAAAAGAGAACAATACCGGTAACGAGGTAACTAGCATAGTGGACAAGTTGTTGATCCACGGGAATGCCAATATGTCTCACCTCGGGTATTTGTAACATATCACGAAGCAACAGGAATAGCACACGGCAACTGGAGGTTCACTCGAATATTTATTCGTGTGGGTATAGGGATCAATATGGGTGTCCACGGCTCCGATGCTGATCATTGATCGGAAGGTGTTCTGGTCATGTCTATACTTCACCGAACCTACAGGGTCACACGCTTAAGGGTCATCTATCTGCTGAATACTAGACAGGGAGTCTGAGAGAAAATCACCGAAAAAGTTTCGGACAGCGGAAAAGCTCCGCAGAGAGGTCACCGGATGAGTTCTGGTGAAACTGAAAAGTTGTTTCAGAGGATACCAAAAAGTCAAATTGGTTTCGGCACATGCCTGATAATTCTTGGAGGATGCCAGAATCATTCTGGAAAATTTTGGGAATTTTCTGGAAGAAAAACCGGAAATGTTCCGAAGCTGCCGGAACCACTTCAGATGCTTTTCACAGATGAAAATCACTAATCTGGAATTGTTCCAGAACACGTTGAAAATTATTTTAGTGGGTACTGGAAATGTTCTAAGCCCACATAAATATTTTCGGTTCGAACGGACGCTGAAAAATATCGTCGTGAATAGTAAAAGTGCTTTTTGGGTGGCTTCTTGGAGAAGCCACCTTGAGGGTCCTTTGGTATTTTTCCCCTTGGCTTCTTGGAGAAGCCACCCTTGGGCTTGGCCTATAAATAGGGGTGGAGGGGGCTGCCTAAAGACTCACTCCTTCTCACATACAAGTGCCATTGCAATGATCTGGCTTCTCTCTTCCTCCCACGAAAAGAGTTTCGTAGAGCCGAAAGGCTGTCTGGGTTCCGGTGGGAACTAGTTCTGGACGGCGAAGCCCTGCCGGATAGATGACACCGTATGTGTGCAACTCTGTAGAGAGGTCGTAGCTTCGATCTTAGTGCCCGAGGGGCTGTTTGAGAGTGCCTCCCGAAGGGCTGTCCAAGTGACGGTCCGAGTTCTGTGAGTCCTCCCGAAGGGCTGTCCGAGTGACCGTTCGAGTTTCGAAGGTCCTCCCGAAGGGCTGTCTGCGACACCGTCCGGGGGACTGTTCGACTGCCTCCCGGAGGGCTGTCCGTGGGGAAGACGAGGGTATACATCCTCGCGGTTGGGAGGATGTAAATCCTAGCTGCGGGGATCTGCACCGCCGATCGTCATCGACTCTACTTCTGCTGCGCTACGAGTCGGTAACGAAAATGATCAAACCTTGTATGCAGTCTCCATAGTGGTCCTGGGCTGGTGCGTAGGTCGGAAATTTTTTGTTTTCTGCTGCGTTACCCTATAGTGGCATCAAGAGCCGTGCTATGCGTAGATGCAGGTTGCGATCTGGAATACATAGTGATGTATGGGTGTTGCACAAAATAATTAGGTACTAGATGAGTTCTATTACTGAAAATTATTTGTGCGGGTAGCAGATGAAATCTGTTACCTGATGTTCTTGTTGCTTCCCTGGAATTTGCATATTTCTGATCTTGATAACAGCATGGTGGAGTTTCAATGTTCTGGCAATCCGCGATCCTGATTGATCAACGAAGTGCTAACAGTTCATTGAATTCCACCGTAGTTAAAAAGAAAGATGAAATTTCGCAGACGAAAGGGCAATGCAGATATGATCTGCACGGGGGTCATGCGTATGACGAAGTTTAGTATGGGGCTCGAGATTTTATTATCTCGGTTTTCATACACCCTGGAAAGTTAATCTAGCGACTTGAATTATCATACTTGATGATGGACGTTGGTAGCTTCGGTTTGTTTTGAAACCTTAGAAGCCACGTAAAACAAGTTTTTGCTTGAACCGATTAGAGACGTCTAACTTGGTTTTGCAGGAGGGTTTGCATGTGCATATGATGTGGTATAGCAGTGCTCATAATAATTTGATTATGTATGAGATGACTATATGATGTAAATTGATTAACATGACCTACGTGTCATGATTCGGCATGATGGCTGGAGCCATATGATTGTCACTTTATTGACCTGCGTGTCAACCTTAAGTAATGCATTATTTTATTAGCTATAGAGATAGCAATATTATCTGGTGCATCGACAAGGTGGTGGCAATCTTCGTGAAGGTGAACACCGACGCGAATGCCGAAGACGAAGAAATACAAGACTTCTCCGTCAGAAAGGGCTATACCATATCATGCTATTATGAATTGCCTGAGATGTTTATCCCTTATGATGCACCCTTCTTGATTGCGCGGTAGTCGCTTTTATTAGGGTGATCTCTCACAAAAATATCAAGTAGTTAGTGTTCTCCCAAGTGTAGCACCGTCACGGCACCTAACTTTTCGGGGTATCACATGCTACCATGGGTACGAACGATTAGGGATGTGTGAGGCGGGTGAGTTGAGACCTCGCAGCGAGATCACTTGGTTGTCTTGAAGTTCAGGCATGAAAGTCATGAGCTCGGAACACACGCATCGAAAGATGAACACGAGTCACATAGAGATGTGATTGGCAAGTTTGCCTACCGATTGAGACTTTCGTCATCAGTGATGCTACCATCAATGGCATTGAATTGAAATGCGGATCTTGAATCACTCACAATCAATTATGAGAGATATTGATTTGAGTGGGAGCGCACTGTAGAATTATCTTGTTTAATTCTCAGTGCAATTAATTGTGAACACTGTCTAAGTGTTATATGCATAATAGTTGTAGAATAATGGCTCGCGTTTCCACCTTCCCTATTAATTTTGAATAGCTGTTAAATATCTGGTTAAAACTTTATGGTTGGTAACGTAATGTGAGGATTGTCCTCAAGAGTGCCGAGAAGGACTTTGTCCTATTGCATACTTTCGGTATTCTCTCGCTTATGCTATGGATCATGTGACTGTCGTCCTTCGATCCAAAAGCTAGAATTCTGTTTCAGTCAAGTGCAATATGTTTGCTTCCATGAGACCCGAACTTCGAAAGTTTGGATAGTTATGTGATATTCATGGAATCTGAAAATCATTTTCAGAGACAGACAAAGGCTAAAAGATATGAGATATCCAAAGCAATGTTTGTTTGCAAACTATTAGTAAAGGAGTTTTACTATGCATTAGACTGATAGGAGAGGGATCCAGAAGAACGCCTGTCATATGATGAAAGGTGAATAAAACAACAACTTAAAGAGAAAGGAAGTGTCCGAAGGGTGTTAGTGAAACTTTCACGCCTAGGAAGTCCGGGGCTAACGCCACTCTTAAGTTGGGTGCTTCTTCTGAGAGTAGGAGAAATACTGAAAGTTAAACTGTTAGAAGTATAAAGGCAGAAAAAAAGAAGACTGGAATATCCAGCTCATGTATGAATGTCATACAAGTTTTTGATGTATAGAAGGCTAGTCAAAGATATAGTTCTTGGGTATTGTGAGTTAATCACAAAGATACCCGCTCGATTGCTTTCTGTTGCAACTCGATGTAAGAACTACTATGGCTTGAAAGACTAGCCAGGAATGAGGTTTAGGTATACACAGGGAACATAGTAAATGTTACTATACCTTCCATCGGTGTATTATCGTCTGTATTTATTTTCATAATTCATTTTAGAGTTTCACACTCTAGCCCTTTGCATAAGGTATCTTGCAAGAAGGTTGTTCATAACAGAACTTTTTATGTTCGGTGTTATGAATAACATAAGGGCCATACTTTCATTATGAATAAGATGTATGTTATGAATAATGATAATAATATATTACCTCTGGATTTACATTCATAATTCATTTTAGAGTTTCATACACTCTAGCCCATTGCACAATGTTTGTTGCAAAAGAGTTGTTCATAAAAACAACAATTGTTGTTCAGTATTATGAATAAACATGAAGGGCCATACTTCCATCCAAGATGGGATGTATGTTATGAATATTGATAGTAATATGATACATCCATAACACTGACGCTAAATGTCGTAAGACTAAGAGAATACCACACAAGTGTGGCACTGCATTTGGTCACATTGGAGAAACCCGCATGGATAAATTCTATTATGATGGATTTTAATGTCGTTTGATTTTGAATCATCTGACACTTGCAACTTTCCTCCGAAAAGTAAAGTGACTGAAATACCGTTCACAGGCCATAAGGAACGAGCAAAGAACTTATTGGTGTTCATACATTTTGATGTATGTAGTCCGATAAATGTTATTGCAAACAGTGGATTTATCTATCTTCAGAAATGACTCAAGTAGATATATGTATATTTACTTGATGAGACATAAGTCGAGATCTTTTGAATTCATTCAAAAGGTTTTCAAGAATGAAGTAGAAGTTATTGTAACAAGAAAATTCTGTTTCTACAATTCGATTGCAGAAAGGAATATTTGAGTTACAAGTTTAGCGAATGTCTGATGAGTTTTGAAAAGAGTTTTATAACTTACACCTCCCGGAACACCACTGTGAGTGAAAAGTCCGTGAAGATGTAATCGAACCATTTATGACATGGTAAGATCAAAGATGACATAAATAAATTTGCCATTATCCCTTTTAAAAGGTGATGCTTTAGAGACTGCGGCTTTTACACTGAAAAGAGCTCCATCGGGTCTGTTGAAATGACACCATGGTATGGTACGCCCAACCATGTTATATCTTTTCTTAACATTTGGAATATGGGGCTTGTGTAAAAGGTTACAAACCTATTCCAAATCAGACAAGTGCTACTTTGTAGGTTATCCCAAGCAATTGGGTATTCCTCCCTCACTATGCCGAGGCAAATAGGTTTGCCACTAAGAACGGTATGCTTTTTGAAGAAAATGGTTCTTTCAAAAAGGTGAGTGGGAGAATAGTGCAACTCGACGAGATAAACAGTATCTTCGTCATCAGATCAAAGGAAAGAGACCTTGGAAGTAATTCCAGGTTTTCCTACTGCGACTGATACGGAAGTCTCTACAATAAAATGTATGGACTTTGGTCGAACTTGCAGCTGAACCACGTAGGCAAGGCTCATGCAAACCTCTCAGGTGCGCAAACGAGATATTGTTGTTAGACAACAGTATACCTACGATACACAAGGAAGAGTTGATGGGCCCTGACTCCGGAATTGGCTAAATGCCAATACAACCTGAGTTAGTTTCCATATAAGTGATTCAAGATTAAAACCTTGATACACCTTTCGGAAGACTTAGAGTCTAACGAATATTTATGGAACTTAAAACTGATATGGATAAAATGTTTTATCCATAAAGCTCGACTTGTTACAATAACAAGTTCAAGGAGTTGACTACGATGAGGTTGTTTCACCGTAGCGTTGCTTAAAGTCGGTTCGGGTTGAACTAGCAACTAATACATATTTCAGTCATGAGATATGAAACATGGATGACAATAGGATTTCCATATGATGGAAATAAAACCAAGGACTTGCATGTGTTACAGTCCAAGGTATTTTGTCAGTCCAGAGGATGCTAGTAAGTATGCAAACTTCAGAGTTCCAGCGATGGACAGAAGAGAGCAAAATGGAGTTGGAATCTTCGTGTTTTGATGAAATGGTTAAAAGGGTTTTGACTTCATCAATGGGTAACGAAGATGGTTGTGATTCAAGAAAGTAAGTGGGAGCATAATAATATTTCTAGAAACGTTGTGTGCTTGACACATTGTTAATTGTAAATAAATTTCTTGACACGAATTAGGACTTCATTTAAAAATAGTTTTTTGATGAAGTGCTTGGGCTAAATAGCCTTTATATTAGGCATGATGATCTATGGAGATAGATTTACCTAATGGGGCTGAGCAAAGATACATATTGACAAAATGCTAAAACCTTTTAGCATTAAAAACGTCAAGGAGTGATTCTTGCCGAAGTGACATGGAAAGAGTTTTTGCAAGACTCGGTGTCCCAAAACACTGATGAGCAATATACATGATGGAGATTCCACACACTCTTGTGTTTGGATTAATCATGTATTCCATGGTATGTAAAACAACCAGATATGTCCAATACTCCAAAGATGTTGCGAGTATGGATACCAAAGTGATCAAAGTACTGATCATGGGACAACAGTGAAAGATGTCATTGAGTACTAGAGTAGTACTGATGACATGTTTTCTCGCAAGAAGAGATTATGAAGTGCTCGTTGTAAGTAATTACATCGATACAGTCTTCATCAATGCTCCATGCGATTTTCGATTAAAGTTAATGGTTTTGTGCAATACACAATATGGTGGCACGGTAGTTGGAAATTGTTCCAAACAAGTTACTGTGGCGAATTCTATAACAGAGGCAAAGTATGTTGCCGCTTTTAAAGCGACAAAGAAGATGTTGAATCATATAGTTCATTCATGAACTTAGTATGGTTCCAAGATGGCTTTTGTCAATGGGACACTACTGCAAGTAGTTGCTCCATAACTCAGTCTGAGGAATCCAGGTTCGACCTATGATTCGCATACATACCAAGCCAAGTCCACACAAAATATGACTTTTGTGAAAGCGTGAAAACGCGAGGATATGCAAAGATACACACGGAGCTGAAGTCGTCAGATCCGTTGGACATTCAGGCTATACCACAAGCGAAGCATATTTACAGCGGTGTGCCACAGGTGTAAAGTGCATTAGCATTAACTAGATTATTGACTCTAGTGCAAGTGGGAGTCTATAGGAGATATGCCCTAGAGGCAATAATAAATGTTATTGATTATCTCCCTGTTCATAATTAGGTTTATGTTCCATGCTATAACTGCAATGATTCTCGAGTCTGCAAATAAAACGAGGCTCGGAGGAAGACTCATATGCACGTGTGGGATAATAAACGGTAAAATGTATTCCTAGTCTGGCCTCTAAGACTAGCTCAAGTGTTGCATGATGGTTCTGTTTTCCTGATCATGGGCATGTCTATGCCAGCAACTTTGAGGGCACAGTGTTAGAAGAACATTTGTGTTGAATCGACCCGATTGATGTTATGCTATGAGATTCATTCGTCACAAGTTAATGGTTAATAACACAGAGATGGTTAACGTTTGCATGATTCCTCAGACCATGAGAGTATTGAGTTTCTTCATGCTTGATTCATGAACTTTGGGGTTTGTTAAACGTCATCCGTAACTGGATGGCTATTACGACGGCTTACGGGTTCATGGAAAAGTATGTCAAGTAACTTGATAGCTCAAGATTGGGATTTGCTCCTCTGACGATGGAGAGATATCTCTGGGCCCTCTCGGTGTTACGGTATCCATCATCGTCTGGCCAGACACTTTGTGATTTGATCACGGGGATGCCGGAACACGGGAACGAGAAAAGAGAACAATACCGGTAACGAGGTAACTAGCATAGTGGACAAGTTGTTGATCCACGGGAATGCCAACATGTCTCACCTCGGGTATTTGTAACATATCACGAAGCAACAGGAATAGCACACGGCAACTGGAGGTTCACTCGAATATTTATTCGTGTGGGTATAGGGATCAATATGGGTGTCCACGGCTCCGATGCTGATCATTGATCGGAAGGTGTTCTGGTCATGTCTATACTTCACCGAACCTACAGGGTCACACGCTTAAGGGTCATCTATCTGCTGAATACTAGACAGGGAGTCTGAGAGAAAATCACCGAAAAAGTTTCGGACAGCGGAAAAGCTCCGCAGAGAGGTCACCGGATGAGTTCCGGTGAAACTGAAAAGTTGTTTCAGAGGATACCAAAAAGTCAAATTGGTTTCGGCACATGCCTGATAATTCTTGGAGGATGCCAGAATCATTCTGGAAAATTTTGGGAATTTTCTGGAAGAAAAACCGGAAATGTTCCGAAGCTGCCGGAACCACTTCAGATGCTTTTCACAGATGAAAATCACTAATCTGGAATTGTTCCAGAACACGTTGAAAATTATTTTAGTGGGTACTGGAAATGTTCTAAGCCCACATAAATATTTTCGGTTCGAACGGACGCTGAAAAATGTCGTCGTGAATAGTAAAAGTGCTTTTTGGGTGGCTTCTTGGAGAAGCCACCTTGAGGGTCCTTTGGTATTTTTCCCCTTGGCTTCTTGGAGAAGCCACCCTTGGGCTTGGCCTATAAATAGGGGTGGAGGGGGCTGCCTAAAGACTCACTCCTTCTCACATACAAGTGCCATTGCAATGATCTGGCTTCTCTCTTCCTCCCACGAAAAGAGTTTCGTAGAGCCGAAAGGCTGTCTGGGTTCCGGTGGGAACTAGTTCTGGACGGCGAAGCCCTGCCGGATAGATGACACCGTATGTGTGCAACTCTGTAGAGAGGTCGTAGCTTCGATCTTAGTGCCCGAGGGGCTGTTTGAGAGTGCCTCCCGAAGGGCTGTCCAAGTGACGGTCCGAGTTCTGTGAGTCCTCCCGAAGGGCTGTCCGAGTGACCGTTCGAGTTTCGAAGGTCCTCCCGAAGGGCTGTCTGCGACACCGTCCGGGGGACTGTTCGACCGCCTCCCGGAGGGCTGTCCGTGGGGAAGACGAGGGTATACATCCTCGCGGTTGGGAGGTTGTAAATCCTAGCTGCGGGGATCTGCACCGCCGATCGTCATCGACTCTACTTCTGCTGCGCTACGAGTCAGTAACGAAAATGATCAAACCTTGTATGCAGTCTCCATAGTGGTCCTGGGCTGGTGCGTAGGTCGGAAATTTTTTGTTTTCTGCTGCGTTACCCTACACATGTGGTAAAGGAGGGTGCACGGAGTGGAGTCGGCCTACAAAGACATATACGTGCGGCGTCAGAGATCCAAAAAGAACGGCAACTGAAGATTAATTAATTAGTTGAGTTGATGAGGGTGCGACGCGTATTTACCGTGAGGGCATCAAGCTCAGCCAATGTCGACGGTCCGACATTCAAGCCAGAGACGGAGCTAGGGCTGCTGTGAGAGCTGGGTGCAGGAGCAGGTGCTGGAGTAGGTGCCGGTGCGGTTGCCATACTAGGTACGGGTATGGGTGCGGTGTTCATTGAGTTGCTCCCGGTGAAGCTGGGCATGGGAAAATCAGTTGATGGTGCGTTTGGATTTTGTTGCACCCAGCTGACCACAGTTGGAATCAAGCTTGTAAAGGCAGCCACCATATCATTTCTACAGGCAGCTACCGCTTCCTGGATTACCTCAGCTTTGGTCTCAGCTTTTGTTTTCTCCATCGCCCGCGCCACCTTCTGGTCGATAGTCACTTGACTGAACTTCTTTCTCTGTCTTTTAGCCTCGGGGTCCTCGTTATAATAGTACTTCCACATGGCGCCATCCCCGGCGCCGTGCACACGTCCATATTGTGGCCGCTGGCCCGGCGGGTGTCCCATCATTATGTTCATGGTCCGGTTGAAAGGAGTGTCCCACTTGTACTTCACCGACGACTGAGTCGACTGAGTCGACGAGTCGCTTTCGGCCGCAAGCTTGTGTTGCTCTCTCTGCAAAATGGAGCGTGAATCGTTTATGAATGTGACTAGAATGTAGTAGACTTCATTGATCAGAAGCTAATATGTAAGGTGGTAAAAGGATAATTACCAGTAATCTCATGAATTTCCTAGTCGGCCCGTCGGTGAAAAAAAAATCTTTTTTTTGGGGTCCCACGAGAATCGGGCCCTGATGAAGTCGTGCTCCTGCTGGTCGGTGAACTCAGCCAATGGGTCTGGGATCCCCTGACGTTCACGTTCTGCGTCCTCCTTAGCCCACACGGGCCTCTTTCCCGTGTAACCACGACTTCCAAGGCGGCGGTTCCCCATGTTCTTTGCCTACAGCTTCTTGCCTCTCTCCGACCTGGCCTTGGCAGCTTCTTCATTGCAAGTCTCCTTGAACTTTTCAAAGTCCTCTATCGTAATTTTCGGATTGTCTGCAACAATCTCAGCGTAGGTTTCATGGTCTACTTCAATCGCCTTTTTCACCCTAGTTTTCCAAGCGCTCAATGCGTTGCTGAACTTCCCTAGGGCTTTGTTGTTGATTTTTTTCATGCAATCATCATCCCATGGGTCAACATCGTCTTTCCGACCGGGGAACAGGAATCTTGCGTGCAACCTAGTTAGGAGCAACTTCTTCAAATTTTCATTCTTTCGTATTTTCGTGGTGTTGATGTTAGCTGTATCCCGTAGGATGCATGCTAGTTGGTTTGCCGTAACACGCTGCCACTTCCCGCGGCTCTATTGGCTTGAACTCGCCAGGGTGCACCGCCGTGACCACCAGTCTTCCGGTGCCGAGCTCATTTGGGCGTCGTGTCCTCTTTTCCTTCTTCCCTTCACTGGCTTGGGAGGTCCCACCTTCCATGCTGTAGTTAGCAACATCATCAGCGCCAGTCTCAGTGCCGGTGTCGTTGGTGGCATCAGTGTCGGCGCCGGTGCCACCACCGTCATCGTCCGTCATGACAAGGGGGTCCTGACACCCAGCTTGTTGTCTCTCCTGATCCGCCAGAAAGTCGAGGTAGGCGTGTGCTTGACCTAATTGGGACTGAGAACCTCCGGCCTCATCGGTGTCGGTCATGTTTCCTAGGGTTCAATGTCGTAGTCGTTTAATTATCGAGCTTTATATAATAAAGTGAATAATGACAAATCTCGAGCACTCGATATGTCCAACTTTCTAGCACAAGTCATGCCAAAATTCACGGAAAATTTCGGCATGACCTTTGCTAGAAAGTGCACATATAGAGCGCCTGAAATTTGCCGGAATGGAAATGAATCAACATTTCCGGCAAAACATAGGTCACTCGCAATCGGTTTCCCTGCAAATGACAATAAGCACTATGTGCTGAAGTAGCATTTCCCTACCATCTGCCAACACTAGCAGAATGCAATAACTATGTGATGCAAGAACAAAGATATTCCCCACACAGCATCTCACAAGCAATGGAGCCACCAAGATCACCGAAATTTTATAATTTATACTACTACTATGTAACAACCAAAGTCCGACATTTCATTTTAACAGCAACTCCAAATGGACTCCAATGGACAGCATTTCATTTCATTTTATTTGAACTCCAAATACTTTAGCAACTCCAAATATGAATCCAGTGGACAACACAATTGCATTTCATTTTAACAGCAAGCATTTCAACAGTCTAACAAGCACTCTAACAAGCATTTTAACAAGCATTTTAACAAGCACTCTAACCAGCATTGCCTAATCACATATCCATAACCACTCTGCATATTCTTATTAGTTTCTACTGGCTGTAGTGTGTATATTCAAACATTGAGCAAAGCACCTTGCCGCCGGAGGAGCCAAGCACCTTGCGTCCGGGTGACGTTCCCGGCGTCCTTCTCCTCCTCACTGAGCACCTTGCTTCCGGAGGAGCCGAACCTGCTGCAGAGAACATGGCCGGTCAGAGAGAGAGAGAGAGAGAGAGATAGAGAGAGAGAGAAAGAGACTGCTGGAGGGAGGGGCGCCGGCCGGTGGAGGGGACTGCTCAAGGGAGGGGCACCGGCTGGTGGAGGGGACAGCTCGGGAGAGGGGCGGCACGGGGGGAGGGGCTGGGCCGCGGGGTGGACCTATGGGGACGGGGGCGGCAAGGGGGGAGGGAGTGTCGGGGCGGCCAGTGGCCGGCGTCAAGGTCGGGTGCGGCGCGCGTCGACGGTGGCGTGGGCGGGTGCGGCGTCGGCGGTGGCGTGGGAGAGGGGATCGGATCGAGCGAGAGTGAGAGAGAGAGGAAAGAGATGTGTGCTATCTAGGCAACTTAGCTATAGCGCGGCATGGCAAAACGCGCTATAGCTAAGTTAGCTATAGCGCGGCCCCAGCACAAACCGCGCTACTGCTAACTTTTTCTTTTATTTTTATTTTTCTTTTTCTTTTTCATATTCCACAAACTTCCTTCCTTTTTCTTTTTATTTTTCTTTCATTTCATTTTCCACAACTTATTAGTTCCTTTTTCTTTTTCTTTCATTAATTTCATTTTGCAAAACTTCCTTTCTTTTTCTTTTTCTTTTTCATATTCCACAAACTTCCTTCCTTTTTCTTTTTATTTTTCTTTCATTTCTTTCGTTGGAGCAATACCACTGTTACCCTCCGGATAATAATTAGTATAATATATATTACATCATTTGACCGCTAACGGCGGTATACAAAATAGACACACACAAAATTTGTGGATTAGTTTGTCAGCTTGGGCGACGACGTTGCTTCAGACTGATCTTCTTCCTTCTTTTGTTCGTTGTCGAATAATTAAGCCCATGGTCGTGAAATTTCCTTTTCCAGGGATTACGATCTTTCGTAGGTAATGTAGTCTTCATTCTTCTTTTGACGTATGTTTCATCGTCATCAGCATCATCTTCCCTCATCGGATCACCGTACTGGTCGTAGTCTTCCTCGTTGGCGACTCCATCCATTCCGACGATGCTCGTTTTGCCTCTCCTCACGACAACACGGCTGGGATTGATCGGGTCGGTTATGAAGAAACATTGTGTCACATGTTTAGCGTGTACCCATGGCTCATTCTTGGCGATGGCGTTGACGGTACCGCTATCGGAGTTGGGTATACACATGGTAGTGAAATGTCGGTTTTCTCTTTGTACATTCTTAGCCCATCTGACACGGAACATCGTCGCGCTATGCAATCCAGAGTAGTTAAGCTCACATATCTCTTCGACCCTTCCGTAATATCTTTCAGTTACATTCCCGGTCATGGCTTCCATCGTCACCCCTGAGTTTTGGTCATCACTGTTTATATATTTCTCCTCCGTGTAGAACGTGTATCCGTTGATATTGTATGCTTGATAAGTCGCGAGGTTGGTCGATGGGCCATGTGCTAAGGCGTATATGAGCGTTCCATTCGGACAGCCCTCTTCCGGGGGATTAGCCAGAACTCGCTCTTTGAACCAACGCAAGAAAGTGAAGTTGTGCTCTCTAATAACTTCAGCGTCCGTCCTGTGCACCCCACGGTCACGGTACTTCTTTGCGATGGTCTCTTTGTGCAGTGTCACGAAATCTTCTAGCACATCTAGGTGTTGTAGCACTACTAAGTTTGCCCTGTCAAGGTCGTTTTGTCGGCCCGAGCGTAACACATTCACATCCCTATGACCGTTGGTGTGACCTTCGCCTTCGAGCCTTCCACAGTGCTTGTTGACGGGCAAACCAACAACAGGGTCTCCGGTGCCTACTAGATAACTCTCACAGAAAGAGATGCACTCTTTGGTCAGATATCCCTAGGCTATGCTTCCATCTGGACGGGACATGTTACAAACAAATCCTTTGATGACCCCATTCATCCTCTCGAACGGCATCATGCTGTGCAAGAATGTCGGCCCTAGGTCGATGATGTCGTCCATGATGTGGACACATAGATGCACCATGACATCAAAGAACGCGGGCGGGAAGTACATCTCCAGCTCATTCAGTATGACAACGATCTCTTCCTGTAGCCTATGGAGTTGCTCACACTGATCGACTTTCGAGAGATAGCATCAAAAAAGTGGCATAGGTCAGTAAGCGTCTCACGCACATGTGTGTCCATAATCCCTCTAAGTGCAACCGGGAGTAACTGCGTCATCATCACATGACAGTCATGAGACTTCATCCCACTGAACCTTTTTTTCTTAGTGTCCAGATATCTGCTTATCTTCCCACAGTATCCGGAACTAACTTTGATTCCGGCAAGGCACTTGAACAATTGATCGACCTCCTTCGGATCTAAGGTGAAGCAAGAGGGGGGGCAATATTGTTCTTCCTTCTTGTTTACTTTTTTGCCCCTATCTTCCGTCTCCGTCTCTGTCTCAGTCTCCTCTGACGACTTTTTACCGGGCATTTGGAGATCTTTCCTGATATTCAAAAATTCCAAGTCTTTTCTTGCCTTCGGCCCATCCTTGGTCCTCTCCGGCATGTTCATCAATGTTCCAAGCAAACTCTCAAGGATATTTTTTGTGATATGCATTTGATCAAGGCTATGAGGCATGTCGAGTTTGGGCCAGTATTCCAAGTCCCAGAAAACAGATCTCGTCTTCCATACCTTCAGCAGGGGCTCCGGTGCCTTTTTCTTCGTCTTTCCCGGCGAGGGGCACTCTTCCCAGTTCTTCAATAACTCATATATTTCTGCACCGCTACGCTTATGTGGAGGACCTCGATGCTCAGCCTTACCATTGAATAGATCTCCACGCTTTCTCCACGGGTCATCCTTCTCGAGCCATCTTCGATGCCCCATGTACACGATTTTCGAAGACCCGCCATCTTTCGATAGCTGCTGAGAAGTTGTATCATCCATGCACCTCATGCATCCGCAATATCCGTGGCACACCTGGCCGGAGAGATAGCCGTAACCGAGATAGTCCTGCATCGTTGTGATCAACGCGGCTCTCATGTAGAAATACTCTCCTTTGCTTGCATCCCATGTCTTGGCCGGCGTTGTCCATAAGGTCTGTAGCTCCTCTTTCAGTAACCCGAGATACAGATTTATATCATTTCCCAGTTGTCTCGGCCCTTGAATAAGCATAGCCATGTGTATGTATTTTTCCTTCATGCACAACCAGGGGGGAGGTTGTACATCCATACAAACACGGGCCATGTGCTATGATTGGTGTTCTGGTTGCCAAACGGATTCATGCCATCACTACTAGCGCCAAGCACGATGTTCCTTGGATCATCTGCGAAAAAATCAAATTCAGCATTTAATGCTCTCCACTGGCTAGCATCTGTGAGGTGTCTCAGCTTCGGATCATCTCCGTCATCTGGCTTCACACTCTCCGCGTTCCAGTGCATAAGCTTTGCTTCCTTAGGATCTACAAAATACCGCTGTAGACGCGGAGTGATCGGAAAGTACCATACAACTTTCTGTGGAGCTTTCTTTCCGGCCTTTTTATATCGTGAAGCATTGCACTTTGGACAGATGGTTTTTTCCGCGTGCTCGTTCTGATATATGATGCAATCATTGATGCATGTGTGATATCTAATGTGTGGCAGATCAAGAGGGCACACGATTTTCTTTGCCTCCTCGACACTAGTAGGACACAAGCTTCCCGCGGGAAGAACCTTCTTTAGATACTTCAGAAGCTCATCCAGGCTTGCATCTGTCCATTTGTTTTTTGCCTTCGTCTTTAGAAGTTCTAGTGTGAAACTCAAGCGGGTCACCTCGGGATTGCAACCATCATACAAAGGAGTCATCGAGTCTACCTCCAGTTGCGCCAGTTTGGCCTCCTCTCTAGAAGTAGCTCTGTCGCTAGTCGTCTTCTTGCGAAGCAGGTCTCGAACATGCGGGTCCCGCATGGCTGAACTTAGTACCGACGAAGACGGCGGCGTGTCCGCGTCTTCTCCGCCTTGAACTACCTCTTCGCCATCGATATTTCCGAGGCCGTCTTCCTCTTCAGGCACATAATCGGTCATCTCTTTGTCTGGTGGCCCCATGTCATTATTTCCTGCCCCGTCGACGTCCTCATCATCATCATCATCTTCACTTATCCACCGAGTATGGCCATCCATGAAACCATGCATGAGCAGGTGCGCCTTGAATGTACCACCCTCAAAGGGGTCGAGCCTGACTATTCCTTTGCATTTTCGACACGGACATAAAACATCCATCAGTCTTTTTTCATACATGTCATCCACAGCGGATTGCCAGTATCTTTCCACCATCCTTCCATTGACCTTCATGATCACCTGCGCACGGAGCAAATATTATAACCATGTATATATGCATGCATGGATCAAATTCATACAAAAATTCAGCATGACCTTCCCTAAACATAGGACATATTGAGTTTGCCCGAAATTCGCCGAAACGGAATTGAATCGACATTTCGGCAAAACATAGGCAACTCATGTCACCCACACATTATTTCATCAAATACACAATGTAGGCAACTCAAATTAAGCCACAAACAATTCGGTATATATATTCTCATATCGCCCATATATATATATATATATGTATAGTTTCGGTCCTATCCACACAAACTCCTTTTTTTTGCTCACCTATGTGTCGAGAGGGATATCGAGCACCTTTCTTCTTAATTACCTAGTAGCTCTAGATATATAGCTCTAACTAGCTAGCTAGCTAGCTAGGGAGATAGTGCGGGGAGGAGAGGGAGAGAAGAGGGAAGGCATTAATGGAAGGGGGTGGAGGGGCAAAAGAAGAGGGGGAGGGAGGGCATTAATGGAGGGGGTGGTGGTGGAGGGCACAAAGAAGAGGGGGGGGGGGGTGGTGGAGGGCAAAAAGAGAGGGGGAGGGAGGGCTCTAATGGAGGGGTGGTGGAGGGGCAAAGAAGGAAGGGGGGTGGTGGAGGGCAAAGAAGAGGGGGAGGGAGGGCTCTAATGGAGGGGTGGTGGAGGGGGAGCATTGAAAGGAACAAGCAAGGTGCAAGGAAAGGTGGAGAAAGGAAGGGGGAGAGGAAGAAGAGAGGGGAGGAAGAAGGGGAAAGGTGGTAGGTGGCTGGCGGGCATAGCAGTAGCGCGGGTCAGCTATGCGCGCTACTGCTATGGTAGCTTGCAAAATATCTACGGCTAGTGTTGCACTACCTATAGTGCGGGCCAGAAAAACACGCTACTGGTAAAATGTTATACATAGAAAAAATAGCAGTAGCGCGTTTACATAAACGGGTGCTATAGATCCTGAACTAACAGTAGCGCCGGTTGGACGACCAGCGCTGCTAATATTTATTGATCAGGGGGTGTGGTGTGTTACACTTAGCAGTAGCGTGGGGCTAGATAACAAGCGCTACTGCTAACAGATACCAGTAGCGCGCTTTCTAGCCAGCGCTACCACTAACCACTAGTAGCGTGGGGTCATAAACAAACGCTACTGGTAAACTTCTATCTATAAGCATTTTCCTAGTAGTGGCACCACCACCGCACCCCACTGAGCCATTTGGATTGAACCGAACTATCTGGATTGTAGATGAAGAGGTTGAGGGAGATGGCGTTGGAGGACTCATCGTCATCCGAAGAGGAAGAAGATGAAAATGACTTTGACACCGTTTTAGGCATGATTTTCAATGATGATATTCGGCGACCGAGGAGAGGATCACAATTTGGCCGCATACTTATCAACCATGATAGAGCGGAGGGCCATGCCAAGATCATGAGAGATTACTTTGATCCAAACCCAACCTATCCGGAGAAGTACTTTCTCCGACGCTTTCGGATGCACACAAGTCTTTTTCTGACCATTGCAAAAGCCATTGAGAGATATGATGACTGGTTCAAGCTCCGAAGAAATGCATGTGGAGAGATCAGTGCAAGCCCTCTGATGAAATGCATTGCGGCTGCTCGAGTCTTGGCATATGGGTGTTCTGCCGATGCAATTGATGACTATGTACGCATTGGTGAAGACACAATTTTGGAGGTTGTTCGAAGGTTCACCAAAACAGTGATCGCTGTCTTCGGCCCGGAGTACTTGAGAGCACCAACCGAGGAAGACACCCAAAGGCTGATGACTGAGAGTGAAGCAAGAGGATGTCCAGGGATGCTTGAATCACTTGACTGTATGCACTGGACATGGAAGAATTGTCCTGTAGGGTGGAAGGGTCAGTACAAAGGCCACTGCAATGATCCAACGATCATTCTTGAGGCAGTTGCATCGCAGGATCTTTAGATATGGCATTCATTCTTTAGTCTGCCTAGCTCTGACAATGACTTGAATGTGCTATCGAGATCACCTCTGTTTTCTAGGCTTATAAAAGGTGAAGCTCCCGCTTGCGACTACTCGGTCAATGGGCACAACTACTCGATGGATTACTACCTTGCGGATGGCATCTATCCATCATGGGCCACCTTGGTCAAAACAATTCCGCATCCAAAAGGTAACAAAAACACTCACTTTGCCCAATGTCAAGAAGCTGCAAGGAAAGATTTGGAGAGAGAGCTTTCGGTGTGCTTCAGAAGCGCTTTGCAATTGTTCGTGGCCCTGCCGAGTACTGGAACTCCAAAGTTCTATGGCGAATCATGACTTGTTGCATTATATTGCATAACATGATCATTGAAGACGAGAGAGATATGCCTGAGAAATTTCGGTACATCACCAACAGGACTCCGGTTGAGCCAGAGTATGATACGAACAGGATACTGTCATTTCTTGAGCAACATCGGAAGATCGAGAACTTTTAAGTTCATACTCAGCTCCAACAAGATCTTGTTGAGCATCATTGGCAATGTCTAAGCGACTCCTAGTTGTTCTATGAAATGCTATTTGCTACATTTGAACCATTCGGTGTGTTTAAATTTGAATAATTTGGTTTGTAAACTTTGAATTCGGTTTGTAAACTATATTCGTAATTTGGTTGACATTCAAATTTATGTCTAGTTTCTATATGTGTGCTTAATATGTAGTTGCAATTCATACTAGAAAAAAAAATTGGCGAAAAATTTATACTAGAATTGCAAAGTTTAGAAAAACAAAATTTACTTCGTTATATTTAGGGGATCGGCTAGGTCCAGCCAAAACTTAGTGGAGTATATATACTCCACTAAGCCTTTTACTGCACTAATTTTAGGGGATCGGTTAGAGATGCCCTAAGCCATGGTTGGTGGTCCATGGTGACATTCTTCTCTTTGTTGATCTGTCGTTAATCATGGACCAACTATTTGGCTTCCCAAGTCTTCCACCTCAATGTTTATGACCCAGCTAAGTTGGTTAAAATCAAGAAGTTGGACAATTGGGATCTCTTTCTTACGAATCATAGGAGGAAAGCTACATTTTCTTGCATGAACCCCGAAAGATGGGGAGGATAGAGTAACTGCATTTACATTTCGATAGCATCCGAAGATATGATGAACCATGGACACACTAACTTGGAGCGTGAAAAACGGACGCTCCAGCGACACGCCTGGCGAGCGCGTCATGGGAGGTTATCCAGTCGCGACCGAAGCAGCGTCCCCCTCCTCCATCCTCTACCCTCACCACCACCGGGCAAAGCCTGGCTGGTGCTGGCGGCGGCAGGCCCCTCTCTCCTCTCCGCATGTGGGAGCGCGGTGCGGGCTGGCGATCCCGGGCGGGGCGCGTCGCTGGGCAGAGCTTGGAGGCGGTTGGTCTTTGGTTTTTCATCCCGGTCACTGAGGGCTGGTTGCGGCGGCGGCTCTCGCATGGGTTGGCGGCGGCACTTCCCAGATCCGGCCCGTCGGGATCCAGGGGAGTCCTGCGATGGTAGGCCCTGTTGTTCTTCGTGCTCCAAAATTTTGATCTGCTTCATGCCGGCCTCCTCGATCTGGACACCGACTGGTTCCGGTCTTCCGCTCGGAGATCTCAGCTTTTGGCGCATGGTGCCACTGGATATCTAGATCAAAATTAATCCGGTCGGGTGTGCCCTCATCTTCGGCTAGAGAGGCTTCATGAGGGTGTGGCGCGAAGCTTCGCTGCCTTGCCAGTGCCATGGGACATGTCTAAGTATAGATTTCCGCGGCGTCGACAGTGGTGAAGAAAGTCATGGTGGTTGCGATTGAAGACTTGTAACACCGGAGAGGAGTTTTGGTTGCGTTGAAGAATGGCGGCATAACTTTTTTCATGTGTGTCGGGTGTTGAAGAATTGCAGCGGCGGCCTTGGCAGGAGGGTGCGGCAACACAGGTGGACAACATTTTTGGGGGTGCTTGATGACCCACAAGTATAGGGGATCAATTGTAGTCCTTTCGATAAGTAAGAGTGTTGAACCCAACGAGGAACAGAAGGAAATGATAAGCGATTTTCAGCAAGGTATTCTCTGCAAGCACTGAAATTGTAGGTAACAGATAGTTTGATAGCAAGATATTTTGTAACAAGTAACAAGTAACGGTGACAAAAGTGTAGCAAGATGGCCCAATCCTTTTTATAGCAAAGGACAAGCTGGAACGGTTTCTTATAGTTTATAAAACGCTCTTGAGGACACACGGGAATTTCGTCAAGTCACTTTCATCATGTTTGATTGATTTGCGTTCGCTACTTTGATAATTTGATATGTGGGTGGACCGGTGCTTGGGTGCTGTTCTTACTTGAACAAACCTCCCACTTATGATTAACCCCTCTCGCAAGCAATCCACAACTACGAAAGAAGAATTAAGATAAATCTAACCATAGCATTAAACGTGTGGATCCAAATCAGCCCCTTGCGGAATAGCGCATAAACTAGGGTTTAAGCTTCTGTCACTCTAGCAACCCATCATCTATTTACTTCTCGACAATGCATTCCCTTAGGCCCATAAATGGTGAAGTGTCATGTAGTCGACGTTCACATGACACCACTAAGAGAATCAACAACATTCATATCATCAAAATATCGAACGAATACCAACTTCACATGATTACTTATGACAAGACTTCTCCCATGTCCTCAAGAACAAAAGTAACTACTCACTCATCATCATTGTGTTCAAGATTAGAGGGGTATTGAATAACATAATATATCTAAACATATAATCTTCCACCAAGTAAACCAACTAGCATCAACTACAAGATGTAATCAACACTACTAGTAACTCACAGGTACCAATATGAGGTTTTGAGACAAAGATTGGATACAAGAGATGAGCTAGGGTTTTAGATGAGATGGTGTTGTTGAAGATGTTGATGAAGATTGGCCCTCCCACGATGAGAGGATCGTTGGTGATGACGATGACTTTGATTTCCCCCTCCCGGAGGGAATATCCCCAGCAGAATCGCTCCGCCGGAGGGCAAAAGTGCTCCTGCCCAAGTTCCGCCTCGAGATGGCGGCGCACTGTCCCGAAAGTACATCCTTTATTTTTTTCTAGTGCAAATGGGACTATATACCCGAAAGTACATCCTTTATTTTTGTATCTTTGATGTAGCTTTTTCAGGTCCAGAATTCCAGCTGCCGGCAATATCCCTCTTTGTGTAAACCTTGCATATTATGAGTGAAAAGGCATTAAAATTACTCCACAAAGTGATATATTGTTCAAAAACACTATAAATAACAGTAGGAAAACATGATGCAAAATGGATGTATCAACTCATCACAATATCGAAGTATGAAGCATAAACTTTCTTGAAAACTAACATGATGCAAACTATGTTCTCAGTTAACTTTGCAACTACAATTCATCATCTTTTCAGGAAGGGTCACATGTAGGAGCCTTTTGGCAAGTCCACATACTCAACCATCATTTAATCTTCTATGATTGCTAACACTCACAACAATACATATGGGGTAAAAAGTTTTAGCCAGACACATAGAAAGATAGGGGCTTATAATTTCGCCTCTCAACTCATTCACCTCAAGGGTGATGTCAACAATAATAAATCATGATCACCCACATCCAACTGGATATATGTGCCTAGATCTTTCCCCACCACATGATGCTTGCCAAAGAGAAAAATAAAAAGGAATAGAGGAGAACACTATTGACTCTTGCATAAAAAGTAAATACATAAAAGTAAAAGATAGGCCCTTCGCAGAGGGATGCAGAGTTTGTCATGCACTTTTTGTTTTTGGATGCACAAGCTCTTAATGCAAAGGAACGTCATGTTATATTGCCCCTTGTGATAGCAACCTTTATTATGCAGTCCGTCCCTTTTATTAAGTTAATACAATGCTTATTTTCCCTTACAATAAAAGATCATACACATTTAGGAGCAATTTTTATTGCCTTTATGCACCGGTGACAACTTACTTGAAGGATCTTATTCAATCCATAGGTAGGTATGGTGGACTCTAATGACATGAAATTGGGTTAAAGGGTTTTGGATGCACAAGTAGTATCTCTACTTGGTGCGGATTTTTGGCTAGCAAAGATATTGGGCAAGCACCACATGTTGGAGGATCCATGACAATATAACTTCTATGTGAATACGAACAAACATAACTCATTATGTTGTCTTCCTTGTTCAATGTCAACAATTTGGCATACAATACTTAATGGGGGCTCACAATCATAAAAGATGTCCAAGATAGTATATTTGCATGCGAATCTTCTCTTCCCTTATTAACTTCTTCATGAATTGCATCATTGACCAATGCTATGTTTGTCAACTTTCAATAAATTTTACCACTTATACTTTTCTTTATGTAATGTCATTACTTACCATAAGATTAGCATATGATCTCTTCCCTTTTTTATTATTTCCATTCCTTTGATTGAGACATAAAAGTAAAGAAACAAAAACTCAAACTACTCTTTATTATATAGCTCTCACTCAATTACATAGATAGATAGATCACGAAGCTAACACTCAAAAATAGATCATACTAAACTTTTATTCAACTAAATCATGAAATAACTGAAGACTGAAGATCGAACTAAAAATAAGTAGAGATGATAAAAGTGATGGTGATACGATACCGGGGCGCCTCCCCCAAGCTTGGCACAAGCCAAGGGGAGTGCCCATACCCGAGTGATCAAACCTCCTTCTTTGGTGATGGCGATGGTGACGATGTTGATGCAATGGTGAGCTTGTTCAGCTTATGTTTGAGGATGAAATTTTCCTCCCTCAAATCATCAACTTCTTCCTCAAGCTTCAATACCTTTTTACATAATGCTTCCTTGCTTTCCTGCAGAAAACATGATGGGATAAATTGGATCTTAGATTTGCTCATTGCGCTGGGGAGGCTTGACTTCTTGAACTCCACACGCATATCTCCCAGTTGAGGTAGAGGGACATCATCTTCGTTTGAGCTCACATCTTGTGTCTTCTTCAGGTTGCCATCTTGTTCCTCGTCCGTGGACCATCCATAGGGATCTATATCCCCGTAGGTCCTTGGATTTGCAACATAGTGTGATATGAAGCTCTCCCCCTCCGAGTCTTGCGACGACATACTTCCAAATCTGGCAGGAAAATAGCACGAAACAAAGAACAGAGGAGATTTCTGTGATACGGTGGTCAAAACGTTCGGGAGTATATATGAAAAAAAAATTATCTTGCAAAACAAGTAACCCAGATGAAAACAGAGTCGGGAAGGCACCCAAGGGGCCCACAAGCCACCTGGGCGCTCTAGGGGGGGCTTGGCACGCCCAGGTGCCTTGTGGGTGGGTTACCTTCTCGGTTGTTTATTATTTTCCTATTTTTTTAAAATATTCCAAAACTGATAAAAAATATTTTTACGGCATTTTGGAGTCGGTTTACTTACCGTATCACGTACCTCCTCCTTTTCAGGGTTCAGGAGTGTTCCGGAAGGACTCCCTAATGTGTTACTCTGGTGTGATTGTTTCAATAATATTAGCTTCAACATTAGGTATACCTGAGATGTAGTGCTTAATTCTTTGCCCGTTGACAACCTTCGGGTTTGTGCCTTTGGCGTTATTGATCTTAATGGCACCGGAGCGGTAAAATTCTTCAATGATATACGGTCCTTCCCATTTAGAGACAAGTTTTCCTGCAAAAAATCTGAGACGAGAATTGTACAATAGGACATAATCACTCACTTTGAATTCCTGTTTTTGTATTCTTTTATCATGCCATTTTTACTTTTTCTTTAAATAACTTGGCATTTTCGTAGGCTTTGGTTCTCCATTCATCTAGTGAGCTAATATCAAATAGCCTCTTTTCACCGGCAAGTTTGAAATCATAGTTGAGTTCTTTAATTGCTCAATATGCCTTACGTTCAAGTTCTAGGGGTAAGTGACAAGCTTTTCCATAAACCATTTTATAAGGAGACATACCCATAGGATTCTTGTAAGCAGTTCTATAAGCCCATAATGCATCATCAAGTTTCTTAGACCAATTCTTTCTAGATCTATTGACAGTCTTTTTTAGAATTAATTTTATTTCTCTATTGCTCAATTCAACTTGACCGCTAGATTGAGGGTGATAAGGGGATGCAATTCTATGGTTGACATCACACTTAGCAAGCAATTTACGGAATGCACCATGACTAAAGTGTGAACCACCATCAGTCATTAAATATCTAGGGACTCCAAACCATGGGAAAATAACTTCTTTAAGCATTTTGATAGAAGTGTTATGATCAGCACTGCTAGTTGGAATAGCTTCTACCCACTTAGCAACATAATCAACAGCAACTAAAATATGAGTATACCCATTAGAGGAAGGAAAAGGTCCCATATAATCAAATCCCCAAACATCAAATGGTTCAATAACAAGTGAATAATTCATAGGCATTTCTTGATGTCTACTAATATTACCAACTCTTTGACATTCATTGCAAGATAAGACAAACTTACGAGCATCCTTGAACAGGGTAGGCCAATAAAAATTGGAATGTAATACCTTGTGTGCAGTTCTGTCTCCCGCATGGTGTCCTCTGTATGCCTCGGAATGACACTTCCATAGGATTTGTTCTTGTTCATGCTCAGGTACACAACGTCTAATAATACCATCTACCCCTTCTTTATAAAGATGTGGGTCTGCTACTTGTAATCTGCGTTGGTTTTTGTCCCCGAAGAGGAGAGGATGATGCAGCACAGTAGAGTAAGTATTTCCCTCAGTTATGAAACCAAGGTTATCAATCCAGTAGGAGAACCAAGCAACACCACGTAAACAGCACCTGCACACAAAATAGAAACCCTCACACCCAACGCAAACGAGACATTGTCAATCTCTCGGCGGTCGAATAGCGAGATTAAATGTATATGATAGATTGAAACTAAAATATAAAATAAAATAAAAGATAAATATATGCAGCAATTTTTTTTGGTATTTTTGTGGATGAAAAACAAGCGATTGATCTTATGATAAAAGTAGACCCGGGGGCCATAGAGTTCACTAGAGGCTTCTCTCAAAGAAAATAGCATACGGTGGGTAAACAAATTACTGTTGGACAATTGATAGAAAAGCAAATAATTATGACGATATCCAAGGCAATGATCATGTATATAGGCATCACGTCCAAAACAAGTAGACCGAAACAATTCTGCATCTACTACTATTACTTCACGTATCGACCGCTATCCAGCATGCATCTAGTGTATTAAGTCCAAGAAGAACAAAGTAATGCATAAAGAACGATGACATGATGTAGTCAAGACAAACGCTAACAAGAATTCATCCCAACTTTTTATCCTTAATGGCAACGATACATGCGTGTCATGTCCCCTTTTGTCACTATGATTGAGCACCGCAAGATCGAACCCATCACAAAGCACCTCTTCCCATTGCAAGAAAATCCAATCTAGTTGGCCAAACTAACCAAAAATTCAAAGAAGAAATACGAGGCTATAACAATCATGCATAAAAGAGATCAGAGAAGAACTCAAATAATTCATGGATAGATCTGATCATAAACTCACAATTCATCGGATCCCAACAAACACACCGCAAAAAGTCATTACATCGGATGGATCTCCAAGAACATCAAGGAGACCATTGTATTGAGAACCAAAAAGAGAGAAGAAGCCATCTAGCTACTAACTATGGACCCCGAAGGTCTGTGGTGAACTACTCACACATCATCGGAGAGGCAGCAAGGATGATGTAGAGCCCCTCCGTGGTGGATTCCCCCTCCGGTGGAGTACCGGAAAAGGCCTCCAGATGGGATCTCTCGAGAATAGAGGCTTGCAGCGGTGGAAAAAGTATATCGTGGACTCCCCTGAGGGTTTCTGAATATTTGGGAATTTATAGTGAAGGAATTAGGTCAAACGGAGCCAGGGTGGGCCCACATGGCACCTGGGCGCCCCCCTGGGGCGCGCCCTGGTGCCATGTGGCCCATCCTTATCTCTTCTGCCATGGCTTCCAAGTCTACGGTGTTCCTTATCTTCAGAAAAAAAAATCTCCAAAAAGTTTCGGGGCATTTGGACTTCGTTTGATATTGATTTTTTGTAAAAGCAAAAATAGGCAGAAAACAAGAACTGGCACATAGCACTAAGTTAATAGGTTTGTCCCCAAAAATGATATAAAGTTGTATATATATATATATATATATATATATATATATATATATATATATATATATATATATATAACATCCAAGATTGATACTATCATAGCATGGAACAATAAAAAATAATAGATACGTTGGAGACGTATCAAGCATCCCCAAGCTTAACTCCTACTCGTCCTCGAGTAGGAAAGTGACAAAACATATTTTTGATGTGGAATGCTACCCAACATACTCAACAAATTTCTTTTCTTTGCATAGACATGTGGACTTATATGATTCAAAGCAATAGTCTATAGTTTGACATGAAGACATAAATACTCAAGCAATGCTAACAAGCAACCATGTTTTTCAAAATAACAATGCTAAAGAAAGTTATCCCTAGCCCATTATGCTCAATCATTGAGCCATTCCTGAAACATACTCGAATATCAATCATATCCCATGCACACGTATGATCACATGACCCCCTAGTTGGTGCTTTTTAAAGAGAAGGATGAGACTCAAAATAAAATAAAAATTGCATAAAAGTAAATAGAAAGACCCTTTGCAAAGGGAAGCATTAATTTGCAGAGGTGCCAGAGCTCAAAGTTTTTAAAAGAGAGATGAAAATTTTATTTTGGGAGGCATACCATTCCTGTCAACGTCACGACCGAGATTTTTCAGTATCTTCTATACTAAGCAAATTAGTGGCGGTTCCCAAATGATAAAAGTAAAGTTTTACTCCCCCATCATCATTCCATGGTCCGAGGCTTTTTGCCCTTCATTCCATTCACAGTCCGAGGGAGTTTGTTTTCCACCTTTCCTTTTCACAATGCATGGCTAGTCGTATTCACGGATGCCTTCCATACCAACACTTTCTAAGGAAATTTAAATTTATTTCGGGACTGGGCATCCCTTTTACCGCCCATCTCGTGCAATGACAAGTGAATAAACACTCTTCTTGAGAATAACCCACTTAGCATGGATGATACTAACGCCCCCCTGTCACTTCATGAGCGGTCCAGGCACACAAAAGAGAAGTTTATTTTGAATTTTTTTTAGAGATGGCACATGCAAATTTACTTAGGACGGCATTGAAATACCGCATATAGGTAGATATGGTGGACTCATATGGCAAAACTGGGTTTAAGGTGTTGGATGCACAAGTAGTATTCCCGCTTAGTACAAGTGGAGGCTAGCAAAAAGATTAAGAAACAACCAACTAAGAAACCATGATGATGCACAAGCATACATAAAACATAACTAACACCGAATAATGCACCACAAGTAGGATGTAACTTCATTGCATAATTGTTGACTTTACGTGCATGCATAGGGAATCACAAACCTTAACATCAATATTCTTACTAGAGCACAATTACTCACTAACATGACTCACATATCATCATCTACATATCTCAAAACTATTGCAAGGAATCAAGTTTTTCATGTCCCAAGGTCTTTATGCTAGTTTTCATTATCCCTCTTGGATATTCATCACATTGGGACCAAGCTCATAGCTTGTACAATTTACCATAACTATTTTCAACTCTCAAAGAGATATAAGTGAAGCCTGAGAGTACATTTCTTCAAAACTTCTAGCATTCTCAAAAAGATATAAGTGAAGCAAGAGAATAAATTTCTACAAAATTTCTAGCATAGCAATTCTCAAAAAGATATAAGTGAAGCAAGAGAGTTCATGTGTTTCTCTAAAACAAAACCACCATCGTGCTCAAAAAGATTTAAGTGAAGCACTAGAGCAACTGCCTAGCTCAAAAAAATTTAAGTGAAGCACAAAGAGCAATTCTAACAAATCATGATGACGTGTGGCTATCTCAAGCAAATGTGTTTAGAGGTGATGATTGTGATAAACTAAAAAGCAAACAAAGCAAAGACTCATATAATACAAGATGCTCCAAACAAAACTCATATCATGTGACGAATAAAAATATAGTCTCAACTAAAATACCGATGGTCGTTAGAAGAAAGAGGGGATGCCTTCCGGGGCATCCCCAAGCTTAGACGCTTCAGTCTCCTTGGATATTACCTTGGGGTGCCTTGGGCATCCCCAATCTTAGACTTTTTCTTATCCTTATTCCTTCATCCATCGTGATCACACCCAAAACTTGAAAACTTCAATCACACAAAACTCAACAAAACCTTCGTGAGATCCGTTAGTATAACAAAACAAATGACTACTCTAAGTACTGTTGTAAACCCATTAATATGCTATTTTTGCATTATACCTACTGTATTCTAACTTCTCCATGGCTTGCACCCCCCGATACAATACATAGTTCCATCAAAACAAGCAAAACAATGCATCAAAAACAGAATCTGTCAAAAACAGAACTGTCTGTAGAAAACTATAGAAAAGACATAATTTTGTAACTCCAAAAATTCTGAAAAATTAGGAAAACATGGGAAATTTGTATATCAATCATGTGTAAAAAATGCAGAAGCGTTTTATGCTCTGATGAATTTATAAAAATTCTGGAATGGGCGCCAACTTTTCTGTTTTTCACAGAATCAAGTCCACTATCATCCACATCATCCCAAAGGTCTTACTTGGCACAAACACTAATTAAAATATAAAAACCAACTCAAAACAGAGGCAAATAAAGTGTAAACAAAAGAACAGAAGCAAAAACCAAAAAACCAAAAATTATTTTATTCATTGGGTTGCCTCCCAACAAGCGCTATTGTTTTATGCCCCTAGCTAGGCATAATATTTCAATGATGCTCACATGAAAGATAATTATTGAAGCACAAAGAGAGCATCATAAAACATATGACAAACACATTTAAGTCTAACATACTTCCTATGCATAGGCATTTTATAGGAAAACAAATTGTCAAGACAACCAACATCTAGCATATGCAAATAGGAAGAACGAAGCATTAATAATTTCAACATCAAGAGAGGTAAATTAGTGACATGAAAATTTCTACAACCATAATTTCCTCTCTCATAATAATTACATGTAGGATCATATTCAAATTCAACAATATAGCCATCACATAACTTCTCTACATGATCTACATGCATGCAAAGTTGACACTCTTCCAAAATAGTGGGATTATCATCCCCAAGCTTGGAGTTTTGCACATCATTAGCATAATTGACATTAATAGAATTTATAGTAACATCATTGCAATCATGCTTTTCAATCAAGGAGATATCATGAATGTGACGCCCCCGGCTCAATCGTGCACTAATCATACACGCAAATGCACACGATCAAGCCTAAGGACTCACGGGAAGATATCACAACACAACTCTAAAACATAAATAAAATCATACAAGCTTTATATTACAAGCCAGGGGCCTCGAGGGCTCGAATACATAAGCTTGTGTTCAAGCGTCAGCGGAAGCATCAGATATCTGAGTACAGATATAAAAGAAGACACAGAAAAGCCCTTAGAAGGTGGGGCAAAAGAAAACACTACGATCGAAAGGCGTAGGCCTCCTGCCTGGGACCCTCCGATCCTACTCCTGGTCGATGGCAAGCTCGAAGTAATATCCACCCATTTGGGGTAGTAGTAGCGATCGTCGGCGGGGGCAGCTGTATCCGGGGCTCCGTCATCTAATCGCATCAAAAAGGATATGGGGGAAAAAGAAAGCAAAGCAACCGTGAGTACTCATCCGAAGTACTCAGCAAGCAAGGATCTACACTACATATGCAACATTATCAAAGAGAGGCTGTATATGTGGACTGGGCTGCAGAGATGCCAGAATAGAGAGAAGGCCCAGTCCTATCGAAGACTAGCATCTTCAGCGGTCTTGCAGCATTAGAAGAGTGTAGATTAGTACCGTATAAAGCAGTAGTATCGATAAGTCTCAACCTCACCCTGAGATCCTTCCTCGACTCCCTATGAGAAAGCAATCCCAGAACCATACAGTCATCAACCTCATCCGGAGATCCCTTCTCGACTCCCTGCGAGAAGCAATCCCAGAGCCATAGTATCTAATTCTAATTGTATCAATCGGGATACAACTCCGAGTGTCCGTTACCGAGGATCCGGCTATGCATAGTTTAGTTCTTCCCTGCAGGGGTGCACCAACTTACCCACCACGCTTGCTTAACTCCGGTTGGACACACTTTTCCGGGTCATGCCCGACCTCGGCCAAATGACACACCGTAGTCCTACCTAAAGCTCAGCAGAGAGGTCCCTGTCGGTCTACATCCTAAGCGGTCAGAGGTCTTGGGACATCGCCCTGTGCACTCCGAGTCGTTGTGTGCATGGGGAAGCCAGGCACCAGGGGGCACCGGTCCGTCCCGGTCACAATGCTGAACGGGACGTCTGACAGAGCCTTCGGCTGATGCATACGATGCAGAACGCCCATACTATGCCCACGTGGTGGTTAGTGCTATCGGGCCAGAGGCCCACTCAGATCACATATCCAAACTGTTAGTACCTTGGGGTTGCGGTAACGAGCAGAGACTCACGAAAGATGTGACCCCGTCGCCCCATCTCGAGGACTTGCGGCAAGGGCCAAGAATGCCCGGCCACGCCTCGTATTCGTCACTCGAGCACCATACAGGCAACCCGTCTTCACATCACACGCGGGTACCCCTCAGGGTCGACCCGCCTTTCCAAGTAACAATAGCACAGTCCAAGTATCCGTGTGTCCATAACATCAGGGGAATCCGAGGTGTCACCCTCGTTGGATTCCTACACGATGTATCCGTCAAGGTGAACTCGGAGGAATCACCCTCGCTGGGTTCACACTTGAGGTGTTGTACGACGGCGTCGTTATCGGAAGCGGTGAAGGAGGAATCACCCTCGATGACCACGACCGAATAGCTACTCTACAGAGTTAACATCAGAAGTGCTACAAGAGATTTCACCCTCGGCACTAGATAGTAACGCTGCAGTGTCGTTACAACTAAGGGGGTGGTGTGCGGTGCCGGGGCCGGGTCTTCAATCCCGTTGATCGGGTCTTCGGATAATCCAGCGGGGCAATCGGGATAAGTGGGGTCACTGATAGGTCTCTACCTAGCCTATACTAAGCAGTTTAGGATATGCAGGTAATTATCAACAGCAGGTTACAATAAACAGGCTATGCATCAGAATAGGTAAAGTAGTAGCAGCAACAATTCTAATGCAAGCATGAGAAAATAGAATGGGTGATATCGGGATGATCAAAGGGGGGGGGGGGCTTGCCTTGTTGCTCGGCGGCAAGGGCAAGGTCGTCAATGGTGTCTTTGGTCTCCGGAGCTGTGTCGGTCTTGGGGACGACGTCGGTGTCGGGGGCTACCGAGAGAGAAGAGGGGGAGGAAACAGTATAAATACACAACAAACATGAGCAACACAATGTACGACATAACAATGTGCAGTGCCCGGTGTGCCCTAACGTATGGTTGCACGACACCGAGGAAGGGGGAATCCATCCGGGAATGTTTTCCCGGTTCCGGACATATGTCAGACAGATGACCGGAGGGGAACGGTTCCATGTTTGGATAGCTAGTGACGCGTGGCGGGCGAACAGACCACGTATTCGGATTCGTCTCGTTGTTCTGAGCAACTTTCATGTACAAACTTTTTCGATCTGATCTACGGATTATTTATATGATTTTCTAAAGTTATTATTAATTTCTGGAATTTAATTATTTATTTAATTTCAACATTATCCGAAACAGTGTATGCTGACATCATGACGTCAGCAGTCAACAGTGCAGTTGACTGGGTCAACCTGACATGTCGGCCCCACCTGTCATACTCTGCCTAATTAATTTGGGTTTAGTTAACTTAATGACTGTTTAATTAAACTAACTAATTAATTAATTTAACCTAATCAGAGTTAATTAACTTAATTAATTACATAATTAATTAATTAATTATTAATTTAATTATTATTATTATTATTTATTTATTTTTTAACATTCTGGGCGTGGGGTCCCTGTGTCATAGACACATGGGGCGGGGCCCAATAGTCAGAGGCCCATGCGGCCACAGCGGGCGCTGGCGTCGGGCGCAGGCGAGCGCCTGAACGGGCGCGTGCCCGAGGGGTGCTAGGCACGCACGGCGCACGCCGGCGCCGGCGGCCAGGGCCAGGGGAGGCGGCGATGAGCGCGGGGTGGCTCGCCGCGGAGGCAGAGCGCGGCGCAGGTAGCGGATCCGGGCGGCGCCTCGAGGGGGAAGGCGGAGCAGCGGGCAGCGGACGATGTGCGGGCACACGCGAGGCCACGCGAGCACGTGCTCGGGCACGGGGTGGCACCAGCGAGCGCGGACGAGCGCGGTGGGGCGGTGCGCGTGCGTGCGTGCACGGTGGACGGGCAACGGGCGTGCGGCGCGCGGCACGAACGGTGCAAGGCCGACGCGGCGGTGGAGGCACGGGGGGGGGGGGGGAAGGGGAGGCGCGGCGCGCGACCGATCGGTGGTCGAAGGACAGAGAGGGGGGCGAAGGGGTTCGGGGTCTCACCCCCGTGGCAGGGGATCAGGCGGCGAGGCACGAGGGAGCCGGTCGGGGAGAAGGCGAGGACGACGGCGATGCGGATGGGGCGGCGACGGGCGGCGCCGGCGAGGAGATGCGACGACGGCGTCGGGCGCCCAGGGCGCGCGTCGGGCTCGAGGAGAAAAGGGGATTGAGGGGAAAAGTGAGGGATAGCTACGGTTTCGGTTCGGTGGGGGTGGGGTTAAGCGGGGCAGTGGGGGAGGTCGGCTGGGCCAGGTGGGCCGGCCAGTGCGGCGGCCAGCTGGGCCGTTTGGCCCAGCGGGGAGGGAGGGCTGGTTCTTTCCTTTTTTTTATTTCTTGTTTTTGTCTTTTGTTTTATTTTTCCTTTTCTGTTTTCTTTTTAGTTCCTGTTTTGTCTTTTATTTTTAACTCAAATGACTTTTGTATCTTATGAAACTTGCCCAAATATTCACAGTGCAATATTAGACATTGTTAGAAAATGGTTTGGAGTACAAATAATTTTGTCTTTATTTTATTTAATTGAGAAAGGGTTAAATAACTCTGTTTTGTGGTTGTTAGAGTCACATAATTTATCTAGTATAGGTTGAATATAATTTTAGAATTGTCTCTGGATTATTTACAATATTATGAACAATTTAGTTTCTGGGCTTGGACAACTTTTATTTTCACCTTTAGTTTGAATTTTCATTTGAATTTGAATTTGAAAAGAGATATGATACTAATGATGATTAAGCACTGTTGATCCTGATGACATGGCATAATCAAAAGGGTGACTACTGTAGCTTAATACATGGGGTGTTACAATGAATCACTTTATAAATTTCTTCTTCCAACACTTCATCACAATTTTCAGATTCATGATTTTAAGCAAAACTTCATACAGAAAATCAAGAGCACTCAACTCACTAGCAATTGGTTCATCATAATTTGGTCTGTTGAAAAGATTAGCAAGTGGATGAGGATCCATAACAATAATTTTTTAGCAAGCGAAGATGCAAGCAAATAGAAGGCACATGGCAACACAAGCAAACATAGCAAACAAGAAAAAGGCAAACAAAAAAATATTTTTGTATTTTTGCAAAAAAAAATTAGAAGTGAGGGAGAGGAAAATGAGCGGCAAATGGCAAATAAAGTAAATGCAAAGATAAGTGTTAAGAGTGTAGGTACTTGGTAATGTTGATGATGTCTCCCCGGCAACGGCGCCAGAAATTCTTCCTGCTACTTGTAATCTCCGTTGGTTTTTGTCCCGAAGAGGAGAGGATGATGCAGCACAGTAGAGTAAGTATTTCCGTCAGTTATGAAAGCAAGGTTATCAATCCAGTAGGAGAACCAAGCAACACCACGTAAACAACACCTGCACACCTGCACACAAACCCACACACCCAACACTAACGAGAGGTTGTCAATCTCTCGGCGGTCGAATAGCGA
Source organism: Thinopyrum elongatum (assembly GCA_011799875.1). Taxonomy (NCBI): domain Eukaryota; kingdom Viridiplantae; phylum Streptophyta; class Magnoliopsida; order Poales; family Poaceae; genus Thinopyrum; species Thinopyrum elongatum. The sequence continues at coordinate 38,405,221 of CM022303.1, read as the reverse complement.
GATTAAAGGTATATGATAGATTGATAGATTGAAACTAAAATATAAAATAAAATAAAAGATAAAAATATGCAGCAAATATTTTTGGTATTTTTGTGTATGAAAAACAAGCGATAGATCTTATGATAAAAGTAGACCCGGGGGCCATAGTGTTCACTAGAGGCTTCTCTCAAAGAAAATAGCATACGGTGGGTAAACAAATTACTGTTGGGCAATTAATAGAAAAGCAAATAATTATGATGATATCCAAGGCAATGATCATGTATATAGGCATCACGTCCAAAACAAGTAGACCGAAACAATTCTGCATCTACTACTATTACTTCACACATCGACCGCTATCCAGCATGCATCTAGTGTATTAAGTCCAAGAAGAACGAAGTAATACATAAAGAACGATGACATGATGTAGTCCAGACAAACGCTAACAAGAATTCATCCCAACTTTTCATCCTTAATGGCAATGATACACGCGTGTCATGTCCCCTTCTGTCACTAGGATAGAGCACCGCAAGATCGAACCCATCACAAAGCACCTCTTCCCGTTGCAAGAAAATCCAATCTAGTTGGCCAAACTAAACCAAAAATTCGAAGAAGAAATATGAGGCTATAACAATCATGCATAAAAGAGATCAGAGAAGAACTCAAATAATTCATGGATAGATCTGATCATAAACTCACAATTCATCTGATCCCAACAAACACACCGCAAAAAGTCATTACATCGGATGGATCTCCAAGAACATCAAGGAGACCATTGTATTGAGAACCAAAAAGAGAGAAGAAGCCATCTAGCTACTAACTATGGACCCGAAGGTCTGTGGTGAACTACTCACGCATCATCGGAGAGGCAGCAAGGATGATGTAGAGCCCCTCTGTGATGGATTCCCCCTCCGGCGGAGTACCCGAAATGGCCTCAAGATGCGATCTCTCGAGAGCAGAGGCTTGCGGTGGCGAAAAAGTATATCGTGGACTCCCCTGAGCGTTTCTGAATATTTGGGAATTTATAGTGGAGGAATTTGGTCAAACAGAGCCAGGGTGGGCCCACATGGCACCTGGGCGCCCCCTTGGGGCGCGCCCTGGTGCCTTGTGGCCCATCCTTATCTCTTCTGCCTTGGCTTCCAAGTCTACGGCGTTCCTTATCTTCAGAAAAAAATCTCCAAAAAGTTTTGGGGCATTTGTACTTCATTTGATATTGATTTTCTATAAAACCAAAAAACCGGCAGAAAATAGGAACTGGCACATGGCACTGAGTTAATAGGTTAGTCCCCAAAAATGATATAAACAGGTATATATATATATATATATATATATATATATATATATATATATATATATATATATATATATATATATATATATATATATAACATCCAAGATTGATACTATCATAGCATGGAACAATAAAAAATAATAGATACGTTGTAGACATATCAAGCATCCCCAAGCTTAACTCCTGCTCGTCCTCGAGTAGGAAAGTGACAAAACATATTTTTGATGTGGAATGCTACCCAACATACTCAACAAATTTCTTTTCTTTGCATAGACATGTGGACTTATATGATTCAAAGCAATAGTCTATAGTTTGACATGATGACATAAATACTCAAGCAATGCTAATAAGCAACCATGTTTTTCAAAATAACAACACTAAATAAAGTTATCCCTAGCCCATTATGCTCAATCATTGATCCATTCATGAAACATACTCGAATATAAATCATATCCCATGCACACGTATGATCACATGACCCCCTAGTTGGTGCTTTTTAAAGAGAAGGATGAGACTCAAAATAAAATAAAAATTTCATAAAAGTATATAGAAAGGCCCTTCGCAGAGGGAAGCATTGGTTTGTAGAGGTGCCAGAGCTCAAAGTTTTTAAAAGAGAGATGAAAAATTTATTTTGGGAGGCATGCCCTTCCTGTCAACGTCACGACCGAGATTTTTCAATATCTTCCATACTAAGCAAATTAGTAGCGGTTCCCAAATGATAAAAGTAAAGTTTTACTCCCCCATCATCGTTCCATGGTCCGAGGCTTTTTGCCCTTCATTCCATTCATAGTCCAAGGGAGTTTGTTTTCCACCTTTCCTTTTCACAATGCATGGCTAGTCGAATTCACGGGTGCCTTCCATACCAACACTTTCCAAGGAAATTTAAATTTATTTCGGGACTGGGCATCCCTTTTACTGCCCATCTCGTGCAATGACAAGTGAATAAACACTCATCTTGAGAATAACCCACTTAGCATGGAAGATACTAACGGCCCCCTATCACTTCATGAGCGGTCCAGACACACAAAAGAGAAGTTTATTTTGAATTTTTTTTAGAGATGGCACATGCAAATTTACTTAGGACGACATTGAAATACCGCATATAGGTAGATATGGTGGACTCATATGGCAAAACTGGGTTTAAGGTGTTGGATGCACAAGCAGTATTCCCGCTTAGTACAAGTGGAGGCTAGCAAAAAGATTGAGAAGCGACCAACTAAGAAACCATGATGATGCACAAGCATACATAAAACATAACTAACACCGAATAATGCACCACAAGTAGGATGTAACTTCATTGCATAACTATTGACTTTACGTGCATGCATAGGGAATCACAAACCTTAACATAAATATTCTTACTAGAGCACAATTACTCACTAACATGACTCACATATCATCATCTACATATCTCAAAACTATTGCAAGGAATCAAGTTTTTCATGTCCCAAGATCTTTATGCTAGTTTTCATTATCCCTCTTGGATATTCATCACATTGGGACCAAGCTCATAGCTTGTACAATTTACCATAACTATTTTCAACTCTCAAAAAGATATAAGTGAAGCATGAGAGTACATTTCTTCAAAACTTCTAGCATTCTCAAAAAGATATAAGTGAAGCAAGAGAATAAATTTCTTCAAAATTTCTAGCATGGCAACTCTAAAAAAGATATAAGTGAAGCAAGAGAGTTCATGTGTTTCTCTAAAACAAAACCACCATCGTGCTCAAAAAGATTTAAGTGAAGCACTAGAGCAACTGCCTAGCTCAAAAAATTTAAGTGAAGCACAAAGAGCAATTCTAACAAATCATGATGACGTGTGGCTATCTCAAGCAAATGTGTTCAGAGGTGATGATTGTGATAAACTAAAAAGTAAACAATGCAAAGACTCATATAATACAAGACGCTCCAAACAAAACTCATATCATGTGACGAATAAAAATATAGTCTCAAGTAAAATACCGATGGTTGTTAGAAGAAAGAGGGGATGCCTTCCAGGGCATCCCCAAGCTTAGACGCTTGAGTCTCCTTGGATATTACCTTGGGGTGCCTAGGGCATCCCCAAGCTTAGGCTTTTGCTTCTCCTTATTCCTTCATCCATCGTGATCACACCTAAAACTTGAAAACTTTGATACGTCCATTTTGCATCATGCTTTTATGTTGATATTTATTGCATTATGGGCTGTTATTACACATTATGGCACAATGCTTATGCCTTTTCTCTCTTATTTTACAAGATTTACATGAAGAGGGAGAATGCAGGCAGCTGGAATTCTTGGCTGGAAAAGGAGCAAATATTAGAGACCTATTCTGCACAACTCCAAAAGTCCTGAAACTTCACGGAGAGTCATTTTGGAATTAATAAAAAATATTTGGCGAAGAAATCACCAGAGAGGGGCCACCAGCCATCCACAAGGGTGGAGGGCGCACCCTACCCCCTGGGCGCGCCCTCTGCCTTGTGGGCCACCTGGCAGGCCCCCGGTGCCCATCTTCTGCTATATGGTGTGTTTTGACCTGGAAAAAATCAAGAAGAAGCTTTCGGGATGAAGCACCACCGTCTCGAGGCGGAACCTGGGCAGAACCAATCTAGGGCTCCGGCGGAGCTGTTCTGTCGGGGAAACTTCCCTCCTGGAGGGTGAAATCGAAGCCATCGTCATCACCATCGATCCTCTCATCGAGAGGGGGCCAATCTCCATCAACATCTTCACCAGCACCATCTCCTCTCAAACCCTAGTTCATCTCTTGTATCCGATCTTTGTCTCAAAACCTCAGATTGGTACCTGTGGGTTGCTAGTAGTGTTGATTACTCCTTGTAGTTGATGCTAGGTTGTTTATCCGGTGGAAGATCATATGTTGAAATCCTTAATGATAATTAATACTCCTCTGATTATGAACATGAATATGCTTTGTGAGTAGTTATGTTTGTTCCTGAGGACATGGGAGAAGTCTTGTTATAAGTAATCATGTGAATTTGGTATTCGTTTGATATTTTGATGAGATGTATGTTGTCTTTCCTCTAGTGGTGTTATGTGAACGTCGACTACATGACACTTCACCATGATTTGGGCCTAGGGGAAGGCATTGGGAATTAATAAGTAGATGATGGGTTACTAGAGTGACAGAAGCTTAAACCCTAGTTTATGCATTGCTTCGTAAGGGGCTGATTTGGATCCATATGTTTCATGCTATGGTTAGATTTATCTTAATTCTTCTTTCGTAGTTGCGGATGCTTGCGAGAGGGGTTAATCATAAGTGGAAGGCTTGTCCAAGGAAGGGCAGAACCCAAGCACCGGTCCACCCACATATCAAATTATCAAAGTAATGAACGCGAATCATATGAGCATGATGAAAACTAACTTGACAACAATTCCCATGTGTCCTCGGGAGCGCTTTGCTTTAAATAAGAGTTCGTCCAGGCTTGTCCTTTGCTACAAAAAGGATTGGGCCACCTTGCTGCACCTTAGTTACTTTTGTTACTTATTACCTGTTATGAATTATCTTATCACACAACTATCTGTTACCGATAATTTCAGTGCTTGCAGAGAATACCTTGCTGAAAACCGCTTGTCATTTCCTTCTGCTCCTCATTGGGTTTGACCCTCTTACTTATCGAAAGGACTACAATAGATCCCCTATACTTGTGGGTCATCAAGACTCTTTTTTGGCGCCGTTGCCAGGGAGTGAAGCGCCTTTGGTAAGTGGAATTTGGTAAGGAAACATTTATATAGTGTGCTGAAATTTACTGTCACTTGTTACTATGGAAAATAATCCTTTGAGGGGTTTGTTCGGGGTATCTTCACCCCGACCGGAAGAGCATAGAGTTGCCCCTCAACCTACTGCACCTACTGAAAATATTTATTATGAAATTCCTTTGGGTATGATAGAGAAACTGCTAGCTCATCCTTATACAGGAGATGGAACACTACATCCTGATATGCATCTAATCTATGTGGATGAAGTTTGTGGATTATTTAAGCTTGCAGGTTTGCCCGGGGATGAAGTTAATAAGAAGGTCTTCCCTTTATCTTTGAAGGGGAAGGCATTGACATGGTATAGGCTATGTGATGATATTGGATCATGGAACTGCAACCGATTGAAATTGGAATTTCATTAGAAGTTTTATCCTATGCATCTGGTTCATCGTGATCGGAATTATATTTATAATTTTTGGCCTCATGAAGGAGAAAGTATCGCTCAAGCTTGGGGGAGGCTTAATTAAATGTTATATTCATGCCCCAATCATGAGATCTCAAGAGAAATTATTATTCAAAATTTTTATGCTCGGCTTTCTCATAATGATCGATCCATGCTTGGTACTTCTTGTACTGGTTCTTTTATGAAGAAGGATATTGAATTCAAATGGGATTTATTGGAAAGAATTAAATGCAACTCTGAAGATTGGGAACTCGACAAAGGTAATGAGTCAGGTATAAACCTTAAGTTTGATTGTGTTAAATCTTTTATGGATACCGATGCTTTTCGTGATTTTAGCACTAAATATGGACTTGACTCTGAGATAGTAGCTTCTTTCTGTGAATCATTTGCTACTCATGTTGATCTCCCTAAGGAGAAGTGGTTTAAATATCATCGTCCCAATGAAGCTAAAGTAGTTGAACCTATTAAAGTTGAAGAAGAAACTATTACTTATAATGTTGATCCTATTGTTCCTACTGCTTATATTGAGAAACCACCTTTTCCTGTTAGAATAAAGGATCATGCTAAAGCTTCCACTGTGGTTCATAAGAGTTATACTAGAACACCTACACCCCCTGAACAAATTAAAGTTGAACCTAGTATTGCTATGGTTAAAGATCTCTTGGTTGGTAATATTGATGGGCATGTTATTTATTTCTATGATGAAGCTGCTAGAATTGCTAAACCCGATATTAAAGATAAACGTAGACCTGTTGTTGGCATGCCTGTTGTTTCTGTTAAAATAGGAGATCATTGCTATCATGGCTTATGTGATGTGGGTTCTAGTGTGAGTTCAATTCCTTTTACTTTATATAAAGAAATTATGAATGATATTGCACCTACTGAGATAGAGGATATTGATGTTACTATTAAGCTTCCCAATAGAGATACTATATCACCAACTGGGATTGTTAGAGGTGTTGAAAATAAAATACCCTACTGATTTTCTTGTTCTTGCTTCCCCACAAGATGACTTTTGTCCCATTATATTTGGTAGACCTTTCTTGAATACCATTAATGCTAAGATAAACTGCAAGAAAGATATTGTTACTGTTGGTTTAGGGGATATGTCTCATGATTTTAATTTCTCTAAATTTCGTAGACAACCCCATGATAAAGAATTGCCTAGTAAGGATGAAATTATTGGTCTTGCTTCTATTGTCGTGCCTCCTACTGATCCCTTAGAACAATATTTGCTAGACCATGAAAATGATATGTTTATGAATGAAAGAAGGGAAATAGATGAAATATTCTTTAATCAAGGGCCTATCTTGAAACACAACTTGCCTGTCGAAATCCTTGGGGATCCTCCTCCACCCAAGGGTGATCCCGTGTTTGAGCTTACACAATTACCTGCTAATTTGAAATATGCTTATCTTGATGAAAAGAAGATATATCCTGTTATTATTAGTGCTAACCTTTCAGAGCATGAAGAAAAGAGATTATTGAAAACTCTGAAGAAGCACCGTGCCGCTATTGGTTATACTCTTGATGATCTTAAGGGCATTAGTCCCACTCTATGTTTGCACAAAATTAATTTGGAGCATGATGCTAAACCAGTTGTTGATCACCAACGACGGTTAAATCCTGAGATGAAAGAAGTGGTAAGAAATGAAATACTAAAGCTTCTGGAGGCAGGTATAATTTATCCTATTGCTGATAGTAGATGGGTAAGTCCCGTTCATTGTGTCCCTAAGAAGGGAGGTATTACTGTTGTTCCAAATGATAAGAATGAATTGATTCCACAAAGAATTGTTACAGGTTATAGAATGGTAATTGATTTTGGCAAATTGAACAAAGCTACTAGAAAAGATCAATACTCTCTACCTTTTATTGATCAAATGCTAGAAAGACTATCCAAACATACACATTTTTGCTTTCTAGATGGTTATTCTGGTTTCTCTCAAATACCCGTGTCAAAAGATGATCAGGAAAAGACCACTTTTACTTGCCCTTTTGGTACCTTTGCTTATAGACGTATGCCTTTTGGTTTGTGCAATGCACCTGCTACCTTTCAAAGATGTATGAATGCTATATTCTCTGGTTTTTGTGAAAAGATTGCTGAGGTTTTCATGGATGATTTCTCCATTTACGGAACTTCTTTTGATGATTGCTTAAGCAACCTTGATCAAGTTTTGCAGAGATGTGAAGAAACTAATCTTGTCTTGAATTGGGAGAAGTGCCACTTTATGGTTAATGAACGTATTGTCTTGGGGAATAAAATTTCTAAAAGAGGTATTGAAGTTGATAAAGCTAAAGTAGATGCTATTGAAAAGATGCCGTGTCCTAAAGATATCAAAGGTATAAGAAGTTTCCTTGGGCATGCTGGTTTCTATAGGAGGTTTATTAAAGGCTTCTCTAAAATTTCTAGGCCTCTCACCAATCTGTTGCAAAAAGATGTTCCTTTTGTTTTTGATGATGATTGTGTAGAAGCATTTGAAATACTTAAGAAAGCCTTGATTTCAGCACCTATTGTTCAACCGCCTGATTGGAATGTACCCTTTGAAATTATGTGTGATGCTAGTGATTATGCTGTTGGTGCTGTTCTAGGGCAAAGAGTTGATAAGAAATTGAATGTTATTCATTATGCTAGCAAAACTCTAGACAGTGCCCAGAGAAATTATGCTACTACTGAAAAAGAATTTTTAGCAGTTGTCTTTGCTTGTGATAAGTTCAGATCTTATATTGTTGATTCCAAAGTAACTGTTCACACTGATCATGCTGCCATTAAATATCTTATGGAAAAGAAAGATGCTAAACCTAGACTTATTAGATGGGTTCTCTTGCTACAAGAATTTGATTTGCATATTATTGATAGAAAGGGAGCTGAGAACCCCGTTGCAGACATCTTGTCTAGGTTAGAAAATGTTCTTGATGACCCACTGCCTATTGATGATAGCTTTCCTAATGAACAATTAGCTGTCATAAATGCTTCTCGTAATACTCCGTGGTATGCTGATTATGCTAATTACATTGTTGCTAAATTTATACCACCTAGTTTCACATACCAGCAAAAGAAAAAGTTTTTCTATGATTTAAGACATTACTTTTGGGATGACCCACATCTTTATAAGGAAGGAGTAGATGGTGTTACTAGACATTGTGTACCTGAGCATGAACAGGAACAGATCCTACGCAAGTGCCACTCTGAGTCTTACGGAGGACACCACGCTGGAGATAGAACTGCACACAAGGTATTACAATCCGGTTTTTATTGGCCTACTCTCTTCAAGGATGCTCGTAAGTTTGTCTTGTCGTGTGATGAATGTCAAAGAATTGGTAATATTAGTAGACGTCAGGAAATGCCTTTGAATTATTCACTTGTTATTGAACCATTCGATGTTTGGGGCTTTGATTATATGGGACCTTTTCCTTCCTCTAATGGGTATACACATATTTTAGTTGCTATTGATTATGTTACTAAGTGGGTAGAAGCTATTCCAACTAGTAGTGCTGATCATAACACCTCTAAGATGCTTAAAGAAGTTATTTTTCCAAGGTTTGGAATCCCTAGATATTTGATGACTGATGGTGGTTCACATTTTATTCATGGTGCTTTCCGTAAAATGCTTGCTAAGTATGATGTTAACCATAGAATTGCATCTCCTTATCATCCTCAGTCTAGCGGTCAAGTACAATTGAGCAATAGAGAGATTAAATTGATTTTGCAAAAGACTATTAATAGATCTAGAAAGAATTGGTCTAAGAAACTTGATGATGCATTATGGGCTTATAGAACTACTTATAAAAACCCAATGGGTATGTCTCCATATAAAATGGTTTATGGGAAGACTTGTCACTTACCTCTTGAACTAGAACACAAAGCTTATTGGGCAATCAAAGAGCTCAACTATGATTTCAAACTTGCCAGTGAGAAGAGGTTATTTGACATAAGCTCACTTGATGAATGGAGAACCCAAGCCTATGAGAATGCCAAGTTGTTTAAAGAAAAAGTTGAAAGATGGCATGACAAAAGGATACAAAAGCGTGAGTTTAATGTAGGTGATCATGTTTTGCTATATAGCTCTCGTTTAAGATTTTTTACAGGAAAGCTTCTCTCAAAATGGGAAGGTCCTTACATTATTGATGAGGTCTATTGTTCTGGTGCCATAAAAATCAACAACGCCGAAGGCACAAATCCGAAGGTGGTAAACGGTTAAAGAATCAAACATTATATCTCAGGTAATCCCATAAATGTTGAGACCAATATAATTGACACTGTAACACCGGAGGAGTACATAAGGGACACTTTCCAGAACATTTCAGACTCCGAAAAGGAATAGGTATGTGGTGCGGTAAGTAAACCGACTCCAAAACATTTCCAATGATAATTTTTCTCCGTTTTGGAATATTTAAAAAATTAGGAAAATTAAAAGTAGTCCGAAAGTTGCACGAGGAGACCACAAGGGTGGAGGGCGCGCCCTACCCCCCTGGGCGCGCCCCCTGCCTTGTGGCCACCTCGTGTGCCCTCCGCACTCCGTTTTCTTGCACTATACTTCTTTTGGTCGGTAAAAATTCATTATATAATCTCCCGAAGGTTTTGACCACAGTACCATGTCAAAACCCCCTGTTTTCATTTTGAGTTGTTTCTGTAGCAGATTTGGAGCTCTGGCCATCACGGGTAAACTTAGCAAGGAAATAATGGCTCTTAAGCAGCAAAATAATAAGCTCGAGGAGGAGAATCGCATCCTAAGGGGCATCATCACCAAGAATATCACATCACCACCTTCAAAGAAAGAAACATAAATACATTGGTATGGGCACTCCCCTTGGCAACTGCCAAGCTTGGGGGAGGTGCCCTGGTATTGTATCACCATCACACCTTTACTTCTATCGTTTTTCTTAGTTCGATCCTTTTGGTTATATCTTGATCTAGTAGAATAAAGTTTTAGTATGATCTAGCTTTGAGTTTTGCTTTATGTTCCCTCTTTGTAATCGAGTCCGTGAGTTATTTATAATAAAGAGAAGTTTTGAGTTGAGGGCTTTGCTTTCTTGCTATGATCTTGAGGGAATAAAAATAAGAGAAAGAAATAAAAGGAAATAAAGAGATCATATATTGATCATATGGAGAGTAATGACTTCACATATAAAGAGTATGATGAATAAAATTTGTTGGGAGTTGACAAACATAGTTTTGGTCATTGTTGCGATTAATAGGAAGTAATAAAGAAAGAGAGGTTTCACATACAAATATACTATCTTGGACATCTTTTGTGATTGTGAGCACTCATTAAAATATGACATGCTAAAAAGTTGATGTTGGACAAGGAAGACAACATAATGAGTTAAGTTTTCTTATATCCGAATAGAAGTTATATTGTCATGGATCCTCCAACATGTTGAGCTTGCTTTTCTCTCTTGTGCTAGCCAAATTCTTTGCACCAAGTAGAGATACTACTTGTGCATCCAAACATCCCTAAACCCAGTTTTGCCATGAGAGTCCACCATACCTACCTATGGATTGAGTAAGATCCTTCAAGTAAGTTGTCATCGGTGCAAGCAATAAAAATTGCTCTCTAAATATGTATGATCTATTAGTGTGAAGAAAATAAGCTTTAGACAAACTTGTGATATGGAAGAAATAAAAGCGACGGACTGCATAATAAAGTTCTTTATCACAAGCGGCAATATAAAGTGACATTCTTTTGCATTAAGATTTTGTACATCCAACCATAAAAGCGCATGACAACTTCTGCTTCCCTCTGCAAAGGGCCTATCTTTTACTTTTATCTTCTACCCTTATACAAGAGTCATGGTGATCTTCACCTTTCCTTTTTACATTTTTTCCTTTTGGCAAGCACTATGTGTTGGAGAAAGATCCAGATATATATATCCACTCGGATGTAGGTCATCATAAAGTATTATTGTTGACATTACCCTCGAGGTAAAAGGTTGGGAGGCGAGACTATAAGCCCCTATCTTTCTCTGTGTCTGACTGAAGCTTTGAACCCATAAGTATCGCGTGAGTGTTAGCAATTGTGAAAGACTAAATGATAGTTGAGTATGTGGACTTGCTAAAAAGCTCTTAAATTGACTCTTTCTGATGTTATGATAAATTGCAATTACTTCAATGACTGAGATCATAGTTTGTTGGTTTTCAATGAGGTTTCTGATTTATACTTTACCTTGTGAATGAATTGTTACTTTAGCATAAGAAATTATATGACAATATATGTTGCTATTCTAAAGATGATCATGATGCCCTCATGTCGGTATTTTATTTTATCGATACCTCTATCTCTAAACATGTGGACATATTTTTCGATTTCGACATTCGCTTGAGGACAAGCGAGGTCTAAGCTTGGGGGAGTTGATACGTCCATTTTGCATCATGCTTTTATGTTGATATTTATTGCATTATGGGCTGTTATTACACATTATGGCACAATACTTATGCCTTTTCTCTCTTATTTTACAAGATTTACATGAAGAGGGAGAATGTCGGCAGCTGGAATTCTGGGTTGGAAAAGGAGCAAATATTAGAGACCTATTCTGCACAACTCCAAAAGTCCTAAAACTTTACGGAGAGTCATTTTGGAATTAATAAAAAATATTGGGCGAAGAAATCACCAGAGAGGGGCCACCAGCCATCCACAAGGGTGGAGGGCGCGCCCCCTGCCTTGTGGGCCACCAGGCAGGACCTCGATGCCCATCTTCTGCTATATGGTGTGTTTTGACTTGGAAAAAATCAAGAAGAAGCTTTTGGGATGAAGCACCGCCGTCTCGAGGTGGAACCTGGGCAGAACCAATCTAGGGCTTCGGCGGAGCTGTTCTGCCGGGGAAACTTCCCTCCGGGAGGGGGAAATCGAAGCCATCGTCATCACCATCGATCCTCTCATCAAGAGGGGGTCAATCTCCATCAACATCTTCACGAGCACCATCTCCTCTCAAACCCTAGTTCATCTCTTGTATCCGATCTTTGTCTCAAAACCTCAGATTGGTACCTGTGGGTTGCTAGTAGTGTTGATTACTCCTTGTAGTTGATGCTAGTTGGTTTATCCGGTGGAAGATCATATGTTCAGATCCTTAATGATAATTAATACTCCTCTGATTATGAACATGAATATGCTTTGTGAGTAGTTACGTTTGTTCCTGAGGACATGGGAGAAGTCTTGTTATAAGTAATCATGTGAATTTGGTATTCGTTTGATATTTTGATGAGATGTATGTTGTCTTTCCTCAGTGGTGTTATGTGAACATCGACTACATGACACTTCACCATGATTTGGGCCTAGGGGAAGGCATTGGGAAGTAATAAGTAGATGATGGGTTGCTAGAGTGACAGAAGCTTAAAGCCTAGTTTATGCGTTGCTTCATAAGGGGCTGATTTGGATCCATATGTTTCATGCTATGGTTAGATTTATCTTAATTCTTCTTTCGTAGTTGCGGATGCTTGCGAGAGGGGTTAATCATAAGTGGGAGGCTTGTCCAAGGAAGGGAAGCACCCAAGCACCGGTCCACCCACATATCAAATTATCAAAGTAACTAACGCGAATCATATGAGCATGATGAAAACTAACTTGACAACAATTCCCATGTGTCCTCGGGAGCGCTTTGCTTTATATAAGAGTTTGTCTAGGCTTGTCTTTTTACAAAAAGGATTGGGCCACCTTGCTCCACCTTAGTTACTTTTGTTACTTGTTACCCGTTATGAATTATCTTATCACACAACTATCTGTTACCGATAATTTCAGTGCTTGCAGAGAATACCCTTGCTGAAAACCGCTTGTCATTTCCTTCTGCTCCTCGTTGGGTTTGACACTCTTACTTATCAAAAGGACTACGATAGATCCCCTATACTTGTGGGTCATCAAACTTCAATCACACAAAACTCAACAAAACCTTCGTGAGATCCGTTAGTATAAAAAAAAAGCACTACTCTAAGTACTGTTGTAAACCAATTAATATTTTATTTTTGCATTATACCTACTGTATTCTAACTTCTCCATGGCTTGCACCCTTCGATACAATCCATAGTTCCATCAAAACAAGCAAAACAATGCATCAAAAACAGAATCTGTCAAAAACAGATCAGTCTGTAGCAAACTGTAGAAAAGCCATACTTATGTAACTCCAAAAATTCTGAATAATTAGGAAAATGTGGGAAATTTGTATATCAGTCATGTGTAAAAAATTCAGAAGCATTTTATGCTCTGATGAATATATATAAATTCTGGACTGGGCGCCAAATTTTCTGTTTTTTACAGAATCAAGTCCACTATCATCCACATTGTAACATCCCCACCATCACACTACAGTGATCTCTCTCTAATAGTGGCCATGTTATCATGATCACTGAGTCAATCTGCCACTTGTCCAAAATCAAACTGCAGAAGAAAAGTGTTCATGATATTGAAAATAATCCTAAAGCAATTATAAAAAATAAAACAACAATATTTTAATTCCCAAGTTGACCCTAGCAACCAAAACAGTGGACCAATAGCACCTTTTCTTTCCATTCAAATTCAAATCAAATTCAAATGAAATCATATAAGCCCCAAACTTTTTAGTGGCGGTGCAGAATATTGCAAAGTATTTGATGTGGCCAGTTACACATTTTACAAAATACATTTAATATCAAAACAATGGGCAAAACAGAGCTGAAGAAACACAGCAGAAAAAGGAAAAGGAAAATGGAAATGTTCCAACTGGGCACTTACTGGCCCAGTGCTACAGTGGCCTTTCTGCCGTCTCAGCCCAACCGAGCCTCCCACCACCTATCTCCCGTGCGCTGTCGACCAAACGCGCTGACACGCCGCCGACGGCCACCCGTCGAGCATCCCACGGCTCTGACGGAGGAAATGGCCGAGGCCGAGCCCCCTACCAACCCTAGAACCCCCAATCCCCTCCTCCCCGCTCTCCCTCTCAGATCTCGCTTGCCCGAGTGGGCTCGCCGCCGACGCCTCATCGTAGGCGCGACCACCGTCCACCATTCATCAAGCCGGCGTGTCCCCGAGCCTCCTCTACCTCGTCCACGTCGACCACGCACTTCGGTTCGAGCCGGAGACCATGCCACCGCCGAGTTCGAGCCGCCTTCCACCTCGGACCCGCTGGCGTTCACTTCCGATCCCGATGCCCTCTACTGCTCCTAAACCTCCGATGGGCCTCCATGTGCCCTCCCGGTGAGCTCCTCGCCCTCTCCCCTCTCTCTCTGCGGTCGCCCTCTCCCTCTAGCTCGCTTGCCGCCGTAGCCGAAGTTCATCGCCGTTCCACTCCGTCGCCGCCTTAACTAGGGCACCTCCACTCGCGTCCGAGCACCGCAGCACGCTCCTGGGCTCCCTAGGAGGCCAACGAGCCCCTCCGCGCCTCCGTTCGTACCTCCACGCCCCAGATCCTTCCTTGCCCGAGCTCCGGCCACCGCCTACCTCGTCGCCGACGCCTCCTCCGGTCACCCCCGCCCCTACCGCTTGCTCCACTGGATGCGCCGCATCGCCAGCTACCCTTAGCCGCAAACCGCGTCGCAAACAAGCCCCCATAGCGCAATCCTGAGCTTCTCCGGTGATAAAGCCGCCGCGGAGCGCTCGCAGGTGCATTTCCGGTGACGCCGCCGACGTGGCAAGTCGTGGGGCCTGCCCAGAGAGACTGCCAGTGGGCCCCTAGACCCACCTTGACCCAGTTGACCGCGGTCAACTGCGGTCACTGTTCACCCCAGCCGCTGACTAGTGGGTCCTGCTGACTTAATTAGCATTAACCAGTTAATTAGTTCGCTGTTAGTTAGCTGCTGACACTAACAGTAGGTCCCACTAGTAGGTTAATTAGTTTAACTAAATTGGTTAGTCACTGGGTCATCGACAGGTGGGCCCCACCTGTTCGTTTGACCAGTCAGCTGGTTAGCCGACTGCTGATGCAATGCTGACCTCATGCTGACATCATAATTCACTTTTAGTAATTCCTGTTAATATAAATAATTCCAGAAAATGTTTAAAACTTTGAAAATTCATAGAAATTAAACCGTAGCTCGGATCGAAAAACTTTCTACATGAAAGTTGATCAGAAAAACGAGACGAATCCAACCGTGCCATCCGTTTCCGTGTCGGGACCCTCTACGGAGGTGAACCCACAACTTTTAGCCTGTTTCCGTTAGATGAATAATGCATACATACTGGTTATTAATTCCAACTTTAATCCTAAAATAACTAAAATGATTTAGACATGTTTTTAGGCAACCCTGCACTGCATGTTAGCATAGCATGCTCTGTGTTGCATATGATTGTTGTGTATTTATTTGTTTCCTCCCCCTCTTCTCTCTCGGCAGATCCCGGTACCGACGTAGTCCCCGAGGCTGACGCAGCTCCGGAGTCTGACTACACTGTTGACGACCCTGCCTTTGCCGCAGAGCAACCAGGCAAGCAACCCCGCCTTGAGCATGCCTATATCGCCTATTCTCTTCTCTCTTGTGCTTGCATTAGAATTGCTGCTGCTACTGCTTTACCTATTCTAATGCATAGCCTGATTTTTGTAACCTACTTTTGATAATTACCTGCTTATCCTAAACTTCTTAGTATAGGCTGGATAGAGATCCACCAGAGACCCCACTTTGACCCAATTGCCCTCGCTGGATTATTAGATGACTCGATCAACGTGATCGACAACCAGGCCCCGGCACCGCACATCACCCCCCTAGTTGTACGACACTGCATCGTTACTATCGAGTGCCGAGGGTGATACCTTGTTTAGCACTTCTGATGTTAACTCTATAGAGTAGCTATTCGGTCGTGGTCATCGAGGGTGATTCCTCCTTCACCACTCCCGATAACGACGCTGTCATGCAACACCTCAAGTGTGAACCCATCGAGGGTGATTCCTCTGATTTCACCTTGACGGTTACATCAAGTAGGAATCCAACGAGGGTGATACCTCGGATTTCCCTGATGTTATGGACACACAGATACTTGGACTTTACAACTGTTACTTGGAAAGGCGGGTTGACCCTGAGGGGTACCCGCGTGAGCTTAAGTGGCGAGTGATATGGAGTCGGGTTGACCTGGAGGGTACCCGAGAGATAAATACGAGGCGCGGCAAGTCCTCGAGATGGGGCGACGGGGTCACATCGATCATGAGTCTCTGCTCATTACCGCAAACCCCCAATACACTAATGATTTGGATATTTGATCCGAGTGGGCCTCTGGCCCGATAGCACCAACCATCACGTGGGATAAGTTATGGGCACTCTGCGTCATATACATAAGCCGAAGCTTTCTAGACGTCAGCGACTGAGCGGCACAGGCTGGGTTGGACTGGGAACACAACCGCGCTTGTATTAAGGGGTTGCTAGGTCTGCTCACCGGCAGTGCACGTAACATGCAGGAGTTCCCTGGGCGATGGCCCAAGACCCCTGGGGGCATAGGTCAGTCCGGCGTGCTGACCTCTTTGTTAAGCCTAGGTCGGGTTGCGGCGTGTTGTTTAGCCGAGGCCAGCCATGACCCAGAAAAGTATGTCCGGCCGGAGTTAAGCGAGTGTGGTGGGTAAGTTGGTGCACCCCTGCAGGGAAGAACTAATCTATGCATAGCCGGATACTCGGTAACGGACGCTCGGAGTTGTATCCTGATCGATATAACTAGAACTTAATGATGAGATGAGAAATGGATATTAGGGCTCTGGGATCGCTTTCTCGCAGGGAGTCGAGGAAGGATCTCTGGGCGAGGTTGATACTTAATACTGCTACTACTTTATACTGTACTAATCTACACTCTTCTAATGCTGCAAGACTGCTGAAGATGCTAGTCTTCGATAGGACTAGGCCTTCTCTCTATTCTGGCATTTCTGCAGCCCAGTCCACATATACAACCTTTCTTTGATAATGTTGCATATGTAGTGTAGATCCTTGCTTGCTGAGTACTTCGGATGAGTACTCATGGTTGCTTTGCTTCCTCTCTTTTTTCCCATATCCGTTTGATGCAACCAGATGACGGAGCCCCTGAGACAGTTGCCCCGCCGACGACAACTACTACCACCCCAAGGGTAGTTACTACTTCGAGTTGACCGATGACCAGGAGTTGGTTCGGAGGGTCCCAGGCAGGAGGCCTGCGCCTATTTTATCGTAGCTTTTGTTTTGCCCCGCCTTTTAAAGCCCTGTCTGTTTTATTTTTATATCTGTACTCAGATATCTAACGCTTTCGCTGATGCTTGTTGACATCAAGCTTATGTATTCGAGCTCTCGAGGCCCTGGCTTGTAATATAATGCTTGTATGCCTTTATTTATGTTTTAGATTTGTGTTGTGATTCCTTCAAGTGAGTCCTTAGGCTTGATCGTGTGCATTTGCGTGTATGGTTAGTGCATGATTAAGCCGGGGGCGTCACACACATCATCCCAAAGGTCTTACTTGGCACAAACACTAATTAAAATATAAAAACCAACTCAAAACAGAGGCAAATAAAGTGTAAACAAAAGAACAGAAGCAAAAACCAAAAAACCAAAAATTATTTTATTTATTGGGTTGCCTCCCAATAAGCACTATTGTTTTATGCCCCTAGCTAGGCATAATATTTCAATGATGGTCACACGAAAGATAATTATTGAAGCACAAAGAGAGCATCATAAAACATATGACAAACACATTTAAGTCTAACATACTTCCTATGCATAGGCATTTTATAGGAAAACAAATTGTCAAGACAACCAACATCTAGCATATGCAAATAGGAAGAACGAAGCATTAATAATTTCAACATCAAGAGAGGTAAATTAGTGACATGAAAATTTCTACAACCATAATTTCCTCTCTCATAATAATTACATGTAGGATCATATTCAAATTCAACAATATAGCCATCACATAACTTCTCTACATGATCTACATGCATGCAAAGTTGACACTCTTCCAAAATAGTGGGATTATCATCCCCAAGCTTGGAATTTTGCACATCATTAGCATAATTGACATTAATAGAATTTATAGTAACATCATTGCAATCATGCTTTTCAATCAAGGAGCTATCATGAATCACTTTATAAATTTCTTCTTCCAACACTTCATCACAATTTTCAGATTCATGATTTTCAAGCAAAACTTCATACAGAAAATCAAGAGCACTCAACTCAGTAGCAATTGGTTCATCATAATTTGGACTTTTGAAAAGATTAGCAAGTGGATGAGGATCCATAACAATAATTTTTAGCAAGCGAAGATGCAAGTAAATAGAAGGCACATGGCAACACAGGCAAACAAGAAAAAGGCAAACGAAAAAAATATTTTTGTATTTTTGCAAAACTTTTTTAGAAATGGGGGAGAGGAAAACGAGAGGCAAATGGCAAATAAAGTAAATGCAAAGATAAGTGTTAAGAGTGTAGGTACTTGGTAATGTTGATGATGTCTCCCCGGCAAGGGCGCCAGAAATTCTTCCTGCTACTCGTAATCTGCGTTGGTTTTTGTCCCCGAAGAGGAGAGGATAATGCAGCACAGTAGAGTAAGTATTTCTCTCAGTTATGAAACCAAGGTTATCAATCCAGTAGGAGAACCAAGCAACACCACGTATACAGCACCTGCACACAAAACACAGACCCTCACACCCAACGCAAACGAGAGGTTGTCAATCTCTCGGTGGTCGAATAGCGAGATTAAAGGTATATGATAGATTGAAACTAAAATATAAAATAAAAGATAAAAATATGCAGCAAATATTTTTGGTATTTTTGTGCATGAAAAACAAGCGATAGATCTTATGATAAAAGTAGACCCGGGGGCCATAGTGTTCACTAGAGGCTTCTCTCAAAGAAAATAGCATACGGTGGGTAAACAAATTACTGTTGGGCAATTGATAGAAAAGCAAATAATTATCACGATATCCAAGGCAATGATCATGTATATAGGCAGCACGTCCAAAACAAGTAGACCAAAACAATTCTGCATCTACTACTATTATTTCACACATCGACCGCTATCCAGCATGCATCTAGTGTATTAAGTCCAAGAAGAACGAAGTAATGCATAAAGAACGATGACATGATGTAGTCAAGACAAACGCTAACAAGAATTCATCCCAACTTTTTATCCTTAATGGCAACGGTACATGCGTGTCATGTCCCCTTCTGTCACTAGGATTGAGCACCGCAAGATCGAACCCATCACAAAGCACCTCTTCGCATTGCAAGAAAATCCAATCTAATTGGCCAAACTAAACCAAAAATTCGGAGAAGAAATACAAGGCTATAACAATCATGCATAAAAGAGATCAGAGAAGAACTCAAATAATTCATGGATAGATATGATCATAAACTCACAATTCATCGGATCCCAACAAACACATCGCAAAAAGTCATTACATCGGATGGATCTCCAAGAACATCAAGGAGACCATTGTATTGAGAACCAAAAAGAGAGAAGAAGCCATCTAGCTACTAACTATGGACCCGAAGGTCTATGGTGAACTACTCGCGCATCATCGAAGAGGCAGCAAGGCTGATGTAGAGCCCCTCCGTGATAGATTCCTCCTCTGGCGGAGTACCAGAAATGGCCTCCAGATGGGATCTCTCGAGAACAGAGGCTTGCGGCGGCGGAAAAAGTATATCATGGACTCCCCTAAGGGTTTCTAAATATTTGGGAATTTATAGTGGAGGAATTAGGTCAAACGGAGCCAGGCTGGGCCCACATGGCACCTGGGCGCGCCGTGGTGCCATGTGGCCCATCCTTATCTCTTCTGCCTTGGCTTCCAAGTCTATGGTGTTCCTTATCTTCAGAAAAAAATCTCCAAAAAGTTTCAGGGCATTTGGACTTCGTTTGATTTTGATTTTCTGTAAAACCAAAAAACATGCAGAAAACAGGAACTGGCACATGGCACTAAGTTAATAGGTTAGTCCCCAAAAATGATATAAAGTTGTATAAAAAATATATATATAACATCCAAGATTGATACTATCATAGCATGGAACAATAAAAAATAATAGATACGTTGGAGACGTATCAGGGTCATCCCAGAAGTAAAGTCTTTAATCAAAGAAGAACTTTTTCTTTTGTTGGTATGTAAAACTAGGTGGTATAAATTTTGCAACAATATAATTAGCATAGTCTGCATACCAAGGAGTACTACGGGTAGAATTTATGACAGCTAGTTGTTCATCAGGAAAACTATCATCAATAGGTAATGGGTTATGAAGAATATTTTCCAACCTAGATGACGGTGTAGTGAAAACCGGGGCTACACTAACCTCCGGGCATGGACCACGACTATGTGCGAATACATTGGCAAGAATCCTTCTTCGTCGGCAAGCACTACTACCACATATGGGGCATCTTTCCCATGGTGATGATCAAGAATCAACATGCCGGCAAAAGCAAAACTCGACAAGCTCAAGATCAAGATCGGCAAGTCCCAAACTGCCAAGCTGAGAAGGTCCGGCAAGCCCCGTACCGGCAAGCCCTCTCCACCGCTCCACCATAAAGGCCGTCAGGGGTCTACCGACAAATGTCGAGTGGGTAGAGGTTGTTAGGGCACGTTTCAAGCTCGCCGCCTGAAGACAACCTTTATTGACACATGTCCATATGCGTGTCATAGCATCATTCACCCCATGTATTTACTCTTCTTTGCTACTGTGGTAACCCCTTTGAGCTATAAAAGGAGGGCCAGGGCAAATTTTTAGAGGGGGGACCGGATCGGTCATTTCAGCCAGATAGATTAGACCTCAAGGGTTCGGATGTCCAACCCCCCAACACTTGTACGTGCATACTGCTCTCCCCGAGGCAACCTTGCCGGGCTTGAGCACGTTGTGTCTTCGTGTTCCTCCAGATCAAACCACCATAGCAGGAGTAGGGTTTTATGCTGCAAAGCGGCCCGAACCTGGGTAAAAGAGAGCTGTCATCGTCGTTCCGTCCCCTGCTGCTTCTGCTCTTTGTGCAATGTGACCGTCCCCTCGCGGAACCACAAAAGGGGCACTCCTGCCCCATAGGTGATCGTGCTTCCACGCCGATATCTTTGGCGTGCCAGGTAGGGGGCGCGTTACTTGTGTGAATCTGAAGCAACAGCCAGCGCGTCAATCTTCATCACCTTCTACATCATCCATGGCACCCAAGAAGAAGGGCTCCATGACGGCTAAACATTCGGCGTCCAAACTCCCACCGCACGTGTTTGCGGGCGGCGCAGGTGACGCGACCAATATGGACGGGGCGAACACCACGGGTGGCACGGCCGACGCAGGCGGCTCAGCTGCCATACCCACCGTGGTCGGAGCAGGAGGCGGAGTACTGGAGGTGGAAGCAGCCAATATTCCTTCACTGACAATGGTGTTTTCTGCGAGGAAGCTAAGTTCCCAAACTTTAGTTGCTTTTTGTTGATTTATCTTTTTCTTGATAATGTTCTTTCACATAACATGTGCGCAAAGTAGCGCTCCTGAGACATTCTACGCTCTGGGTTGTTCGGGTCCGCCTAGAAACACCTGTCCACCTGCGTTTGTTCCCAAAGCGTTAAGCTTCCAGGGAGGTGGCGTTCTCAATAGGCTGCTAACTAGGACCCGTTCCTAAGCGTCATTGACTAGAACGTGCGTGATCGAGATGCTTTTTGGCAAGCGTAGGGAACAACTGTGCAAGAGCAGAGTCATTTGGGGATTCCTTCTCTGGAATTTCCTTTTACATATAGCTTGTCTGTTAAGGACCAATCAAAGAGCATGATTGCGCTCATGGCTAATACTGGTCCGCCTAGGAACACTGTTAGTAGCTGCACTTACTCTGAGATTGCGAGGCTTGACGGGAAGGCGGTGTTCTCTTTCAGCAACTAACTAGGACCCGATCCTAAGCGCCATTGTCTAGAACATGCGCACATGTAAGCATTTCGGCAACATGGAGTGCATAATATGTAAAAGGGAGTTGCCTAAGGAGGGAGAACATGTAATCAATTTGTACACAAGTTAAGTGCAATTCAGATGCTAATTAACTTGTCGTATTAAAAATGTAGTTGCAACTCGGGGGCTGGCGGCGTCTCTGGGAGTACTCTTCTTGACATTGAGAACCTTAGAGTTCTCTGTTGGGAATGAAAGCCTTCCTAGCAACCAGCTTACCGGAAGCCAGCGTCAAGGACTCCAGAGTTCTCCGCTAAAATCATAAGCCTCCCCGACAACTAGCTTGCCGGAAGCCAGCATCGAGAACTCCAGAGTTCTCCGCTGAAATCATAAGCCTCCCCGGCAACTAGCTTGCCGGAAGCCAGCGTCGAGAACTCCAGAGGTCTCCGCTGAAATCATAAGTATCCCCGGCAACCAGCATGCCGGAAGCCAGCGTCGAGAACTCCAGAGTTCTCCACTGAAATCATAAGCCTTCCTGGCAACCAGCTTGCCGGAAGTCAGCGTCGAGAACTGCGGAGTTCTCTGTTGAAATCATAAGCCTTCTCGGCAATGCCCTTGCCGGAAGCCAGTGTCGAGAACGTCAAAGTTCTCCCCTGGAATCGCAAGTCTTCAGTATTGTGATCTGAAAAGATCTCTACCGAAGAGTTTCGGTGAAGTAAGCTCGGGGGCTGGCAACGCCTTTGAGAGCAACTTTCTTGGGAACAATCTGTCCAAAATTAATATTTTTCAGAAGGAAAAGATATAATAGCCATGACCCATGCCAAGTTTGGTCCCATCTCCAGCGTCGAGTTCTTGGAGTTCTCCGCTGAAGCAAGGCCCGGGGACTACTGACGATGTAGTGAAAACCAGGGCTACACTATCCTCCGGGCATGGACCACGACTGTGTGCGAATACACTGGCAAGAATCTGTCTTCGCCAGCAAGCACTACTACCACATATGGGGCATCTCTTGTAGGGTAACGCAGAAGAAAACAAAAAATTTCCGACCTACGCACCAGCCCAGGACCACTATGAAGACTGCATACAAGGTTTGTTCTTTTTCGTTACCGACTCGTAGCGCAGCAGAAGTAGAGTCGATGACGATCGGCGGTGCAGATCCCCGCAGCTAGGATTTACAACCTCCCAACCGCGAGGATGTACTCCCTCGTCTGCTCCCCGGACGAATCTCCGGGCAGCCCTTCGGGAGGCCTCGGGACAGTCCCTCAGATAGTCCCACCGGACGGATCCTCAGACAGCCCTTCGGGAGGACCTCAGAATCTCGGACGTCCACTCGGACAGCCCTTTAGGAGGCACACTCGAAACTCGGATGGTCACTCAGACAGCCCTTCGGGAGGACCTTTGAAACTCAGACGGTCACTCGGACAGCCCTTCGGGAGGACCCTCGAAACTCGGACAGCCCTTCGGGAGGCACTCTCGGACTAAGACCGAAACTATGATCTCTCTATAGAGTTGCACAAATACGGTGTCATCTATCCAGCAGGGCTTCGCCGTCCAGAACTAGTTCCCACTGGAACCAAAACAACCTTTCGGCTCTACGAACCCATTTCGCTGGGAGGGAGAGAGAAGGCCAGATCATGCATGGCTTATGTATGTTGAGAAAGAGTGTGTTTGGGCAGCCCCCTCCACCTCTATTTATAGGAGAAGGAGGGGTGGAGGGGCTGAAAATTTCAGCCACATCCATCCATGTCATCTCCAAGATATTTTGGAGCAAAAGCCCAAAAAGGAGGCTTTCCAAAAAGTAACCATAAAGCTGATTTCACTATTCACAATGACATTTTTTAGCATCCGTTCGAACCGAAAATATTTATGTGGACCTAGAACATTTCCAGTACCCACTAAAATAATTTTTGACGCGATTTGAAACAATTCCGGATTAGTGATTTTCATCTGCGAAAAGCAGACAAAGCGGTTCCGGCAGCTCCGGAACATTTCTGGTTTTTATCCCGGAAAATTCCCAGAAGTTTCCAGAATAAAACTGGCACCCTCCAAGAATTATCAGGCGTGTCCCGAAACCAATTTGACTTAATGGTATACCCCGAAACAACTTTTTGGTTTTACCGAAACTATTTTGGTGTTCTCTCCCCGGAACTTTTCCAATGTCTCCAAAAATTTTCCGGTGACTTTCTCTCAGGCTCCCTATCTAGTATTCAGCAGATAGATAACCCTTAAGCGTGTGACCCTATAGGTTCGATGAAGTATAGACATGACCGGAACACTTTCCGATCAATGATCAACATCGGAGCCGTGGACACCCATATTTACCCGTATACCCACACGAATGAATATTCGAGTAAACCTCCAGTTGCCGTGTGCTATTCCTGTTGCTTCGTGATATGTTACAAATACCCGAGGTGAGACATGTTGGCATCCCCGTGGATCAACAACTTGTCCACTATGCCAGTTACCTTGTTATCTTTTCTCATTTCCATGTTCCGGCATCCCCGTGATCAAATCACAAAGTGTCTGGCCAGACGATGATGGATACCGTAACACCGATAGGGCCCAGAGATATATCTCCATCGTCGGAGGAGCAAATCCCAATCTTGAGCTATCAAGTTACTTGACATACTTTTCCATGAACCCGTAAGCCGCTGTAATAGCCACCCATTTATGGATGACGTTTAACAAACCCCAAAGTTCATGAAGCAAGCATGAAGAAACTCGATACTCTCATGGTCTAAGGAATCATGCAAACGTTAACCATCTCTGTGTTATTAACCATTAACTTGTGATGAATGTATCTCATAGCATAACATCAATCCGGGTCGATTCGACACAAATGTTCTACCAACATTGTCCCCTCAAAGTTGCTGGCATAGACATGCCCATGATTGGGAAAACATAATCATCATGCAACACTTGAGCTAGTCTTAGAGGCACGACTAGGAATACATTTTACCGTTTATTATTCCACACATGCACATGGGTTTTCCCATGGCGATGATCAAGAATCAAGATGCCGGCAAAAGCAAAACCCGACAAGCTCAAGATCAAGATCGGCAATGTGACGACCCCGGCTTAATCGTGCACTAACCATACACGCAAATGCACACGATCAAGCCTAAGGACTGACTTGAAGATATCACAACACAACTCTAAAACATAAATAAAGTCATACAAGCTTTATATTACAAGCCAGGGGCCTCGAGGGATCTAATACATAAGCTCGCATACAAGCATCAGCGGAAGCATCAGATATCTGAGTACAGATAAAAAACAGAAACAGAGAAGCCTTTAGAAAGGCGGGACAAAACAAAAGCTACGATCAAAAGGCGTAGGCCTCCTGCCTGGGACCCTCCGAACCTACTCCTGGTCGTTAGCCAACTCATAGTAGTAACCACCCTTGGGGTGTTAGTAGTAGTCGTCGGCGGGGGCAGCTGGCTCCGGGGCTCCGTCGTCTGGTTGCATCAAAAGGGAAAAGGGGAAAAAGAGAAAGCAAAGCAACCGTGAGTACTCATCCGAAGTACTC
The DNA here is from genome assembly GCA_011799875.1 of Thinopyrum elongatum. Taxonomy (NCBI): domain Eukaryota; kingdom Viridiplantae; phylum Streptophyta; class Magnoliopsida; order Poales; family Poaceae; genus Thinopyrum; species Thinopyrum elongatum. The sequence goes on along the minus strand of CM022303.1, from coordinate 38,379,520 downwards.
AGCAAGTAAGGATCTACACTACATATGCAACATTATCAAGGAAAGGCTGTATATTTGGACTGGGCTGCAGAAATGCCAGAATAGAGAGAAGGCCTAGTCCTATCGAAGACTAGCATCTTCAGCGGTCTTGCGGAATCATCTTCAGCGATCTTGCAGCATTAGAAGAGTTCGGAATAGCATAATGTAAAGTAGTAATAGTAGTGTCATCAACCTCGGCCTGAGATCCTTTCTCGACTCCCTGCGAGAAAGCAATCCCAGAGCCCTAGTATCCATTTCTCATCACAAGTATCCAGTTCTAGTTGTATCGATCGGGATACAACTCCGAGCGTCCATTACCGAGGATCGGCTATGCATAGATTAGTTCTTCCCTGCAGGGGTGCACCAACTTACCCACCACGCTCGATTAACTCCGGCCGGACACACTTTTCTGGGTCATGCCCGGCCTCGGCCAAACGATACGCCGCAACCCGACCTAGGCTTAACAGAGAGGTCAGCATGCCAGACTAAACCTATGCCCCCAGGGGTCTTGGGCCATCTCCCCAGGAACTCCTGCACATTACGTTCATGGCCGAGAGCAGACCTGGCAACCTCCAGTACAACGGAGGGTGCTTAACGTGGTCCAACTCGGCGCGCGCCGCTCAATCACTGACGTCCATTAAGCTTTGGCTGATGCATACGACGCAGAGTGCCCATAACTGTTCCCACGTGATGGTTAGTGCTATCGAGCCATAGGCCCAGTCGGATCAAATATCCAAACCGTTAGTGAATTAGGAGCACGCGAAAACGAGCAGAGACTCACGATCGATGTGACCCCATTGCCCCATCTCGAGGACTTGTGGCAAGGGCTAAGAATGCCCGGCCACGCCTCGTAATAATCTCGCGGGTACTCTCTCTGGCTACCCGACTGCACATTAATCGCATCACTTGCTCGCACGGGTACCCCTCAGGGCCGACCCAACTTTAGTATCATGGTTATGTGGTATAGTCATAGTATCCATGTGTCCAGAACACCAAGGGGGAACCCTGAGGAATCACCCTCGATGGAATTCCACCTGATGTAATCGTCAAGGTGAACGAAGGAGGAATCACCCTCGAGGTCCACTCTTGAGGAGTTGCACGACAGTGTCGTTATCAGGAGTGGAGAAGGAGGAATCACCCTCGATGACCACAACCGATGAACTAACCTACAAGGTTAACATCAGAAGTGCTGACGAGGTATCACCCTCGGCACTCGATAGTAACCCAGTAGTGTCGAGTAACTAAGGGGGAAGTGATGTGCGGTGCCGGGGACTGGTCTTCGATCCCGTTGATCGGGTCTTCTGATAATCCAGCGGGACAGTTGGGTCAAAATGCGGTCTCTGACGGGTCTCTAACCAGCCTATGCTAAACAGTTTAGGAAAGCAGGTAATTATCAACAGCAGGTTACAAAATCAGGCTATGCATCAGAATAGGTAAAGCAGTAGCAGCAGCAATTCAAATGCAAGCATAAGAGAGAAGAGAATAGGCGATATCGGAATGATCAAAGGGGGGTGCTTGCCTGGTTGCTCGGCGGAAAGGGCAAGGTCGTCAGTGGTGTCGTCGGTCTCCGAAGCAGCGTCGGTGTCGGGGTCTACCGAAAGAGAAGAGGGGAAGGAAACAAATAAATACACAGCAATCATATGCAACACAGAGCATGCTATGCTTAAGGTGCAGTGCAGGGTTGCCTAAAGACATGTCTAAATCATATTAGTTATTTTAGGATTAAGGTTGGATTTATTAACCGGTGTGTATGCACTATTCATCTACCAGAAACGGGCTAAAAGTTGCGGGTTCATCTACGTAGAGGGTTCCGACATGGAAACAGACGACACGATTAGATTCGTCTCGTCGTTCTGATCAATTTTCATGTAGAAAGTTTTTCGATCCGAGCTACGGTTTATTTTATACGAATTTTCAAAGTGTTATTGAATTTCTGAAATTTACAGATTTAGGATTAATTCGAAAATAAAGGGGGTAAAACGCTAAGTGCACCCACTGAAACGTACACAACAGTGTGTTGTGTGACTGACAGTGGGGCCGGTCAAAGCTGACTCAGCAGTCAGCTTTGACCCTGTTGACTGGTCAAGTGGGGCCCACTGGACCCACCTGCTAGTGACTGGGCCTGCCCAGTCAGATGGGTTGACTGGTCAGCGGGTCCAGTGGGGCTCGCGTGTCAGTGACTCAGACTGAAACTAACAGTTTTTTTAAAATTTTAACTGACTGGATTAATTTGAACAGTGGGTTAATTAGGGCCGGTGGGGCCCAATGTCAGTGGGGGTTAGCTGGTTAGTTAGCGGCTAACGACGGCCAGGTCAGCAGTTAACGGCGGCTAACCGCCGGTGCTAAACAGGAGCACCGAAGTTGCCCATCCGGCCAACTCCGGTGACCATTTGTCGCGTGGTTTGGTCCGGCGTGATCCTGAGATCGAGCTGCGTCGATGGGTGGTGGCCACGGGCATGGAGGCGGCCGGAGCCGAGCGCAACATCAACAATGGCGGCGGTGGCGCTCGGTGGTTGCTCGGGCTCGCGATTTGGTTAGTTAGTGAGCAAGCAGATGGGCTGGCTGGCTCCAACGGATCTCCACGAGCACACGCGGATCGCCAGGGGAAGTGACGGAGCTTGGTATCGACATAGCCGATAGCCATGGCGGCGATGGGAGCTCGGCTTCATCGGGAGCTAACTACGGCGCACGGAAGAAGTGAGAGGCGGGTTGAGGAGAACCGTGAGCTCACAGAGATGCTTGGGGAGGTCTCGGTGAAGCCGGAGGAGGTCGAGGACGAGCAGATCGATGGCGAGGCAGAGGCGGCGTCCAACGAAGGGGATCGTTGCGGGCGGCACTGTTGTGGCCCTCCGAGCTCGATCCGGTGGTGGAGCCGATGGAGAAGTCGAGGGCGGATCTCCTGGACACGGAGGAATGGTGAGGGGAAGCCGGCGGCCGCGGCAGCAAAGGTAGTGCGGCGACGGCGGCGCGCGGATGCGTCCGAGCGAGAGAGAGAGAGCGACGGGGAGGTAGAGAGTGAGCCAGGGGGAGTGGTTTGAGGCGACCAGGGGGAAGGGCTCGGGGCGCCCTTATCCCCTCGTGCAGCAGCCCCATCGCGGTGGCGAGCAGCGGGCGGTGCGGCGAGCGGTGGCCATGGCGGCGGTGACACGAGGCAGGAGCAGGTGAGTTGGGCTGGGCTCGGGGCACTGTGCACTTAGGCCCAGTGCACAGTGCCTCTTTCCTTTTTATTTTTCTATTTTCTGTTAAACCTTCTATTTTCTATTTCTTTTGCTTTCAAATGACTTTTGTAAAATGTGGCACTTGCATCAATAATTCACATGCAATATTCCTTACTGCCACAAAAAGTTTGGTGAGTTTTTGAATTCATTTGGAATTTTCAAAAAGAATATGGCATTTAAAATGCTCCTTTTGGCACTGTTTTAAATGCTAATGCCATTTTGAATTGATGATGATGTTGTGTTACTTAACAGCAAATGGTTTTGGATTATTTCCTCTAAAGTGAACATTTTTCCCACAAGTTTTGAGCAACTTCATTTTTCTCTTTGAATTTGAATTTGATTTCCAGAGAAGGATTTATATTGAATCTTTAACCATTGTGACTAAGCACTGCAAATGAGAATGACTTGGCATTATTAGCAGGTGATCACAGTGCTTATTACATAGGGGTGTTACAGGCAAGTCCCAAACCGCCAAGCTGAGAAGGTCCGGCAAGCCCCGTACCGGCAAGCCCTCTCCACCACTCCACAATGACGGCCGTCAGGGGTCTGCCGAGAAATGTCGAGTGGGCAGAGGTTTGTCAGGGCATGTGTCAAGCTCGCCGCCTCAAGACTACCTTTATTGACACATGTCCATATGCATGTCATAGCATCATTCACCCCATGTATTTACTCTTCTTTGCCACTGTGGTAACCCCTTTGATCTATAAAAGGAGGGCCAGAGCAACTTTTTAGAGGGGGACCGGATCGGTCATTTCAGCCAGATAGATTAGACCTCAAGGGTTCGGATTTTCCAACCCCCCAACACTTGTATGCGCATACTGCTCTACCCGAGGCAACCTTGCCGGGCTTGAGCACGTTGTGTCTTCGTGTTCCTCCAGATCAAACCACCATAGCAGGAGTAGGGTTTTACGCTGCAAAGCGGCCCGAACCTGGGTAAAAGAGAGCTGTCATCGTTGTGCCATCCCCTGCTGCTTCTGCTCTTTGTGCAATGTGACCATCCCCTCGCCGAACCACAAAAGGGGCACTCTTGCCCCATAGGTGATCGTGCTTCCACGCCGACACTAGATAAGTTATCAGCTACGAGGTTCTCAGCTCCCTTCCTATCAGCGATATGTAAATCAAATTCTTGTTACAAAAGAACCCACCTAATGAGTCTAAGTTTAGCATCTTTCTTTTCCATAAGATATTTTATAGCAGCATGATCGATGTGAACAATTACCTTGGAATCAACTATGTAAGATCTGAATTTATCACATGCAAAGACAACTGCTAGAAATTCCTTTTCAGTAGTCGCATAATTTCTTTGAGCATTATCTAGAGTTTTACTAGCATAATGGATAACATTTAATTTTTTATCAACTCTTTGTCCTAGAACAGCACCAACAGCATAGTCACTAGCATCACACATAATTTCAAAAGGCAAGTTCCAATCAGGTGGTTGAACAATAGGTGCAGTGGTTAAGGCTTTCTTAAGTGTTTCAAAAGTTTCTACACAATCATCATCAAAAACAAATGGAACATCTTTTTGCAAGAGATTAGTAAGAGGCCTAGAAATTTTAGAGAAGTCTTTAATGAATCTCCTATAGAAACCAGCATGACCAAGGAAACTTCTTATACCTTTAATATCTTTAGGACATGTTATTTTCTCAATTGCATCAACTTTAGCTTTATCTACTTCAATACGTTTTTCAGAGATCTTGTGCCCCAAGACAATACCTTCATTCACCATAAACTGACACTTCTCCCAATTCAAGATGAGATTAGTTTGTTCACATCTCTGCAAAACTCAATCAAGGTTGCTTAAGCAATCATCAAAAGAAGTTCCGTAAATGAAAAAATCATCCATGAAAACCTCAACAATCTTTTCACGAAAGTCAGAGAAGATAGCAGTCATACATCTTTGAAAAGTAACCGATGCATTGCATAAACCAAAAGGCATATGTCTATAAGCAAAGGTTCCAAAAGGGCAAGTAAATGTAGTTTTTTCTTGGTCAGATTGTGCAACAGGTATTTGAGAAAAAATAGAGTATCCATAAAAGAAACAAAAGTGGTTGTGCTTTGACAATCTTTCTAACATTTGATCAATAAAAGGCAAGGGGTAATGATCTTTTCTAGTAGCCTTATTTAATTTTCTGAAATCAAATACCATCCTATAACCGGTTACAATTCTTTGTGGAATAAGTTATTTTTATCATTTGGAACAACGGTAATGCCTCCTTTCTTAGGAACACAATGAATGGAACTTACCCATCTACTATCAGCGATAGGATATATTATACCTGCTTCAAGGAGATTTAATATTTCATTTCTTACAACCTCCTTCATCTTCGGATTTAATCATCGTTGGTGATCAACAACTGGTTTAGCATCAGGCTCCATATTAATCTTGTGCTGACATAGAGTGGGACTAATGCCCTTAAGATCATCAAGAGTATATCCAATAGCGGCACGATGCTTCTTTATAATTTTAAGTAATCTCTTTTCTTCATGCTCTGAAAGGTTAGCACTGATAATAATAGGATATATCTTCTTTTCATCTAGATAAGCATATTTCAAACTATCGGGCAATTGTTTCAATTCAAATACTGGGTCACCCTTAGGTGGAGGAGGACCTCCAAGAGTTTCAACAGACAAATTATGTTTAAGGATCAGTTGTTGATCAAAGAACATCTTATCTATTTCATTTCTTTCATTCATGTGAAATTCATTCTCATCTAGCAAATACTGTTCCAAGGGATCAGTAGGAGGTATAGCAATAGAAGCAAGACCAATAATTTCATCTTTACTAGACACTTCTTTATCATGGGGTTTTCTATGAAACTTAGAGAAATTAAACTCATGAGACACACCACCAAAATTGACACTAACAATTTCTTTAGCACAATCCATTTGAGCATTAACCGTATTCAAGAAAGGTCTACCAAATATAATGGGACAAAAATTATCTTGTGGTGATCCAAGAACTAAGAAATCAGTAGGGTATTTGATCTTACCACACAAGACTACAACATCTCTAACAATCCCAAGTGGTGCAATTGTATCTCTGTTTGCAAGCTGAATAGTGACATCAATATCTTCAATCTCAACAGGTGCAATGTCATTCATAATTTCTTGATATATGGTAAAAGGAATAGTACTCACTCTAGCACCCAAGTCACATAAACCATGATAACAATGATCTCCTATCTTAGCAGAAATAATAGGCATGCCAACAACAGGTCTATTCTCATCCTTAGGATTTGGAGTAGCAATTCTAGCTGCTTCATTACAAAAGTAAATAACATGCCCATCTACATTATCAACCAAGAGATCTTTAACCATAGCAATATTAGGTTCAACTTTCATTTGTTCTGAGGGTCTAGGTGTTCTAATATACTCCCTCCGTTCCAAATTACTCGTCGTGGTTTTATTTCAAATTTGAACTAAAACCACGACGAGTAATTTGGAATGGAGGGAGTAACTTTTATTAACCACAGTTGAAACTTTAGAATGTTCCTTAATCCTAACATAAAAAGGTGGTTTCTCAATATAAGCAGTAGGAACAACTGGGTCAACATTGTAAACAATTGTTTCTTCTTCCTTAACCTTAATGGGTTCTTCTTTTAATTCTATAGGTGGATGATACTTAAACCATTTCTCCTTAGGGAGATCAACATGGGTAGCAAATGATTCACAAAAGGAAGCTAATATCTCAAAGTCAAGTCCATATTTATCGCTAAACTGATGAAAAGCATCGGTATTCATAAAAGTTTTAACACAATCGAACTTAAGTGTTATACCTGACTCATTACCTTTGCCGAGTTCCCAATCTTCAGAGTTGAGTTTAATTCTTTCCAGAAGATCCCATCTAAATTCAATAGTCTTCTTCATAAAAGAGCCAGTAGAAGAAGAATCAAGCATGGTTTGATCATTTGAGAAAGCCGAGCATAAAAGTTTTGTAAGATAATCTCTCTTGAGAGCTCATGATTGGGGCATGTGTACATCATGTACTTAAGCCTCCCCCAAGCTTGAGCGATGCTTTCTCCTTCATGAGGCCAAAAATTATATATATAATTCCGATCACGATGAACTAGATGCATAGGATAAAACTTTTGATGGAATTCCAATTTCAACCGATTCCAGTCGCATGTTCCAATATCGTCACATAGCCTATACCATTTCAATGCCTTTCCCTTCAAAGATAAAGGGAAAACTTTTCTCTTAACACCATCTCCGGGAAAACCTGCAAGTTTAAATAATCCACAAACTTCATCTACATAGATCAAATGCAAATTAGGATGTATTGTTCCATCTCCTGCATAAGGATTAGCTAGCAGTTTCTCTATCATACCCGAAGGAATCTCATAGCAAATATTTTCAACAGGTTCAGTAAGTTCAGTAGGTTGAGGGGTAACTCTTTGTGCTTCCGGTCGAGGTGAAGATATCCCGAACAAACCCCTAAAAGGATTGTTTTGATGGAAATATGCTCTAGAGGCAATAATAAAGTTGTTATTATTTTATATTTCCTTATTCATGATAAAGGTTTATTATTCATGCTAGAATTGTATTGAACGGAAACTTAAATCCATGTGTGAATACATAAACAAAATACCATGTCCCTAGTGAGCCTCTACTAGACTAGCTCGTTGATCAAAGATGGTTAAGGTTTCCTAACCATAGACATGAGTTGTCATTTGATAACGAGATCACATCATTAGGAGAATGATGTGATGGACAAGACCCATCCGTTAGCTTAGCATATGATTGTTCTGTTTATTGCTACTGCTTTCTTGAATGTCAAATACATGTTCCTTAGACCATGAGATCATGCAACTCCCGGATACCAGAGGAATACCTTGTGTGCTATCAAACGTCACAACATAACTAGGTGATCATAAAGATGCTCTACAGGTATCTCCGAAGGTGTCTGTTGAGTTGGCATGGATCGAGACTGTGATTTGTCACTCCGTGTTTCGGAGAGGTATCTCTGGGCCCTCTCGGTAATGCACATCTAAGAAGCTTGCAAGCAAAGTGACTAAGGAGTTAGTTACGGGATGATGTATTACGGAATGAGTAAAGAGACTTGCCGGTAATGAGACTGAACTAGGTATGGAGATACCGACGATCAAATATCGGGCAAGTAACATACCGACGGACAAAGGGAATTACGTATGTTGTCATTGCGGTTCGACCGATAAGATCTTCGTGGAATATGTAGGAACCAATATGGGCATCCAGGTTCCGCTATTGGTTATTGACCGGAGAGGCGTCTCGGTCATGTCTACATCATTCCCGAACCCGTAGGGTCCGCACGCTTAACGTTCGTTGATGATATAGTGTTATATGAGTTATGTGAATTGGTAACCGAATGTTGTTCGGAGTCCCGGATGAGATCCCGGACGTCACGAGGAGTCTCGGAATGGTCGAGAGGTAAAGATTTATATATGGGAAGACATATTTTGGGTTCCAGAAAAAAAAGGTGCAGTTTTTTCGATATTGTACCGGGAAACTTCCAGAAGGTTCCGGAGGATTCCAGAGGGGTCCGGAAGTCCACAAGTGGATCCACCACGTCCCAAGAGCTGGCATGGGCTAAGGGGAGGTGCCCTGGCCTTATTGGGCCAGGCGCACCAAGTCCTCAAAAGCCCACGCAGCTAGGGACGGAAAAAGGGAGAGTCCTAATAGGAATATGATTGGACTTTGGAGTCCAAGTCCACGTGTGTACTATTCATGGTTACTGTTCATGTGGCACTATTCCTTCTACTCCAAGCCCCTACACATATATAAATAGAGGAGAGGGGCGCCCCAAAGAAGACACAACATTGTCTTAGCTGTGTGCGGCGCCCCCGTCCACCGTTTACCACCTCGGTCATATTTTCGTAGTGCTTAGGCGAAGCCCTACGGAGATCACATCACCATCACCGTCACCACACCGTCATGCTGCCGAAACTCATCCACTACCTCGCCGTCTTGCTGGATCAAGAAGTCGAGCATTTCACTGAGCTGAACGTGTGCTGAACGCGGAGGTGCCGTACGTTCGGTGCTCGGTCGGTTGGATCGTGAAGTTGTTCGACGACATCAACCACGTTGTTCTAACACTTCCTCTTACGATCTATGAGGGTACGTAGACACACTCTCCCCCTCTCGTTGCTATGCATCTCCATGGATAGATCTTGCATGTGCGTACAATTTTTTTGGTTTTCCATGCAACGTTCCCCAACAGTGGCATCATGAGCCAGGTCTATGCATAGATGATATGCACGAGAAGAACACAAAGAGTTGTGGGCGGTGATGTTCATACTGCTTACCACCAACGTCTTATTTTGATTTAGCAGCATTGTGGGATGAAGCGGCCCGAACCAACCTTACATGTCCACGTACATGAAACCGGTTCCACCGACTGACGTGCAACTGGTTTTGCATAAAGGTGGCTGGCGGGTGTCTGTTTCTCCTACTTTAGTTGAATCGAATTTGACTACGGCCGGTCCTTGAAGAAGGTTAAAACAACAAACTTGATAATTCACCGTTGTGGTTGTTTTTCCGTAGGTAAGAATGGTTCTTGCTTGAAACCCGTAGCAGCCACGTAAAACTTGCAACAATAAAGTAGAGGACGTGTAACTTGTTTTTGCAGGGTATGCTGTGATGTGATATGGTCAAGACGTGATGTGATATAAGTTGTTGTATGAGATGATCATATTTTGTAATATATATTGACAGCCGGCAGGAGCCTTATGGTTGTCTCTTTATTGTATGAAATGCAAGCGCCATGTAATTGCTTTACTTTATCGTTATGCGTTAGCAATAGTTGTAGAAGCAATAGTTGGCGAGACGACCACGTGACGACACGTTGATGGAGATCATGGTGTCGTGCCGGTGACGATGGAGATCATGACGATGCCTTGGAGATGAAGATCAAAAGCACAAGATGATGATGGCCATATCATGTCACATATTTTGATTGCATGTGATGTTTATCTTTTATGCATCTTATTTTGCTTAGAACGATGGTAGCATTATAAGATGATCCCTTCACTAAATTTCAAGATAAAAGTGTTCTCCCTGAGTATGCACTGTTGCTAAAGTTCATCGTTTCGAAGCACCTTGTAATGATCAGGTGTGATAGATTCTACGTTCACATACAACGGGTGTAAGCCAGTTTTACACAAGCAGAATACTAGGGTTAAACTTGAGGAGCCTAGCATGTACAGACATGGTCTCAGAACACTGGAGACCGAAAGGTCGAACATGAGTCATATAGTAGTGTGACGCTCGGATAATTAAGCTACAGTAACCCTCTACTAATGAGGCCACGTCACCACGGTTACTGTTGATAAACTCACATTGTTTCAAACCCCGTTCAAATTCTAATTTAAAATCAAGTCAAACTATAAAAGTTTTCAAATGTCAAAACTAAAATGTTCATAATGTTGCAAATAATCACCGAGTAATTTTCATGTTGGAACCAACCTCTTTTGGATTCCCAAAGTGCCCCTGGAATTTTATTTAGTGGTCCAGCAACATTTAAATTTGGCCTTTTCAATTTCTAAAAATGGTTAGACAACTCCTTTTGACCCCAAACTTTTTATTCCATCTCAAGGTATTGTGTTAGATTTATGTGCCAAGTTTTGTTCAAAACAAAACTCTTTTGTTACTAAAAGAAAATGCAAAATTGAAACCAAAATAGAAAAGGCAAAAATCCAAAGTTAAATAAAAGACCCCCCCCCCCCCCCACACGCCAACCGGCCCAGCTAGCAGACCAGGCCGGCCCAGCCGAGCCACCCCCCTGCTTAACCCCACCGCGGGCCAACCCTAACCCTATCACCTCACTCTCCCCTTCCCCCCAAATCTGTATCGGGATCGCCAGGGCGCCCGACCCCGACGCCGCGCTCGTCCTCACCGCATCGCCTTGCAGCCCCCCGTCGCCATCACGTCGTCGTCCCGCAAGATCCGACGCCACCTCGACCCTTCCCCGAGCATGCCTCGCTCGACTACAGGGCCCCATGAGCCCTCTCCCCTTCCCCTCTCTCTCTCTCTCCCGTGCGAATCCACGCCCGAAGCTCAGCTCCACTCGCGTTTGCCCGCACCTCACCCCGGCCACGCTCACCGCCCGTGGCCGCACGCTCCTGCCGCACCCGCGCGCACCACGTGCTGCCCGCGCCCTTGGCCCCTCCTAGCCGCGCGCTCGCCATGCCCCGGCTCGCCGCATCCCGCGCCCGCAGCCGTCCCAGCTCTGCCGCTGCCGCCCGCTATATGCGCCCGCCGTCCCGTTGTCCCGTGCTCCGCTTCGCCGGCCGTGACCCGTTCTACTGCCGGCCGCGCCTCTCCCGCTGCCTTGCTTCGCCCTGCCATCGCCTGCAGCCGCCGCCAGCGCCTGCAGCGTCGGAGCTGTCCGCGCCCGCCGCAGCCGCCCCAGTCCGCTGCTGCTCCGCCAGCCGCTGCTGCCGCAGCTGCCACCTGCGCCCGCCGCCCTACCTCCCCCGCTCGCCCCTGCTCGCCGCAGCGGCTGCACCCCGCGCTGCGGCTGCCCTCGCCGCGGCTCCGACTAGCCGCGCCAGCGCCGTCCCTTGTCGTGGCATGCTGCTCCGGCCGACCGGCCTCGCCCCCGCGTGCTGGGAGCCTGGGTGCGCCCGCACCCGATAACGCCCGCCCCGCTAGGCCCCTGTGCCACTGCCATATGGGGCCCATGCCCTAGAGTTAAAAAAAGATTTATAAAAAAATAATTTAAATAAAAATAATTAATTAACTTAATAAACTTTGTTTAATTAATCTAATTAACTTGATTAGTCTAATTAGATCTACTTAGTTAACTAAGAGTATGACAGATGGGCCCCACTGTTCCTTTTGACCAGTCAACACGGTCAGAGTTGACTGTTGACCCTGCTGACATCATGATGACATCATGCTGATGCAATAACTCCGTTTTAGATTTAAAATTAATTTTAGAATATTAATAAACTTTGAAAATTCATAGAAATTAAACCGTAACTCGGATGGAAAAGTTTTATACATGAAAGTTGCTCAGAACAGCGAGACGAATCCGAATACGCGATCTGTTCATCAGCCACGCGCCTCTAGCATAGCGAACATGCAACCGTCCCGTCTCTTTCATCTGTCCGAAAATACCAAACTTCGGGAAAACATTTCCGGATGTTTTGCCCCTTCGCCGGTATCATGTAGCACCGCGTTAGAGCACCCCTAGCGCTGCTTATTGTCTTGTCATCCTTAGTATTGCACTTGTTTGCTCTGTATTTACTGTTTCTTCCCCCTCTTCTCTCCGGTAGACCCCGAGACCGCTGCTGATGCCCCTGTGATCGACTACGTCGACGACGACCCTTCTTCCCTTTCAGCGGAGCTTCCAGGCAAGCACCCCCCACCCCTTTGATCATCCCGATATCACCCATTTCTTTCTCTCTCTTGCTTGCATTAGATTTTGCTACTGTAATTTATTGCTCCTATTCTGATGCATAGCCTGCTTTTGTACCTGCTATTGTTACCTACCTGCTTATCCTAAACTGCTTAGTATAGGTTGGTTGGTGATCCATCAGTGACCCCCCACCTTGTCCTTGTTGCCCCTGCTTCATCATCAACGGCTCGATCAACGTGATCGACGACCAGAGACCGACACATCACTTCACCCCCTTAGCTGTCCGACTCTACATAGTTACTATCGAGTGCCGAGGGTGATACCTCGTAATGCACTCCTGATGATAACTCTGTAGTGTAGCTATTCGGTCGTGGTCATCGAGGGTGATTCCTCCTTCACCACTCCTGATATGACTCTGTCGTGCAGCCCCTCAAGTGCGAACCTCGAGGGTGATTCCTCCTACATTCACCTTGATGATTACATCGAGTGGAATCCACCGAGGGTGATTCCTCGGGGTTTCCCCCTTGATGTTTGGACACACGGTTACCTTGACTTTACTTGAGACCTTTGTGAAAGTCGGGCGGGCCCGGAGAGCACCCACAAGATAATTACGTGGCACAGCCGGGCATTCTGGGCCCTTGCCGTAAGTCCACGAGACGGGGCGACGGGGTCACATCGATCGTGAGTCTCTGCTTGTCTCCGAAAGCTACTAATACACTAATGGTTTGGGCATTTGTTCTGAGTTGGCCTCTGGCCTTTACGCACTAACCACCACGCGGGAACAGTTATGGGCACTCGGCGTCGTAGTATCAGCCGAAGCTTTGTCAGACGTCCAGTTCAGCATTGTGGCCGGGCCGGATCGCGCCATCCAGGCAGAGGTGGTGCTAGTATCCCCCTGCGCACAACGACCAGGAGTGCAACGGGCGATGGGCCCAAGACCCCGGAGTGCTTAGGATGTAGTCCGGCGGGGACCTCTTTGCTGAGCCTAGGTAGGGCTGCGACGTGTTGATCTTCCGAGGCCGGACATTGACTCAGAAAAGTGTGTCCGACCAGAGTAATCAAGCGTGTTGGAAAACGTGGTGCACCCCTGCAGGGAAGATTATCTATTAATAGCCGTGTCCACGGTAACAGACGTTCAGACTTGTATCCTGATCTATTATAACTAGAAATGGATACTTGAGATATGTGATGGATATGTGGCTCCGGGATTGCTTTCTCGCAGGGAGTCGAGGAAGGATCTCTGGGCACTAATGTTACAACATGCTTGTTAAATATTAAATTGCTATTATTTACTCTTCTATATGCTGCAAGATGCTTGGAGCTGCTTGAAGATGCTAGTCTTCAATAGGCTAGGCCTCCCCCCTATTCTGGCATTCCGCAGTTCAGTCCACAGATACAACCCTTCCATTTGATACCAATGCATACTTAGTATAGATCTGATGCTTGCGAGTACTTTGGATGAGTACTCACGGTTGCTTTGCTACCCCATTTTTTTCTTTCTTTCTTCTTTCCGGTTGTTGCAACCAGATGGTGGATCCCTGGAGCCAGGTGCCACCGCCGACGACCAGGAGTAGTTAGGAGGTCCCAGGCAGGAGGCCTTGCCTCTTCGATCGTTGTTGCTTTTGTGTTTGCCTTCTTAAGGCAGTCTTGTTTAACTTATGACTGTACTCAGATATTGTTGCTTCCACTGATGCTTGTGTCTCGAGCTTTTGTATTCGAGCCCTCGAGGCCCCTGGCTTGTAATATGAAGCTTGTATTATTTTATTTGAATCTAGAGTTGTGTTGTGATATCTTCCCGTCAGTCCCTCATCTTGATCGTACACATTTGCGTGTATGACTAGTGTATGATTGAATCGGGGGCGTCACAAGTAGATATGATCAACATGAAGATGTTCACCATTGATGACTATCCCATCTCACGTGATGATCGGACATGGGCTAGTTGATTTGGATCATGTATCACTTAGTTAACTTGAGGGATGTTGATCTAAGTGGGAGTTCATTAGTAATTTGATTAACTGGTCGTCAACCCGTGCATTCGCACGGCTAGGCCCACAGAAATTAATTGTAGTTGAATTTTATCTAATAATCATTTTAACTTCAAACTATGATCAAAGTTATGCAATGATATATTTAATTTCATTTTGCAACCAACTGGGATGGCTTTATACTTATTTTTGGTAGCCATGTGAAGGAAATGTTTCATTTATCTGTAGAATACAGTAACTTAGATGCTTCACATTCGGTTATATTACTACTACGGTTGTTCCATCTTAGTAGAATCAACATCGTCATGCAATAGCTTGTGTGGTTGTAAAAATTCACAGTAGATAATTATCATCTTTTCTTCTACAAATTAATACACCAAGTCAATCTGATACTAAAATTTATGCACCATATAAACTGATGCTAACATTAAATTCTTGAATAATTTAGCACTAAAAATATGCAAGATACCATGCTTGTGTACAATATTGTTAAACTTTACAAAAGTTGCAATCTTCTCATTAAATGATGTTGTGACCAAAGTCATCTTTGATGATGATAGTAACCCACAAAAGCTCAAAAATTAGTGCAGCAGTGCAATCTTAGATATGGGCCCGGAGAAGCTGAAGAAGACCATCAGATTTAGCCACATTTGGCAATAGGAAAGGATCAGAATGGCAGATGTTGACAGCGAGAAGAGAGGATTTTGGCATAGGGTGCAACTCACATTGCACAGAAAGGCACGTACACGTAGGTAAGCTGACTTCCCAAGCAGCTTGAATGATTCCGTCCAGATGTTCTAGTGGGTAAGTACGGACGTAACGACGACGGTGGTCAATTTCTTCCGGCTGCCAGCACATGCACGTAAGAGGGGAAAAAATCCTATGAGACCGGGCAAGGACGCGAGACCCTACCGGATGAGCGCCAGGTGGCCTCGACAATCTCAAAGCACGCTAATCCCACTTCACGTCTATTCTCAATCCCGAAAAGGTGATTCCCAATTCTGACAGGTATGTGGGGTTAGGTCTTATTTTGCATTGCGTATATGGTGGCCATGCCGAAAGGCCTCGACGACAGTGGCCAAACGGCACGACGCAGCGCCGAAGCAGCTCGTCGCCGGCAGCTTGTCTGACGGCTCGTCCATGGTGGAAGCACGACACATTGCTGCCTCGGCTGACAGGAGTACAGGACGTTCACGGCGGCCGTGCGTCAAGGCGTCGTCACAGACGGCCGGACCAACTCCCCGTCGATAGCGCGCCAACACGGCAGCCGTACTGCTCCTTGCAACTGCACCTACTCGCACCAGAGCTCGTCGCCGCCGTAGCGGCGAAACGGACTGCTGGTCCATGGCGGCGCATGTCACGATTGCTGGTTGGCCGGACTCCACGGTCATGCCGCCCGCACATTGTGTTTTTTTCTTCTTATGAAATCATAGTTATATTGGTCGTGCCATTGTCTTTGTTGGGCGTCATAGGCTCATGGCTGACTCGCCCATTGCGCTGTTCGTCAATACAGGATGCAAGACTTCGCCATGCCTCGTCGCCATCAATGTTTGATTTATGGACATAGGCTCGGAAAATACCATATGTCCTTCCACTGCATAATCTTCAACATCATTAGCTTAATTGCTTTCAAGATTAATTCTAGAACTTAGTATGATATAATAGTTTGGCCTAGCATCAGACTTCTACAGCATGTAGCTAGCTAGCATCACCAAGTAGACATGCATGGGAGTCCTCGAATTGATCAACCAAGCTAGCGAATGGCTATTCACATGCATATTCTATGCGGGCATGCATCTCACGCTCACCCTGGACGGAGTAGTCCTCGATGAGGAGTACGACCAGCCACGGCATCGTCCTCTCGTATCAGCACGCCTGTCATCTCATGCTGTAGCAGTACGCCTGCGGTCTTGGCGCGGACGCAGTCGACGGGGAGTTGGTCCGGCCGTCCGCGTCGACGCCTTGGCGCACGCGCTGCCATGAACGTCCTGATCACCGGGCCAACAACGTGCCGTGCATCTGTCATGGATGAGATGCGCTGCCGATTTGGATTGATGTCTGCAGCGATGTGTGCTCACCTTTCCTTTTTTTTTTTTCCTTTGCACGTACTGATCCCAACGATTTGATTTTGAAGATGCAAGCAATAGAAAGTATGGGCCATGCATCCTTTAAAATCGGGGCAAAGAGATTAGAGAAAAGATTACCATACACACAACCATCCAGCCTTAATTCAGGGATGGAGAAATTAAATAGGAGAAGAGAGAGATTAGAGACCGGACCCAATAGTTAAAACCGGGGGGAGAAAAATTAGGGATAAACTGCACGCACGGGAGAGAAAAATAGGAATAAACTTTGCTGTCAAGAAATAAATGCGTATAAGCATGAATCAATTGGGGGCAGGTAGGGTAATAGCAGATCGTTTTTTTAATTATTTTTAGGAATAAAGGAGAGTAAGCATAGGAGTCCTCCTGCCGCACATGGCTGCTACAGCGTATGCTGCTGTTTTTTCAACGGATGTAGATAGATCATGGTCGCTGGTGAGTTTTTTTTAAGGGATACAATGCTAGTCATCCTACGGATGTGAATATATCATGGTTTAATTTGATGAATTTTTTTTGTCCTATCGAAAGATTTACTCCGTAATAATTTGGTCCCACCAGATTAACGGTCCGTAAATTCTAACTAACGTGAGAATTTCTTGGGAGTCTAAAAATCTTGTTGTCCTATCGAAAGATCTACACCATAATAATTTGGTCCCACCAGATTAACGGTCCGTAAATTCTAATTAACGTGAGAATTTCTTGGGAGTCTGTAATTAGTAGAAGTATAGATATAGATATAGATATAGATAGATTGAACTTAATTTATCATGAACTTAGCCCTAATAGTTTTTGCATATCTATGTTGTAGATAAATGTTCCGTGCTACTGTTCCGTTGAATTTTAATGCGTTCCTAGAGAAAGGTAAGTTGAAAGATGATGGTAGCAACTATACGGACTGGGTCCGTAACTTGAGGATTATCCTCATTACTGCACAGAAGAATTACGACCTTGATGCACCGCTAGGTGATGGACCTACTGCAGGAGCTGCTGCAGACGTTATGAATGCCTGGCAGGCTTGATCTGATGACTACTCGATAGTTCAGTGTGCCATGCTCTACGGCTTAGAACCGGGACTGCAAAAGCGTTTTGAACGCCACGGAGCATATGAGATGTTCCAAGAGCTGAAATTGATATTTCAAGCTAATGCCCGGGTTGAGAGATATGAAGTCTCCAACAAGTTCTTCAGCTGTAAGATGGAGGAAAATAGTTCTGTCAGTGAACACATACTCAGAATGTCTGGGTACCACAATCACTTTACTCAACTGGGAATTGATCTTCCGGTTGAGAGTGTTATTGACAGAGTTCTTCAGTCACTGCCACCAAGCTATAAAGGCTTCGTGATGAACTATAATATGCAAGGGATGGAGAAAACAATTCCCGATCTCTTCGCGGTGTTGAAATCGGCAGAGGTCTAAATCAAGAAGGAGCATCAAGTGTTGATGGTTAACAAGACCACTAGTTTTAAGAAAAATGGCAAGGAAAAGAAGGGGAACTTCAAGAAGAACGGCAAGCAAGTTGCCGCTCCCGTGAGGAAACCCAAAGCTGGACCCAAGCCTGAAACTGAGTGCTTCTACTGCAAAGAGACTGGTCACTGGAAGCGAAACGGCCCCAAGTATTTTGCGGATAAGAAGGATGGCAAAGTGAGCAAAGGTATATTTGATATACATGTTATTGATGTGTTCCTTACTAATGCTCGCAGTAGCGCCTGGGTATTTGATACTGGTTCGGTTGCTCATATTTGTAACTCGAAACAGGAGCTACGGAATAAGCGAAGATTGGCTAAGGATGAGGTGATGATGCGCGTCGGGAATGGTTCCAAGGTTGACGTGATCGCCGTCGGCACGCTACCTCTACATCTACCTTCGGGATTAGTTTTAGACCTAAATAATTGTTGTTTGGTGCCAGCGTTGAGCATGAACATTATATCTGGCTCTTGTTTAATGCGAGACGGTTATTCATTTAAGTCAGAGAATAATGTTTGTTCTATTTATATGAGTAACATCTTTTATGGTCACACACCCTTTGTGAATGGTCTATTCTTGTTGAATCCCGATCGTAGTGATACACATATTCATAATATTGATGCCAAAAGATGCAAAGTTGATAATGATAGTGCAACATACTTGTGGCACTGCTGTTTAGGTCATATTGGTGTAAAGCGCATGAAGAAACTCCATGCTGATGGACTTTTGGAATCTCTTGATTATGAATCATTTGATACTTGCGAACCATGCCTCATGGGCAAGATGACTAAAACTCCGTTCCCCGGAACAATGGAGCGAGCTAATGACTTATTGGAAATAATACATACCGATGTATGCGGTCCGATGAATGTTGAAGCACGCGGAGGGTATCGTTATTTTCTAACCTTCACAGATGATTTGAGTAGGTATGGGTATCTCTACTTGATGAAACACAAGTCTAAAACATTTGAAAAGTTCAAAGAATTTCAGAGTGAAGTAGAGAATCATCGTAACAAGAAAATAAAGTTTCTACGATCTAATCGCAGATTGTTTCACAACTCACGCCACGTGGAACACCACAGCGTAATGGTGTGTCCGAACATCGTAACCGTACTTTATTTGATATGGTGCATTATACGATGTCTCTTACCGATCTGCCACTATCACTTTGGGGTTATGCATTAGAGACAGCTGCATTCACGTTAAATTGGGCACCATCTAAATCCATTGAGACGACACTGTATGAACTATGGTTTGGCAAGAAACCGAAGCTGTCGTTTCTTATAGTTTGGGGATGCGACGCTTATGTGAAAAAGGTTCAGCCTGATAAGCTCGAACCCAAAGCGGAGAAGTGTGTCTTCATAGGATACCCTAAAGAAACAATTGGGTACACCTTCTACCACAGATCCGAGGGCAAGATCTTTGTTGCCATGAATGGGTCCTTTCTAGAGAAGGAGTTTTTCTCGAAAGAAGTGAGTGGGAGGAAAGTAGAACTTCATGAGGTAATCGTACCTTCTCTCGAATTGGAAAGTAGCTCATCAGAGAAAATTGTTCCCGTGATGCCTACACCAACAAGAGAGGAAGATAATGATAAAGATCATGAAGCTTTAGATCAAGTTACTACTGAACCTCGTAGGTCGACCAGAGTACGTGCCGCACCAGAGTGGTACGGTAATCCTGTTTTGGAAGTTATGTTGTTAGACAACGGCAAACCTATGAACTATGAAGAAGCTATGATGAGCCCAGATTCCAACAAATGGCTTGAGGCCATGAAATCTGAGATAGGATCCATGTATGTGAACAAAGTGTGGACTTTGGTGGACTTGCCCGATGATCGGCAAGCCATTGAGAATAAATGGATATTTAAGAGGAAGACAGACGCTGATGGTAATATCACTGTCTATAAAGCTCGACTTGTCGCGAAAGGTTTTCGACAAGTTCAAGGGATTGACTACGATGAGACATTCTCACCCGTAGCGATGCTTAAGTCTGTCCGAATCATGTTAGCAATTGCCGCATTTTATGATTATGAAATCTAGCGAATGGACGTCAAAATTGCATTCCTTAATGGATTTATTAAAGAAGAGTTGTATATGATGCAACCAGAAGGTTTTGTCGATCCTAAGGGTGCTAACAAAGTGTGCAAGCTCCAACGATCCATCTATGGACTGGTGCAAGCATCTCGGAGTTGGAATAGACGCTTTGATGAGGTGATCAAAGCATATGGTTTTATACAGACTTATGGTGAAGCCTATATTTACAAGAAAGTGAGTGGGAGCTATGTAGCATTTCTGATATTATATGTGGATGACAAATTGTTAATTGGAAATGATATAGAATTTCCGGATTGGCATAAAAGGATACTTGAATAAGAGTTTTTCAATGAAAGACCTCGGTGAAGCTGCTTATATATTGGGCATCAAAATCTATAGAGATAGATCTAGACGCTTGATAAGACTTTCAGTGAGTACATGCCTTGAGAAGATTTTGAAGGAGTTCAAAATGGATCAGTCAAAGAAGGAGTTCTTGCCTGTATTGTAAGGTGTAAAGTTGAGTAAGACTCAAAAGCTCGACCACGGCAGAAGATAGAGAGAGAATGAAAGTCATTCCCTATGCCTCAACCATAGCTTATGTATGCCATGCTGTGTACCGCACCTGATGTGTGCCTTGCCACGCGTCTGGCAAAGGGGGTACAAGAGTGATCCAGGAGTGGATCACTGGACAGCGGTCAAAATTATCCTTAGTAACTAGAGGACTAAGGAAATGTTTCTCGATTATGGAGGATATAAAGAGTTCGTCGTAAAGGGTTACGTCGATGCAAGCTTTGACACCGATCTGGATAAACTCTGAGTAGCAAACCGGATACGTATAATGGAGCAGTCAATTGGAATAGCTCCAAGTAAAGCGTGATAGCAGCATCTATAGTATGACATAAGGATTTGCAAAATACACATGGATCTGAATGTTACAGACCCATTGACTAAAAATCTCTCTCACAAGCAAAACATGATCACACCTTAGAGTGTTAAATCACATGGTGATGTGAACTAGATTATTGACTCTAGTAAACTCTTTTGGTGTTAATCACATGGCGATGTGAACTAGATTATTGACTCTAGTACAAGTGGGAGACTAATGGAAATATGCCCTAGAGGCAATAATAAAGTAGTTATTATTTTATATTTCCTTATTCATGATAAAGGTTTATTATTCATGCTAGAATTGTATTGACTGGAAACTTAAATACATGTGTGAATACATAAACAAATACCGTGTCCCTAGTGAGCCTCTACTAGACTAGCTCGTTGATCAAAGATGGTTAAGGTTTCCTAACCATAGACATGAGTTGTCATTTGATAATGGGATCACATCATTAGGAGAATGATTTGATGGACAAGACCCATCCGTTAGCTTAGCATATGATCATTTTGTTTATTGCTACTACTTTCTTGAATGTCAAATACATGTTCCTTCGACCATGAAATCATGCAACTCCCGGATACCGGAGGAATACCTTGTGTGCTATCAAATGTCACAACATAATTGGGTGATCATAAATATGCTCTACAGGTATCTCCGAAGGTGTCTGTTGAGTTGGCATGGATCGAGACTGGGATTTGTCACTCCCTGTTTCGGAGAGGTATCTCTGGGCCCTCTCGGTAATGCACATCATAATAAGCTTGCAAGCAAAGTGACTAAGGAGTTAGTTATGGGATGATGTATTATGGAACGAGTAAAGAGACTTGCTGGTAACGAGATTGAATTAGGTATGGAGATACCGATGATCGAATCTCGGGCAAGTAACATACCGACGGATAAAGGGAATTACGTATGTTGTCATTGTGGTTCGACCGATAAGATCTTCGTGGAATATGTAGGAACCAATATGGGCATCCAGGTTCCTCTATTGGTTATTGACCAGAGAGGCGTCTCGGTCATGTCTACATCATTCCCAAACCCGTATGGTCCGCACGCTTAACGTTCGTTGACGATATAGTGTTATATGAGTTATGTGATTTGGTGACCGAATAATGTTCGGAGTCCCGGATGAGATCCCGTACGTCACGAGGAGTCTCGGAATGGTCGAGAGGTAAGTATTTGTATATGGGAAGTCATATTTTGGGTTCCAGAAAAAGGTGCAGTTTTTTCGGTATTGTACCGAGCAGCTTCCAGAAGGTTCCGGAGGATTCCGGAGGGGTCTGGAAGTCCACAAGTGGGCCCACAACATCCCAAGGGCTGGCATGGGCTAAGGGGAGGCGCCCCGGCTTTATTGGGCTAGGCGCACCAAGTCCTCAAAAGCCCACGTAGCTAGGGAAGGAAAAAAGGAGAGTCCTAGTAGGAATTGTATTGGACTTTGGAGTCCAAGTCCACGTGTGTACTATTCACATGGTACTGTTCATGTGGACTATTCATGTGGCACTATTCCTTCTACTCCATGTCCCTACACATATATAAATAGAGGAGAGGGGGCGCCCCAAACAACACACAACATTGTCTTAGCCGTGTGCGGCACCCCCCTCCACGGTTCCATCCCTCGGTCATATTTTCGTAGTGCTTGGGCGAAGCCCTACGGAGATAGCATCACCATCACCATCAGGATGCCGTCGTGCTGCCAGAACTCATCCACTACCTCACCGTCTTGCTGGATCAAGAAGTCGAGGACGTCACCGAGCTGAACATGTGCTGAACGCGGAGGTGCCGTACGTTCGGTGCTCGGTCGGTTGGTTCGTGAAGTTGTTCGACGACATCAATGGCGTTGTTCTAACGCTTCCTATTACGGTCTACGAGGGTACGTAGACACACTCCCCCTCTCGTAGCTATGCATCTCCATGGATAGATCTTGCGTGTGCGTAGAATTTTTTACGGTTATTCATGTGACGCCCCCGGCCCGATCGTGCACTAATCATACACGCACATGCACACGATCAAGCCTAAGGACTCACGGGAAGATATCACAACACAACTCTAAAACATAAATAAGTCATACAAGCTTTATATTACAAGCCAGGGGCCTCGAGGGCTCGAATTCATAAGCTTGCGAACAAGCGTCAGCGGAAGCATCAGATATCTGAGTACAGATATAAAAGAAAATACAGAAAGGCCTTTAGAAAGGCGGGGCAAAAGAAAACACTACGATCGAAAGGCACAAGGCCTCCTGCCTGGGACCCTCCGATCCTACTCCTGGTCGTCAGTCAACTCGTAGTAGTATCCATCCTCTGGGTAGTAGTAGTAGCGATCGTCGGGGCATCTGTCTCAGGGGGCTCCGTCCTCTGGTCACGTCAAACTGATATGGGGAGAAAAAGGAAAACAAAGCAACCGTGAGTACTCTGAAGTACTCAGCAAGCAAGGATCTACACTACATATGCAACATTTTCAAAGGGAGGCTGTATATGTGGACTGGGCTGCAGAAATGCCAGAATAGAGAGAAGGCCTAGTCCTATCGACGACTAGCATCTTCGGCAGTCTTGCAGCAGTAGAAGAGAGTAGAACAATACAATATAATGTAGCAGTGATAATATCAACCTCACCCAGAGATCCTTTCTCGACTCCCTGCGAGAAAGCAATCCCAGAGCCATAAAGTCATCAAACCTCGTCCTGAGATCCCTTCTCGACTCCCTGCGAGAAGCAATCCCAGAGCCATATATACAGGTCTCATCACAGGTATCCAGTTCTAAATTGTATCAATCAGGATACAACTCCGAGTGTCCTTTACCGTAGGACCGGCTATCGATAGAAGTGTTCTTCCCTGCAGGGGTGCACCAACTTACCCAACACGCTCGATTAACTTCGGCCGGACACACTTTCCTGGGTCATGCCCGGCCTCGGCCAAACGACACATCGCAACCCTACCTACGGCTCAGCAGAGAGGTCCCCGCCGGTCTACATCCTAAGCGCAAGGGGGTCTTGGCCATCGCCCCTCACCCTCCGGGTCGTTGCTCACAGGGTGGATACCAGCATCGCCTCGGGTGGCCGACACGATCCGACCGTGCCGCCATGCTGAACTGGACGTCTGACAGAGCTTTCGGCTGATGCATACGATGCAGAACGCCCATACTATGCCCACGTGATGGTTAGTGCTATCAGACCAGAGGCCTGCTCGGATCAAATATCCAAATCGTTAGGACTAGGAGCTTGCGGAAACGAGCAGAGACTCACGAAAGATGTGACCCCGTCGCCCCATCTCGAGGACTTGCGGCAAGGGTTAAGAATGCCCGGCCGCGCCTCGTATTCACCACTCGGGCACCACACTGGCAACCCGCCTTCACATCACACGCGGGTACCCCTCAGGGTCGACCCGCCTTTCCAAGTAACATTGTAAAGTCCAAGTATCCGTGTGTCCATAACATCAGGGAATCCGAGGTATCACCCTCATTGAATTCCCACTCGATGTATCCGTCAAGGTGAACTAGGAGGAATCACCCTCACTGGGTCCACACTTGAGGTGTTGTACGACAGCGTCGTTATCGGAAGCGGTGAAGGAGGAATCACCCTCGATGACCACGACCGAATAACTACTCTACAGAGTTAACATCAGAAGTGCTACATGAGGTTTCACCCTCGACACTCGATAGTAACGCTGCAGTGTCATTACAACTAAGGGGGGTGATGTGCGGTGTCGGGTCCTGGTCTTCAATCCCATTGATCGGGTCTTCTGACGATCCAGCGCGGCAGTCGGGATAAGTGGGGTCACTGATAGGTCTCTACCCAGCCTAGACTAAACAGTTTAGGATATGTAGGTAATTATTAACAGTAGGTTACAATGAACAGGCTATGCATCAGAATAGGTAAAGCAGCAGCAGCAGTAATTCTAATGCAAGCATGAGGAATTTAGAATGGGCGATATCGGTATGCTCAAGGGAGGGGCTTGCCTGGTTGCTCGGCGGCAAGGGCAAGGTCGTCTATGGTGTCTTCGGGCTCCGGAGCTGCGTCGGTCTCGGGGACGACGTCGGGGTCGGGGGCTATCGAGAGAGAAGAGGGGGAAGAAACAGTATAAATATATAGCAAACATGAGCATGACAAATACGATACACGGTGCTAGGGGTAGTCTAACGCAGCATCACACGTAACAGACGGGGCGGGAGAATATCTGACGATATTTCCCGGGTCTTTGGAATTACCGGACAGAGGATAAGAGGGGAACGGTTGCAAGTTCGGATAGTTAGGGACGCGTGACGGACGAACGGACCGCGTATTTAGATTCGTCTCGTCGTTCTGAGCAACTTTCATGTACAAAGTATTTTCATCTGAGCTACGGATTATTTTATATGATTTTCTAAAGCTTTTATTAATTTCTGGAATTTATTTTTATTATTTAATTGCAACATTATCAAGAATAGTGTTTTGCTGACGTCAGCATGACGCATGGATGACGTCAGCAGTCAACAGGGGGCCGGCCAGGTCAAACCTGATATGTGGGGCCCACATGTCAGTGACTCAGTTAACTAAACAGAGTTAGCTTAATCTATTTAAACTAATTAGCAGGCGGGGCCCAGCAGTCAGTGGGTAATTAGTGTTTTAAATCACTAATTAATTTTATTAACGGATTATTTATTTAATAAAACGTTTTACCGAGCGGGACCCACATGTCATAGACACAGGGCCCGCCCAGTCAGCGTGGACTAGGTCAACGGGACCCAGTGGGGCCCAGAGTCAGTGGCTGGGCCGTGGGGCCCGCGGCGCCACGTCGGACCGGCCGCCGGAGTCGCGCCGGAGTGCCCAGACGCGGTGGCGAGCTCCGGCGAGCTCGGGTTTCGCCCTCAGGGCGTCTCCGGGGCCGTGGCTTGGCCCGTTCGAACGGGCGGCGAGCGCCGCGTCACGTGGTGGTGTTGGTGTGGTTGGGGGCCGCCGGGAACGGCGCCGGCGATGACCGCAGCGTCGATGGCGTTCGGGTGGTGCACGGGGTCGGCGCTACGGCGCGCTAGCGAGCGAAAGGAGAAGCTGGGTGTGGCCTGCGCGATGCGGGGAGCACGATGCGCACGGGCCCGGGGCCGTTTGGTCACCGGAACGGCACCGGCGACGAGCTAGGCGGCGGTGCGTTCGGGCGAAAGAGGGGCGACGCGTACGGGCAGGGACGAGGGGAGCCGGGCGCGGCCCGGTGGTGCGAGGTGCGTGCGCCAGCGCGGTGGCGGGACGACGGCCCGGCGCGCGAGCGCGCGAGGTGTGCACGGGGGCGGGGGGGAGGAGACGAGGGAGGCAGCGCCAGGGCTCACCCCCGTTGTAGATGTGCGCCGGCGAGGCTCGGTGATGGCCGGCGATGGAGAGACGGGGACGGCGGCGTGCGACGGCGAAGGCCAAGGAGGAGCGCGCGGGGGGGCTCGGGGAAGACGGCGCGGTGCAGGAGGGAGATGCAGGAGGCCGGGAGGGACGGCGCCGGCGACGTGACTCCGCGGAGGAGGACGGAGGCACGGCGGGGCGGCGACCGGCGGCGTCGGGGCCAGTTCCCCCCGATCTGGATCGAGAGGAACGGAGAGAGGAGAGGGATTCGTTCGGGGGGGGTGGGGTGTCGGTGGGCTAGGGTTACGGGGAGTGAGGGGATAAGGGGATGGGGTGGGCCGGCCAGGGGGGAATGGGCCGGCCTGGTTGGTGGCCTGGTGGCCAGCTGGGCCACGGCCCAGTTGGTCCGGGGGGGGGGCTTTTCCTTTTTCTTTTCTTTTCTCCTTTTATTTATCCATACCCCTGTTTTGTAAATAGTTAGGGCTCAAATTGAATTTTGTAAAACATGTGACCTGGTCCATAAATACCAGTGCTTTATTCCCTAACACCTAAAATTAGTTTGGGCAAAACATCATTTCATACTTAAATTAGATTTAATAAATGGTTATTAAATATTGTTTTTAGTCGCTGTTTGAAGATGTTTGAGTCACTTACCCAACTCCAATGATGTTGGTTTCAATTTTAGAATTGTCTCTGATTTATTTGCTATTTAATGAACAATTTAGTTTCTATGTTGGACAACTTTTATTTTCCACTTTCATTTAAATTTGAATTTTGACTTGGGAGTTGAAAAGCAATATGATGTTAAAGATGATTATGCATTGTTAATCATGCTGACTTGGCATTATCAAAAGGGTGATTACTGTAGTTAACCACCGGGGGTGTTACAAATCTCCTCTACTAACAAGAATTCTCGTCCCGAGAATTAAGAAGTAGAAGGAAAAAGTTCGGGGTATTCCGCACGAAGATTATCCTCGCGTTCCCAAGTGGCTTCATTTTCAGTATGATTTGACCACTGCACTTTGAGGAACTTGGTAACCTTCTGACGGGTTCGACGTTCAGCTTCATCGAGGATGCGGATCGGATGCTCCTTATAAGATAGATCATCTTGCAATTCAAGCATCTCGTGATCCACAGATCGGTGCGGAGATTCCTTGAAGCATTTACGAAGTTGCGACACATGGAAGACGTCGTGGATATGAGAGAATTGCGGCGGCAATTCCAATTTATACGCCACTTGACCACGTCTTGCAACAATGCGGAAAGGACCAATGTAGCGTGGAGCTAGCTTGCCCTTGATTCCAAAACGGAGAGTGCCCTTCATAGGAGTGACACGTAGATAAACTTGATCACCAGGTTGATAAGTCAAACCCCATCGTTTGCGATCATAGTTGCTCTTCTGGCGGTCCTGAGCCGCCTTGAGATTTTCCCGGACAATTCGGACTTGTTCTTCGGCATGTTGAATAATATCTGGACCCACGAGCGGTCGTTCCCCAGTTTCTGACCAATTCAGAGGGGTTCGACACTTACGTCCATAGAGAACTTCAAAGGGGGCCATTTTCAAGCTGGCTTGATAGCTGTTGTTATAGGAGAACTCGGCATATGGAAGAGATTCTCCCCACTTCTTGCCGAAAGAAACAACACAAGCTCGTAGCATGTCTTCAAGCACTTGATTAACTCGTTCAACTTGGCCTTGGGATTGAGGATGATAAGCTGAACTCCAGGTAATATGAGTTCCCATAGCCTTTTGGAAACTTTCCCAGAAATGACCAGTGAATATGCTGCCACGGTCTGAACTGATCTCTTTTGGAATACCGTGGAGTGAAACAATTCTGGAGATATATAACTCTGCTAACTGACTAGCAGTGATCGTCTCCTTGACAGGCAGAAAGTGTGCAACTTTGGAGAGTTGGTCGACGACGACAAGAATAGCATCGTGACCCTTCTGTGACCTGGGAAGTCCTGTAACGAAATCCATCTGAACCTTATCCCATTTCCATAAAGGAATAGGTAATGGTTGCAGAATTCCAGCAGGCTTCTGATGTTCTGCTTTAACGCGTCGACACACATCACATTCAGCAACATATCGAGCAATGTCTTGCTTCATTCTAGACCACCAGTACCTTTGACGGAGATCACGATACATCTTGGTGCTACCCGGATGAATAGACAGCGGGGTATCATGTGCCTCCTTCATAACTTTGTCAGTCATAAGCTCGAAGCGAGGTACGACAATGCGGTCTCTGAAATACAAGGTTCCATCTTCAGACAGCGAGAAATCCCTGTACTTTACAAGGTGAAGGTCTTTCTTCATCAAATCAATTTCAGCATCTTTAGCTTGCGCATTCTTAACAGCTTTCTCAAGGTCTGGTTCAACAACCAAGGTTTTTAGGTATCCTTGGGGAACTATCTCGAGATTTAGCTTTCGAAGCTCTTCATACAGAAGTGGTTGCTGTAGCTGAACCTCAAGTTCGCAGCAATAGGATTTGCGGCTCA
Source organism: Thinopyrum elongatum (assembly GCA_011799875.1). NCBI lineage: Eukaryota > Viridiplantae > Streptophyta > Magnoliopsida > Poales > Poaceae > Thinopyrum > Thinopyrum elongatum. Next base: position 38,350,681 of record CM022303.1, on the reverse strand, counting down.
ACGCATCAGCCATCACATTAGCCTTGCCAGGGGTATAAGAAATACCCAAGTCATAGTCCGCAATGGTCTCCATCCATCTTTGCTGACGGAGGTTTAGAGAAGGTTGAGTGAACAAGTACTTCAGACTTTTATGATCCGTGTATATCTCGCAACGATTACCGAGAAGGTAATGTCGCCATAACTGCAATGCATAGATGACAGCAGCTAGTTCTAGATCATGTACCGGATAATTCTCTTCATGTGGGCGCAACTGACGAGAGCCATAAGCAATCACTTTACGCTCTTGCATTAGGACACAGCCTAATCCTTCACGGGATGCATCACAATAAATCACAAAGTCTTTACGGGTATCTGGAGGAGATAGTACTGGGGTATTGTAACGGATTGACATCTGCCCCAGTGGATAAAGAATGTACTCTGGATGTATCCCTGCTCGAACAGCTGGTAGCTGCGTCGCAGGGTGTGGTGGAAACAAACGATCCATCTGAAACAGAGGAAACTCATGATTGTCAAAAGACAAGGAGAAGTATAACCGATCTCGGAGAGAAAGGTTAAACAAAACAATAGAAAGGAAAATGATTATCAGACTAATCAGATCAATGTCAGGGAAATCGCACAGATATCCAGCTCTCCGGGTGGACGAGAATTACGAGATCCTAAGTGTCGGCGTTAGTAAACTTTAGTTAACCCGAAAGGAAGAGAGGTCAGAGTCCCAGAGTAAAGATGAGGAATAAAAGATCCTAATACCACCCAATTGGCGACGTGGGCCCGTAAGCCACACAGCCAAGTTAGTAAAACAGTTTTCCGGTTTCTAGACTCAACTCCGGCCAAGGAGTTGGAAAGGGGGTTCCTACAGGCAGTCGGCTCTGATACCAACTTGTGACGCCCCCGGCCCGATCGTGCACTAATCATACACGCACATGCACACGATCAAGCCTAAGGACTCACGGGAAGATATCACAACACAACTCTAAAACATAAATAAGTCATACAAGCTTTATATTACAAGCCAGGGGCCTCAAGGGCTCGAATTCATAAGCTTGCGAACAAGCGTCAGCGGAAGCATCAGATATCTGAGTACAGATATAAAAGAAAATACAGAAAGGCCTTTAGAAAGGCGGGGCAAAAGAAAACACTACGATCGAAAGGCACAAGGCCTCCTGCCTGGGACCCTCCGATCCTACTCCTGGTCGTCAGTCAACTCGTAGTAGTATCCATCCTCTGGGTAGTAGTAGTAGCGATCGTCGGGGCATCTGTCTCAGGGGGCTCCGTCCTCTGGTCACGTCAAACTGATATGGGGAGAAAAAGGAAAACAAAGCAACCGTGAGTACTCTGAAGTACTCAGCAAGCAAGGATCTACACTACATATGCAACATTTTCAAAGGGAGGCTGTATATGTGGACTGGGCTGCAGAAATGCCAGAATAGAGAGAAGGCCTAGTCCTATCGACGACTAGCATCTTCGGCAGTCTTGCAGCAGTAGAAGAGAGTAGAACAATACAATATAATGTAGCAGTGATAATATCAACCTCACCTAGAGATCCTTTCTCGACTCCCTGCGAGAAAGCAATCCCAGAGCCATAAAGTCATCAAACCTCGTCCTGAGATCCCTTCTCGACTCCCTGCGAGAAGCAATCCCAGAGCCATATATACAGGTCTCATCACAGGTATCCAGTTCTAAATTGTATCAATCAGGATACAACTCCGAGTGTCCTTTACCGTAGGACCGGCTATCGATAGAAGTGTTCTTCCCTGCAGGGGTGCACCAACTTACCCAACACGCTCGATTAACTCCGGCCGGACACACTTTCCTGGGTCATGCCCGGCCTCGGCCAAACGACACATCGCAACCCTACCTACAGCTCAGCAGAGAGGTCCCCGTCGGTCTACATCCTAAGCGCTTAGAGGTCTTGGGCCATCGCCCTGTGCACTCCGAGTCATTGCGTGCAGGGGGAAGCCAGGCACCAGGGGGGCGCCGGTCCGTCCCGGCCGCAAGGCTGAACTAGACGTCTGACAGAGCTTTCGGCTGATGCTACGATGCAGAACGCCCATACTATGCCCACGTGATGGTTAGTGCTATCAGACCAGAGGCCTGCTCGGATCAAATATCCAAATCGCTAGGACTAGGGGCTTGCGGTAACGAGCAGAGACTCACGAAAGATGTGACCCCGTCGCCCCGTCTCGAGGACTTGCGGCAAGGGTTAAGAATGCCCAGCCGCGCCTCGTATTCACCACTCGGGCACCACACTGGCAACCCGCCTTCACATCACACGCGGGTACCCCTCAGGGTCGACCCGCCTTTCCAAGTAACAATGTAAGGTCCAAGTATCCGTGTGTCCATAACATCAGGGAATCCGAGGTATCACCCTCATTGAATTCCCACTCGATGTATCCGTCAAGGTGAACTAGGAGGAATCACCCTCACTGGGTCCACACTTGAGGTGTTGTACGACAGCGTCGTTATCGGAAGCGGTGAAGGAGGAATCACCCTCGATGACCACGACCGAATAACTACTCTACAGAGTTAACATCAGAAGTGCTACATGAGGTTTCTCCCTCGACACTCAATAGTAACGCTGCAGTGTCGTTACAACTAAGGGGGGTGATGTGCGGTGTCGGGTCCTGGTCTTCAATCCCATTGATCGGGTCTTCTGACGATCCAGCGCGGCAGTCGGGATAAGTGGGGTCACTGATAGGTCTCTACCCAGCCTAGACTAAACAGTTTAGGATATGTAGGTAATTATTAACAGTAGGTTACAATGAACAGGCTATGCATCAGAATAGGTAAAGCAGCAGCAGCAGTAATTCTAATGCAAGCATGAGGAATTTAGAATGGGCGATATCGGTATGCTCAAGGGAGGGGCTTGCCTGGTTGCTCGGCGGCAAGGGCAAGGTCGTCTATGGTGTCTTCGGGCTCCGGAGCTGCGTCGGTCTCGGGGACGACGTCGGGGTCGGGGGCTATCGAGAGAGAAGAGGGGGAAGAAACAGTATAAATATATAGCAAACATGAGCATGACAAATACGATACACGGTGCTAGGGGTAGTCTAACGCAGCATCACACGTAACAGACGGGGCGGGAGAATATCTGACGATATTTCCCGGGTCTTTGGAATTACCGGACAGAGGATAAGAGGGGAACGGTTGCAAGTTCGGATAGTTAGGGACGCGTGACGGACGAACGGACCGCGTATTAGATTCGTCTCGTCGTTCTGAGCAACTTTCATGTACAAAGTATTTTCATCTGAGCTACGGATTATTTTATATGATTTTCTAAAGCTTTATTAATTTCTGGAATTATTTTTATTATTTAATTGCAACATTATCAAGAATAGTGTTTTGCTGACGTCAGCATGACGCATGGATGACGTAGCAGTCAACAGGGGGCGGCCAGGTCAAACCTGATATGTGGGGCCCACATGTCAGTGACTCAGTTAACTAAACAGAGTTAGTATTATATCTATTTAAACTAATTAGCAGGCGGGGCAGCAGTCAGTGGGTAATTAGTGTTTTAAATCACTAATTAATTTATTAACGGATTATTTATTTAATAAAACGTTTTACCGAGCGGGACCCACATGTCATAGACACAGGGCCCGCCCAGTCAGCGTGGACTAGGTCAACGGGACCAGTGGGGCCAGAGTCAGTGGCTGGGCCGTGGGGCCCGCGGCGCCACGTGGAACGGCCGCGGAGTCGGCGGAGTGCCCAGAGCGGTGGCGAGCTCCGGCGAGCTCGGGTTTCGCCCTCAGGGCGTCTCCGGGGCCGTGGCTTGGCCCGTTCGAACGGGCGCGAGCGCCGCGTCACGTGGTGGTGTTGGTGTGGTTGGGGGCGCCGGGAACGGCGCCGGCGATTAGAAGCGGCGATGGCGTTGGGTGGTGCAGGGGGCGGTACGGGGCGCTAGCGAGCGAAAGGAGAAGCTGGGTGTGGCCTGCGCGATGCGGGGAGCACGATGCGCACGGGCCCGGGGCCGTTTGGTCACCGGAACGGCACCGGCGACGAGCTAGCGGGCGGTGCGTTCGGGCGAAAGAGGGGCGACGCGAGGGCAGGGAGAGGGGAGGGGGGGGGGTGGTGCGAGGTGGTGGCGAGGCGGTGGCGGGAAGAGGCGGGCGGAGCGCGGCGAGGTGGGCACGGGGGGGGGGGGAGGAGACGAGGGAGGCAGCGCCAGGGCTCACCCCGTTGTAGATGTGCGCCGGCGAGGCTCGGTGATGGCCGCGATGGAGAGACGGGGACGGCGGCGTGCGACGGCGAAGGCCAAGAGGAGCGCGCGGGGGGGCTCGGGGAAGACGGCGCGGTGCAGGAGGGAGATGCAGGAGGCGGGAGGGACGGCGCCGGCGACGTGACTCCGCGGAGGAGGACGGAGGCACGGCGGGGCGGCGACCGGCGGCGCGGGGCCAGTTCCCCCGATCTGGATCGAGAGGAACAGGAGAGGGAGGGATCGTTGGGGGGGGGGGGTGGGGGTCGGTGTGCTAGGGTTACGGGGAGTGAGGGGATAAGGGGATGGGGTGGGCCGGCCAGGGGGAATGGGGGTGGTTGGTGGCCTGGTGGCCAGCTGGGCCACGGCCCAGTTGGTCCGGGGGGGGGGGGGGGCTTTTCCTTTTTCTTTTCTTTTTTTTATTTATCCATACCCCTGTTTAGTAAATAGTTAGGCCCCAAACCGAATTTTGTAAAAAGGGAGACCTAGTCCTTAAATACCAGTGCTTTATTTCTTAACACCTAAAATTAGTTTGGGCAAAACATCATTTCATACTTAAATTAGATTTAATAAATGGTTATTAAATATTGTTTTTAGTCGCTGTTTGAAGATGTTTGAGTCACTTACCCAACTCCAATGATGTTGGTTTCAATTTTAGAATTGTCTCTGATTTATTTGCTATTTTATGAACAATTTAGTTTCTATGTTGGACAACTTTTATTTTCCACTTTCATTTAAATTTGAATTTGAGGTTAGGAGTTGAAATGCAATATGATGTTAATGATGATCATGCACTGATAATCATGCTGACTTGGCATTATCAAAATGGGATTACTGTGGCTAACCACCGGGGGTGTTACAATTCATTTAAGTCGGAGAATAATGGTTGTTCTATTTATATGAGTAACATCTTTTATGGTCACGCACCCTTTGTGAATGGTCTATTCTTGTTAAATCTCGATCGTAGTGATACACATATTCATAATATTGATGCCAAAAGATGCAAAGTTGATAATGATAGTGCAACATACTTGTGGCACTACCGTTTAGGTCATATTGGTGTAAAGCGCATGAAGAAACTCCATGCTGATGGACTTTTGGAATCTCTTGATTATGAATCATTTGATACTTGTGAACCATGCCTCATGGGCAAGATGACTAAAACTCCATTCTCTGGAACAATGGAGCGAGCTACTGATTTGTTGGAAATAATACATACCGATGTATGCGGTCCGATGAATGTTGAAGCACGCGGCGGGTATCGTTATTTTCTAACCTTCATAGATGATTTGAGTAGGTATGGGTATATCTACTTGATGAAACACAAGTCTGAAACATTTGAAGAGTTCAAAGAATTTCAGAGTGAAGTAGAGAATCATCGTAACAAGAAAATAAAGTTTCTACGATCCGATCGCAGAGGCGAATATTTGAGTTACGAGTTTGGCCTTCATTTAAGAAAATGTGGAATTGTTTCACAACTGACGCCACCTGGAACACCACAGCGTAATGGTGTGTCCGAATGTCGTAACCGTACTTTATAGGATATGGTGTGTTCTATGATGTCTCTTACCGATTTGCCACTATCGTTTTGGGATTATGCATTAGAGACAGCTGCATTCACGTTAAATAGGGCACTGTCTAAATCCGTTGAGACGACACCGTATGGACTATGGTTTGTCGAAAAACCAAAGCTGTCGTTTCTTAAAGTTTGGGGATGCGACGCTTATGTGAAAAAGCTTCAGCCTGATAAGCTCGAACCCAAAGCGGAGAAGTGCTTCTTCATAGGATACCCTAAAGAAACAATTGGGTACACCTTCTACCACAGATCCGAAGGCAAGGTCTTTGTTGCCAAGAATGGGTCCTTTCTAGAGAAGGAGTTTCTCTTGAAAGAAGTGAGTGGGAGGAAAGTAGAACTTGATGAGGTAATTGTACCTTCTCTCGAATTGGAAAGTAGCTCATCAGAGAAAACTGTTCCCGTGATGCCTACACTAATAAGAGAGGAAGATAATGATAAAGATCATGAAGCTTCAGATCAAGTTACTACTGAACCTCGTAGGTCGACCAGAGTACGTGCTGCACCAGAGTGGTACTGTAATCCTTTTCTAGAAGTTATGTTGTTAGACAATGGCGAACCTACAAACTATGAAGAAGCTATGATGAGCCCAGATTCCAACAAATGGCTTGAGGCCATGAAATTTGAGATAGGATCCATGTATGGGAACAAAGTGTGGACTTTGGTGGACTTGCCCGATGATCAGCAAGCCATTGAGAATAAATGGATATTTAAGAGGAAGACAGACACTGATGGTAATATCACTGTCTACAAAGCTCGACTTGTCGTGAAAGGTTTTCGACAAGTTCAAGGGTTTAACTACGATGAGACTTTCTCACCCGTAGCGATGCTTAAGTCTGTCCGAATCATGTTAGCAATTGCTGCATTTTATGATTATGAAATCTGGCAAATGGATATCAAAACTGCATTCCTTAATGGGTTTCTCAAAGAAGAGTTGTATATGATACAACCAGAAGGTTTTGTCGATCCTAAGGGTGCTAACAAAGTGTGCAAGCTCTAGCGATCCATCTATGGACTGGTGCAAGAATCTCGGAGTTGGAATATACGATTTGATGAGGTGATCAAAGCGTATGGTTTTGTACAGACTTACAGTGAAGCCTGTATTTACAAGAAATTGAGTGGGAGCTCTGTAGCATTTCTGATATTATATGTGGATGACATATTGTTGATTGGAAATGACATAGAATTTCTGGATGGCATAAAAGGATAGTTGAATAAAAGTTTTTCAATGAAAGACCTCGGTGAAGCTGCTTATATATTGGGCATCAAGATCTATAGGGATAGATCAAGACGCTTGGTAGGACTTTCACAAAGCACATACCTTGACAAAGTTTTGAAGAAGTTCAAAATGGATCAGTCAAAGAAAGGGTTCTTGCCTGTCTTGCAAGGTGTGAAGTTGAGTCAGACTCAATGCCCGACCACGGCAGAAGATATAGAGAAAATAAAAGGCATTCCCTATGCCTCAGCCATAGGTTCTATTATGTATGCCATGCTGTGTACCAGACCTGATGTGTGCCTTGCCATAAGTTTGGCAGGGAAGTACCAAAGTAATCCAGGAGTGGATCACTTGACAGCGGTCAAGAATATCCTGAAGTACCTGAAAAGGACCAAGGACATGTTTCTCGTTTATGGAGGTGACAAAGAGCTCGTCGTAAAGGGTTATGTCGATGCAAGCTTCGACACTGATCCAGATGACTCTAAGTCACAAACCGAATACATATTTATATTGAATGGTGGAGCTATCAGTTGGTGCAGTTCCAAGCAGAGCGTCGTGGCGGGATCTACGTGTGAAGCGGAATACATAGCTGCTTCAGAAGCAGTGCATGAAGGAGTCTGGATGAAGGAGTTCATATCCGATCTAGGTGTAATACCTAGTGCATCAGGTCCAATGACAATCTTTTGTGACAACACTGGAGCAATTGCTATTGCAAAGGGGCCCAGGTTTCACAAGAAGACCAAACACATCAAGAGACGCTTCAACTCCATTCATGAGTATGTCAAGGATGGAGACATAGAAATTTGCAAAGTACACACGGATCTGAATGTGGCAGACCCGTTGACTAAGCCTCTTCCACGAGCAAAACAAGATCAGCACCAACACTCCATGGGTGTTAGATTCATTACTATGTAAATCTAGATTATTGACTCTAGTGCAAGTGGGAGACTAATGGAAATATGCCCTAGAGGAAATAATAAAGTTGTTATTATTTTATATTTCCTTATTCATGATAAAGGTTTATTATTCATGCTAGAATTGTATTGACCGGAAACATAAATACATGTGTGAACACATAAACAAAATACAGTGTCCCTAGTGAGCCTCTACTAGACTAGCTCGTTGATCAAAGATGGTTAAGGTTTCCTAACCATAGACATGAGTTGTCATTTGATAACGAGATCACATCATTAGGAGAATGATGTGATGGACAAGACCCATCCGTTAGCTTAGCATATGACCGTTCTGTTTATTGCTACTGCTTTCTTGAACGTCAAATACATGTTCCTCAGACCATGAGATCATGCAACTCCCGGATACCGGAGGAATACCCTGTGTACTATCAAATGTCACAACGTAATTGGGTGATCATAAAGATGCTCTATAGGTATCTCCGAAGGTGTCTATTGAGTTGGCATGGATCGAGACTGGGATTTGTCACTCCGTGTTTCAGAGAGGTATCTCTGGGCCCTCTCGGTAATGCACATCATAAGAAGCTTGCAAGCAAAGTGATTAAGGAGTTAGTTACGGGATGATGTATTATGGAACAAGTAAAGAGACTTGCCGGTAACAAGATTGAACTAGGTATGGAGATACCGATGATCGAATCTCGGGCAAGTAACATACCGACGGACAAAGGGAATTACGTATGTTGTCATTGCGGTTCGACCGATAAGATATTCATGGAATATGTAGGAACCAATATGGGAATCCAGGTTCCGCTATTGGTTATTGACCGGAGAGGCATTTTCGGTCATGTATACATCATTCCCGAACCCGTAGGGTCCGCACGCTTAACGTTCGTTCACGATATAGTGTTATATGAGTTACGTGAATTGGTAACCGAATGTTGTTCGGAGTCTCGGATGAGATCCCGGACATCACGAGGAGTCTCGGAATGGTCGAGAGGTAAAGATTTATATATGGGAAGTCATATTTTGGGTTCCGGCAAAAAAAGGTTCAGTTTTTTGGGTATTGTACCGGGAAGCTTCCAAAAGGTTCCGGAGGGGGTCCGGAATCCACAAGTGGGTCCACCACGTCCCAAGGGCTGGCATGGGCTAAGGGGAGGCGCCCTGGCCTTATTGGGCCAGGCGCACCAAGTCCTCAAAAGCCCACGCAGCTAGGGAAGGAAAAAGGGAGAGTCCTAGTAGGAATAGGATTGGACTTTGGAGTCCAAGTCCACGTGTGTACTATTCATGGTTACTGTTCATGTGGCACTATTCCTTCTACTCCAAGCCCCTACACATATATAAATAGAGGAGAGGGGGCGCCCCAAAGAAGACACAACATTGTCTTAGCCGTGTGCGGCGCCCACATCCACCGTTTACCACCTCGGTCATATTTTTGTAGTGCTTAGGCGAAGCCCTGTGGAGATCACATCACCATCACCGTCACCACGCCGTCGTGCTGCCGGAACTCATCCACTACCTCGCCGTCTTGCTGGATCAAGAAGTCGAGGACGTCACCGAGCTTAATGTGTGCTGAACGCGGAGGTGCCGTACGTTCAGTGCTCGGTCGGTTGGATCTTGAAGTTGTTCGATGACATCAACCGCGTTGTTCTAACGCTTCCGCTTATGGTCTATGAGGGTACGTAGACACACTCTCCCCCTCTCGTTGCTATGCATCTCCATGGATAGATCTTGCATGTGCGTAGCAAATTTTTTGTTTTCCATGCAATGTTCCCCACATGTTTTCCATAGTGACAAGTGACAGTAAATTTCAGCACGTAATATAAATGTTTCCTTACCAAATTGCACTCACCAAAGGTGCTTCACTCCCCGACAACTGCGCCAGAAAAGAGTCTTGATGACCCACAAGTATAGGGGATCAATAGTAGTCCTTTGGATAAGTAAGAGTGTCGAACCGAACGAGGAGCAGAAGGAAATGATAAGCGGTTTTCAGCAAGGTATTCTCTGCAAGCACTGAAATTGTAGGTAACAGAAAGTTTGATAGCAAGATATTTTGTAACAAGTAACAAGTAGTAATGGTGACAAAAGTGCAGCAAGGTGGCCCAATCCTCTTTATATCAAAGGACAAGTCGGAACGGTTTCTTATAGTATGTAGAACGCTCTTGAGGACACACGGGAATTTTGTCAAGTCACTTTCATCATGTTTGATTGATTTGCGTTCTCTACTTTGATAATTTGATATGTGGGTCGACCGGTGCTTGGTTGCTGTTATTACTTGAACAAACCTCCCAGTTATGATTAACCCCTCTCGCAAGCATCCGCAACTATGAAAGAAGAATTAAGATGAATCTAACCATAGCATTAAACGTGTGGATCCAAATTAGCCCCTTACGGAATAGCGCATAAACTAGGGTTTAAGCTTCTGTCACTCTAGCAACCCATCATCTATTTACTACTCCACAATGCATTCCCTTAGGTGCATAAATGGTGAAGTGTCATGTAGTCGACGTTCACATGACACCACTAAGAGAATCAACAACATTCATATCATCAAAATATCGAACGAATACCAACTTCACATGATTACTTATGACAAGACTTCTCCCATGTCCTCAAGAACAAAAGTAACTACTCACACATCATCATTGTGTTCAAGATCAGAGGGGTATTGAATAACATAATAGATCTGAACTTATAATCTTCCACCAAGTAAACCAACTAACAGCAACTACAAGATGTAATCAACACTACTAGTAACCCACTGGTACCAATCTGAGGTTTTGAGACAAAGATTGGATACAAGAGATGAACTAGGGTTTTAGATGAGATGGTGTTGCTGAAGATGTTGATGAAGATTGCCCCTCCCATAATGAGAGGATTGTTGGTGATGATGATGACTTCAATTTCCCCTCTCCCAGAGGGAAGTATCCTCGGCAGAATCGCTCCGCCGGAGGGCAAAAGTGCTCCTGCCCAAGTTCTGCCTCGAGACGGCGGCGCACCGTCCCGAAAGTATATCCTTTATTTTTTTCTAGGGCGAATGGGAATATATACCAGAAGGAGGGGGCCAGAGGTCTGCCAGGGGCCCCACAAGCCACTTGGGTGCGCTAGGGAGGGCTCGCGCGCCCAGGTGCCTAGTGGGCTCCGGGGTGGCCCCCTCTGCTATCTCTTTTGCCCAATAATTCTTTTATATTCTAAAACAATTCTCCGTTAAATTTCAACCCATTTGGAGTTGTGCAGAATAGGCATCTCTGATGTAGCTTTTTCAGGTCCAAAATTCGAGCTGCCGGCAATCTCCCTCTTTGTGTAAACCTTGCATATTATGAGAGAAAAGGCATTAGAATTACTCCACAAAGTGATATATTGGTCAAAAACACTATAAATAATAGTAGGAAAACATGATGCAAAATGGACGTATCAGTGCTTTTCGAGTACCGAGCCACGATCTCTAGGGTGAAAGCCCAAGGTTTGGACTTCTTTGGTTGTACCTGGCAATGGTCTTGCGAAGGCATTGTTTTCGGGATCTCGGACTCTCTCCAGGGTGAAAACTCAAGATCCTTGATCGGGTGATACGTCTCCAACGTATCTATAATTTTTTATTGTTCCATGCTATTATAGTATCAATCTTGGATGTTTTATATGCAACTTTATGCAATTATATATCATTTTTGGGACTAACCTATTAACTCAGTGCCCTATACCAGTAGCTATTTTTTTGCTTGTTTTTGTCTTTTCAGGAAATCATTATCAAAAAGTGTCCAAATGAGAAAAAAGAAACTGTGTATTAATTTTTTCTGTACCAAAAGAGACCCACGAAGCTTCTGGAGAAGACTAGAGGAGTTATGGGGGAGCGACAAGCTCAGGGGGTGGCCACGCACCCCAGGCTTGTGGGACCCTCGTGGCTCCCCCTGACCTAATTCTTCCATATAAATTCTAAACTATTGCCATTATACCGAAGAGCCGAAGAGAAAACATTTCCACCGCCACAAGCCTCTGTTCTTCCACAACACCATCTGGAGGCCTTCTCCTGTACTCTGCCGGAGGGGGAATTGATCACGGAGGGCTTCTACATCAACCTTGCTGCCCTACCGATGATGTGTGAGTATTTTACCACCGACCTACGGGTCCATATCTAGTAGCTAGATGGCTTTTTCTCTCTCTTTGATCTTCAAAACCATGTTCTCCTCGATGTTCTTGGAGTTCTATCTGATGTAATCTTCTTTTGCGGTGTGTTTGTTGGGATCTAATGAATTGTGAGTTTATGATCAGATTATTCATGAGAAATATTTGAGTCTTCTCTGAACTCTTTTATACATGATTAAATATAGCTTTGTATTTCTCTCCAATCTATCAATTTCGTTTGGCCAACTAGATTGGTTTATCTTGGAATGGGAGAGGTGCTTTGTGATGGGTTCAATCTTGCGGTGCTCAATCCCAGTGACAGAAAGGGACATGACACGTATTTATATTGTTGCCATTAAGGATAAAAAGATGGGGTTTATTCATATTGCTTGAATTTGCTTCTCTACATCATGTCATCTTGCTTAAAGTGTTACTCTGTTTTCATTAACTTAATACTCTAGATGCATGCTAGATAGCGGTCGATGAGTGGAGTAATAGTAGTAGATGCAGGCAGAAGTCGGTCTACTTGTCTCGGACATGATGCCTATATACATGATCATTGCCATGAATCCGTCATAATTATTCATTTTACTATCAATTGCCCAACAGTAATTTGTTTACCCACCGTGTGTTCTGCGCTCGAGAGAGAAGCCTGTGGTGAAAACAATGGCTCCGGGGTCTATTTTATCATATATAAAAAAAACCAAGAATACCTTGCTGCAATTTATTTACTTTTATTTAGTTTAGTAATTTACTTTATCAATTTATCTCTATCAGACTTAATCCTTGCACATAACCGCTAAGATTATTGACAACCCTCTTATTGGCGTTGGGTGCAAGTGTTTGCTTTTGTGTGTGCAGGTGCTGCTCACTGGATTTTGCTTGGTTCTCCTACTGGATTGATAACCTTGGTTCTTAACTGAGGGAAATACTTATCTCTACTATATTGCATCATCCTCTCCTCTTCGAGGAAAATACCAACGCAGTCTACAAGTAGCAGGAAGAATTTCTGGCACCGTTGTCGGGGAGTGCTACTTGTAATCTGCGTTGGTTTTTTGTCCCCGATGAGGAGAGGATGATGCAGCACGGCAGAGTAAGTATTTTCCTCAGTTAGGAAACCAAGGTTATCAATCCAGTAGGAGAACGAAGCAACACTACATAAACAACACCTGCACACAAAACTCAAACCCTCACACCCAACGCAAACAAGGGGTTGTCAATCCCTTGGCAGTTGAATTGCGAGATTAATTGTATTTGATAGATTGATAGATTGAAAATAAAATATAAAAATATGTAGCAAATATTTTAGGTATTTTGAGTATAAAAACAAGCAATAGATCTTATGATAAAAGTAGACCCGGGGGCCATAGTGTTCACTAGAGGCTTCTCTCAAAGAAAATAGCATATGGTGGGCAGACAAATTACTGTTAGGCAATTGATAGAAGAGCAAATAATTATGACAATATCCAAAGGAATGATCATGTATATAGGCATCACGTCCAAATCAAGTAAACCGAAACAATTCTGCATCTACTACTATTACTTCACACATCGACCACTATCCAGCATGCATCTAGTGTATTAAGTCTGAAAAGAATGAAGTAATACTTGAAGAACGATGAAATGATGTAGTCAAAACAAATGCTAACAAGAATTCATCCCAACTTTTTATCCTTAATGGCAACAATACATGCGTGTCAATTCCCCTTCTGTCACTAGGACTGAGCACCGCAAGATTGAACCCATCACAAAGCACCTCTTCCCATTGCAAGAAAATCCAATCTAGTTGGCCAAACTAAACCAAAAATTCGGAGAATAAATACAAGGCTATAACAATCATGCATAAAAGAGATCAAAGAAAACTCAAATAAATTCATGGATAGATCTAATCATAAACTCTCAATTCATCGGATCCCAACAAACACACCGCAAAAAGACATTACATCGGATAGATCTCCAAGAACAACAAGGAGATCATTGTATTGAGAACCAAAAAGAGAGAAGAAGCCATCTAGCTACTAACTATGGACCCAAAGGTCTGTGGTAAACTACTCACGCATCATCGAAGAGGCAGCAAGGGTGATGTAGAGCCACTCCGTGATCAGTTCCCCCTTCGGCGGAGTACCGAAGATGGCCTCCAGATGGGATCTCTTGGAGAACAGAGGCTTACGACGGCGGAAAAATTATTTCGTGGACTATCCTGAGGGTTTCTGAATATCTGGGAATTTATAGAGCTGGAAATAGGTCAAACGGAGCCAGGGTGGGCCCACACAGCACCAGGGCGCCCTACTGGGGTGCGGCCAGGTGCCGTGTGCCCCCCCTTATCTCTTCTGCCTTGGCTCTAAAGTCTAGAAGGTTCCATATCTCCAGAAAAAAATCTCCAAAATTTTTCATGGCATTTGTACTTCATTTGGTACTGATTTTCTAAAAAACCAAAAACAAGCAGAAAATAGCAACTGGCATTGGGCACTAAGTTAAAAGTTAGTCCCAAAAAAATGATATAAAGTTGCTTAAAAACATATATAAAACATCCAAGATTGATGCTATAATAGCATGGAACAATCAAAAATAATAGATACGTTGGAGACGTATCAGGGAGACCTCATCAAAATCTATCTAGTACCTTGGCACAAACTATCAATCACTTGCATTTATTTTACTTGCCTTTTCATTTGCATTTGCCTCTCGTTTTCATCTCCCCCACTTCTAATTTTCTTTACAAAAACACAAAAATATTTTTATTTGCTTGTTTGCTAGTTTGTTTGCTTGCTTTGTTGCTATGTCTCAAGAAAAAACCAAATTGTGTGACTTTTCCAATACTAATAATAATGATTTTATTAGTACTCCTATTGTTCCTCCAGCCACTAGTGCGGAGTCGTGTGACATTAATGCCGCTTTGCTCAATCTTGTTATGAAACAACAATTTTCTGGTAGTCCTAATGAAGATGTTGCATCCCATCTTAATACTTTCGTTGAATTATGTGATATGCAAGAGAAAAAAGATGTGGATAATGATATTGTTAAATTGAAATTATTTCTGTTCTCACTACGAGATCATGCTCAAACTTGGTTTTCATCCTTGCCTAGAAATAGTATTGATTCATGGGATAAATGTAAGGATGTTTTCATTACCAAGTATTTTCCTCCCGCTAAGATTATTTCTCAAAGAAATCAAATTACGAATTTTAAGCAACTTGGGCATGAACATGTTGCACAATCTTGGGAGAGAATAAAACTGATGATAAGAAATTTCCCAACTCATGGTTTAAATTTATGGATGATCATACAAAAAAATTATGTGGGACTAAACTTTGTTTCTAGAAATTTGATAGACTCTTCCGTAGGTGGTACTTTTATGGAAATTACATTAGGAGAAGCTACAAAACTCCTAGATAATATTATGGCAAATTATTCTCAATGGCACACTGAAAGAACTCCAACTGGCAAGAAGGTAAATTTTGTTGAAGAAATTAATACTTTGAGTGATAAGATGGATGCTCTTATGAAAATGCTTGCTAGTAAGAATGCTCATGTTGATCCTAATTATGTGCCATTGTCTAATTCGATTGAGAAAAATAATTATGCTATTGATGTGAATTTTATATCTCAAAACAATTTCAACAACAATGTGTATAGGGGTAATTTCAATGATAGACAGTTTCCTGGAAATTCCTCTAATAATTATAGTAATTCCTAATGTAATTCTTATAATAATAATAATAATAATAATATTAATATTAATATTATTAATATTAATAGGATACCCTTTGATCTTGAAAGTAATATTGAAGAATTCATTAATTCTCAAAAGAATTTCAATGCTATGATAGAGGAAAAATTGAATAGAGTTGATGAAATGACTAGGAACATGGATAGAATTGCTCATGCTATGGAAAATCTCAAGATTAAAATTTTGCCACCTAAAATTGATATGAATGAGCCTATTAAAGCCATCCATGTCTCCATTAATGAAAGTAAAGAAAGAACCGGTAGGTTGAGAGCTAAGCGGGAATTCCTAGAAAAAGCTATTCCACCCGGGTTTTTTCATAATAATAATGAAGATATTAAAATGATTGGTGTCACCGCTATTAAATCTTTATTTGGTAATATAAAAATTGATGAAAAAGGGACTGAAGATGAGTCAACTTTAGCTAAAGGGCATCCCAATTACTTGGAGGGTGATGATCTAAATGCTAAAAATGAAAAAGTGGGTTTGGAGAGGTGAAAACTTTAAATAGTGATATGCCCACTATTTTGGATTACAAGGACTTTAATTATGATAATTTCTGTTTAGTTGAATGCATTTCCTTGTTGCAATCCATGATAAATTCACCAAATGCTTATGAAGAAAACAAAGCTTTTACTAAACATATTATTGAAGCTATGATAAAAGCTCTCGAAGAAAAACTTGAGTTGGAAGTTTCAATTCCTAGAAAATTGTATGATGAATGGGAACCTACTATCAAAGTTAAAAATAAAAATTATGAATGCAATGCTTTATGTGATTTAGGTGCTAGTGTCTCTGCTATACTAAAATCTTTATGTGATGTGATAGGACTCACCAATATGGATGCTTGTTCCCTTAATTTACATCATGCGGATTCCACTATTAAAAAGCCAATGGGTAGAATAAATGATGTGCTTATTCTTGCTAATAAAATTATGTGCCCGTGGATCCTATTGTTCTTGATATTGAATGCAATCTGTCTTGTCCTATAATACTTGGTAGGCCCTTTTTATGAACTATAGGTGTCATTATTGATATGAAAGAAGGTAATATAAGATTTCAATTTCCATTAAGAAAAGGGATGGAACACTTCCCTAGAAAGAGAATTAAGCCACCATATGAATATATTATGAGGGCCACCTATGGAGTTAATTTGAATAATGACAACACCTGAAACTATTCATTATGCCTAGCTAGGGGCATAAAACAATAGCGCTTGTTGGGAGGCAACCCAATGAATAAAATGATTTTTTGTTTTTACCTTCTGTTTTTGTGTGATTACATGATTTTAGCCTCTGTTATTATTGTGTTTTTATATTTTAATTAGTGTTCGTGCCAAGTAATACCTTTGGGATAGTTTGGATGATAGTTGACTTGATTCTGTGCAAAAACAGAAATTTTTGCGTCCACTGCAGAAATTCTTAAAAATCACTAGGCGTCAAAACCTTCTGAATTTTTTACACATGATAGATATACAAATTTTCCATGTGGTCCTAATTTTTCAGAATTTTTGGAGTTACAAAAGTATGGTCATTATTCAGATCTTTATAGATTGTTCTGTTTTAGACATATTCTATTTTTTGTTGCATAGTTTGCTTATTTTGATGTATCTATGGATCGTATCGGGGGGTATGAGTCATGGAGAAGTTGGAGTATGGTAGAATTATGCCAATATTAAATATGAATCCATTTACTACAGCACTTAGAGTACAAGATTTATTCGTTATACTAATGGATCTCAAGAGGTTTCTGGTGAGTTTTGTGTGCTGAAGTTTTCAAGTTTTGGGTGAGACTATGATGGATAAAGGAATAAGGAGTAGCAAGATCCTAATCTTGGGGATGCCCAAGGCACCCCAAGGTAATATTCAAGGAAGACTCAACGTCTAAGCTTGGGGATGCCCCGGATGGCATCCCCTCTTTCGTCTACAATCTATCGGTAACTCACTTGGAGCTATATTTTTATTCATCACATGATATGTGTTTTACTTGGAGCATGTTGTGATATAGATTGTTTGCTTTTTAGTTTATTACAATCATCTTTGCTGAACACACCTTTTTGAGAGGGACACACATTATTCGAAATTTTTTAGAATACTCTAGTGCTTCACTTATATCTTTTGAGCTAGGCAATTGCTCTAGTGCTTCACTTATATCTTTTAGAGCACGACGGTGGTTATATTTTAAAGAAATAGTTGCACTCTCATGCTTCACTTATATCTTTTTGAGATTCTAATAAATAGCAATGGCAATTTGCACATGTTAAAAGAATGGTCTTGATATTATAGGTATCCAAGGGGGATATAATAAGAACCTTCATGTAGATCACTAAGAATGAAGTGCATGGTTAATTTTATTAATGTCGTAATATGAAAGGGTATAGGTTCATGATCATTGGTTAGTAGAAATATCGGCATTAAAGTTTGTTATGACATATTCACCTAAATATTAGTTATGGCATGGTGAGGAAGTTGGAGCATTTAGAGATATGAAATGAAAACCTTGTGTGCTGTTATAATCGAGGTTTTGTGATGGTTAACTCCTACCAACCCTCCTCCTAGGGGCAAGCAGTTAAATACTTTGCTTCGAGGGCTAAGTAGACTTTTGCAGTAAGTATGTGAGTTCTTTCTGACTAATGTCAGTCCATGGATTATACGCACTCCTAGCTTTCCATAATTTGCTAGCCTCTTCGGTACCGTGCCACGCCCTTTCTCACCTTGAGAGTAGGTGCAAACTTTGCCGGTGCATTGATACGTCCATTTTACATCATGATTTATTACTGTTATTCATAAAGTTTTTATTCAATATAACATTTCATGGAGTATTTCTAATGCCTTTTCTCTCTCAATATGCAACGTTTACACAAAGAGGGAGAATACCGGCAGCTAGATTTCAGGGCCTGAAAAAGCTACAGTAGGGATACCTATTCTACACATCTCCAAATGGGCTGAAATCAACGGAGAATTATTTCAGAATATATAAAAAATACTGGGCCAAGAATTTACTGGAGGAGGCCAACCAGGTGCCAGCATGGCACCTGGGCGCGCCCCACCTAGGGTGTGCCCTAGTGCCATGTGGAGGCCCTGGCCCACCTCCGGCCTTCTCCTTCTGGTATATAGCTCATTTTACCCTAAAACTTTTATGGGGAGACTTTCGGGATGAGGCGTAGCCGCCACGAGGCGGAACTAGAGCAGGAGCACTTTTGCTCTCCGGCGGGCAGATTCCGCCGGGGACACTTCCCTCTGGGAGGGGGAAATTGAGGCCTTCGTCATCACCAACAACCATCTCATCATGGGAGGACCAATCTTCATCATCATCATCAACAGCACCATCTTATCTCAAACCCTAGTTCATCTCTTGTATTCAATCTTTGTACCAAAACTATAGATTGTTACTTGTGGAGTGCTAGTAGTGTTGATTACCTATCGTAGTTGATGCTAGTTGGTTTGCTTTGTGATTTACTAAATGTTCAGATCCTTTATGTTATTCAATACCCCTCCGATCTTGAACATCATGATGATGAGTGAGTAGTTACTTTTCTTCTTGAGGACATGGGAGAAGTCTTGTCATAAGTAATCATGTGAATTTGGTATTCGTTCGATATTTTGATGATATGTATGTTGTGATTCTCTTAGTGGTGTCATGTGAACGTCGACTACATGACACTTCACCATTTATGGGCCTAAGGGAATGCATTATGGAGTAGTAATTAGATGATGGGTTGCTAGAGTGACATAAGCTTAAACCCCAGTTTATGCGCTATTCCGTAAGGGGCTGATTTGGATCCACATGTTTATTGCTATGGTTAGACTTTGTCTTAATTCTCTTTTTGTAGTTGGGGATGCTTGCGAGAGGGGGTAATCATAAGTGGGAGGCTTGTTCAAGTAAGAACAGCACCCAAGCACCGGTCCACCCACACATCAAATCATCAAAGTAGCGAACGCGAATCGAATGAACATGGTGAAAGTGACTAGATGAAATTCCCGTGTGTCCTCAAGAACGTTTGCATCATTATAAGTACTTGTTCTAGCCTGTCCTTTGCACTCAAAAGGATTGGGCTATCTTGCTGCACCTTATTTACATTTGTCACTTGTTACTCGTTACAAATTATCTTGCTATCAAACTATCTGTTACCGCTTATTTCAGTGCTTGCAGAAACTACCTTACTGAAAACCGCTTGTCATTTCCTTCTGGTCCTCATTGGGTTTGACACTCTTACTTATCGAAAGGACTATGATTGACCCCCTAAACTTGTGGGTCATCAAGACTCTTTTCTGGCGCCGTTGCCAGGGAGTGAAGCGCCTTTGGTAAGGAAACATTTTTGTTACGTGCTAAAATTTATTGCTACTTGTCACTATGGAAAGTAATCCTTTGAGAGGCTTGTTCGGGGTATCTTCACCTCAACCGAAAACCACTAGAGTTGCCTCTCCACCACCTATTGAAGTTACTGAAGATATTGCTTATGAAATTCCTGTTGGTCTTATTGAGAAACTGTTAGCTAATCCTTATGCAGGCGATGGAACTAAACATCCTGATATGCACTTGATCTATGTGGATGAAATTTGTGGATTGTTTAAGCTTGCAGGTTTATCTGGAGATAGATCTAAGAAGAAAGTATTCCCTTTATCTTTGGAGGGAAAGGCATTGACATGGTATAGGTTATGCGATGATACTGACACATGGGATTGGAATCGGTTAAAACTAGAGTTCCACCAGAAATTTTATCCAATGCATTTGGTTCATCGTGATCGGATTTATATCTATAATTTTTGGCCTCGTGAAGGAGAAAGTATCGCTCAAGCTTGGGGGAGGCTCAAGTATATGCTCCACACATGCCCCAATCATGACCTCCCAAGAGAAATAATTCTTCAAAACTTTTGTGCTCGACTTTCTCGTAATGATCAAAATATGCTTGATTCTTCTTCGATTGGTTCTTTCACGAAGAAGATTATTGAATTTACATGTGATCTTCTTGAGAAAATTAAGCGCAACTATGAGGATTGGGAGATCGACAAAGGTAATGAATCAGGTATAAATCTTGAGTTTATTGTGTTAAATCTTTTATGGAAACAGATGCTTTTCAGAAATTTAGCAGTAAGTATGGACTTGATTCTGAGATAGTAGCTTCTTTTTTGTGAATCATTTGCTGCACATGTTGATCTTCCTAAGGAGAAGTGGTTCAAATACCATCCTCCTATAGAAATTAAAGAAAAACTTCCCGAGGTTAAGGAAAAAAAGGTTATTGTTTACAATGTTGATCCAGTTGTTGCTACTACTTATTTTGAGAAACCACTTTTTCTTGTTAGAATTAAGGAACAATCTAAGGTTTCTTCTGTGGTTAGGAAAAGTTATGTTAGAACACCTACACCTTCTGAGCAAATTAAGTTTGAACCTAGTGTTGCTATAGTTAAAGATCTTTTGGTTGATGAACTAGATGAGCATGTTATTTCTTTCTGTGAGGATGCATCTAGAATTGCTAGTCCTAATCCTAAGCATAAGAATAGACCTGTGGTTGGCATGCCTGTTATTTCTGTTAAGATTGGAGATCATTGTTATCATGGCTTATGTGATGTGGGTGCTAGTGTCAGTGCTATTCCTTTTACTCTTTACCAAGAAGTCATGAATGATATTGCACCCATTGAAATTGAGGATATCGATGTTACTATAAAGCTGGTAGATAGGAATACTATCTCACCACTTGGTATTGTCAGAGATGTTGAAGTCTTATGCGGTAAGATCAAATACCCTGCTGATTTTGTTGTTCTTGGATCACCACAAGATGATTTCTGTCCTATAATATTTGGTAGACCTTTCTTGAATACTGTTAATGCTCAAATTGATTGTGCTAAGGAAATTGATAGTATTGATTTTGGTGGTGTGTCTCATGAATTTAATTTCTCTAAGTTTAGTAGACAGCCCCATGATATAGAATTGCCTAGCAAGGATGAAATTGTTGGCCTTGCTTCTATTGCTGTTCCTCCTATTGATCCTTTAGAACAATATTTGCTTGATCATGAGAATGATTTACATATGAATGAAAGGAATGCAATAGATGAAGTTTTCTTTAGTCAGCAGCCTATTCTTAAGCATAATTTGCCTATTGAAACTCTTGAAGGTCCTCCTCCACTAAAGGGTGACCCTATTTTTGAATTGAAGACATTACCTGACACTTTGAAATATGTCTATCTTGATGAAAAGAAAATATATCCTATTATTATCAGCGCTAACCTTTCAGGACATGAAGAAAGGAGGTTATTGAAAATCTTAAGGAAGCATCGTGTTGCTATTGGATACACTCTGGATGATCTTAAGGGCATTAGTTCCACTCTATGTTAGCACAAGATTAATATGGAGCCAGATGCTAAGCCTGTTGTTGACCACCAACGTGGATTGAATCCAAAAATGAAAGAGGTGGTAAGAACTGAAATATTAAAGCTTCTGGAAGCAGGTATAATCTATCCCATAGCTGATAGTAGATGGGTAAGTCCAGTTCATTGTGTTCCTAAAAAAGGGTGGTGCCACTGTTGTTCCTAATGATAAGAATAGGCTTACTCCTTAGAGGATAGTAACTGGTTATAGGATGGTGATAGATTTTAGAAAGTTGAATAAAGCTACTAGGAAAGATCATTATCCTCTGCCTTTTATTGATCAAATGTTAGAAAAGTTGTCTAAGCATACACACTTTTGTTTCCTAGATGGTTATTCTGGTTTTTCTCAAATACCTGTTGCACAATCTGATCAAGAGAAACCCACCTTTACTTGCCCTTTTGGAACTTTTGCTTATAGATGCATGCCTTTTGGTTTATGTAATGCACCTGCTACTTTTCAAAGATATATGACTGCTATCTTCTCTGACTTTTGTGGAAAGATTGTTGAGGTTTTCATGGATGATTTTTCTATTTACGGAACTTCTTTTGATGATTGCTTGAGCAACCTTGATCGAGTTTTGCAGAGATGTGAGGAAACAAATCTCATCTTGAACTGGGAGAAGTGCCACTTTATGGTTAATGAAGGTATTGTCTTGGGCCACAAGATCTCCAAAAGAGGTATTGAAGTTGATAAGGCTAAGGTCGATGCTATTGAGAAGATGCCATGCCCGAAGGATATCAAAGGTCTAAGAAGTTTTCTCGGTCATGCTGGTTTCTATAGGAGATTTATTAAGGACTTCTCTAAAATTTCTAGGCCTCTTACCAATCTTTTGCAAAAAGATGTTCCCTTTGTTTTTGATGATGATTATGTAGAAGCCTTTGAAACTCTTAAGTCAGCTTTAATTTCTGCACCAATTGTTCAACCACCTGATTGGAATTTACCTTTTGAGATTATGTGTGATGCTAGTGACTATGCTGTTGGTGCTGTTCTTGGACAGAGTTGATAAGAAGATGAATGTTATTCATTATGCTAGTAAGACTTTGGACACTGCCCAAAGGAATTATGCTACTACTGAAAAAGAGTTTCTAGCAGTTGTGTTTGCATGTGATAAGTTTAGATCTTATATTGTTGATTCCAAAGTTACTATTCATACTGATCATGCTGCTATCAAGTACCTTATGGAGAAGAAAGATGTTAAGCCTAGGCTTATCAGGTGGGTTCTTTTGTTTTAAGAATTTAATCTTCATATTTTTGATAGGAAAGGGGCTGAGAACCCTGTAGCTGATAACTTGTCTAGATTGGAAAATGTGCTTGATGACCCACAACCTATTGATGATAGTTTTCCTGATGAGCAACTAGCTGCTATTAATGTTTCTCATAGTACTCCTTGGTATGCAGATTATGCTAATTACATTGTTGCTAAGTTTATTCCTCCTAGTTTTACCTATCAGCAAAAGAAAAAGTTTTTCTATGATTTGAGACACTACTTTTGGGATGATCCACATCTTTATAAAGAAGGTGTGGATGGTATTGTTAGACGTTGTGTGCCTGAGCATGAATAGGAACAAATTCTTCGTAAGTGTCACTCCGAATCTTATGGGGGACACCACGCTGGAGACAGGACCGCACACAAGGTATTGCAATCCAGTTTTTATTGGCCTACCCTCTTCAAGGATGCATGTAAGTTTGTCTTATCTTGTGATGAATGCCAAAGGATTGGTAATATCAGTATACGTCAGGAAATGCCTATGAATTATTCTCTTGTTATTGAACCATTTGATGTTTGGGGTTTTGATTATATGGGACCTTTTCCAAAGTCCAATGGGTACACTCAAATCCTAGTTGCTATTGATTATGTTACTATGTGGGTAGAGGCCATCCACACAAATAGTGCTGATCACAACACTTCTATTAAAATGCTTAAAGAAGTTATTTTCCCTAGATTTGGAGTCCCTAGATATTTGATGATTGATGGTGGTTCACATTTTATTCATGGTGCTTTCCGTAAGTTGCTTGCTAAGTATGATGTTAATCATAGTATTGCATCTCCCTATCATCATCAATCTAGTGGTCAAGTTGAGTTGAGCAATAGGGAGATAAAATTGATCTTGCAAAAGACTGTCAATAGATCAAGAAAGAATTGGTCTAAGAAATTAGATGATGCTTTGTGGGCTTATAGAACTTCTTATAAGAATCCTATGGGTATGTCTCCTTACAAAATGGTTTATGGGAAAGCATGTCATTTACCTCTTGAATTGGAACATAAAGCCTTTTGGGCTGTTAAAGAACTTAACTATGATTTCAAGATTGCAGGTGAAAAGAGGTTATTTGATATTAGCTCTCTCGATGAATGGAGGACCTAGACCTATGACAATGCCAAGTTGTTCAAAGAAAAAGTTAAAAGATGGCATGATAGGAGAATTTAGAAACGAGAATTCAAAGTGGGTGAATATGTTTTATTGTATAATTCTCGTCTTAGATTATTTGCAGGTAAACTCCTCTCCAAATGGGAAGGACCTTATGTTATCGAGGAGGTTTATCATTCCGGAGCCATCAAAATCAATAATGCCGCGGGAACCAACCCGAAGGTGGTAAATGGACAAAGAATCAAGCACTACATCTCAGGTACACCCATTAATGTTGAAACAAATGTTATTTACACTATTACATCAGAGGAGTATATCAAAGAGTCCTTCCGGAACACTCCAGAATACTGAAAAAGGAATAGGTATGTGATACGGTAAGTAAACCGACTCCAAAAATTCCGCAAAAATATCTACAGTCCATTTTGGAATATTTAAAAAATTGCAAAAATAAAAGGAAGTCGAGAAGGCCCACCAGGTGCCCACATGGCACCTGGGCCCCCCCCCCGGCGCGCCCTAATGCCATGTGGGGCCCTGGTGCACTTTCCCGACTCCGTTTTCCTCCTGTTTACTTGTTATGCAACATAAAAAAATCTATATATATACTCCCTGGATTGTTTTGACCACCGCATCGCGAGATATCTTCTGCTCTTATTTCTTGCTATTTTCTAACAGATCTAGATCGCCATGGCTCACCCAAGTTCCTCCAAGGACAAGTTCTACGAGAAGGTCATCAACCCCTACTTCCCCGGGGTGATCAAACACCCTCAGGAGATCGTGAATCGTGAGGGGGTGCTTCACATCCGGGATGTTCAAGGACCCAAGAAGACCGGGAGCGTGGAGGAGAGGCTCGAAGCAGTGGAGCAGGAGATCTTCAAGTGCCAAGGGATGGTGGAGCGTGGACTTAGCGCCAACCACTCTATGATCACGGAGTTCACCCGTGAGAATAGGGTGGATGGCAAGCCTATGGAGAACATCGTCCTCAAGCTCAATGACCACATCGACTACCTCCAAGATCAGATCTATGAACTCCATCGCCAAAACTATGAGTATGAGGAAAAATTCAGAGGTATGAGTTTAGTTGCAAGTTTCAGGGCTCCGGAAACTCACACATCATATTATGGTGGGGAGCACACACCATGGAAGCCGGAGGACGATCCTACTACTTCACCACCACCATCACCAAAGAAGGAGGCATGATCACACGGGTATGGGCACTCCCCTTGGCTTGTGCCAAGCTTGGGGGAGGAGCCACGGTATCGTATCACCATCACTTTTATTATCTTTACTTATTTTCAGTTCGATCCTTAGTATTTTGTGACTTAGTAGAATAAAAGTTTAGTATGGTTTATCCTTGAGTGTTAGTTTAGTGATCTATCTATCTATGTAATCGAGTGAGAGTTATATAATAAAGAGTAGTTTGAAGTTTGCTTGTTTGTTTCTATGCATCAATCAAAGGCAATAAAAAGAATGAAAATCATGTGCTAATCTTATGGTGAGTAATGACATCACATAAAGAAAAGTATAAGTGGTAAATTTTATTGAAGGTTGACAAACATAGCATTGGTCATTGGTGCAATTGCATGAAAAAGTTAATAAGGAAGAGAAGATTTACATGCAAATACACTATCTTGGACATCTTTTGTGATTGTGAGCACCCATTAAGTATTGTATGTCAAACGGTTGAGGTTGGACAAGGAAGACAACGTAATGAGTTATGTTTGTCCATATTCACATAGAAGGTATATTGTCATGGATCCTCCAACATGGGGTGCTTGCCCAATATCTATGCTAGCCAAAATTCCGCACTAAGTAGAAATACTACTTGTGCATCCAAAACCCTTTAACCAAATTCATGTCATGAGAGTCCACCATACCTACCTATGGATTGAGTAAGATCCTTCAAGTAAGTTGTCATCGATGCAATAAGGCAATAAAAATTGCCACTAAATATGTATGATCTTTTATTGTAAGGGAAAACAAGCATGGTACGAACTTGTGATGGTGAAGAATAAAAGTGACAAACCGCATAATAAAGGTTGCTATCACAAGGGGCAATATCACGTGACGTTCCTTTGCATTAAGAGTTAGTGCATCCAACACTGAAAGCGCATGGCAACCTCTGCTTCCCTCTGCAAAGGGCCTATCTTTTACTTTTATGCAAAGTGTCAAAGTTATTCTCCCTATTCTTTTTTATTTTCTCTTTGGCAAGCATCTTGTGGTGGGGAAAGATCTAGGCACATATGTCCAGTTGAATGTGGATGGGCATGAGTTATTATTGTTGACATCACCCTTGAGGTGAATAAGTTGGGAGGCAAATATAAGCCCCTATCTTTCTATGTGTCTGGCCGAAACTTGATGCTCCATATGTATGGTGTGAGTGTTAGCAATCATGAAAGATTAAATGATAGTTGAGTATGTGAACTTGCCAAAAGGCTCCTACATGTGACCCTTCCTGAAAGTGAATTGCAATTGCATTGTCGACTGAGAACACAGTTTGTTAGTTTTCAAGAAAGTTTATGCTTCATACTTCAATATTGTGATGGATTGTTACTTGCTCATTTGAAGTTCATGATAGTAATCATTGCTGCTATAATATTGTTCATGATGCTTCCATGTCTGTATTTTATTTTTATCGACACCTCTCTCTCTAAGCATGTGGGCATGTTTTTCGATTTCGGCTTTCGCTTGAGGACAAGTGAGGTCTAAGCTTGGGGGAGTTGATACGTCCATTTTACATCATGATTTATTGCTGTTATTCATAAAGTTTTTATTCAATATAACACTTCATGGAGTATTTCTAATGCCTTTTCTCTCTCAATATGCAAGGTTTACACAAAGAGGGAGAATACCGGCAGCT
The DNA here is from genome assembly GCA_011799875.1 of Thinopyrum elongatum. Taxonomy (NCBI): domain Eukaryota; kingdom Viridiplantae; phylum Streptophyta; class Magnoliopsida; order Poales; family Poaceae; genus Thinopyrum; species Thinopyrum elongatum. The sequence continues at coordinate 38,323,360 of CM022303.1, read as the reverse complement.
GGATTTCAGGGCCTGAAAAGGCTACAGCAAGGATACCTATTCTGCACATCTCCAAATGGGCTGAAAATCAACGGAGAATTATTTCAGAATATATAAAAAATACTGGGCCAAGAAGTTACTGGAGGAGGCCAACCAGGTGCCCACATGGCACCTGGGCGCGCCCTGGTGCCATGTGGAGGCCCTGGTCCACCTCCAGCTTTCTCCTTCTGGTATATAGCTCATTTTACCCTAAATCTTTTATGGGGAGACTTTCGGGACAAGGCGTCACCACCACGCGACGGAATTAGAGCAGGAGCACTTTTGCTCTCCGGCGGGCAGATTCTGCCAGGGACACTTCCCTCCGAGAGGGGGAAATCGAAGCCTTCGTCATCACCAACAACCCTCTCATCATGGGAGGACCAATCTTCATCATCATCATCATCAACAGCACCATCTCATCTCAAACCCTAGTTCATCTCTTGTATTCAATCTTTGTACCAAAACTGTAGATTGTTACTTGTGGAGTGCTAGTAGTGTTGATTACCTATCGTAGTTGATGCTAGTTGGTTTGATTTGTGATTTACTAAATGTTCAGATCCTTTATGTTATTCAATACCCTTCTGATCTTGAACATCATGATGATGAGTGAGTAGTTACTTTTGTTCTTGAGGACATGGGAGAAGTCTTATCATAAGTAATCATGTGAATTTGGTATTCGTTTGATATTTTGATGATATGTATGTTGTGATTCTCTTAGTGGTGTCATGTGAACATCGACTATATGACACTTCACCATTTATGGGCCTAAGGGAATGCATTGTGGAGTAGTAATTAGATGATGGGTTGCTAGAGTGACAGAAGCTTAAACCCCAGTTTATGCGCTATTCCGTAAGGGGCTGATTTGGATCCACACATTTATTGCTATGGTTAGACTTTGTCTTAATTCTCTGTTAGTTGTTGCGGATGCTTGCGAGAGGGGGTAATCATAAGTGGGAGGCTTGTTCAAGTAAGAACAGCACCCAAGCAACGGTCCACCCACACATCAAATCATCAAAGTAGCGAACACGAATCGAATGAACATGGTGAAAGTGACTAGATGAAATTCCCGTGTGTCCTCCAGAATGTTTGCATCATTATAAGTACTTGTTCCGGCCTATCCTTTGCACTCAAAAGGATTGGGCTATCTTGCTACACCTTATTTACATTTGTCACTTGTTACTCGTTACAAATTATCTTGCTATCAAACTATCTGTTACCGCTTATTTCAGTGCTTGCAGAAACTACCTTACTGAAAACCGCTTGTCATTTCCTTCTGTTCCTCATTGGGTTCAACACTCTTACTAATCGAAAGGACTACGATTGACCCCCTGCACTTGTGGGTCATCATGAATCCAAACCCCGTGATATGATACGCTATTTCACACATAAACCCCTTTTACCCTTCCTCAAAACAACCACCATACCTACCTATCATGGTATTTCCATAGCCATTCTGAGATATATTGCCATGCAACCTCCACTATTCCTTTTATATGACAGAAGGGGCAATGTTACTATCTTCTTTTTTCACACTTGTCCTTCAAAGTAGCACCATGTTCTTCATATATAGAGAGTCTCATATGTTGTCACTTTCATATACTAGTGGGAATTTTTCATTATAGAACTTGGCTTGTATATTCCGATGATGGGCTTCCTCAAATGCCCGAGGTCTTCATGAGCAAACAAGTTGGATGCACACCCACTTAGTTTTTATTTTGAGCTTTCATACACTTATAGCTCTTTAGTGCATCCGTTGCATGGCAATCCCTACTCCTCGCATTGATATCGATTGATGGGCATCTCCATAGCCCGTTAGTCCGTCTAGTTGATGCGAGACTTTCTTCTTCTCCTTTTCAATCTTTGAAACCTATCACCACCTTCTATTCCACCTAGTGCTATGTCCATGGCTTGCGCTCATGTATTGCGTGAGAGTTGAAAATGCTGAAGCGCGTTAGAAGTATGATCCAATTGCATGGTTTAACACCGGGGTGCTCACTATTTATATATTTGCAATGAAGATGGATTCATGCCATGATTAATATGAGAAAGTGAGTAAGGGTAACACTCGTTAATGATTGTATATTTTGAAAGTTTAATGATTATGCTTCTTATATCCATGGTTATTATTATGTTGATATTGTTAATTCATCACTTCATTACTTATATGCCACAAAGAGATTACATAATATACATGTTGGGTAGCATTCCACATCAAAAATTCTGTTTTCATCATTTACCTACTTGAGGACGAGCAGGAATTAAGCTTGGGGATGCTTGATACGTCTCCAACGTATGTATAATTTTTTTATTGTTCATGCTATTATAGTATCAATATTGGATGTTTTATATGCAACTTTATGCAATTGTATATCATTTTTAGGGACTAACGTATTAACTCAGTGCCCAGTGCCAGTAGCTGCTTTTTTGCTTGTTTTTGTCTTTTCAGGAAATCATTATCAAAAAGTGTCCAAACGAGAAAAAAAAACTTTGGATTAATTTTTTCTGGACCAAAAGAGATCCACGAAGCTTCTGGAGAAAACCAGAGGAGTTATGGGGGAGCGACAGGCTTAGGGGGCGTGCCCCAGGGGGTGGCCGTGCCACTCAGGCTTGTGGGCCCCTCATGGCTCCCCCTGACCTAATTCTTCCACTATAAATTCTAAAATACTGCCATTATACCGAAGAGCCAGAAGAGAAAACCTTTTTGCTGCCACAGGCCTCTGGTCTTCCGAGATCCCATCTGGAGGCCTTCTCTGGTACTCTGCCGGAGGGGGAATCGATCATGGAGGGCTTTACATCAACCTTGCTACCCTACCGATGATGTGTGAGTAGTTTACCACCGACCTACGGGCCCAAAGCTAGTAGATAGATGGCTTCTTCTCTCTCTTCGATCTTCAATACCAAGTTCTCCTAGATGTTCTTGGAGTTCTATCCGATGTAATCTTCTTTTGCGGTGTTGGGATCCGATGAATTGTGAGTTTATGATCAGATTATTCATGAGAAATATTTGAGTCTTCTCTGAACTCTTTTATGCATGATTAAATATAGCTTTGTATTTCTCTCCGATTTATCGATTTGGTTTGGCCAACTAGATTGGTTTATCTTGCAATGGGAGAGGTGCTTTGTGATGGGTTCAATCTTGTGGTGCTCAATCCCAGTGACAGAAAGGGACATGACACGTACTTGTATTGTTGCCATTAAGGATAAAAGGATGGGGTTTATTCATATTGCTTGAATTTGCTTCTCTACATCATGTCATCTTGCTTAAGGCGTTACTCTGTTTTCTTTATCTTAATACTCTAGATGCATGCTGGATAACGCTCGATGAGTGGAGTAATAGTAGTAGATGCAGGCAGGAGTCGGTCTACTTGTCTCGGAAGTGATGCCTATATACATAATCATTGCCATGAATCCGTCATAATTATTCACTTTTCTATCAATTGCCCAACGGTAATTTGTTTACCCACTGTCGTGGTTTTGACACGGCTGATGCCCTTGTGGAAGGACTTCGAGTTGAGGCCATCACACCAAGGTGGAAGCTAAATGGTGTTGATTGGGAACGAGAAGACACGAAGTTAACCAGGTTCGGCCCCTCGCGATGGAGGTAATAGCCTACGTCCTGCTTGATTGTATTGTCTAGATCTCGATTACAAGGATGCGAATATGCTACCTGATACGTCTCCAACGTATCTATAATTTTTTATTGTTCCATGTTGTTATATTATCAATCTTGGATGTTTTATATACATTATTAATCATTTATATATCATTTTTTGGGAATAACCTATTAACTTAGTGCCCAGTGCTAGTTGCTGTTTTCTGCCTATTTTTTGTATTGTAGAAAATCAATACCAAACGAAGTCCAAATGCCACGAAACTTTTTGGAGATTTTTTTCTGGGCAGGAAGGACACTAGAAGCTTCGGGAGAAGGCCAGAAGACCTGGGGGGCAGCCACAAGCCACCTGGGCGAGCCAGGGGGGCTCACACGCCCAGGTGCCTTTTGGGCCCCCTTGCTCCGTTTGACCTAATTCTTCCACTATAAATTCCCATAAATCTGGAAACCACCAGGGGAGTCCACGAAATACTTTTTCTGCCGCCGCAAGCCTCTGTTCTCAAGAGATCCCATCTGGAGGCCTTTTTTGGTACTCCGCCGGAGAGCGAATCGATCACGGAGGGGTTCTTCATCAACCTTGCTACCCTTCCGATGATGCATGAGTAGTTTACCACAGACCTTCGGGTCCATAATTAGTAGCTAGATGTCTTCTTCTCTCTTTTTGATCTTCAATACAATGTTCTCCTCGATGTTCTTGGAGTTCTATCCGATGTAATCACTTTGTGCGGTGTGTTTGTTGGGATCCGATGAATTGTGAGTTTATGATCAGATTTATCCATGAATATTATTTGAGTTATTTGAGATTTCTCTAAACTCTTTTATGCATGATTATTATAGCCTCGTATTTCTCTCTGATCTATTGATTTGGTTTGGCCAACTAGATTGATTTATCTTGCAAATGGAGAGGTGCTTTGTAATGGGTTCGATCTTGCGGTGCTCAATCCTAGTGACAGAAGGGGACATGACACGCATGTATCATTGCTATTAAGGGTAAAAAGATGGGAATTATTCGTTCGTGGGTTTATCTTGTCTACATCATATCATCTTGCTTAAGGCGTTACTCTGTTCTTTATGAACTTAATACTCTAGATGCATGCTAGATAGCGGTTGATGTGTGGAGTAATAGTAGTAGATGCAGAATCGTTTCTGTCTACTTGTCTCGGGCATGATGCCTATATGCATGATCATTGCCTTGGATATCGTCATAATTATTTGCTTTTCTACCAATTGCCCAACAGTAATTTGTTTACCCACCGTATGCTATTTCTATGAGAGAAGCCTCTAGTGAAAACTATGGCCCCCCGGGTCTACTTTTATCATATATTAAAATCCTAAAAATACTGACTGCAATTTTATTTTATTTTGTATTTTTGTTTAGTTTATTTCTCTATCACATACAATTTAATCTTGCACTTTACTGTCGAGGGATTGACAACCCCTCGTTCGTGTTGAGTGTGAGGAGTGTTTGCTTGTGTGCAGGTGCTGTTCATGAGTTGTTGCTTCGTTCTCCTACTGGATTGATAACCTTGGTTTCATAACTGAAGGAAATACTTACTGTTGCTGTGCTGCATCATCCCTTCCTCTTCGGGGAAATAGCAACGCAAGCTAAAGCAATCACAACCTTGCTTTCGAGAGGTTGAGACTTAATCTTTCTGCCACGAGGTGCTCCCCTTTATATAATAGGTTGATCCCTAGGGTTACATGAGAGTCCGGGTCACAGTATTAACCTGGCTCCAACTATTATTCTACTTACTCTCCAAGGTAACCTTCTTGCCACGCGTCTTCATTGAGCCGGGCCATAGCTGAGCCGGCCTTTCCTACTGGACCTGCCGTAAGCCGGCCCATTGACTGCCTTCATAGCCTCGCAGCAAGATAACCTGCTGAGCCCCTTGGCTCTAGGGCCGGGTCATTCTCCTGCGGGTTCTACACACTGCGAAATATCCCCAACACCCACTCTATGTTCTGCGCTCGAGAGAGAAGCCTCTAGTGAAAGCTATGGCCCCGGGTCTATTTTATCATATATATATATAAACTAAAAATACCTTGCTGCAATTTATTTACTTTTATTTAGTTTAGTAATTTACTTTATCAACTTATCTCTATCAGACTTAATCCTTGCAAATAACCGCTAAGAGGATTGACAACCCTCTTATTTGCGCGGGTGCAAGTGTTTGCTTTTGTGTGTGTGCAGGTGCTACTCACTGGATTTTGCTTGGTTCTCCTACTGGATTGATAACCTTGGTTCTTAACTGAGGGAAATATTTATCTCTACTATACTTCATCATCCTCTCCTCTTCGAGAAAATACCAACGCAGTCTACAAGTAGCATCGGGCGACGACAACGCTTGTGCATTTTTTCCTTCTTGGAGGCGTCGCTTTTGGAGAACCTCTTATGTAGTCCTGGTGTTGTCTTTGTTGGTGGTTAGAGTGCTGCTGTTGTGAGTGTTTCTTCACTACGACGGGGTCTTTGTTTTTATATTTCTCTGCTTTTTATTTTTGTTCTTGGCTTTGTGCAACCTTGATGTCTTTCGATGTCTTCTTGGTGAAAAGGCTGGGTGTAATTGGTATCTTCATGATATTAATATATTCCCTTTCTTGAAAAAATGGACTGCAGTAGAGGTTGGACAGCCGGTGCAGAGCTCAACTCATATGTCATTCAGTTCTGCAGACTGCAGCCACTACCCATTGCATTCCACTAAATACAAGAAAAGAAATCTAGAAAGGGCTCCACCTCATATTGTGAATAGCTCGTTGTGCGGCGATTGAAAAAATCTGATAGAATTGGGGTACACTCATGGACTATATATGAGCCCTGCGGCTAAAGGGCCACCCTGGGGAACCCGATGGGTATCATGTGGTGGGGCCACATGGCCCGGCCGTGTCGGACTTGTTGGGAAACATAGTAGAAAACAAAAGGTCGACCTACGGATCAAGACTCGGGATCACTATGAAGAAGAATCCAAGGTTAGATTTGATCGTTGCCAACGTCAAGTTGCAGCGGATGAAGAGTTGGCGTAGATCATTCTGGAAGTCCCTCGAATCGTCCCTTTAACGAAGATCGAAAGCACGACCTCTTTACGGATTGCGCGCATACGAGATCGGCGATCTGGCAATGATTTGCTGTCCGGAGCTTGGCGTCGCCGGAGAACTAGAGGTTTGACCTTCACCCTTGTTACACCTCATTGATCGTTCGTACTCATGTGTAGATGTGGTACCCCAAAAAAGCTATGTGTTGTACACGGTGCTACACTTGGGAGAACACTAACTACTTGATATTTTATAGTGAGAGATCACCCTAATAAAAATGACTAACAATCAAAATGGTGCTAAAATATGGGATAAACATCTCAGGTAATTGAAAATGGCTTGATATGGTATAGCCCCTTCAGTCGGAGAAGTTCTCTTTGCCTTCGCGAAATTTCAGCCAAAAGCATTGTCGTGGTAGCGGAAAAAACGGTGTCGTGGCAGTAGTTTTAACAAAAACACCGCTTGTAATGGCAACTTGAAAGTGCTGTCGTGGCAACAATTTTGAAAATCACTGTCGTGGCAGTAGTTTCCTCAACTTTTCTTCTTCATCTTCTTGTATAGCCTCCTGCGTTAGGGTCCTCTCCTTTGCAAGCTGGTCACCACCATACGTAATCCCTATTTTATCACCTCTATCTCTATAGGTACTAGATAAAATCCTATTACATCAAAGTTGACATGCATGTCATTAAATTGACAATCATATGGCACCAGTCATCATGTCGTACTGTGACACGCATGTCACTTAAGACATTACAACATACAGACATCTCATACAAAAACTCATTAATATGAAGAAGGCTATACAACATCACATGCAGCCTGCAAACCCAAGTTAGATGCCTCCTCGGTTTATGCAAAAGTTATTTTACGTGGCTTCAAGGGTTTCGGAACAAACACTAGCTACCTATGTCCATCATCAAGTATGATCATTCAGGTTGCTAGATTAACATTGTGAGGTGTGTGAGGGAAGAGAGTTAATTAAGGATATCTAGCCCCATACTAAATTTCGTCAATATGCATGACCCTTGTGTACATCAAATCTACATGCCATCGAGTTTCACAGAATTTTGTCGTTCTTGATTAACGTGAAACCCAAAGAACTGAAGTACTTCTTTGATTTGCCTATCAACATACTAAGAGCAGCATGGAAGGATTGCATATTGCCAGAACTTTGTAATAAAGTTTGGATGATGCCGCCAAGATTAGAAAACCGCAAATTCAAGGAAGCAACAAGAACATCAAGTAGAAGATTGCATCTAGTAACAATAGATCTTATCCTGTACTCGCACAAATTTTATTAATAAATAGAACTCATCTACTACTTAGTTTTTTAGCAATATATCTAATCCACCACGTAAATTTTGTGTGCAATGCCTACACAACACATGTATTCTAGATCATAACCTGCATCTACTCATAGATCGCTCATATGCCACTATTGAGAAATGTACTAGAAAATATAAAAAATTGGCCTTCAGATCAAGATTCGATACCAAGATCACTATGAATATGCATACAAGGTTAGATCTTATCGTTACCAATTTTGAGTTGCAACGGAAGAAGAGTTGGTGCAGATCCTTCTTGAAGTCCCTCGAACCGTCCCATGAACAGTCCCTCGAATGAAGATCAAAAGCATGATCTCTCTACAAATTCCACGCATATGAGATCGATGATCCGACAGCACTTCACCATTTAGAGCTAGGTATCACCGAAACTAGAGGAGGGAGGAGGAGCCTCGCGGCGTCTCAAAGTTTTCTGGAGAACTAGAGAACTAGAGAGAGGGAGCGCTCGGAGTTGCAAGAGAAACTTGTGTCTCAATAGGGAGTGCCCCCCTTGCATATATATAGGTGTAGGAGGGGTTGGCTAACTTGGAGGAGGGGAATCCCTCCCTCATGGTGCCGGCCAACGAGGGGGACTTCTCCTCCAACTCCTAGACGCACCCCCTTAGCTTGGGGGCAATAGGCTAAGAGGGGCGACACCATGTGGCTGCCCCCTAATAGGCTTTACCCTATTTGGGCAGTCCATGGCACCTAGAATAATCCAGGGGGGCTGTCGATAAATATTGGAGCCCTCCTATATTATTATTATGTCCTCCAGAACTTTTCCACCTCCCAGTTTTCTCTGAAATGCTTTCGGTTTCCCTGAAACTCTTTCTGTTCTCTCTCAAAACAATTCATATCTCCGGAACCTTTTCAGTGATATTTTCTTAAAATCCTAACTCCAAGAACTCAACCGATCATAACCCTTAAGTGTGTGACCCTACACGTTCGGTGAAATATAGATATGAACGAAAACACCTTTTGTTCAATGATCAATAGCGAAACCGTGTGGACGTCCATATTAAGCCCTATACTCACATGAATGATTATCGAGTGAACCTGTGGTTACCATATGCTATTCTTTTTGCTTCGTGATACCTTACAAAACCCGACATGAGATATATTGGCATCCCATGAGTCAAACACATGATCACTATGCAGTCTCCTTGTTACTAGTTTTGTTCTCCTTTCTTTTATCGTGTTTTGGCATCCCCGTGAGAAAGTCACACTGTGTCTGGATAGACGATGATGCGTGTTGTCACACAAAGAGCGCCCTAAGAATATCTCTCCATCGTCGGAGGAGCAAATCCCAGTCTTGAGCTATCTAGTCCCATGGCATACATTTTCGATGAACCTGTATGTTGCGTTATGATCACCCTGTTACGATTGACGTTAGAACAACCCCAAAGTGCATCGTCTAGTATGAAGTGACTCAATGCTCTCATGGTCTAAGAACTTGTGCATACATTAACATCTTGTGTTAAGGACTATAGATATGTGATGAAATCATCTCTAAGTATAACATACAACTTGGCTCAGTTCAACATGAGAGTTCTACTAACATCATGCCCTCAATGTCATCGGCATCATCATTACACTTAACTCATACCTATGATCAGGAAAACATAATCATCATACAACACTAGAGCTAGTCCTAGACGCAAAACCAGGACTCTATTTTACAATTTATAATTTTACACGTGCATATGAGTTTTCCTCTGAGCCTCTTATAATTCTATATGGGGATAGAAGTATTTTTTGTATTTTTAAAATAAACAATAATTGGAAATAAAGATGCATATGAAATTAGACTAGAGTGTTTCTTATGTAGGGAAATTGGTATGGTTCTTGTGTTAAATAGTAGCATCTCTGAAATCATAATTATAAGCATATATATGTGTAATGATAAATCAAACATTCATAACAAATCATGACATAGGCTGGGAACATGTTATATAGGCAGTACATCCATAATTCCACTAGACCAACTAATATTGCATCCATAAATTCCTCTAGGCCCATGTACATGAAGTGACATTAGGTCAACGTTCGCACATCACCACTAGAGAACTACACCACAACATAATGTCAAATCATCAAACTTTATGCAACCTCACATGGTCACTAATAACAGTGTTTCTCCCAGGTCCTCAAAACATAATGGATTACTCACAATACATCATAACAAACATGATCTGTGGGGTAGTGATATGGATAACAACATGAACATATAATTATTTAACCAAGAAATCTCAAAGCATCAACTACTAAGAAGCAATTAACACCATGAAGTGATCACAATAACTAATCAATAACAGTTGTTCATAGATTGAAAGGGGTGGACATGAAGATGGTGTTGTAGATATATATGGTGAAGATGGTGTGGATGAGGATGATCCCCTTCAGCACCAGTGATGACAATGACTTCGAATTTGCCTGTGTGGAGGGGTTGAATCTTGGCAGAATCAGCCATCCGGCAGAGAAAAAGTGCTCCATGTTCTGCCTTGGCGGGGGGAAAATACCTGATAATTAGGTTAGGGGTTTCTCCCGGGTATAATACCAGGGGCGTCAAAGTGGATACTAGGGGGTCCCTATGGGTCTCACATGGCCAAGTGATGTGCCCTAGGACCTGGGCATGTTTGGTAGGTGTGCGGGGCCCACAAACCACCCCTAGGCCTGGAGCTTGCCCACTGGTTCTATGTTCATGCATATCGACCTCATATTTTTATGGATCCGAGGAAAAAATATTTTCTTTATTTAGCCTTCTTTTGGTCCTTCCTGCCAGCTTACCAGAATTCTCCATCATTGTTGCAAAATTCAAAATAGAAGGGAAAAGTGTATAAGAATGAAGACATAATGTGCAGACTAGGGTTACAATTGAGCAATTCATGATAGGAACCCGAGGAGCTTAAGAAGGGTTCTACATGTTATGAACACAATGAGGGCTACATGTGAGATTTTCACATGGCTTAAAATAAATTTGCACTCAAAGTTGTTGTGAGTACGTTGCTCAATTTTGTAAGCTTAAAATTGCTCCAACTTTCGCGTTACAACCTTAGTACTAGGTATTTCAAAATTTTGCCCTGAAAAGCCAGATGGATGGTGTAGCTCATTTTCTAGTAAATGCCAAAAGGCCCAAAGCAAGTTGCACTCTTCCATGACATATAATGGATTAAATGACCACTTCTATATTTCTCAAAAAAAAGACCACTTCCCCATGGCATGGTTCTTAGAAGAGGATTTGGATGCAACCAATGTGATCACTAAAGGATTTGGATGCAATTAGTAATCAAAAGGAATTGAACAATATTATGTTATGCTTTAAAATAAAACTTCGTAGGGTATAACTCATCATTGATTCTTCAATGCTCTCGGGTAAGGATATGGATGTACTCACACAGAAATGATTTAATGGTTCTAATTTTATAATTTGTTTGGAAGTGTGTTAATGGTTCTAAAAAGGATGTGAATACATATATATAGCAAAAATATATTCATTAGCGGTTCCAAAGAATTATGTTAAGGTAATCTTAAATGAATATATGGCTAACAATCAATACCATACGAAACTAGTATGCTTAAAAATTATTTATGTTAATTCTTACTAAAGATTACAAGATCCAAGTCTACTCAAATAGCAATCCTTTTATATCAATTGCTAAAAAAATTGGATGTAAGGATAAGGATGAACTTTAACTATCATACATGTCATGCAAAAAGTATAATTGGCACCAAAGTTTCTTGTACCCAATTCTATAAATCTCTCTGGCAAGTGGTCCCAACATGCCGATACAAACATGGTAGTTGGAAAATTTCAGAGTCCTTGGGGTGATAGTTCTATATAAGGGGAGCACATCTACGCATATCTCCCACTAACATGTCCTTAGCCAATGGTTTTGGTAAATCTCTAGTATTTTGTAGATCCTTGTTTTTCCTGCTTATAGTAGTAAGTTTCATTTTCTCCATAGGATTTAGTATGCCAAGGAGGGTGAGGCGGTCAGGTGTCGCGTACATCCATGATGATAAAGAGCGTGATGTCTCCTTCTTCAAGCGGCGCAGTGGTTTGTTCAAGAGCGCTACTGACCTCAATGTCCTCACCGGTGCTAGGATTGCTGTCATCCTAGAGGCTAACAATGGTAAGATGCACTCATTTGGGACGCCATCAACTGCGCCCTTAGTTGATGCTTTCCTATCAAGAGCTCCACCAATAGTTCCACTCAGTGATGGGGCAAAAATCGCTAGGATTAAATTGCTACAAAGTGAGGTGACTCGGCTAGATGTGGAGTATATGGTGAAGGATAAGAGAAACCAACTCTCCATCCAACACATGAAACAGATCCAAGAACAATACCTTGGCATGGTAGAAAACCTTATCTTCTCGAAGGAAGAAGATCTCAAAATTGAAGATATCAACAAGCTGTTCAACGGACTCTCTCGTGTCCATGAGGACATAAGGCGTCAGCTACCTCCACTGCATCAAAGTTGTAAAGCCATTACTGATGGTTCAAGCATGCTACCATCAAGTGGTCCACTATCAGATCGGTGTAAGACTATCTCTTTGTCGGTGCACTCACCATGGGCTTGCCATCTTCTGCAACACCAGCTGCCTTCAGATCCACTACCATCACCACCAGAGCAGACTATTGCACTACCTTTTCCTCAGGTGCCACAGATGTTCCATGCTCCACCATCGACTTCAGTACCACAGTTGGCTTCCCAGCTACAAACCATACCTAATCAGGTACATGAGCTACCCCCACCACTAGATTTGGATGTCGAGGACTATGTTAGTCCTTACAACATAGAGCACCCACCACAGAACAATGCATGCCGAAAATCAACAACCGAGCATAATTTAGAGGGCTCTCCAATGCTGGCTTATTCCAGTGGCAATGATGTTGTTGCCGATGACCAATGGTGTTATGCTCTATCAGACAAACCATCCTACAATGGATTTCTTGGGATGGATGCTTACTTGGGCTATGATGGTACTAAGGTAGGACATTCTTCTATGGGAAATGGTGAATGTGTTGATGTGCAACCAGAATCTTCTTCCAGCGGACAAGATGTTGATGCTTGGGCACAGTCTGAAGGACTTAGTTAGAAGCTAGTTAGCACTTCCATTTTAGTGCTATATTGGAAAGAAAGCTAGTTACATTACCACCTGGAAAATTGTTACCATTTGGACAATTTACTAAGCCCCTTCGAGGCAATAATATACATGTTCGGTATTGTAGATATTGGAATATGGAAGATGTTTTTCTATGTGCCTCTTCATATTTTCAATATAATCAAATATTTTATTTTCTTGTTGGGATGTTATGCATCTTACGGGTGAAGGAAAAGGAAACCTAGATTTAGAATAACACCCCTCTTAGCATATTGTGATCCAACCATTAGTAATTTAACTGAAAACGGGAGCTATGGCCAGTAAGTAAACTAAAAGATAGCACAAGTTTAGATTTCCACTCAAACGACAAGCATCAGTTACTTACTTTAATTGCATAAGACTATGAAAAATAATAACAACTCTATATGAGATTAATTTGAAATCATGGTAAATCAACTTTTTTATTAATAGATGCCAATGCTTTATTGTCATTAAATTAAAACTAGAGTATACCTGCCAGGACATGGTGGCCAACTAATTCTCAATTCTAGTTTCAGTGGTAGGAAACAACAGATTTATGAAATGAGTCTATTTTTGTTGCCTTCATCAATTTTTATCCTTGAATAAAAAAGTGAATTTTGTTTTGTAATGATATTGGTCATCTAACTAATAAATTATTAGACCATCGACATATTGCATCATGCAATTGTTCCAACCTTCTAATTCACCGACATCTAGTACTGATAGGTTGTATGTTGTTGCCTGCATTGGTATATTGATGTGTGCACCGTAACTTTGAGGTAGAGCACCAGGGTCGGGCAGTGAAGCAGGCAAGCAGTCGTCATCCCGTCAATCTAATCGCTGCCTTGCTGAAGTGAACGGTCGTCTGCCCTAGCAGCATAAGGTTGCACAAAGCGGCGGTGATGCAGTAGTGCACAAGCAAATGAATTAACTGAGTGATCATATGCCGCTATCCAGATTCCACATTTGCCAATGCGAGTGACCCTATGCCTAGCATGTTGGACCATTGGAAGGGACCTCCTATCTGCTGCATTCTGTGGCAGAATGGTGGGGCTTCACACAGGCAGTCCTCCACCTAGGCAGGCCCACCGAGGTGCCACATGTTGTTTCCTATATATCACGCGACACAAAAAAACCTGAGAAAGTGGGATTCGATCCCGAGACCTCGCACAGCGCAGGCTCCTAACCACGAGTAGTTAGCCAATACACCAGACATCAGTTGCTAGACATAAAGGCGCAAAGCCCTATAAGAACACACAGTAGGGGTTGAGATTTGCAAAACATTCTTGAAACGAGCAAACAGTTTTGAAATGCCACAGTTTTTTTATATTCCAAACTTTTTTGGAAAAGTGAACCATTTTCGAAATTCCAATTTATTAAAAAAAATAGAAATATTTTTTGCAAGTCCAAAACAGTTTTCTAAAATGCGAACATTTATTCAAAAATTGAACATTTCTAAATTAATGACCGGATTATGAATAATGCAAACATTTTTTTTAATTCCAAAATATTTTCTGAGATCATGACCAATTTTTAATTTTGGAACAAAATTGTACACAAAAACATTTTTTTAATTCAAAATAAAAAAGTTAAAATGTGAACATTTTTTAAGAATATGTGAAAAAAATTCCTATTTGTATGCATTTTTGGAAATGCCAACAAAATTCAAAACATGGGAACATTTTTTGAAATTGCGAACAAAAATGTTCAAACCGCAAACATTTTTTGAAGCATGAACATTTTTCTGAAAAATTGTGAACAAATTTTGAAAACGAGAACATTTTGAAATTCCTAAATATTTTTTTAAACACAAACATTTGTTTTGAAATTATGAACATATATTGAAAGCGAGAACATTTTATGAAATTCCTGAACTTCTTGGAACACGAACTATTGGTGCAATTCCTTGCCCCTTGTGTTTTGGAGATTGCTGTCAAAAACTGTGTGGGACTAATTTCTTTGCTAATGCACACAGAGAGAATTAGTGCGTGGAGTATCGAGAAGAATGTTATATTCTGTCGGGGAGTTTGCTATAAACTTCACTGAAAGTTATCTATGCAGCAGATAAGATGATTATGATTCGAGGAATGTTATTCCGAGAAGATTGCTATATTCTCCCGAAAAGTTTACTACCAAAAGGTTTGCTACCAAGAAGATTGCTATAATCTTCCGAAAGGTTTGCTGCCAAGAAGATTCCTACTTCTGAAAAAATTGTTATAAACTTCTGTGAAAGTTATCTGCACAGCAAAGAAGATTGATATGTTTCGAGAAGCTTAATATCAAGAAGATTGCTACTTACTAGAAGTTTGCTAAACTTCCTCGAAAGTTGTCTACGCTACAGAAAAGGTTTTCATGTCTTGAAGAGTTTGTTATCTAGAAAATTGTGTTCCGAAGATGGCCCCGAAAAAATATTGCTGAAGCAAATCAATTTTCATTAGGTGTGTCCGAAGAAGAAAGACTGCATTCGAGAAGATTGAAGACAAAGCAAAGACGCGGCATTTGTTTCTTTGTTCTTCTATCTCTTATTTCATAGGATCACCGTACTATTAAGAGGGGTATAAGTATTCGACAATTTTGTCTGTTGTGATGCTTAGCTGAAACCTATGAGTGTTCGAGAGAAATCGCTTTGTGTTTCGAATAAATACTCGCCAGCCAGAGACGTTGTTCTTCGGCGCTGCGAGAGATTTGATTCAGACCGAGGAGTTAGCATTACTTGTTCCTCAAGTAATGTTACAGTTGTGCTCATAATCCCACCGTTGGAAACATGTTGGTTGGCCATTGGCTGGGCCGCGTGTCCTAAATGGTCATTTCCCATCCGGGAAGGTCGGCATCTCCGCTTGAGATTCTAAGAAGATTGATTGAGCACCCCTCTTCGAGAGATTTGAGTTTAAAATCCACTGAGAAAAAATCAACAGTGATACATCTCCAACGTATCTATAATTTTTTATTATTTCATGATATTATATTATCAATCATGGATACTATATGCTTCATATGCAATTTTATATCATTTTGGGAAACTAGCATATTAACTCAGTGCCCAGTCCCAGATATTGTTTTTTGCTTGTTTTTAGCTTTTCAGAAAATCAGTACCAAGTGAAGTCCAAACACGATGAAACTGTACAATTATTTTTTTGGCACCAGAAGGACCCTAGAACGTTCAAGAGGAGGCCAGAAGAACTACGGGAAAGCCACGAGCTCACATGGCGCGCCAACAAGGGGGCGCGCCACCTGAGCTCGTGGGTCCCATGCAGCTCCGTTTGCCCTTTTTCCACTTCTAAAAATTCCCTAAAATCCCAAAACATGCAGAGAGCCACCCGAAATAACTTTTCTGCCACCGCAAACTTCTGTACTTCCGCGATCTGATACGTCTGACGGTGTGCTAGACTAGGGGGTACTCACCATGTCGTCTCCCGACCAGTGGGTCGGGCCAAGGACCCCCATGGCGGTTCACTAATGGGCCACTTCGGGCAGCCCATGATATATACAAGGAAGATTCCACATGACTTGGTGATCAAGACAAGGACTCCTCTCCACCAACGTATCCGACTAGGACTCTTATTATCCTAGGCCTCCGGTACATTATATAAGCCGAGGCCAGGCTAGTCGATAGACACATACTAGATCATTAGAATTATATACAATATCCGATCTCGAGGTAGATCAACTATGTACTTTGATACACCCGTAATATAAACAAGAGCAGGACATAGGGTTTTACCTCCTAAAGAGGGCCCGAACCTAGGTAAAAACATCGTGTTCCTCGTCTCCTGTTACCCATCGATCCGATCTCATAGCTCTGGCCCCCCTACCCGAGATCTGCCAGTTTTGACACCGACACTGGTACTTTCATTGAGAGCTCGATGTGTGATCAATAAGGATCAATGGCTCGATTGCAAATCAACTGCGACATCGGCTACTTCAGCGCCGAGCTTCATCTTCGACGGTATCTTCATCACCAACTCGACTGGTCACCTCGGCTAGACCGAGGACCATGCTCCGCATCGGATCATGAAGATCGGACACGTGCTCTCATCAACATCAAACTCTGATCTCTATCTAGATCATGGAGAAATCATCCTAGAAACTCGGGGGCTCAACATCAACATTGCCCTCGGGCGACCGTGCAGTTTTTCTGGACAGCGGGTTCGCATTCACTGTCACCGCCCCCTCGAGCGTCGTTTTGACGAATCCTTTGGTGGAATTGTGCGGAATTGAGTCTATAATGACCCCGTAAAATTTTGTCGTATTACGATGGAGGAATCTCCGACGATCTACGATATACCGGAGCCCTGTCAAATCTGGACGAGTTTAGGGTGAGGAGTCCAGCGTCTAGCTCGGACATCCTTTGCAAGATCCTATCGTTTATCGGCTGTGGAATTCCTATATCTGCCACCCCTCCAAATTTCAGCTCGATCCGACCGTTCAAACTCCGGGAATGGCCCGAGAAGTGCGTCAATTTCAGGATCTGTTTTCTGCGCGAAAACGAATCCGACCCGAGTTCATCTTTTTCATGAAGAGATTACCGGACATCCTTTTTGAAGGGAATTTCTTATAAGGTATTGTGTTTTTTTCAAGCACATGCCTGCAAATTTTAAAAGCCTTTTCCGAGGTAATATTCACCATCGCGTTGGTGTCAAACCAGTCCGACAACGTTGCTCCACGGCTGCCGACCTACGCTAGACAAGTCATCACGTCATCGAGCCGAGGTCAACCTCATCAGATCATCACTCCAGCGAGCCGACCTAGAGTCTGGCATCTCAAATGCCAAATAATCGTCAATACAACATCGTCACCCCATGGATTGAATGGATGCGGCGCGCCAGCGTCGCCACGCAGTCACTTCATCAAGCCGGCATTGATCAGTTTTGACCTGCGTCAGCATCGCCGCGTCGTTGCTTCTTCAAGCCTATACCCACCACGCCGACCTATTTCGACACCTCAACTGACATGGGGGGTGCAACGTCACCTTACTGACCTGCTTCGTCATCTCGGCTAGTCCAGGGGCTTCGTCATCTCTTCATCAATCTACTCCAGGGATTCTGGCGTCACCAGCCGACCAGCTTCATCACGTTAGCTGGACTGGGGACTTCGCCTCACCGGATCGACCATGCTGCATCGTCACTTCGTCAAGCCGAGCTCTGCGCTCGGTCACCTCGGGCTTGGGGGCTGGGAACTCGGCCAGGCCGAGGACTATGCATTATGTCAGATATGTCAAAGATCAATGGGTGTCTTCCTCCCGCCACAAGCCTGGACGTGTCCTCAGCGCCGAGCACATTAACCAGCTAAGTCGCTTTCATTCCTAAAAAAATTAACTTTCTTATTTTTCTTCGGTTCGACCAAGCATTATATTTGTGTAAGCAAAAAAGATGTTTGTCAAAAGCTTAGTTTGTAAAAAACACTTGTTTTTCCCATGTTAACTGGGGGCTCTTAAATTTATATGAGCCGTTTTATAATAAATGTGTTTTCTTCTTGGTCGTTGCAAAGTCTTTTTCTACTACTCCTTTTTTCGATGCGAGTTTGTGGTAAATAGCCGGATAGCCTGGTTTCTCTCTAAAGTCGCTCGAGTTTAATAACTAAACTGGCCTGAGAAGCACTTCGCATTCGGGATAGGAGGTTGAAGCCGAAGGCTGACCCGCTTGAAGTCTGGAGATCGGATGTATCATGTTAAAGCACGACGCAAGCACAAACTAATTTTAAGACCAATTTTCGGATTGGCACCCAAAAAAACTTGATTTAGTTCGGACGTAAAGTTTTTATGTGAGTTTTTTGGTGTTCCAAGTTTATGGCACTTTTAACCTATTTGTGTGTCTCCAGCATAACTCTCACAGTGCAACGCCAGATACCTTTAAAGCATCGACAATATCAACGAGGGGTTGCAGCTAGAGCCGAACCCACCAAAAGACAAGGTACTCCATGGAATCCTCGGTAAAATGTTCTCGGATATTGCTTTATATGCACCAGCTTCAAATTGTGCCTTTGGTCAATAGTTGGGTTGCCCTGCTCCTGTGATTACTCCTTACATTCCCAATTGTTGGGCTAAAGATAAAGGGAGAACCACTGTGATTGTACTTCTGGTTTGACTGGTTAAGTGCCTCAGTGGAGAAAGCCAAAAACTGACTGCAATAATAAGCGTAAACTGGTCAGCGATCCGATGATGGTGTTAAACTACATATCGATAGAGGTTACCCAGTGTTAAAAGATGGGCCTTTCATAGAATTGCCGAAGTATTAACGGCTTGACCTCGGCTGCCGCAAAACACTAACCAGAGGCTAGTAACTGGCTAAGTGAAAGTTATAAAGCCCGAATATCTGATTGCCTCGTTTCCACTAACACAACCGCCTCTGGGCACCGAGACGTCGGCTAAGGATTATCTTGTTAGTACGGAAACACCCGGCGTAGCATCGACCAAGGGGTAGAAGCCAACGATGGCCACTTTCAGATTATAAACAGTCGCAACAGAGTCAAAATAAACCATACCAAGGGCTCCTTGAGGCACCTCGGCATGGTTACATCGGGACTCCTGGAGAGCCCAACATGCCATCAGCATTTGTATTCAATATACGAGTGCTGCCTTCTGTAATCATCGTTATAAAGCCATAAATATGCTTCAATTTGACTTCAGATTTTGGCCAAGCTGGGTTGCCTGGCTCCTGTGCTTACCCCCTACGTTTTTTATTTTTCGGCTAGGGGGTAAAGGGAGCACCTCTGTGATTGTTACTACCGGGTCATCCGGGTTAGTACCTTAGACTGGGTGCAGCCAAAAGCTAGCTGTCTTAAAGAATATAATTGGTCGGCAATGGCGGAAGTGAAAATTTCGGTTCATTAAGACCACAAAGTTCGGGAACTTTCCCAAAACTAAATCCTCAATATTTTCCTCCCACATTGATCGGAGGTGAGGTTTCATGATCATGGTCAACATGACAGTCTGGGAAAAGGAACTTATAATGAATCTAGTTTTCCCATAAGATGTTTCTTACGTTAAATAGTAATATAACATATCTCTTTGTACCTTTGTTTATAAAATAGTATGGCCGGATTGCCTTGTTTACCGTAAATCTTTGCCCTCATAAAGGCTTTAAAAAGTAGGAAAAACACTCCCCGGCTACTTGCCGAGGAGGTTGAAGCCAATGGTCGGTCAACAATGTTTTGTACAATGCGGATACGAGTGTTAATGATGTAAAGTACTTGGATACATAGAATCATTACACATAAATTGCGATTAAAGTCAATTTACTCTGGATATCGATCCTTAATTCGGCCACCCTTGCCCAAATTAAGACTCGTGCTTTTCAATTAAACTCCATTAACGGGTTACATCGATCCCCTGACCTGGTGTTTCCAACCGACCAGTGTGTTCAGAGGCTACTGGGATCAGCGATTTTATGTTTACCTTCAGGTGCATCTTGGATTTTTGGCCGACACAAACCTTGAGGGACACTGGTTATACATCTCGGCAGAGAATAAATTGCACCAACAGAAAACATTTCATAAAGAATCAGCCCAAAGCTGAGGTGGTGCACCACCTCGGAAGCAGTCCGGCGTAAAGCTCGGATACATGTGGCTGGCTCCATAGAGGGCATTTCCAGCATTAAGCTCGGCTGAACCCCTTCAACTTTTTTAAACTGAGGTAATCTATAACACCTTGGAGGTAGATTGGCGTTGGACCTCGGCTGTAAAAAGACACCTCGGATGTAGTCCCGCGTTGGAACTCGGCTCCAAGAGGACACCGCTGCACGGGAAAACTTCGAACCCGATGTGTGGCGTAAAAATAACAAGGCATTGATAAAGGTCGACAACTTAAAGGGGCTCCTCGGATACCCAACATGTGAACTCCTCAGGTACGCCTCGGAGAACCTCAAGATCAAAGATGGGAAGATTTGTTGAACCAGTTTTCAAGACCAATGGCCGAAGACGAAGAACAATTCGGAAGAACTGAGGAGCGTCCCCAACTTGCAGACCAGTTCAGGGGGCTATTGACGGTGTCCTGGACTAGCGGGTTCTCATCACGTCGTCTCCCAACCAGTGGGTCGGGCCGAGGACCCCCATGGCGGTTCACTAATGGCCCACTTTGGGTAGCCCATGACATATACAAGGAAGATTCCGCAAGACTTGGTGATCAAGACAAGGACTCCTCTCCACCAACGTATCCGACTAGGACTCTTGTTATCCTAGGCCTCCGGTACGTTATATAAGCCGAGGCTAGAATAGTCGATAAATATGCTTCAATTTGACTTAAGATTTGGGCCAAGCTGGGTTGCCTGGCTCCTATGCTTACCCCCTACGTTTTCGATTGTTCGGCTAGGGGGTAAAGGGAGCATCTCTGTGATTGTTACTACCGGGTCATCCGGGTTAGTACCTCAGACTGGGTGAACCCAAAACCTAGTTGCCTTAAAGAATATAATTGGTCGGCAATGGCGAAAGTGAAAATTTCGGTTCATTAAGACCACAAATTTCGGGAACTTTCCCCAAACTAAATCCTCAATATTTTCGTCCCACATTGATCAGAGGTGAGGTTTCATGACCATGGTCAACATGACAGCCTAGGAAAAGGAACTTGTAACGAATCTATTTTTCCCAGAAGATGTTTCTTACGTTAAATAGTAATATAACATATCTCTCTGCGTACCTTGGTTTATAAAATAGTATGGCTGGATTGCCTTGTTTACCGTAAATCTTTGGCCTCATAAAGGCTTTAAAAAGTAGGACAAACACTCCCTGGCTACTGGCCGAGGATGTTGAAGCCAATGGTCGGTCAACAGTGTTTTGTATAATGCGGATCCGAGTGTTAATGATGTAAAGTACTTGGATACATAGAATCATTACACATAAATTGCGATTAAAGTCAATTTACTCTGGATATCGATCCTTAATTCGGCCACCCTTGCCCAAATTAAGGCTTGGGGGCTATTGGGCTTCGCACTTTTCACTTAAATGCCATTAACGGGTTACATCGATCCCCGGATCTAGTGTTTCCACCCGACCAGTGGGTCAGAGGCTACTGGGATCAGCGATTTTATGTTTACCTTCAGGTGCATCTCAGATTTTTGGCCGACACACACCTTGAGGGCCACTAGTTATACATCTCGGCAGAGAATAAATTGCACCAATAGAAAACATTCCGTAAAGAATCAGCCCAAAGCCGAGGTGGTGCACCACCTCGGAAGCAGTCCGGCGTAAAGCTTGGATGCATGTGGGTGGCTCCATAGAGGGCATTTCTAGTATTAAGCTCGGCTGAACCCCTTTAACTTTTTCAAACCGAGGTAATCTATAACACCTCAGAGGTAGACCGGCGTTGGAGCTCGGCTGCAAAAAGACACCTCGGATGTAGTCTCGCGTTGGAGCTCGGCTGCAAGAGGACACCGCTGCACGGGAAAACTTTGAACCCGATGTGTCGGGGATATACCCCGCGGTATAACCCGGCCTGAATTATGACCCGGCTGGGACTTGGCGACTCACTGGTGACCCGGATGAGCTTGGCGACTCAATGGTAACCAGGCCGAGTTTGGCGACTCACTGGTGACCCGATCGAGCTTGGTGACTCACTGGTGACCCGGTAGGCGGGTCAAACGAATGACAAGACCCAAGGCCTAGAAGGCGGCTCGTGAGAAGACCGGCTCAAGGTATAGTAACCGGTGGGCCGGCAAGAGAGGAAAGGAATAAGGAATATTTCCCTTACTGCAACACCCTGGATTTTG
Organism: Thinopyrum elongatum; assembly: GCA_011799875.1. NCBI lineage: Eukaryota > Viridiplantae > Streptophyta > Magnoliopsida > Poales > Poaceae > Thinopyrum > Thinopyrum elongatum. Next base: position 38,300,557 of record CM022303.1, on the reverse strand, counting down.
CCGTTTTCTTTTTCTGATGATTTTCTTGGATTTTTTGTTTTGAATTGTTTTTCTGTGGCTATGTGGTTGTGAAACTTGGGAAGATCATGTTTTCCTAGGTTTTATAGTGACTTGTCATCCTCATCATCATCCCAAGATCATGTCATTTTCATCCTTGACCCAATTCCAATATTCATTTTCTTGGGAATATTCCTTTTCTATTAAAGGAATAACTCTTTTTAACCCTAGGTTGTGAAGCAACCTATATTTCTGTCACTCCCAAAATTCCCAAATAATTCTCATAAATTGTTTCAGTCATATATTCCTCAAATATGTCAAAATCCTTCCTTGGCATCATCAAAGATAATTCACAAATATTCCTTTTCTGATTCTGCCCTGAGTGGTTTTTTGAAAAGGAAGTGCCATTTATATTTGCTTGTTTGACCCCAAACTTTTTGGACACCTTTTACTATCCATATAATTGCCCCATGCCAAAATTCAACTCAATTTGTCTGGTAAATATTCCTGAGCAATTTTTCAAATTTCCTGTCTAAGGGAAGTCATTGTGAAGGAAGTACTAGCTAGGCATATCCAAATGAGTTGAAATTTTGCAAGGTCCTTCATTTGATGAAATCATGACTCTCCACCAAATTTTAGCCCATGTAACCCTACTATGTGAGCCCAGCTCCAAATCTTGTTTTCTGGTTAGATTTTCAGTTTGTGAAGCAACCATATTTTATATTGCTTCATTTAAGCTGAAAATTTACCAAGACATTCTCCTATCCATATCAACTCCGTCCACCAAGTTTTGGCTCATTTCATCTAGCCAATTGCCCTGTGCAATTTTTCAAAGTTTCTGGTCAGAATAAATCACTGTGAAGCAAGTACCACTTTGGTATATCCAATTGGTATGAAACTTTTACAGTGTCTTAATATGATCAAATAACCCACCTCCTCCAAATTTCAGCTCATGAAAATCATCTATATGAGTGCTACTTCATAATCCCCAAATCTGACCCTTTCTACAGCAAGTACCCTCTAAACTCATCCTCTTAAGCTGATTTTAGGTGATCAACATCATCTTAGTATGTGATCATGACCAGACAAATCCTTTCCTTCGTTCCCAAGCTGGTGTCCCCACTGCACAGCACAAACACTTGGCTGTTGGTCTGCTGTGTGGCCATCTGCAAATCTCATCTTTGCCCCTGGACCGAATTCTTTCTTCATTTAGACTAAGGGCAGTATGGACTATCTACTGGACATGGTCGGTTCGGCCAAAACGAGCCATTTGCACCAGTGCACGCGGTGATCATGCTTGCGTCATGGCAAACTCGCGCTCTAGCTCGTTCCGGCCACTGTTCCCGTCGTCTCCCTCCTCGTCTCGACCTCCATTCATGTCTAGTAGCTGCCCCGTGAGCTCCTGCGTTGCCCTGTGCCTCTGCCTCGTCTTGGTTCGCCTTTAATACATCCCGCCTCTGTCCTCCATTAGAGCTTGGCTTGAGCTTGCCCGCGATGATCTAGAGCCCTCTCCCGCGCCTATATAAGTTGCCCCGAGGTGTTCCGCAGCTCATCACTCCCTTCCCCGCCTCTCTAGTCCACTGGAGCAACCACATCTCGCCAGAGTTCGCCGTTTCCTCCACGGTGGTCGCCGGACTTAGCCCGTTTCCGTTCACCACAGGCCTCCCCTTGCCTCCCCTCCACCACCAGAGCACTCCTCTCCTCCCCGCGGTTTGCCCCACCCCCTTGCCCCCTCGCCGGAGCGGCCGCATCGCCGGAGAACCTCGCCGCCCGAGCTCTTCGTACTCCTCCCCGTCACTGCGACCTCCCCTCCTCCCCACTCCTCATCGGCGGCCGTTTTCCCTCTGAATGGGTGAGGCATTCGTCCCCGAGCCTGCTGGTGCCCTCGCCTCGGCCGGAGGTGGCCGGAGGCAGCGGGGCCAGCGCCAGTAGCGCCCTGCCTGACCTCCTCTACTCTCTGTCACGAGCGAGCACTGATGTCTACTACGCAACTTTATTCTTGTAGACAGTGTTGGGCCTCCAAGCGCAGAGTTTTGTAGGACAGTAGCAATTTTCCCTCAAGTGGATGACCTAAGGTTTATCAATCCGTGGGAGGCGTACGATGAAGATGGTCTCTCTCAAACAACCCTGCAACCAAATACAAGAAATCTCTTGTGTCCCCAACACACCCAATACAATGGCAAATTGTATAGGTGCACTAGTTCGGCGAAGAGAAGGTGATAAAAGTGTAATATGGATGGTAGAAATATATTTTTATAATCTTAATAAATGAAAACAGCAAGGTAGCAAGTGACAAAAGTGAGCACAAACGGTATTGCAATGCTTGAAAACAAGGCCTAGGGTCCGTACTTTCGCTAGTGCAATCTCTCAACAATGCTAATATAATTGGATCATATAACCATCCCTCAAAGTGAGATGAAAAATCACTCCAAAGTTCCTATCTAGCGGAGAACATAAGAATAAATTGTTTGTAGGGTATGAAACCACCTCAAAGCTATTCTTTCCGATCGATCTATCCAAGAGTTCGTACTAAAATAACACCAAAGTAAATTCAGATTCGTAATGCTCAATCCAACACAAAGAACCTCAAAGAGTGCCCCAAGATTTCTACCGGAGAAACAAAGACAAGAACGTGCATCAACCCCTATGCATAGATTACCCCAATGTCACCTCGGGAATCCGCGAGTTGAGTGCCAAAACATATATCAAGTGAATCAATATAATACCCCATTGTCACCACGGGTATTCGTATGCAAGACATATATCAAGTGCTCTCAAATCCATAAAAGTATTCAATCTGATAAAACGAAATCTCAAAGGGAAAACTCAATTCATCACAACAAGATAGAGAGGGGAAAACACCATATGATCCGACTATATTAACAAAGCCCGCGATACATCAAGATTGTGCATCTCAAGAACATGAGAGAGAGAGAGATTAAACACATAGCTACTGGTACAAACCCTCAGCCCCGAGGATGGACTACTCCCTCCTCATCATGGTGGTCGCTGGGATGATGAAAATGGCCACCGGTGATGATCTCCCCCTCCGGCAGGGTGCCGGAACGGGGTCTAGATTGGATCTCATGGATACAGAGGCCTTGCGGCGGCGGAACTTCTGATCTAGGGTTACCCTCAGGGTTTTTGGAATATTTGACGATTTATAGAGCGAAGAGGCGGTGCGGGAGGCCACCGAGGTGGGTTGTGCCCCCCTCGGGGCACCCCCCAGGTGCTGCTCTGGCCCATTGGATGTCTTCTGGTCCATAAAAGATCCACAAAAAGTTTTGCAGTGTTTGGACTCCGTTTAATATTGATTTCCTGCGATGTAAAAAACAAGCAAAAACAGCAACTGGCACTGGGCACTGGGTCAATAGGTTAGTCCCAAAAAATGATATAAAGTTGCTATAAAATGATTGTAAAACATCCAAGAATGATAATATAACAGCATGAATACTTCATAAATTATAGATACGTTGGATATGTATCAGCATCCCCAAGCTTAATTCCTACTCGTCCTCGAGTAGGTAAATGATAAAAGAAATAATTTATGAAGTGTGAATGCTAGCAAAGTGCACAAGTTTGATCAATGACAATTTCAATCACTTTTCCTAGCATCATAACAACAATTCTTTCTTATAAAACTTCTCATGTTAAAGTAGCAACCAATTCACATGTTAAGGTTCAAACAATGAATTCTCTTGAAATTCAACAACCTATGTTCTCAGTCACCAAACAATTGCAATTCAACAGAGTCTAAGTAAGAGCTCCACATACTCAACCATCATATAGTCTTCTATGATTGCTAACACTCACCGCATACACATGAGCAAAATGTTTCAATCAGACACATAGAAAGATAGGGGCTTATAATTTCGCCTCCCAACGTATTCACCTCAAGGGTGATGTCAACAATAATAACGCATGCCACCCATATCCAACTGGACATATGTGCCTAGATCTTTCCTCACCACATGATGCTTGCCAAAGGAGAAAAATAAAAAGGAATAGAGAGAAAAACTTTGACTCTTGCATAAAAGTAAAAGATAGGCCCTTCGCAGAGGGAAGCAGAGGTTGCCATGCGCTTATTTGTTTGTATGCTCAACCCCTTAGTGCAAAAGAATGTCACATTATATTGCCCCTTGTGATGGCAACCTTTATTATGCAGTCTGTCACTTTTATTTCTTTACCATCACAAGTTCGTACAACGCTCAATTTTCTCTTACACTAAATGATCTTACACTTTTAGAAGCAATTTTTATTGCCTTATTGCACCGATGACAACTTACTTGAAGGATCTTACTCAATCCATAGGTAGGTATGGTGGACTCTTGAAAATAAGATTTGTGTTTAAGGGTTTTCGGATGCACAAGTAGTATCTCTACTTAGTGCAGAATTTTTGGCTAGCAAAGATGGGGGGGGCAAGCACCACATGTTGAAGGATCTATGACAATATAACTTCTATGTGAATAAGAACAAACATAAATCATTATGTTGTCTTCCTTGTCCAACGTCAACAATTTTGGCATATAATATTTTGATGGGGGATCACAATCACAAAATATTTCCAAGATAGTGTATTTGCATGTGAAAGTTCTCTTCCTTATAGTAATCATTCATGAATTGCTTGTATGACCAATATTGTGATTGTCAAGCCTCAAAAAATTTCACTTTCTAAACCCAATGTGAAGCTACCACTAGGCATGATATGAACATATAATTTCAACTTCATGATATTCAATTCATTCAACAACTTACTGATAGGATATAAGTGAAGCACAAGAGTAAATGACAAGCTACTCCAAAAAGATATAAGTGAAGATCAAGCGAGTAGTTAAGTAAATGGGTAGCTATTTGAGAACTCTCTTTTATTTAAAAACTTTCAGATCTAAGTACTTTATTAAAACATCAAGCAAAACAAAATAAAATGAAATTCCAAGAATAGCACAACTCATGTGAAGAAGCAAAAACTTAGGCTCAATCGATACTAACCGATAATTGTTGAAGAAAAAAGGTGGGATGCCTACTGGGGCATCCCCAAGATTAGATGCTTGAGACTTCTTGAAATATTATCTTGGGGTGCCTTGGGCATCCCCAAGCTTGAGCTTTTGTGTCTCCTTAATTCCTTTTATATCACAGTTTCCCTAAATCTTAAAAACTTCATCCACACAAAACTCAACAAGAACTCGTGAGATAAGTTAGTATAAACCTATGCAAAAACCTTATCATTCTCTACTGTAGCAAATCACAAAAATTATTATTCAACATTGCATACTAAATGCCTCTGCATATTTGATACTCCTATCCTCAAATAGAATCATTAAACAAGCAAACATATGCAAACATAACAGCAATCTGCCAAAACAGCACAGTCTGTAAAGAATGCAAGAGTATCAATACTTCTTAAACACCAAAAATTATGAAAATTTACCACACTGTAGGAAATTTATCAGAGATTATTTTGCAGAAAGTTTCAACATTTTATCACATTCTGAATTTTCTGGATAATTATTGCAACAGCTATAAACTTTCTGTTTTGAAACAGCAACATATAGACTTGCAAAATAAGGATGGTGATGGCTATCCTTGCCACTTTTATTGAAATAAAAGATGAAAAACATTATTATAACTAACATAAAACAAATCCTAATAAAATAAAATGACTCTCCAAGCAAAACTCATATCATGTGATGAATGAAAATATAGCTCCAAGTGAGGTTACCGATAATGTTGAAGACGAAAGAGGGGATGCCTTCCGGGGCATCCCCAAGCTTAGTTGCTTGGATCTTCCTTGGATATTTAACTTGGGGTTCCTTGGGAATCCCCAAGCTTAGGGTCTTGTCACTCCTTATTCTCCTCATATCGACATCTCACCCAAAACTTGAAAACTTCAATCACACAAAACTTAACGGAACTTCGTGAGATAGGTTAGTATGATAAAGAGCAAACCATTTCACTTTGGTACTGTCAAAGACAAGATTCATAATTGTTTACACACAATTCCTACTGTATCATATCATTTCCACAATTCATATTGAGCAATATAAGCCATAGAAACTAGAAAACAAGCAAACTATGCATTGAAAACAGAATCTGTCAAAAACAGAACAGTCTGTAGTAATCTGTACTCGAACCATAATTCTGCTACTCCAAAATTTTTGAAAAATTAGGAAAACGTAAAGAATTTGTATATCTATCACCTGTAAAAAATTCAGATTAAAAGTACGTTCCATTGAATTTTCAAAATTACTGGACTGAGCGCAAAAGTTTCTGTTTTTGCACAGATTCAAGTCAACTATCATCCACACTATCCCAAAGGCTCTACTTGGCACTTTATTGAAACAATAGCAATAAAACATGATTAATACAGTAGCATAATCATTTGAACACACAAAAACAGTAGTTAAAAGTGTTGGGTTGTCTCCCAACAAGCGCTTTTCTTTAATGCCTTTTAGCTAGGCATGATAAGTTCAATGATGCTCGCATAAAAGATAAGGATTGAAACATAACAAGAGCATCATGAATCATAAGTTCCTCTCTCATAATAATTTTCAGTAGCATCATGAATAGATTCATCAATATAACCATCACATAAAACATTCTTTTCATGATCCCCAAGCATAGAAATTTTATTACTCTCAACATAAGAAAATTTCTCCTCATTCACAATGGTGGGAGTATCATATGAAACTCGAATGCTATAAATTGTTCCCACATTAAAAGAGTAATGTTCAGGAAAAGGGTAATCATAACTATGACAAGTTTTATAAATATAATCATCACTACTTTTTATAACATAAGTATCATCACAATAATCATCATAAGTAGCAACTTTGTTCTCATCGTAGATAGGAGGCATGCAATCATCATAGCAAATTTGATCATTCAAAGTAGGGGGACTAAAAAGATCATCTTCATTAAGCATAGCATCCCCAACCTTGGGACAAACATTAATTGCAGAAAATAAATTCTCAAACATGTCATTCTCATCAAACATAGCATCCCCAAGCTTGTGGCTTGGCATATCATAAGCATAATCACCCTCATCATTAATAGTATGAATAGCACCAACGGTATAACAATTGTTATCATCATAATTTCCCAAGTTGGTGCCAAAAATATTTCCAAGATTATAAGAAGTATCATTATCCTCCCAATCATAATCATCACAACAAGCAATAGGCATAACAAAATCATCATCAATTGCATCATCTTCCATAATTAATTTTGATTCATTTTCATGAGGCACAACAATAATAGAGGCAACATCGTTTGGGAGAGATACCTTTTTACCTTTATTCTTTCTTCTTTTCTTCTTCTTTACCACATCATGTGTGGGTTTAATAAATCTTTTCAAGCTTCTTATTGATGAGATTGGTTGAATAGGGAGCTCCTCCTCGTTACCTGATTCATCATAATAAACACTAGGAGGGTATTGGGAAATATTTTCCCTTTCATTAGTACTCTCTTCATATATTTGTTTTCTTGTCTTTAGATAGTTGGCAATATAAGGATTCTCAATGCAATTTACCGCACAAAACATATAAATTTCCTCTAGATCAAAATCAAGAAATCTCTCAAGATTAAATTTTGGAATACCCTTAGTTATACGTTTCATTTCTTCATACCCCAAAAGAAGACTAAGCTCTTTATGATGCTCAAGGGTAATCAAGTTATCACAATTTTTGGACATGATTTGATCATGAAAGAATTTGCATTGGAGATTTAAATGACCATGTTCATTGCAAAGTTCACAAGGATGGTGAAAAAAATTAAATCTTTTAGCACAATCATCTAGCCTCTCTTGCAATTTTTTTGTTTCTAAATATTTATGCCTCTTACAAAATCTATCTTCCCTTTTTGGTGTGCAATTGCACTCCCAATTCACTCCGCAAAAATTGACATTCTTATAGGAGACATTTTTCTCATGACTAGTGCAATAATCATTAGCATTTTGGAAATTCAAGGAATTCATACTAACAACATTGCAATCATGCTCATCATTCAAATATTTTGTGCCAAACATTTTATTGACTTCTTCTTCAAACAATTGAGCATAATTTTTCGATCCATCGTTTTCAAGAAAGATATTATAAAGATGATCAATAATATGATGCAACCTCAATTCCATTTTTTTATGTAGTTTTCTTTTATAAACCAAACTAGTGATAAAACAAGAAACTAAAAGATTCAATTGCAAGATCTAAAATATACCTTCAAGCACTCACCTCCCCGGCAACGGCGCCAGAAAAGAGCTTGATGTCTACTACGCAACTTTATTCTTGTAGACTCGTGTTGGGCTTCCAAGCGCAGAGTTTTGTAGGACAGTAGCAATTTTCCCTCAAGTGGATGACCTAAGGTTTATCAATCTGTGGGAGGCGTAGGATGAAGATGGTCTCTCTCAAACAACCCTGCAACCAAATACAAGAAATCTCTTGTGTCCCCAACACACCCAATACAATGGCAAATTGTATAGGTGCACTAGTTCGGCGAAGAGATGGTGATAAAAGTGTAATATGGATGGTAGAAATATATTTTTATAATCTTAATAAATAAAAACAGCAAGGTAGCAAGTGACAAAAGTGAGCACAAACGGTATTGCAATGCTTGAAAACAAGGCCTAGGGTCCGTACTTTCGCTAGTGCAATCTCTCAACAATGCTAATATAATTGGATCATATAACCATCCCTCAAAGTGTGATGAAGAATCACTCCAAAGTTTCTATCTAGCGGAGAACATAAGAATAAATTGTTTGTAGGGTACGAAACCACCTCAAAGCTATTCTTTCCGATCGATCTATCCAAGAGTTCATACTAAAATAACACCAAAGCAAATTCAGATTCGTAATGCTTAATCCAACATAAAGAACCTCAAAGAGTGCCCCAAGATTTCTACCGGAGAAACAAAGACAAGAACATGCATCAACCCCTATGCATAGATTACCCCAATGTCACCTCGGGAATCTGCGAGTTGAGTGCCAAAACATATATCAAGTGCATCAATATAATACCCCATTGTCGCCATGGGTATTCGTATGCAAGATATATATCAAGTGCTCTCAAATCCATAAAAGTATTCAATCCGATAAAATGAAATCTCAAAGGGAAAACTCAATTCATCACAACAAGATAGAGAGGGGAAAACACCATATGATCCGACTATATTAACAAAGCCCGCGATACATCAAGATTGTGCATCTCAAGAACACGAGAGAGAGAGAGAGAGAGAGAGATTAAACACATAGCTACTGGTACAAAACCTCAGCCCTGAGGGTGGACTACTCCCTCCTCATCATGGTGGTCGCCGGGATGATGAAAATGGCCACCGGTGATGATCTCCCCCTCCGGCAGGGTGCCGGAACGGGGTCTAGATTGGATCTCGTGCATACAGAGGCCTTGCGGCGGCGGAACTTCTGATCTAGGGTTACCCTCAGGGTTTTTGGAATATTTGACGATTTATAGAGCAAAGAGGCGGTGCAGGAGGCCACCAAGGTGGGCACAACCCACCTGGGTGCGCCTGGGCCCCCAGGCGCGCCCTGGTGGGTTGTGCCCCCCTCGGGGCACCCCCCAGGTGTTGCTCTGGCCCATTGGATGTCTTCTGGTCCATAAAAAATCCACAAAAAAGTTACGCAGTGTTTGGACTCCGTTTGATATTGATTTCCTGCGATGTAAAAAACAAGCAAAAACAGCAACTGGCACTGGGCACTGGGTCAATAGGTTAGTCCCAAAAAAATGATATAAAGTTGCTATAAAATGATTGTAAAACATCCAAGAATGATAATATAACAGCATGAATACTTCATAAACTATAGATACGTTGGAGACGTATCAAGCACGGGAGGAGAAAGAAGACGAGCACCCTGGCCCCCTCCCCCTGCCACATGGGCCCCCTCTGTAAGCCTCTCCACCCCGGGCCCAGGTACGTTAACTGGAAATGTATTTCCAAAAGTACGTTTTCATCTCTGGAAAACGTATTTTCCTCCTTCTTCAGCCCGAAATGCGCTTTCCCTTCTCTGAAAGCGTATTTCTATCTACTGAGGCCAAGAATGCGCTTTCTCTGTTCCGAAAGCGTATTTTCTGAAATCTGTTTCTGTCTTATCCACTCAGGGACCGTTGGTGATAAAAATATTCACAGATTAGTCCCTGTTCTTCCACCCCTCGTATCTCCGCGACCGTAACTCCGATTGAGGTGAAACCAACGCTCACTTCTTCATCTCATCGAGATCTTTCTGTTGGTAACATTTTCACTAGGTGGTCCCATAGTGAAAATGACCATTTTGCCCTTGCTTCTAATAAGCCCCCTCCGAGAGAAAACCGTCTGGCATTTCGTTCCGTGGCTTCACCACACTTCTTCCCGGAGTCTCCGTCACCCCCAGGCAAGCCACAACAGCCACTTGCATGATAGCCATGCAGTAGCCATGGTTTCTACTTGAATATTTTAAAAAAATTGCCCTTTATTTGTCTGCTTGTTTGCTACTACTGTCGTTGTTTTGGTTATGCTCGTGGTTTCATGTTCACCTTCATGCTATGTTCCGATGCATCTTGTTATCTTGTGCTACTTGCTAGTATTATATTCTCATGTTATGCTTGGTAGTAGTAGTACATGCTGGTAGCAGTGATGTTCAGTCTGATGCATGTTTATCGTCTGTTATCAAGTACCATTGCGATGCATGTTCCATTTGCATCAAGTTGGTTACATGCTTACTTGGTAGTATTATCATTATGCTCTTGCATGGTATTTATTCCCGATGCTAGTAGTCATGCTATGCTCATGTGTAATGTTATGCTTATGCTCAACGGTATGCCATGCTCATATGGTTTAATGCTTCATTGTGGTTATGCTCGATGATTATGTTGCACCTCCATGCTTATGTTGATATCATGCTCATGCATTGTAGTTGCATCATGTATTTCAATATGGCTCAGCTCATTTCATTCAAGTTTAACCGGATAATAATGAACTTGAACAATCGTTGGCTGAGTCATGGTGCCACCAAATCGAGCTGACCAGTGCAACCACATTTGCCTTTTATGGGAAGGCCCTAATGCGGTCTATTGTCATGCCTCTCGTCGGTGCCTCCAAAGACGGAAGGTTATGGGCGCACGCTACCCTGATCAGGTAGGCGGACATAAACGTTGTGTGCCCGTTGTTGTTGTTATGGTACCTTGTCCCCGTTTGGGACCGTTTATGTTTTGCCACGACGGTCGCCCTTGGATGTCATTAGTTGACATCGAGGCCACCCAGGACTTATCCCAAAGGGAGTTTGTCGGAGCGGCTGGGAGAGTGTGATGGCAATAGATCGGTTTTGTCGGAATGCCGTTGGTCCACCCGAATGGGAGTGCGAGGCCATGGATTCCGTGGTGTGTGTACAGTGTACTAACCTCTGCAGAGTGTGTGTTTAAATCTATCGATAGCCGTGCCCATGGATATGGGCCCAGTTCGTAGTCGGTCACACTATGAGCCAACTATAATAATAACTTCCCTAATAATAACCCCGGTTCTATGATGAGAAGAGATTGGTTGTGATCGAGAGAGGATCACGGAGGTATTGTGGATACCGAAGTTGGTTGATTTTATGTGATCGTGAGAGGATCACGACGGTATCATGGATACCGATGTTGGTAAGATGATGCCTGAGATGGTTACGAGTTAACCGCCGAGTAAGAGTAAGTTGGTGCATGATATGGTTTACCTATTGCATGTAGTATCATCATGCTCATATGCTCATGCCATGCTAATGTTGTTTTAGACGTATCATGTTTAGTTTGTGTATGCCATGTATCATGTTCATGATTGCTTTAACCTGCTAATGCCATGCTGTTGTTTGTCTTGACTGCTTTTGGTTTATTGTGAGCTTGCAAGTACATTCAATGTACTGACCTGGCGTGTCATGCCAGTTTGCAGGTCGTGCCTGGATTGCTTGCTTGTTTGGTGTGGTTCCTGTGTTCGCGAGCTAGGATAAACATTCCAGCCAGAGTCCCTGCGGATTGGAGTCCATCATCATCGTTCGTTGTTCCGCTGCCAGTAGAGGTTCCGCTGCCTCGAGTTGTTATGCTGCTTGCATAGAGCAACTGTGGTTGGCGTAGCGTCGCCGTGTCGGTGTTATTCATTGTAATATCGGAGACCTTGTATTCGTATTCATGTTGTAATAGAGAGCTGGTTTGTTCTATGCTAAGCAGTGCCATATTCCAGAAGACTTCACCTCGATCTCTGGGCTGGAATACGGGCATTCCGATTTCTCTGAGCCGGGGTGCCACAGGCTTGGTATCAGAGCAGGTCTGGCTGTAGAGAGTCCTAGTCCGCTGGAACATTAGAAAACGGTAGTATAGGGTCTGGTTGTTGCACTTGCTTGCTGCATTTGGTTGTTGCATTTATTTGCTGCATATAGTCTTATTCGGTTACCCCTAATCCCTGTTTCGTGCGTAGATGGCGGTCAGCTTTCATGAGTTCAGTGCCCTCCCCAGAGCTTCTGGTGCTGTTCCTATTACATTCAGTCCCACTCCTGCACCTCTCAGTTTTGCCACCCTCCTTGGCGACATGTGGCGTAGCATTCATCCCCATGGAGATCCACCCCATTACCAAGTATTCCAGTTTTCTGCCGGAGGAAGAATCCTGGAGTATGTTGCTCATGTCCATCTGTCAGCCCCGATTCCTGTTGGTAAGCACACCTACAGTTTCCACGGTGGTTACGGAGCTACTCCCGAGCGTGCCGTTCAGCTTGCCGCAATGGCAGGAATCACCGGTCTTCGTCATCAAGAGAGCATGGTGCAAGAGAACCGTGCCTATCAATACTATCCCACCATCGCCGAGAATCCTGAGCGGATCCAGTTCCCGTCTATCAACCCTCAAGACGACCCGGCTATCCTCGCCATGTCCCGTTACATGACGGCCGAGTGTCTTCGTATTTTCGATTTAGTCCGAGACGCCATTCGAGCCAAGAGATTGCTTGGTGCTTCCCTACCTCAGTCTCCGCCAGCTTCTCCAACCCCTCCGCCTCATCCCTCCGGAGTTTCGGAGTCAGCAGCTCCACTCGCTACTCCCTTAGCTTCTTTGTCAGTTCCCGAGCGTTTTCTCAAGCGTAGGGTGTAGTCCTTCGTGTAGTGCATGTGCATCTGCTGTAGTATCATGCTTGCGTGTGCCTGTGTGGAGTAGTTTTGTAGCTTGTTTGATATGTGCTTTGTTGCAATAAATCATTTTCTCGTGCTTCTTTATTTGAATCTTTGGTGTTACCCCCTTATGGAAAATTGCTCATCAACCGCTGCCGGATCAAAAGAAGTCGTGAGAAGTAAAGATATACACCAAGGGACTCAGTTAAAAGCAATGAGATTTTCAGCTGGCAGCATTGTATTGCAGACATCCGGTCTGAATACCAGCTATATTCTGCTCAGAATTTCAGTAACAAGTACCCGTCAGAGATCCACCTTTATTGCAGCAATGATTAAACCAGCAGGAGAACAAAATTTGATCCAAGTCCAACAGTGCATTTCAAGTCAAAGGTATGGTCCATACACAATGATTGATTCTGCCATGAGTCAGATTTAAAACATGCGACACCCAGAAGTCAGTCCAAATATGCAATGAATTCAGCAAGAAGGATGGTCAGACAATTCTTGTCATACAAGTAATCAGCAGCCGGAATGACAAGAATATATGTATTCTTTAGTTCACAAAGAAAATCAGTCCCGTCCTTCTCCACAATTTATTAGCGAAGCGTACAAAGACAAAATTCCCAGTCTGCATCAGTAAGGTATCAATGGATTCCCATGCAAGATATTTAGTCTTCTCAATAAGATACTGCAAGAAGCTTCTGGCATAAGGTACCGAGTCTTCCCTAGCAAGTCTTTAAGGGGGGAAGCTTACAAGGTACGCTACCCAGCCTTCCTTGGCAAGATATCCTCCGAAAGCTTCAAGCACAAGCCATCCAGTCTTCCCCAGCACGATACTCCCAATGGCTTCCACCGCAAGCTGCCCAGTCTTCAGTACGGAACTGATACAAGATATTAAACAATGATGTTGGCAGCATATGGTGGTATTTTCCACGAGTCAGATCTGCAACAGTTGAGTCAGAAACAAGAATCAGTCAGAACAAAGGTATGGCTCGAAAATCAGATATTTCTTCATACAGTGAGTATGATGCCAAGTTCATGCAAGTCCTTCGCACAAGGAAGAATTCACGGTACGCATCCGACAACCTCACTGGATATGCAAGTGAAGGAAAAACCAGTGAGTGATGCAAGAATCGACAAGTCTTGAAGAAAGACAATGTTGGGATATCATCTTGACAGTAATTATCGAGATCAGCCCCGCACACCCGACAAGTGATGATATTAATCATGTCATTGTCTAGCATAATCAACAACAGTATTGAGATCTGTACAAACACATGTGAGCTGGATAAATATACCGAGACTAGAGACATGAATAAGACCAGGGTATGATTGCAAGATATTGCCCATGACAATACTCAGGGCCGCAAAATAATCAAGGATATATAAGGCCCCACTCTTTCAGTTAAAGATCCAGATGAAGAACATAATAATGAAACAGCAAGACCGACAATACAGGTATGCCGGTTATTGTGTGAAAATGTGGTATGTATGCCCAAGACAGTCTTATCCCTCACCCCATGAAGATACGCCTAAGAGGTCTACTCCATTGTGGTAAGGACCTCATAGCAAGGTAACTAGCTCAGTCCACAGTATGCTTAGAACTGTCAGCATTGAATACCCGAGTCTGTCAAGTCCGACCAAAGGACAGCTCAATATATTGACCTCAGTAACCGTGCTAAAGTATCACACAACCTACTATCCACATGTGAATACTGGCAAAATGAAGAATCAGAGTATTAAATCACAAAGCATGTGCTCTCACATATGGGAATAGATTAAAGAATATCCTGTCGTGAACGGGATTCTTTTGCCAAGATCACCGCTAGCCAAGTCTGCAAATGTTATCACCAAGAGATGGTGCATTTTTCTATCAGTCACGTCAAGCGACAGTCAAACCTTTGGTACAAATTGGATACTCAAGACTGTGAAGCCAGTCAAGATAAGTCAGAAACTCCTGCAAGATGTCAGAATCCATTAGAAGAACAGGTATGATTCACATCACTGTTTTGAACCCAGAAGGCATGCATATATTCGCGGAACCCGATGCCTGGATAGAAGAGAATCCTTGTTCCACGGGAAGATGTGTTCCCCACTCTGTGGAATATTCTCGATACTCGATAAGAGAATAACATCTCCAGCAAGGATCAATATCGAGAAGGACACGTATGTCAGTAATGATAATTTTTTGGACCTCAGCTAAGCCAGCAGATATGAAAGAAAATTTGGTTCAGTATGAACAGGAACATATGAGGGAAATCCTATCAGTATGTCAGATACGGTGAAGCAAACCACCCCAGATCAAGCCAGTCAGTCAGATGCAATTCGGTGGGAACATAATATAAGGAAATTGGAGAAGCCCGAGTTAGAAACGGTTTCTTCAAGTCAGAATATTTATTTATCCCTGAGCAACCAAATCTCGAGGACGAGATTTCTTTAAGGAGGGAAGGTTTGTAACACCCTGGATTTTGCCCTTTTCTTTTCTGATGACTTTCTTTGATTTCTTGTTTTGAATTGTTTTTCTGTGGCTATGTGGTTCTGAAACTTGGGAAGATCATGTCTTCCTAGGTTTTATAGTGGCTTGTCATCCTCATCATCATCCCAAGATCATGTCATTTTCATCCTTGACCCAATTCCAATATTCATTTTCTTGGGAATATTCCTTTTCCATTAAAGGAATAATTCTTTTTAACCCTAGGTTGTGAAGCAACCTATATTTTTGTCACTCCAAAAATTCCCAAATAATTCTCATAAATTTTTTGGGTCATATCTTCCTCAAATATGTCAAAATCCTTCCTTGGCATCATCAAAGATAATTCACAAATATTCCTTTTCTGATTCTGCCCTAAGTGGCTTTTTGAAAAGGAAGTGTCATTTATCTTTGCTTGTTTGACCCCAAACTTTTTGGACACCTTTTACTATCCATATAATTACCCCATGCCAAAATTCAACTCAATTTCCCTAGTAAATATTCCTGAGCAATTTTTCAAAGTTCCTGTCTGAGGGAAGTCATTGTGAAGGAAGTACTAGCTAGGCATATCCAAATGAGTTGAAATTTTGCAAGGACCTTCATTTGATCAAATAATGACTCTCCACCAAATTTGAGCCCATGTAACCTTTCTATGTGAGCCCAGCTCCAAATCTTGGTTTCTGGTTAGATTTTCAGTTTGTGAAGCAACCATATTTTATATTGCTTCATTTAAGCTGAAAATTTACCAAGAGATTATCCTATCCATATCAACTCCCTCCACCAAGTTTTGGCTCATTTCATCTAGCTAATTGCCCTACGCAATTTTTCAAAATTTCTGGTCAGAATAAAGCACTGTGAAGCAAGTACCACTTTGGTATATCCAATTGGTATGAAACTTTTACAGTGTCTTAATATGATCAAATAACCCACCTCCACCAAATTTCAGCTCATGAAAATCATCTATAAGAGTGCTACTTCATAATCCCCAAATCTGACCAGTAGGGCCCTTTCTACAGCAAGTACCCTCTAAACTCATCCTCTTAAGCTGATTTTTGGTGATCAACATCATCTTAGTATGTGATCATCACCAGACAAATCCTTTCCTTCGTTCCCAAGCTGGTGTCCCCACTGCAGAGCACAAACACTTGGCTATTGGTCTGCTTTGGGGCCATCTGCAAATCTCATCTTTGCCCCTGGACCGAATTCTTTCTTCATTTAGACTAAGGGAAGTATGGACTATCTACTGGACATGGTCGGTCCAGCCAAAACGAGCCATTTGCAACAGTGCACGCGGTGATCACGCTTACGTCATGCCAACGCGCTCTGGCTCGTTCCGGTCACTGTTCCCGTCGTCTCCCTCCTCGTCTGGACCTCCATTCATGTCTAGTAGTTGCCCCGTGAGCTCCTGCGTCGCCCTGTGCCTCTGCCTCGTCTTGGTTCGCCTTTAATGCGCCGCTAGCTCCATGCCCGTGCCGCGTCCCGCCTCTGTCCTCCATTAGAGCTTGGCTTGAGCTTGCCCGTGATGCTCTAGAGCCCTCTCCCGCGCCTATATAAGCTGCCCCGAGGTGTTCCGCAGCTCATCACTCCCTCCCCCGCCTCTCTAGTCCACCGGAGCGACCACATCTCGCCGGAGTTCGCCGTTTCCTCCACGGTGGTCGCCAGACTTAGCCCGTTTCCGGTCACCACAGGCCTCCCCTCGCCTCCCCTCCACCACCAGAGCACTCCTCTCCTCCCCGCGGTTTGCCCCAGCCCCTTGCCCCCTCGCCGGAGCGGCCGCATCGTCGGAGAACCCCGCCGCCCGAGCTCTCTGTACTCCTCCCCGTCGCCGCGACCTCCCCTCCTCCCCACTCCTTCCCGGCGGCTGTTTTCCCTCTGAACGGGTGCGGCGTTCATCCCCGAGCCTGCCGGTGCCCTCACCTCAGCCGAAGGTGGCCGGAGGCGGCGCGGCCAGCGCCGGCAGCGCCCTGCCCGACCTCCTCTGCTTTCTGTCACGAGCGAGCACGGGAGGAGAAAGAAGACGAGCGCCCTAGCCCCCTCCCCCTACCGCGTGGGCCCCCTCTGTAAGCCTCTCCACCCCGGGCCCAGGTACATTAACTAGAAACGTATTTCCAACAGTACGTTTTCATCTTTGGAAAATGTATTTTCCTCTTTCTTCAGCCCGAAATGCGCTTTCCCTTCTCTGAAAGCGTATTTCTATCTACTGCGGCCAAGAATACGCTTTCTCTGTTTCGAAAGCATATTTTCTGACATCCGTTTCTGTCTTATCCACTCAGGGACACATTGGTGATAAAAATATTCATAGATTAGTCCTTGTGCTTCCACCCCTCGTATCTCCGCGACCGTAACTCCGATTGAGGTGAAACCAACGCTCACTTCTTCATCTCGTCGAGATCTTTCTGTTGGTATCATTTTCACTAGGTGGTCCCATAGTGAAAATGACCATTTTGCCCTTGCTTCTAATCAGCCCCCTCCGAGAGAAAACCATCCGGCGTTTCGTTCCGCGGCTTCACCGCACTTCTTCCCGGAGTCTCCGTCACCCCCAGGCAAGCCACAACAGCCACTTGCATGATAGCCATACAGTAGCCATGGTTTCTACTTGAGTATTTAAAAAAAGTTTGCCCGTTATCTGTCTGCTTGTTTGCTACTACTGTTGTTGTTTCGGTTATGCTCGTGGTTTCATGTTCACCTTCATGCTATGTTCCGATGCATCTTGTTATCTTGTGCTACTTTCTAGTATTATTTTCTCATGTTATGCTTGGTGGTAGTAGTAGTACATGCTGGTAGCAGTGATGTTCAGTCTGATGCATGTTTATCGTCTGTTATCAAGTACCGTTGCGATGCATGTTCCATTTGCATCGAGTTGGTTACATGCTTACTTGGTAGTATTATCGTTATGTTCTTGCATGGTATTTATTCCTGATGCTAGTAATCATGCTATGCTCATGTGTAATATTATGCTTATGCTCGTCGGGCTGCCATGCTCATATGGTTTAATGCTTCATTGTGGTTATGCTCGATAATTATGTTGCACCTCCATGCTTATGTTGATATCATGCTCATGCATTGTAGTTGCATCATGTATTTCAATATGGCTCAGCTTATTTCATTCAAGTTTAACCGGATAATAATGAACTTGAACAACCGTTGGCTGAGTCATGGTGCCACTAAATCGAGCTGACCAGTGCAACCACATTTGCCTTTTATGGGAAGGCCCTAATGCGGTCTATTGTCATGCCTCTCGCCGGTGCCTCCAAAGAGGGAAGGTTATGGGCGCGCTACCCTGATCAGGTAGGCGGACATAAACCTTG
Organism: Thinopyrum elongatum; assembly: GCA_011799875.1. Taxonomy (NCBI): domain Eukaryota; kingdom Viridiplantae; phylum Streptophyta; class Magnoliopsida; order Poales; family Poaceae; genus Thinopyrum; species Thinopyrum elongatum. The sequence goes on along the minus strand of CM022303.1, from coordinate 38,281,679 downwards.
TGTGCCCGTTGTTGTTGTTATGGTACCTTGTCCCCGTTTCGGACCATTTATGTTTTGCCACGACGGTGGTCGTTGGATGTCATTGGTTGACATCGGGGCCACCGAGGACTTATCCCAAAGGGGAGTTTGTTGGAGCGGCTGGGAGAGTGTGATGGCAATAGATCGGTTTTGTCGGAATGCCATTGGTCCACCTGAATGGGAGTGCGAGGCCATGGATTCCGTGGTGTGGGTACAGTGTACTAACCTCTGCAGAGTGTGTGTTTAAATCTATCAATAGCCGTGCCCACGGATATGGGCCCAGTTCATAGTCGGTCACACTATGAGCCAACTATAATAATAACTTGACTAATAATAACCCCAGTTCTATGCTGAGAAGAGATTGGTTGTGATCGAGAGAGGATCACGGAGGTATCGTGGATACCGAAGTTGGTTGATTTTATGTGATCGTGAGAGGATCACGACGGTATCATGGATACCGATGTTGGTAAGATGATGCATGAGATGGTTACGAGTTAACCGCCGAGTAAGAGTAAGTTGGTGCATGATATGGTTTACCTATTGCATGTAGTATCATCATGCTCATATGCTCATGCCATGCTAATGTTGTTTTAGACATATCATGTTTAGTTTGTGTATGCCATGTATCATGTTCATGATTGCTTTAACCTGCTAATGCCATGCTGTTGTTTGTCTTGACTGCTTTTGGTTTATTGTGAGCTTGCAAGTACATTCAATGTACTGACCTGGCGTGTCATGCCAGTTTGTAGGTCGTGTCTGGATTGCTTGCTTGTTTGGTGTGGTTCCTGTGTTCGCGAGCTAGGATAAACGTTCCAGCCAGAGTCCCTGCAGATTGGAGTCCATCATCATCGTTCGTTGTTCCGCTGCCAGTAGAGGTTCCGCTGCCTCAAGTTGTTATGCTGCTTGCATAGAGCAACTATGGTTGGCGTAGCGTCGCCGTGCCGGTGTTATTTATTGTAATATCGGAGACCTTGTATTCGTATTCGTGTTGTAATAGAGAGCTGGTTTGTTCTATGTTAAGCACTGCCGCTTGTAATAGAGTAGTCCTAATCCTACTAGGAATAGTCATGTAAGCCGCCCCTTCAACTTATATAAGGAGGGGTAGGGCACCCCAAGAGGGATGGGTTTTTAGACAGACAGACAAGTCTTAGACAAGATAAAAGTAGATGCTCTCGAGATAGAGGTATCGAAACACCGCCCTTGTAATTGAGATCATCATCATCATCAATATCAATGAAGCAGGATGTAGGCTTTTACCTCCACCGCGAGGGGCCGAACCTGGGTAATACACGCATCTCTCGGTTCCGACCAACCCCGTTCAAGCTACCACCTAGTTGCGATGGCCTCACACCTAAGTTCTCCTAAGAGGACATCTGTCGTGAGAAAACCACGACAGTTGGTCCCCACTATGGGGCACACGCACGGTGGTGTTGTTCTTGGAGGGAGCTCTTCACAGATCGAGAAGATCGCGATTGGTCAGGCGAAGAAAAGATGGTTTGGTGATCAGAATCATGATTAATTTTGGAGTTTACAGCACAAAGTTTGAGATCAAGAGGTTAGGGTTTCATTGTCTGCGCCGCCAGCCGTGACGAGGCGATCCGTCGAAACCGCTTCTACGCCAAATCCGAGGTCAACAAGGAGTTGGATCTGCTGCACGTATGCGTACAAATCGTTCCAAGGTTACGGCCGGAGCCGCCGAGTTCCCCTACTCCTCCTCACCTCCACGTATAGGCTTCAAAGTCCCGAGGAGTTCAGACGTGACGAGGCGATCAACGACAGTTCCAAGTTTTACCTGTGTATAACCGGGCCAACCACCGAATCTCCGCAGTCAACCTGGGATTGGTTTTGTCTTAGATTAATGGTCACGACCCGGAAACGGATAACGGCCCCGACCCGGATTCACCGCATCGAGCCTCCTCCGCTGCTTCCGCGGCCTCACCCGCCGTTCGCCTCTGCCAGGAGCTCACCGGCGTGCCTCGCCCCCACCTTCAAGCCGTCGCACCACCGCCGATCGCGTCTAGAGCCACCGCCGTGAGCCAGGCTGGCCCGGCCTCTGTGGGGGCACCGCTAATTCGCCTCGGCCGCGGCCCTGCATCGTCAAGCCGGCCGTTGCGACCCGCCACTCTGAGCTGCCTCACCGGCAAGCCGTCTCTGCCTCCGCTGTGGCTCGTCGGCCTGCCCTTGCCGTGTCCCCCGCAGACCCACCTGCCTCAAGCCGCCCTGCCACCGTGGCCCCTACCTCCGCGCTCGCCCATGCCGACTTCGCGTCGCCCGCTCCGCCTCGCCGCGGGTCTCCTCCACCGCCACGCGCCCGAGCCGCCGTGCTCGCCCCCTGCCGGAGCCTCTGCCACTGAGCTGCCTCGGTCGAGCGGCCTTGCCTCGACCCACCGACGCCATGGTGTGCTTCGAGCCGCCTCCACGTGCCTTATCTCCTCGACCACGGCCACGCCAGGTCACCTCGCTCTCAAGCCGCCACGGGCCCCCCGAGCTGCAGCCGCAGCTCCGTGGACCCACCTCAACTCCAAGTCGCCCATCTCCGCCGTGACTCCCCTTTGCCTCACTGCCGCCTGCCTCTGCTACTGATCAGGTCACCTTTGGAGTCGTGTTTGCGTTGTGGTTGATTTCTGCTGCCTGATCAATTGGGGAGTAACTATGGTTACTTGAGGTGGTTGATGTGCCGATAGGTTCAAATAGAGCATCGCCTATGTTGGTTGATGTGTGCTGACTAATTGATCAACTGGGAAGTTCTGCGTCTGATGTACCCGTTGATTCAGTTCAAGTTGTCATTTGGCATGCCTGGGGTTGACGACATGTCAGATTGATTTGCCTTGGAAGTTTTCGCCTGTTTGTGGTAATCAGTGTGCGCCGGATCAGTCTCAGGAGGGAAGATTGGCTGTATAATCACTCATGACAAGTGGATATTTGTCGGAATCCCAAAATCTGTGGAGGCATGGAACATACAGACAGGGATGAAGCTAAATCTTCAGGGACCTTCTGGGTTTGTTTTGTTCCATGACTATCAAGGATGAGATGCTGTTTGCTGACACGGCGGATGGGCACATCATGGTTTGGAAATGTCCTGCTAAGGAGATCAGCTCGGAACCGGTGGCAATCCTCGCTAGCCATGACCGTCATATGATTCCATTTGCTGGCTCAGCAACAAGTTACTATTTTGCTCTCTGGACAAGACCGTAAAGGTCTGGGCTGCTTCAGAATCTGGGAACCTTCAACTCTCTGACTGGGCAGAACACCTGCTGCATCCGAGTCACTGCGACCGCCGTGCCAAGCCGGCTTCGCCTTTGCCGCCTCCAAAGGCCACCTGCTGCATCTGGATCGCCGCCCCGACAGATCGCCTTGAGCCGCTTTCTGCCGTTGGAGCCTCGCCCCGCCTGCGAGTCACCGTTACCGCCATGGCCTGCCTTCATCACGCCCCCGCGGCCCCGTCTTCAGACCACTGCCACACGGCTCGATAGTCGCCTCATCGACGACTCGCCCGTTGCTCAAACTGGTGACTCCCACAACTCCGCAATTACGCCGTGTAGGTTTGACTACCGCTACACCACGTGCCGACTGGTTGAAATCCCGTCAGCCGTCCAGTTACTCGACAAAAACGTCAGGTGAAATCCATCCAGTCGATCTTTATTCATTTTTATTCTTTCAAGAACAATTACTTTCGTCTGTAATATCTTTTATGCAGGACAATTATTCATTATAAAAGTGGTGCCATGCCACGGATACGGAGCGTGTGCCAGCATCAGCATGCACCAGCATCAGCCCGAGCCGCACTGCCTGACAGGCAGGCACACAGGCCGCCATCCTGCGGTTTGGCGTCTGTTTGCAAGCATTACCAGGTGAACGGACGTGCGCAAGCCGCCGCCCCTGCGGCCCAGTCTACATCGACTCACCGGGACCGCGTCTGCTCGCTGCTCAATGGACGTGCGCAAACCGCTGCTCCTGCGGCTCGGTCTACATCAACTTGCCGGGACCGCGACCGTGTTCGACTCAACCGTCCATGCCGGCCTACAACGGTGTGGCCGACTCATCTGTCTGCGCCTGCGGCCGACTGGTCCGCGTCCGCGCCGCCTCAAACGCCGTGGCCGTCTCTACTGTCCGTCCTCGCGGTTCAGTCTACATCAACATGCCGCGGCTGACTCTCCCGTCCGAGCCGGCTTACAATGCCGTTTCCGACTCACGCGTCCACGCCGGCTTCGAAATGCCGCGGTCGACCCCGCATCTACATCAACACACCAAAGCCGCACCCGTCTGCACGAGTTGCCTAATGAGCGCACGCAAGTCGCCGCTCCTGCGGCCCGGTCTATTCCAATAACACTGGAGCAAATCATAATATGTTATCAGCCTCCACCTGCACCGGATGGCTCAATGGACAGGTGCACAAGTCACCGCCACTGCAGTTTGGTTAACTTCAACAACCAGCCGAGACGAACTATCGGCTGGGTTACTGACACAACTCATACGGGATCATTTATAACCCACCATGGTTGATCTCAACCTTCCGTGGATTTACATCGCGTTATCAAGGCCAAGGATATACAATGAGTGTTGCGAAGATCATCAACTCGCCACCTTGCCTCTAGCTTCAAACACATTCCAGCGTTCCGCTGTTCAACTCTATGCCGGTTTATATTATGGTCAAGTATGAAGAATCTCAAGCCAACTCCTTGAGTCATCTTAAGACTCGGGGGCTACACAGACATGACTCGGCAGATTTGGCTGGTTTCAAAAAATACAAAGAACCTCGGGTCACTACAGGAAAGACAACCCGGACCTGGGGGCTGCTGCCGTATCAGCAAAAAAAATTAAAGGTTGCCAAAGAGGACTAGCTGCCAAGATGCGCGGTTCAAACATGGGTATCCTGCCTTATTGGCTTATCATATTACGATCAATGTAATAAAGCCGGCATCCCCAAAACTCGGGGCCTCTGTCGTTTCGTCACATATATAGTGCATGAGTCTTTTATTAATTGATCATAAGGTCACTTGGGGACTTCCAACTCACCGAGTTTAGCTATCTCACCCTATTGACCCGGCAAACAACGCCACATTATCTTGGTTAAACCTGCCTGTCTGCTTGATGCTACTCCGCTTAGGTGACCCGGTGTACTCTTGACAAGTCAATCATTTTTATGACCCTGAACTTGCAAGGTTAAAACGTCGGTTATGTCACGTGAGAGCTGGCTTACAGAGAGCAAGGATACTCCAAGGGCTATCACGCCAGCTTCACTGAAGCAAGACTCGAGCCTCGAACGCTGGTCTTTTTGTCGTGCTTCGAAAGCCGGTATTTTTATACTCTGTTATCATACATATACATCATCATACATTGCACTATCATTCCATCATCATTGCATCACCATACAATGCATCATTTATGCATTTGGTTATCTTGCAGGAGCCGGTTTTCAAAACCGGGTTACAAATAAAACCCTTGATAGCCAAAATGGCCGGGTATTATATGGTTTATCAAAACCAGTTTCAAATAACATGGCTATCAAAGCCGACTTTGAAACAATTGCAGGTACATATTACATCTACAAGACCAGCTTATAATTGAGAGCCGGGTCATCATCATGGTTTATCATAACCAGTATTACATAATTGAGATATCAATTCTTCTAAAATCCCGGGATACAATTCCAGCCGGGTCACATATAATACCTGGTCATTTAATTGACCGGGTTTTTGGTTATTCAACATGTGCTTTCTAGAAGACTACATCACTTATGGATTTTCTCACACATATTTGCCGAGTTGCACTACAACCACAGCCAAGGATTTCTTTCATCACAAAGGCATCATCAGTTCACAGAGCGGATATGATTTTATTCTACAATGGAAGGAATAGTCCCGAGTCGCTGCAGGCACATGAACCGGCACTTCGGGGCTACATTATTCAAATCAAGATTACATCAAAGTCTGAAAGTCCCATGTCGCTGCAAGCATGCACCACGGCACTTGGGGGTTAATGCAAATCGCTTTTCAAATCATCACGTTATCAGTAGACCCGGCTATCTCAAGGAGATAAGCCAGCCCTTGGAGGCTACACATTGCTGCTCAAGTTTACATAATCAGATCTACAAAGTCCCTGCTCATTATTGCATAATGACCTTGTAGGAGATATGCCCTAGAGGCAATAATAAATGTTATTATTTATCTCCGTGTTCATAATTAGGTTTATGTTCCATGCTATAACTGCTATGGTTCTCGAGTCTGCAAATAAAACGAGGCTCAGAGGAAGACTCATATGCATGTGTGGAATAATAAACGGTAAAATGTATTCCTAGTCTAGCCTCTAAGACTAGCTCAAGTGTTGCATGATGGTTCTGTTTTCCTGATCATGGGCATGTCTATGCCAGCAACTTTGAGGGCACAATGTTAGCAGAACATTTGTGTTGAATCGACCCGAATTGATGTTATGCTATGAGATACATTCGTCACAAGTTTATGGTTAATAACACAGAGATGGTTAATGTTTGCATGATTCCTCAGACCATGAGAGTATCGAGTTTCTTCATGCTTGATTCATGAACTTTGGGGTTTGTTAAACGTCATCCGTAACTGGATGGCTATTACGGCGGCTTACGGGTTCATGGGAAAGTATGTCAAGTAACTTGATAGCTCAAGATTGGGACTTGCTCCTCCGACGATGGAGAGATATCTCTGGGCCCTCTCGGTGTTACGGTATCCATCATCGTCTGGCCAGACACTTTGTGATTTGATCACGGGGATGCCGGAACACGGTAACGAGAAAAGAGAACAATACCGGTAACGAGGTAACTAGCATAGTGGACAAGTTGTTGATCCACGGGAATGCCAACATGTCTCACCTCGGGTATTTGTAACATATCGCGAAGCAACAGGAATAGCACACGGCAACTGGAGGTTCACTCGAATATTCATTCGTGTGGGTATAGGGGTCAATATGGGTGTCCACGGCTCCGATGTTGATCATTGATCGGAAGGGGTTCCAGGTCATGTCTATACTTCACCGAACCTATAGGGTCACACGCTTAAGGGTCATCTATCTGCTGAATACTAGACAGGGAGTCTGAGAGAAAATCACCGAAAAAGTTTCGGACACCGAAAAGTTTCGGACAGCGGAAAAGTTCCGCAGAGAGAGGTCACCGGATGAGTTCCGGTGAAACTGAAAAGTTGTTTCAGAGGATACCATTAAGTCAAAATGGTTTCGGCACATGCCTGATAATTCTTGGAAGGTGCCAGAATCATTCTGGAAACTTCTGGGAATTTTCTGGAAGAAAAACCGGAAATGTTTCGGAGCTGCCGGAACCGCTTCAGATGCTTTTCGCAGATGAAAATCACTAATCTGGAATTGTTCCAGAACGCGTTGAAAATTATTTTCGTGGGTACTGGAATTGTTCTAAGCCCACATAAATATTTTCAGTTCGAACGGATGCTGAAAAATGTCGTCATGAATAGTGAAAGTGCTTTTTGGGAATTTTTATGGAAAGCACCTTTTTGGAAATTCCAAAAGGGCCTTCTAGAAGGGGAAGGAGGGCATGGCACCTCATGGGGGGGTCCCCCCCCCAAGGGTGGCCGGCCAAGGAGGTGGAGCACCATGGTGCTCCACATGGCACTCCCATATGGCATATTCCCTTTTGGAAAGGGATATTCCAAGGGAACTTTGGGGTTTTTGTGTGACAATTTTACCCCTTGGCTTGCCTATATATAGGAGTGATCTTGGCAGCCATTTGCTCATCCCTTGATCTCATACACATGCCAAGATGTTATCTGGCTTCTCTCTCCCTCCCACGAAAAGAGTTTCGTAGAGCCGAAAGGCTGTCTGGGTTCCGGCAGGAACTAGTTCTGGACGGCGAAGCCCTGCCGGATAGCTGACACCGTATGTGTGCAACTCTGTAGAGAGGTCGTAGTTTCGATCTTAGTGCCCGAGGGGCTGTTCGAGAGTGCCTCCCGAAGGGCTGTCCAAGTGACGGTCCGAGTTCTGTGAGTCCTCCCGAAGGGCTGTCCGAGTGACCGTTCGAGTTTCGAAGGTCCTCCCGAAGGGCTGTCCGCGACATCGTCCGGGGGACTGTTCGACCGCCTCCCGGAGGGCTGTCCGAAGGGAAGACGAGGGTATACATCCTCGCGGTTGGGAGGTTGTAAATCCTAGCTGCGGGGATCAGCACCGCCGATCGTCATCGACTTTACTTCCGCTGCGCTACGAGTCGGTAACGAAAATGATCAAACCTTGTATGCAGTCTCCATAGTGGTCCTGGGCTGGTGCGTAGGTCGGAAAATTTTTGTTTTCTGCTGCGTTTCCCTACAGTGGCATCATGAGCCAGGTTATGCGTAGATGCAGGTTGCGATCTAGAATACATAGAGATGTATGGGTGTTGCACAATATAATTAGGTAGTAGATGAGTTCTATTACTGAAAATTATTTGTGCGGGTACCAGATGAAATCTGTTACCTGATGTTCTTGTTGCTTCCCTGGAATTTGCATATTTCTGATCTTGATAACAGTATGGTGGAGTTTCAAGGTTCTGGCAATCCGCGATCCTGATTGATCAACGAAGTGCTAACAGTTCATTGAATTCCACCGTAGTTAAAAAGAAAGATGAAATTTCGCAAACGAAAGGGCAATGTAGATATGATCTGCACGGGGGTCATGCGTATGACGAAGTTTAGTATGGGGCTCGAGATTTTATTATCTCGGTTTTCATACACCCTGGAAAGTTAATCTAGCGACTTGGATTATCATACTTGATGATGGACGTTGGTAGCTTCGGTTTGTTTCGAAACCTTAGAAGCCACGTATAACAAGTTTTTGCATGAACCAATTAGAGGCGTCTAACTTGGTTTTGCAGGAGGGTTTGCATGTGCATGTGATGTGGTATAGCAGTGCTCATAATAATTTGATTATGTATGAGATGACTATATGATGTAAATTGATTAACATGACCTGCGTGTCATGATTCGGCATGATGGCTGGAGCCATATGATTGCACTTTAAATGACCTGTGTGTCAACCTTGTGTAATGCATTATTTTATTAGCTATAGAGATAGCAATATTATCTGCTGCATCGACAAGGTGGTGGCAATCTTCGTGAAGGTGAACACCGACGCGAATGCCGGAGATGAAGAAATACAAGACTTCTCCGTCAGAAAGGGCTATACCATATCATGCTAATTATGAATTGCCTGAGATGTTTATCCCTTATGATGCACCCTTCTTGATTGCGCGGTAGTCGCTTTTATTAGGGTGATCTCTCACAAAATATCAAGTAGTTAGTGTTCTCCCAAGTGTAGCACCGTCTACAACACGTATCTTTTCGGGGTGCGCCATGTACACATGAGCACGAACGATTAGAGAGGTGTAAGGCGGGTGAAGGTCAGACCTCACTGCGTGATCACTTGGTTGTCTTGACGTTCAGGCAGGACAGTCCTGAGCTCGGAACACATGCATCGAAAGATGGACAAGAGTCACATAGAGATGTGATTGGCAAGTTGGCCTACCGATTGAAATTCACGTCATCAGTGATGAACCCGTCAATGGCGTTGAATTGAAATGCGGATCTTGAATCACTCACAATCAATTATGAGAGATATTGATTTGAGTGGGAGAGCACTGTTGAATTAACTTGTTCAATTCTCAGTGCAATTAAATATGAACACTGTCTAAGTGTGGTTTGCATAATAGTTGTAGAATAAATGGCTCGCATTTCCACCTTCCCTGTTTAAATTGAATAGCTATTAAATATCTGGTTAAAACTTTACGGTTGGTAACATAATGTGAGGATTGTCCTCAAGAGTGCCGAGAAGGACTTTGTCCTATCGCATACTTTCGGTATTCTTTCGCTTATGCTATGGATCATGTGACTCTCGTCCTTCGATCCAAAAGCTAGAATTCCGTTTCAGTCAAGTGCAATACATTTGCTTCCATGAGACCCGAACTTCGAAAGTTTGGATAGTTATGTGATATTCATGGAAATCTGAAAATCATTTTCAGAGACAGACAAAGGCTAAAAGATATGAGATATCCAAAGCAATGTTTGTTTGCAAACTATTAGTAAAAGAGTTTACTATGCATTAGACTGATAAGAGAGGGATCCAGTAGAACGCCTGTCATATGATGAAAGGTGAATAAAACAACAACTTAAAGAGAAAGGAAGTGTCCGAAGGGTGTTAGTGTGACTTACACACCTAGGAAGTCCGGGGCTAACGCCACTATTAAGTTGAGTGCTTCTTCTGAGAGTAGGAGAAATATTGAAAGTTAAACTGTTAGAAGTATAAAGGCAAAAATAAAGAAGACTGGAATATCCAGCTCATGTATGAATGTCATACAAGTTTTTGATGTATAGAAAGCTGGTAAAAGATATAGTTCTTGGGAATTATGGTTAAAGCATGTTAATCACTAATTCTTGGGTATTGTGAGACAATCACAAAGATACCCGCTCGATTGCATTCTGTTGCAATTCGATGTAAGAACTACTATGGCCTAAAAGACTAGCCAGAAATGAGGTTTAGGTATACACAGGGAACATAGTAAATGTTACTATACCTTCCATCGGTGTATTACCGTCTGTATTCATTTTCATAATTCATTTAAAGTTTCACAAACTCTAGCCCATTGCATAAGGTATCTTGCAAGAAGGTTGTTCATAAGAGAACTTTTGATGTTCGATGTTATGAATAACATAAGGGCCATACTTTCATTATGAATGAGATGTATGTTATGAATATTGATAATAATACATTACCTCTGGGTTTACTTTCATAATTCATTTTAGAGTTTCATACACTCTAGCCCTTTGCACAATGTTTGTTGCAAAAGAATTGTTCATAGAAGAACAATTGTTGTTCAGTATTATGAATAACATGAGGGCCATACTTCCATCCTCGATGGGACGTATGTTATGAATATTGATGGTAATATGATACATCCATAACACTGACGCTAAATGTCACAAGACTAAAAGAATACCACACAAGTGTGGCGCTACATTTGGTCACATTGGAGAAACCCGCATGGAAAATTCCATTATGATGGATTTTGAAGTCGTTTGATTTTGAATCATCTGACACTTGCAACTTTCCTCCGAAAAGTGAAGTGACTGAAATACCGTTCACAGGCCATAAGGAACGAGCAAAGAACTTATTGGTGATCATACATTTTGATGTATGTAGTCCAATCAATGTTGTTGCAAGTAGTGGATTTATCTATCTTCAGAAATGACTCAAGTAGATATATGGATATTTACTTGATGAGACGTAAGTCTGGATCTTTTGAAATCATTTGAAAGGTTTTCAAAATGAAGTAGAAGTTACTGTAACAAGAAAATTATGTTTCTACAATTCGATTGCAGAAAGAAATATTTGAGTTACAAGTTTAGCGAATGTCTGATGAGTTGTGAAAAGAGTTTCATAACTTACACCTCCCGGAACACCACTGTGAGTGGAAAGTCCGTGAAGATGTAATCGAACCATTTATGACATGGTAAGATCAAAGATGACATAAATAAATTTGCCATTATCCCTTTTAAAAGGTGATGCTTTAGAGACTACGGCTTTTACACTGAAAAGAGCTCCATCAGGTCTGTTGAAATGACACCATGGTATGGTACGCCCAACCATGTTATATCTTTTCTTAACATTTGGAATATGGGGCTTGTGTAAAAGGTTATAAACCTATTCCAAATCAGACAAGTGCTACTTTGTAGGTTATCCCAAGTCATTGGGTATTCCTCCCTCACTATACCGAGGCAAATAGGTTTGCCACAAAGGACGGTATGCTTTTTGAAGAAAATGGTTCTTTCAAAAAGGTGAGTGGGAGAATAGTGCAACTCGACGAGATAAACAGTATCTTCGTCATCAGGTCAAAGGAAAGAGACCTTGGAAGTAATTCCGGAGTTTCCTACTGCGACTGATACGGAAGTCTCTACAATAAAATGTATGGAATTCGGTCGAACTTGCAGCTGAACCACGTAGGCAAAGGCTCGTGCAAACCTCTCAGGTGCGCAAACGAGATATTGTTGTTAGACAACAGTATACCTACGATACACAAGGAAGCATTGGTGGGCCCTGACTCCGGAATTGGCTAAATGCCAATACAATCCGAGATAGTTTCCATATAAGTGATTCAAGATTAAAACCTTGATACACCTTTCGGAAGACTTAGAGTCTGACGAATATTTATGGAACTATAACTGATACGAATAAAAATGTTTTATCCATAAAGCTCGACTTGTTGCAATATACAAGTTCAAGGAGTTGACTACGATGAGGTTACTTCACCGTAGCGATGCTTAAAGTCGGTTCGGGTTGAACTAGCAATTAATACATATTTCAATCATGAGATATGAAACAAGGATGACGAAAGGATTTCCATCCGATGGAAATAAAACCAAGGACTTGCATGTGATACAATCCAAGGTATTTTGTTAGTCCAAAGGATGCTAGTAAGTATGCAAACTTCAGAGTTCCAGCGATGGATAGAAGAGAGCAAAATGGAGTTGGAATCTTCGTGTTTTGATGATATGGTTAAAAGGGTTTTGACTTCATCAATGGGTAACGAAGATGCTTGTGATTCAAGAAAGTAAGTGGGAACATAATAACATTTCTAAAAACCTTGTGTGCTTGACACATTGTTAATTGGAATTAATATTCTTGACACGAATTAGGACTTCATTTAAAAATAGTTTTTCAATGAAGTGCTTGGGCTAAATAGCCTTTATATTAGGCATGATGATCTATGGAGATAGATTTACCTAATAGGGCTGAGCAAAGATACATATTGACAAGATGCTAAAACCTTTTAGCATTAAAAACGTCAAGGAGTGATTCTTGCCGAAGTCACATGGAAAGAGTTTTTGCAAGACTCGATGTCCCAAAACACTGATGAGCAAAATACATGATGGAGATTCCACACACTCTTGTGTTTGGATTAATCATGTATTCCATGGTATGTAAAAACAACCAGATATGTCCAATACTCCCAAAGTTGTTGCGAGTATAGATACCAAAGTGATCAAAAGTATTGATCAAGGGACAATAGTGAAAAAGGGTCATTGAGTACTATAGTAGCACTGATGACATGTTTTCTCGCAAGCAGAGATCATGAAGAGTTCGTTGTAAAAGGTTACATCGATACAGTCTTCATCCATGCTCCAAGCGATTTTTGATTTAAGTTAAGGGTTTTGTGCAATACACAATATGGTGGCACGGTAGTTGGAAATTGTTCCAAACAAGTTACTGTGGCGAATTCTATAACAGGGGCGAAGTATGTTGCCGCTTTTAAAGCGACAAAGAAGATGTTGAATCATATAGTTCATTCATGAACTTAGTATGGTTCCAAGATGGCTTTTGTCAATGGGACACTACTGCAAGTAGTTGCTCCATAACTCAGTCTGAGGAATCCCGGTTCGACCTGTGATTCGCATACATACCAAGCCAAGTCCACACAAAATACGAATTTTGTGAAAGCGTGAAAACGTGAGGATATGCAAAGATACACACAGATCTGAAGTCGTCAGATTCGTTGGACATCAGGCTATACCACAAGCGAAGCATATTTACACCGGTGTGCCACAGGTGTAAAGTGCATTAGCATTAACTAGATTATTAACTCTAGTGCAAGTGGGAGTCTGTAGGAGATATGCCCTAGAGGCAATAATAAATGTTATTATTTATCTCCGTGTTCATAATTAGGTTTATGTTCCATGCTATAACTGCTATGGTTCTCGAGTCTGCAAATAAAACGAGGCTCAGAGGAAGACTCATATGCATGTGTGGAATAATAAACGGTAAAATGTATTCCTAGTCTAGCCTCTAAGACTAGCTCAAGTGTTGCATGATGGTTCTGTTTTCCTGATCATGGGCATGTCTATGCCAGCAACTTTGAGGGCACAATGTTAGCAGAACATTTGTGTTGAATCGACCTGAATTGATGTTATGCTATGAGATACATTCGTCACAAGTTTATGGTTAATAACACAGAGATGGTTAATGTTTGCATGATTCCTCAGACCATGAGAGTATCGAGTTTCTTCATGCTTGATTCATGAACTTTGGGGTTTGTTAAACGTCATCCGTAACTGGATGGCTATTACGGCGGCTTACGGGTTCATGGGAAAGTATGTCAAGTAACTTGATAGCTCAAGATTGGGATTTGCTCCTCCGACGATGGAGAGATATCTCTGGGCCCTCTCGGTGTTACGGTATCCATCATCGTCTGGCCAGACACTTTGTGATTTGATCACGGGGATGCCGGAACACGGTAACGAGAAAAGAGAACAATACCGGTAACGAGGTAACTAGCATAGTGGACAAGTTGTTGATCCACGGGAATGCCAACATGTCTCACCTCGGGTATTTGTAACATATCGCGAAGCAACAGGAATAGCACACGGCAACTGGAGGTTCACTCGAATATTCATTCGTGTGGGTATAGGGGTCAATATGGGTGTCCACGGCTCTGATGTTGATCATTGATCGGAAGGGGTTCCAGGTCATGTCTATACTTCACCGAACCTATAGGGTCACACGCTTAAGGGTCATCTATCTGCTGAATACTAGACAGGGAGTCTGAGAGAAAATCACCGAAAAAGTTTCGGACAGCGGAAAAGTTCCGCAGAGAGAGGTCACCGGATGAGTTCCGGTGAAACTGAAAAGTTGTTTCAGAGGATACCATTAAGTCAAAATGGTTTCGGCACATGCCTGATAATTCTTGGAGGGTGCCAGAATCATTCTGGAAACTTCTGGGAATTTTCTGGAAGAAAAACCGGAAATGTTTCGGAGCTGCCGGAACCGCTTCAGATGCTTTTCGCAGATGAAAATCACTAATCTGGAATTGTTCCAGAATGCGTTGAAAATTATTTTAGTGGGTACTGGAATTGTTCTAAGCCCACATAAATATTTTCAGTTCGAACGGACGCTGAAAAATGTCGTCATGAATAGTGAAAGTGCTTTTTGGGAATTTTTATGGAAAGCACCTTTTTGGAAATTCCAAAAGGGCCTTCTAGAAGGGGAAGGAGGGCATGGCACCTCATGGGGGGGTCCCCCCCCCAAGGGTGGCCGGCCAAGGAGGTGGAGCACCATGGTGCTCCACATGGCACTCCCATATGGCATATTCCCTTTTGGAAAGGGATATTCCAAGGGCACTTTGGGGTTTTTGTGTGACAATTTTACCCCTTGGCTTGCCTATATATAGGAGTGATCTTGGCAGCCATTTGCTCATCCCTTGATCTCATACACATGCCAAGATGTTATCTGGCTTCTCTCTCCCTCCCATGAAAAGAGTTTCGTAGAGCCGAAAGGCTGTCTGGGTTCCGGCAGGAACTAGTTCTGGACGGCGAAGCCCTGCCGGATAGCTGACACCGTATGTGTGCAACTCTGTAGAGAGGTCGTAGTTTCGATCTTAGTGCCCGAGGGGCTGTTCGAGAGTGCCTCCCGAAGGGCTGTCCAAGTGACGGTCCGAGTTCTGTGAGTCCTCCCGAAGGGCTGTCCGAGTGACCGTTCGAGTTTCGAAGGTCCTCCCGAAGGGCTGTCCGCGACATCGTCCGGGGGACTGTTCGACCGCCTCCCGGAGGGCTGTCCGAAGGGAAGACGAGGGTATACATCCTCGCAGTTGGGAGGTTGTAAATCCTAGCTGCGGGGATCAGCACCGCCGATCGTCATCGACTTTACTTCCGCTGCGCTACGAGTCGGTAACGAAAATGATCAAACCTTGTATGCAGTCTCCATAGTGGTCCTGGGCTGGTGCGTAGGTCGGAAAATTTTTGTTTTCTGCTGCGTTACCCTACAGACCTGGCCCTTGGGGGCTACACTAGCTGAAGTTTTATGAGCATAAGACAAATACAAAGTCCCAGGTTGCTGCAGGCAAGACAACCCGGCACTTGGGGGCTACAGCACTCAGTTCTTTCAATAGATCATAAGGTCCAACTTGAAGACCCGGCCCATCAAATATTGATGAGCCGGCCCTTGGGGGCTACACATGTGAAATACAAAAACATTCAGTTTATGAGTGGTGACTCAGATGAACAAACCAGATTTCTCCAAAAAGTTGCAACATTTATATTGAAGCAAGTCTTAAGCTATCACTACGTTCCCCTCTTATGACTTGGGGGCTGATATGTATATTGGAATTGAAAGAAAAATTTAGATTGACCCGGGCTGGGAAGACCCGGCTTGGAAAGACACATCCTGCAAGGACTTGGCCTTAAGAACCCAGGAAGATCAATTACATGACCCGGTGTCAGCAACAGTCATGACCCGGCATCATCAATCATAACCCGGCAACTTCGACGATCGCAACTTGACAAACTCTAACATCCTCAAGCCGGCTGATCATCAGAAGGATATCTTAAAGTTTAAATATTTTTTATCAAGCTGGAGTATTCAAAGCTGACTCAGCACCAGAAGGATATTTTAAGTCCAATATTTTTGTCAAGCCAAGAGCATTGGAAGCCGATTCAAATGGGAGAAAGAAATGACAAGGACTGAAGGATGAACAGATGCCGGCTCAGAAGAACCTTTGACCTGGCGCACAACCTGTCAAATTTGTTCTTTTGTTTATTTTGCAGGATAAGCTTAACATGGATAAATCCAAATTAATGTGGGGGCTAATGTCAGGGATATACCCCGCGGTATAACCCGGCCTGAAGTATGACCCGGCCGGGACTTGGCGACTCACTAGTGACCCGGCCGAGCTTGGCGACTCACTGGTAACCCGGCCGAGTTTGGCGACTCACTGGTGACCCGGTCGAGCTTGGCGACTCACTGGTGACCCGGTAGGCGGGTCAGACGAATGACAAGACCCAAGGCCTAGAAGGCGGCTCATGACAAGATCGGCTCAAGGTACGGTATCCGATGGGCCGGCTTGAGAGGAAAGGCATAAGGAATATTTCCCTTACAAGGGAAGCAAGACTAGGATTCCACTTGTAATAGAGTAGTCCTAATCCTACTAGGACTAGTCATGTAAGTCGCCCCTTCAACTTATATAAGGAGGGGTAGGGCACCCCAAGAGGGACGGGTTTTTAGACCGACAGACAAGTCTTAGACAAGATAAAAGTAGATGCTCTCGAGATAGAGGTAGCGAAACACCGCCCTTGTAATCGAGATCATCATCATCATCAATATCAATGAAGCAAGATGTAGGCTTTTACCTCCACCGCGAGGGGCCGAACCTGGGTAAAACACGCGTCTCTCGGTTCCGGCCAACCCCGTTCAAGCTACCACCTAGTTGCGATGGCCTCACACCTAAATTCTCCTACGAGGACATCTGCTGTGAAAAAACGACGACACGATGTGTGGCGTAAAAATAACAAGGCATTGATAAAGGCTGAGAACTTAAAGGGGCTCCTCGGATACCCAACGTGTGAACTCTTCAGGTACGCCTCGGAGATCCTCAAGATCAAAGATGGGAAGATTTGTTGAACCAGTTTTCAAGACCGACGGCCGAAGACGAAGAACAATTCGGAAGAACCGAGGAGCGTCCCCAACTTGAAGACCAGTTCAGGGGGCTATTGATGGTGTCCTGGACTAGGGGGTTCTCATCACGTCGTCTCCCGACCAGTGGGTCGGGCCGAGGACCCCCATGGCAGTTCACTAATGGGCCACTTCGGGCAGCCCATGACATATACAAGGAAGATTCCGCAAGACTTGGTTTTCAAGACAAGGACTCCTCTCCACCAACGTATTCAACTAGGACTCTTGTTATCCTAGGCCTCCGGTACATTATATAAGCCGAGGCCAGGCTAGTCGATAGACACATCCTAGATCATTAGAATTATATACAACATACGATCTCGAGGTAGATCAACTCTGTACTTTGATACACCCATAGTATAAACAAGAGCATGACATAGGGTTTTACCTCCTCAAGAGGGCCCAAACTTGGGTAAAAACATCGTGTCCCTCTTCTCCTGTTACCCATCGATCCGATCTCACAGCTCGGGCCCCCCTACCTGAGATATGCCGATTTTGACACCGACAACGTCTCCAACGTATCTATAATTTATGAAGTATTCATACCATGTTTACAACAATTTTATATGGTTTTGGTATGATTTGATTAGAACTAACCCAGATTGATGTTGTTCTTAGCACAACTACCGTGGTGTTGTTTTTTGTGCAAAAATAAAAGTTCTCAGAATTGGCTGAAAATTTACGGAGATTTTTTATGGACCAAAAGAGACCCCTGAAGCTTCTAGGAAGGACCAGAAGCCTCACGAGGAAGAGATAAGCCTGGGGGGTGCGCCCTCCCCCCTGTCCGCGCCTATCGAGCTTGTCGCTCCCTCGTGGGCCCCCTTGATGTGAAACCAACATCAAAAATTCCTATAAATATAGAAAACCCCAGAAAGAAACCTAGAACTTCCACGTCGCTGCCTCAAGCCTCTGTACCGAAGAAAACTCATCCGGAGCCCTGTTTCGGCACTCTACCGAAGGGGGAAATCATCGCCGGAGGCCATCTTCATCATCCCGGCGGCCACCATGACGAGGAGGGAGTAGTTCACCCTCAGGGCTTAGGGTATGTACTAGTAGCTATGTGTTTGATCTCTCTCTCTCTCATGTTCTTGATTTGGCACGATCTTGATGTACCACGAGATTTTTTAATATAGTTGGATCATATGGTGTTTCTTCCCTCTCTATCTTTGTTGTGATGAATCGAATCTTTCCCTTTGAGGTTTCGTTATTGTCGGATTGAATACTTTGGATTTGAGAACACTTGATGTATGTCTTGCATATGGATACCCGTGGTGACAATGGGGTATTATATTGATTCACTTGATGTATGTTTTGGTAATCAACTCGTGGATTCCCGTGACCTTGGGGAGTCTAGGCATATGGGTTGGTACACGTTTTCATCTTCTTTTCTCCGATAGAAACTTTGGGGTACTCTTTGAAGTTCTTTGTGTGGATTGAATATTATGAATCTGAAGTTGTTTGGTGCATATCGAATAATCAACTCACGGATACTTGTGGTGACATTGGAGTATCTAGGTGACATTAGAGTTGGTTGATGCGTATCATATGGTGTTATTTTAGTATGAATGCTAGGGCTGTTTGTGACACTTATAGGGATGGCTCAATAGATTGATCGGAAAGGATAACTTTGAGGTGGTTTCATACCCTACAACAATTTCTTTCTTATGTTCTCCGCTAATAGGAACTTTGGAGTGATTCTTTATCGCACGTTGAGGGATTGTTATATGATTCAACTATGTTAGCATTGTTGATAGATTGCACTTGTGAAAGTATGAACCCTAGGCCTTGTTTTCAAGCATTGCAATATCGTTTGTGCTCACTTTTGTTACTTGCTACCTTGCTGTTTTTTATTTTCAGATTACAAAAGCCTATATCTACTTTCCATACTACACTTGTATCACCATCTCTTCGCCGAACTAGTGCACCTATACAATTTGCCATTGTATTGGGTGTGTTGGGGACACAAGATATTTCTTGTATTTGATTGCAGAGTTGTTTGAGAGTGACCATCTTCATCCTAAGCCTCCCACGGATTGATAAACCTTAGGTCATCCACTTGAGGGAAATTTGCTACTGCCCTACAAAGCTCTGCGCTTGGAGGCCCAACGGAGTCTACAAGAATAATGTTGTGTAGTAGACATCACGATCCAGTCTGGAGGCCTTTTCCAGTAATCTGCCGGAGGGGGAATCAATCACGGAGGGCTTCTACATCAACCTTGCTGCCCTTTCGATGATGTGTGAGTAGTTTACCACAGACCTACGGGTCCATAGCTAGTACCTAGATGGCTTCTTCTCTCTCTTTGACCTTCAATACAATGTTCTCCATGATCTCCATGGAGTTCTATTTGATGTAATCTTCTTTTGCAGTGCGTTTGTTGGGATCCGATGAATTGAGGGTTTATGACTAGATTATTCATTGAAAGTAATTGGGTCTTTTCTGAACTTTATTATGCATGATTATTATAGCGTTGTATTTCTCTCTGATCAATCTGTTTGGTTTGGCCAACTAGATTGATTTATCTTCAGGGGGAGAGGTGCTTTGTGATGGGTTCAATCTTGCAGTGTCCTCACCCAGTGACAGTAGGGGTAGCGAGGCACGTATTTGTATTGTTGCAATTAAGGGTAAAACGATGGGGTTTGATCATATTGCTTGGTTTTATTCTGTCTACATCATGTCATCATACTTCATGCATTACTCTGTTTGTTATGAACTTAATACGTAGAGAGGCAAGTGATACGTCTCCAACGTATCTATTATTTTTTATTGTTCCATGCTATTATAGTATCAATCTTGGATGTTTTATATATGTTTTTAAGCAACTTTATATCATTTTTTGGGACTAACCTATTAACTTAGTGCCCAGTGCCAGTTCCTGTTTTCTGCCAGTTTTTGGTTTTTCAGAAAATCGGTACCAAATGAGGTCCAAATGCCACGAAACTTTTTGGAGATTTTTTTCTAGATATAAGGAACCTTCCACACTTGAGAGCCAAGGCAGAAGAGATAGGGGGGGCCACACGGCACATGGCCGCGCCCTAGGGGGCCGCGCCCTGGTGCTGTGTGGGCCCACCCAGGCTCCGTTTGACCTATTTCCAGCTCTATAAATTCCCAGAAATCCAGAAACCCTCAGGGGAGTCCACGAAATACTTTTTCCGTCGCCGCAAGCCTCTGTTCTCGAGAGATCCCATCTGGAAGCCTTCTCCGGTACTCCGTCGGAGGGGGAACCGATAACGGAAGGGCTCTACATCACCCTTGCTACCTCTCTGATGATGCGTGAGTAGTTTACCACAGACCTTCGGGTCCATAGTTAGTAGCTAGATGGCTTCTTCTCTCTTTTTGGTTCTCAATACAATGTTCTCCTTATTGTTCTTGGAGATCTATCTGATGTACTTGTTGGGAAACGTAGCATGCAATTTCAAAAAAAATTCCTACGCTCACGCAAGATCTATCTAGGAGATGCATAGCAATGAGGGGGGAGAGTGTGTCTACGTACCCTCGTAGACCAAAAGCGAAAGCTTTTGACAACGCAGTTGATGTAGTCGAACTTCTTCTCGTTCCGACCTATCAAGCACCGAACGTACGGCACCTCCGAGTTCTGCACATGTTCAGCTCGATGACGTCCCTCGAACTCTTTATCCAGCAAAGTGTCGAGGAAGTAGATGAGTTCCGTCAGCACAACGGCGTGGTGATGGTGATGGTGAAGTGATCCGCGCAGGGCTTCGCCTAAGCACCACGAAGATATGACCAGAGGTGTAAACTGTGGAGGGGGGCGCCGCACAGGGCTAACAATTGTTGGTGTGTCTTCTAGGCGCCCCCACCCCACGTATATATAGGTGGGAGGGGGAGGGGAGCAGCCTTGGGGCCCTAGTCCAATTCGCCCCCCCCCCCTTCCTTATTAACCGGAGGGGAAAGGAAAGAGAGGGGGGAAGGAAGGGGGAGGCCGAATCCTCCCCTTTCCTTCTCCCTTCTCCTCTTTCCTTATCCTCTTATTTCGGCCCATATGGGGGCGCAGCAGCCCCTGCTGGCTGCTGTGTATTCCCTCTTGGCCCATTAGGCCCATATCTTTTGCCGGGGGTGCCCGTGACCCCTTCCGGTGACCCGATATGTACCCGGTACCCTCCGGAACACTTCTGGTGTCTGAATACCATCGTCCTATATATCAATCTTTACCTCTCGACCATTTCGACATATCTCGTCATGCCCGTGATCTCATCCGGGACTCTGAACAACATTCGGTCACCAAATCACATAACTCATATAATACAAAATCGTCATCGAACGTTAAGCATGCGGACCCTACGGGTTCGAGAACTATGTAGACATGACCGAGACACTTCTCCGGTCAATAACCAATAGCGGAACCTGGATGCTCATATTGGCTCCTACATATTCTATGAAGATCTTTATCAGTCGAACCGTTATGACAACATACGTTATTCCCTTTGTCCATCGGTATGTTACTTGCCCGAGATTCGATCGTCGGTATCTTCATACCTAGTTCAATCTCGTTACCGGCAAGTCTATTTACTTGTTCCATAATACATCATCCTGTAACTAACTCATTAGTCACTTTGCTTGCAAGGCTTCTTATGATGTGCATTACCGAGAGGGCCCAGAGATACCTCTCCGATACTCGGAGTGACAAATCCTAATCTCGATCTATGCCAACCCAACAGACACCTTCGGAGATACCTGTAGAGAATCTTTATAATCACCCAGTTACGTTGTGACGTTTGATAGCACACAAGGCATTCCTCCGGTATCCGGGAGTTGCATAATCTCATGGTCGAAGGAATATGTATTTGACATGAAGAAAGCAGTAGCAATAAAACTGAACGATCATTATGCCAAGCTAACGGATGGGTCTTGTCCATCACATCATTCTCCTAATGATGTGATCCTGTTATCAAATGACAACTCATGTCCATGGTTAGGAAACCTTAACCATCTTTGATCAATGAGCTAGTCAAGTAGAGGCTCACTAGGGACATAGTGTTTGTCTATGTATTCACACATGTATTTAGGTTTTCGATCAATATAATTCTAGCATGAATAATAAACATTTATCATGAATAAGGAAATATAAAATAACAACTTTATTATTGCCTCTAGGGCATATTTCCTTCAGTCTCCCACTTGCACTAGAGTCAATAATCTAGATTACATTGTAATGATTCTAACACCCATGGAGTCTTGGTGTTGATCATGTTTTGCTCGTGGAAGAGGCTTAGTCAACGGGTCTGCTACATTTAGATCTGTATGTATTTTGCAAATCTCTATGTCTCCCTCCTTGACTTGATCACGGATGGAGTTGAAGCGTCTCTTGATGTGTTTGGTTCTTTTGTGAAATCTGGATTCCTTCGCTAAGGCAATTGCTCCAGTATTGTCACAAAAGATTTTCATTGGACCCGATGCACTAGGTATTACACCTAGATCGGATATGAACTCCTTCATCCAGACTCCTTCATTTGCTGCTTCCGAAGCAGCTATGTACTCTGCTTCACACGTAGATACCGCCACGATGCTCTGCTTGGAACTGCACCAACTGACAGCTCCACCATTCAATATAAATACGTATCCGGTTTGTGACTTAGAGTCATCCGGATCAGTGTCAACACTAGCATCGACGTAACCATTTACGATGAGCTCTTTGTCACCTCCATAAACGAGAAACATATCCTTAGTCCTTTTCAGGTACTTCAGGATGTTCTTGACTGCTGTCCAGTGATCCACTCCTAGATTACTTTGGTACCTCCCTGCCAAACTTATGGCAAGGCACACATCAGGTCTGGTACACAACATAGCATACATGATAGAACCTATGGCTGAAGCATAGGGAATGACTTTCATTTTCTCTCTACTTCTGCAGTGGTCGGGCATTGAGTCTTACTCAACTTCACACCTTGCAACATAGGCAAGAACCCTTTCTTTGACTGATCCATTTTGAACTTCTTCAAAACTTTAGCAAGGTATGTGCTTTGTGAAAGTCCTATTAAGCGTCTCGATCTATCCCTATAGATCTTGATGCCCAATATATAAGCAGCTTCACCAAGGTCTTTCATTGAAAAACTCTTATTCAAGTATCCTTTTATGCTATCCAGAAATTCTACATCATTTCCAATCAACAATATGTCATCCACATATAATATTAGAAATGTTACAGAGCTCCCACTCACTTTCTTGTAAATACAGGCTTCTTCGAAAGTCTGTATAAAACCATATGCTTTGATCACCTCATCAAAGCGTATATTCCAACTCCGAGATGCTTGCACCAGTCCATAAATGGATCGCTGGAGCTTGCACACTTTGTTAGCACCTTTAGGATCGACAAAACCTTCTGGTTGCATCATATACAACTCTTCTTTAAGAAATCCATTAAGGAATGCAGTTTTGACGTCCATTTGCCAGATTTCATAATCATAAAATGCGGCAATTGCTAACATGATTTGGACGGACTTAAGCATCGCTACGGGTGAGAAAGTCTCATCGTAGTCAACTCCTTGAACTTGTCGAAAACCTTTCGCGACAAGTCGAGCTTTGTAGACAGTAACATTACCATCAGTGTCAGTCTTCTTCTTGAAGATCCATTTATTTTCTATGGCTCGCCAATCATCGGTCAAATACACCAAAGTCCACACTTTGTTCTCATACATGGATCCTATCTCAGATTTCATGGCCTCAAGCCATCTGTCGGAATCTGGGCTCATCATATCTTCTTCATAGTTCGTAGGTTCGCCATGGTCTAGTAACATGACTTCCAGAACAGGATTACCGTACCACTCTGGTGCGGATCGTACTCTGGTTGATCTATGAGGTTCAGTAGTAACTTGATCTGAAGTTTCATGATCATCATCATTAGCTTCCTCTCTAGTTGGTGTACGCATCCCGGGAACAGATTTCTCTTATGAGCTACTTTCCAAATTGAGAGAAGGTACAATTACCTCATCAAGTTCTACTTTCCTCCCACTCACTTCTTTCAAGAGAAACTCCTTCTCTAGAAAGGATCCATTCTTAGCAACAAAGATCTTGCCTTCGGATCTGTGGTAGAAGGTGTACCCAACAGTTTCTTTTGGGTATCCTATGAAGACGCACTTCTCCAATTTGGGTTCGAGCTTATCAGTTTGAAGCTTTTTTCACATAAGCATCGCAACCCCAAACTTTAAGAAACAACAGCTTAGGTTTCTTGCCAAACCATAGTTCATACGGTGTCATCTCAACGGATTTAGATGGTGCCCTATTTAACGTGAATGCAGCTGTCTCTAATGCATAACCCCAAAACGATAGTGGTAAATCAGTAAGAGACATCATAGATCGCACCATATCTAATAAAGTACGGTTACGACGTTCGGACACACCATTACGCTGTGCTGTTCCAGGTGGCGTGAGTTGTGAAACTATTCCACATTGTTTTAAATGAAGGCCAAACTCATAACTCAAATATTCGCCTCTGCGATCAGATCATAGAAACTTTATTTTCTTGTTACGATGATTTTCTACTTCACTCTGAAATTCTTTGAACTTTTCAAATGTTTCAGACTTATGTTTCATCAAGTAGATATACCCATATGTGCTCAAATCATCTGTGAAGGTCAGAAAATAACGATACCCGCCGCGAGCCTCAACACTCATCGGACCGCATACATCGGTATGTATTATTTCTAATAAGTCATTGGCTCGCTCCATTGTTCCGGAGAACGGAGTTTTAGTCATCTTGCCCATGAGGCATGGTTCGCAAGTATCAAATGATTCATAATCAAGTGATTCCAAAAGCCCATATGCATGGAGTTTCTTCATGCGCTTTACACCAATATGACCTAAACGGCAGTGCCACAAATATGTTGCACTATCATTACCAACTTTGCATCTTTTGGCATCAATATTATGAATATGTGTATCACCACGATCGAGATTCAACAAAAATAGACCACTCTTCAAGGGTGCATGACCATAAAAGATATTACTCATATAAAAAGAACAACCATTATTCTCTGATTTAAATGAATAATCGTCTCGCACTAAACAAGATCCAGATATAATGTTCATGCTCAACGCTGGCACCAAATAACAATTATTCAGGTCTATAACTAATCCCGAAGGTAGATGTAGAGGTAGCGTGCCGACGGCGATCACATCGACCTTGGAACCATTCCCGACGCGCATCGTTACCTCGTCCTTAGCCAATCTTCGTTTAATCCGTAGCTCCTGTTTCGAGTTACAAATATGAGCAACCGAACCAGTATCAAATATCCAGGTGCTACTGCGAGCATTAGTAAGGTACACATCAATAACATGTATATCAAATATACCTTTGTTCACTTTGCCATCCTTCTTATCCGCCAAATAATTGGGGCAGTTCCGCTTCCAGTGACCAGTCCCTTTGCAGTAGAAGCACTTAGTTTCAGGCTTGGGTCCAGCTTTGGGCTTCTTCCCGGGAGTGGTAACTTGCTTGCCATTCTTCTTGAAGTTCCCCTTCTTTCCTTTGCCCTTTTTCTTGAAACTAGTGGTCTTGTTAACCATCAACACTTGATGCTCCTTCTTGATTTCTACCTCCGCAGCTTTGAGCATTGCAAAGAGCTCGGGAATTGTCTTCTCCATCCCTTGCATATTATAGTTCATCACGAAGCCTTTGTAGCTTCGTGGCAGTGATTGGAGAGCTCTGTCAATAACACTATTGAAAGATCGAGGATGTCGCCTAGAGGGGGGGTGAATAGGCGCTTTAAAATAATTACGGTTTAGGCTTGAACAAATGCGGAATAAACCTAGCGGTTAATTTGTCAAGCACAAAACCTACAACAACTAGGCTCGCCTAAGTGCACCAACAACTTATGCTAAGCAAGATAAACAACTAAGTGATAGCAAGATATAAGACAAGAAACAATAAGGCTATCACAAAGTAAAGTGCATAAGTAAAGGGCTCGGGTAAGAGATAATCGAGGCATGCAGAGACGACTATGTATCCCGAAGTTCACACCCTTGCGGATGCTAATCTCCGTTTGGAGCGGTGTGGAGGCACAATGCTCCCCAAGAAGCCACTAGGGCCACCGTAATCTCCTCACGCCCTTGCACAATGCAAGATGCCGTGATTCCACTAAGGGACCCTTGAGGGCGGTCACCGAACCCGTACAAATGGAGACCCTTGGGGGTGGTCACCGGTACCCGTCAATTTGCTCGGGGCGATCTCCACAACCTAATTGGAGACCCCGACGCTTGCCCGGAGCTTTACACCACAATGATTGAGCTCCGAACACCACCAACCGTCTAGGGCGCCCAAGCACCCAAGAGGAACAAGCTCAAGGGTACCAAGCACCCAAGAGTAATAAGCTACTCAACTTCACCTCCACGTATCACCGTGGAGAACTCAAACCGATGCACCAAATGCAATGGCAAGGGCACACGGAGTGCCCAAGTCCTTCTCTCTCAAATCCCACCAAAGCAACTAATGCTAGGGAGGAAAATGAGAGGAAGAACGAAGAAGAGAACATGAAGAACTCCAAGATCTAGATCCAAAGGGTTCCCCTCACCTAGAGGAGAAAGTGATTGGTGGAAACGTAGATCTAGATCTCCTCTCTCTTTTCCCCCAAAAACTAGCAAGAATCCATGGAGGGATTGAGAGATAAGCAAGCTCAAGAGAGTCAACAATGGAGGAGAGAGAAGTGCTCAAGAACTTGCAAAAACGGGCCGGGAACCGTTGGGGAAGAAAGCCCCTTAAATAGGTCCCCGCAGAATCTGCCCGTTATGCACACAGCCACAGTAAAGCGGTACTACCGCTCCTAGGAGCGGTACTACCGCTTAAGCGGCACTACCACGCACAGGCCTAAAATACACAGAGTGTACTAGCGGTAGTGCCGCCCGAGCGGTACTACCGGTGCCCCTTGCGGTACTACCGCTTAGGGGTTTTAGACATGGTGAGGCAGCGGTAGTAGAGGGTGCCAGGGCGGCAGTACCGTGCGGAGCGGTACTACCGTCCTAGTGCCACTCTACTACCGCTTAGGCAAAAAGGGCAACCGAAACCAGCACAGAAGGTATTTCCTAAGCGGTACTAGACGCGGTAGTAGAGTTCGGAAGTACCGCTTGAGCGGTACTACCGGGCTACTACCGTGCAACTACCGCTACAAGAAAATAGGCAACAGAAAGAAGCACAGAAAGGATATCCCAAGCAGCAGTAGCAACGGTAGTCCATAGCGGAAGTACCGCCCAAGCGGTACTACCGTGGTACCGAGCGGTACTACTGCCTGAGCACAGAAAAACTGTCCAGAGACTAAAACTGCCACAACTTCTGCAAATGAGCTCCGAATTGAGCAAACTCAAGCTTATTGGATAGAGGATGACAAGAGCTATCCAAACAGTGACCGGTTATACTAACAAGTGGCAGAGGAGGTATGCCTAACATATAGAGGAGTGAACCCTCCAACAGAGAAGAACCGGCATAACCTCCAACATCGAAAACATCATAGAAGATGCATGTGAACTCCGTTTTTGATGAACTCGAGCTTGTCATGAAGATGACCGAAAGCTCCAAAACTCACAAAGAGAAACACCAAACAAGAACCAAGAAAGATGATGCAAGGATGCAATGGTTTGAGCTCTCTATGAACGATACGATCAAGCTACCAACTTGAGAGCCCCCCTTGATAGTACGGCAATCGATCCTATAACCCGGTCTCCCAACTACCATCATGAGACCGGTAAAATAGAAAACCTATCAAGGGCAAACCTTTGCCTTGCGCATAATCCACTTGAGCTAGATGATGACGATCTTGTCCTCCTCAAGATGGACCACCTTTCTTGATTGCGTTGGGTCGATGAAGACTAGTTGATTGCTCCCCCATAATCCACTATGGGTGAGCCACTCTTCAGCACATCTTCACAAGTCCATTGTCACCACAATGGACGGCAAGCTTCAAGCACTTGATCTCTTCGTGATGCTCCTCTTGAACTTGCACACGGCAATCTTGATGACGATCACCACTTGATGTCATCCTCTCCATGGGTTGTATGATATCTTCCTCTTGACGCAATCCCATGGACACATACCTAACCCCACATAGAACTCTCACATAGACCATGGGTTAGTACACAAAGCGTAATGGACAATGCTTACCATACCATGGGATCACTTGATCCCTCTCGGTACATCTTCTACGCTTTGTGAGTTGATCAACTTGATTCACTCTTGACTTAGTCTTGATCAACCTCTCACAAGACCAATCTTTAGGTAATTCCTTGAATAGCACCTTGGTCATCACAAACTCTCCTTGAAACCAACAAATGAACTCCAAGAAAAGCCTATGGACAAACCCTTCAAATATAACTCAAGGCAACCATTAGTCCATAGAGATTGTCATCAATTACCAAAACCAAACATGGGGGCACCGCATGTTCTTTCAACTATCATCTGGAAGATTAACTCTCAGCTGAGTGAAGTGATTATGATATCCAGACATTCTGAGTATGTGTTCACTGACAGAACTGTTCTCCTCCATCTTGCAGCTATAGAACTTGTTGGAGACTTCATATCTCTCAACTCGGGCATTTGCTTGAAATATTAACTTCAACTCTTGGAACATCTCATATGCTCCATGACGTTCAAAATGTCTTTGAAGTCCCGATTCTAAGCCGTAAAGCATGGCACACTGAACTATCGAGTAGTCATCAGATCGAGCTTGCCAGACGTTCATAACATCAGCATCTGCTCCTGCAGCAGGCCTTTCACCTAGCGGTGCATCAAGGACATAATTCTTCTGTGCAGCAATGAGGATAATCCTCAAGTTACAGACCCAGTCAGTGTAGTTGCTACCATCATCTTTCAACTTAGTTTTCTCTAGGAACGCATTAAAATTCAAGGGAACGGTAGCACGGGCCATTGATCTACAACATAGATATGCAAATACTATCAGGACTAAGTTCATGATAAATTAAGTTCAATTAATCAAATTACTTAAGAACTCCCACTTAGATAGACATCCCTCAAGTCATCTAAATGATACGTGATCGAAATCAACAAAACCATGTCCGATCATCACGTGAGATGGAGTAGTCATCAATGGTGAACATCTCTATGTTGATCATATCTACTATATGATTCACGTTCGACCTTTCGGTCTCCAGTGTTCCGAGGCCATGTCTGTACATGCCAGGCTCGTCAAGTTTAACCCGAGTATTCCGCATGTGCAAAACTGTCTTACACCCGTTGTATTTGAACGTAGAGTCTATCACACCCGATCATCACGTGGTGTCTCAACACGACGAACTGTCGCAACGGTGCATACTCAGGGAGAACACTTATACCTTGAAATTTAGTGAAGGGGTCATCTTATAATGCTACCGTCGTACTAAGCAAAATAAGATGCATATAAGATAAACATCACATGCAATCAAAATATGTGACATGATATGGCCATCATCATCCTGTGCTTTTGATCTCCATCTCCAAAGCATCGTCATGATCTCCATCGTCACCGGCTCGACACCTTGATCTTCATCATTGCGTCGTGGTCATCTCGCCAACTATTGCTTCTACAACTATCGCTAACGCATAGTGATAAAGTAAAGTAATTACATGGCGTTTGCATTTCAAACAATAAAGCGACAACCATAAGGCTCCTGCCAGTTGCCGATAACTTTTACAAAACATGATCATCTCATACAACAACGTATATCATTGACCATATCACATCATAACATGCCCTGCAAAAACAAGTTAGACGTCCTCTACTTTATTGTTGCAAGTTTTACGTGGCTGCTACGGGCTTCTAGCAAGAACCGTTCTTACCTACGCATTAAAACCACAATGGTGATTTATCAAGTTTGCTGTTTTAACCTTCAACATGGACCGGCCGCAGTCAAATTCGATTCAACTAAAGTGGGAGAAACAGAAACCCGCCAGCCACCTTTATGCAAAACTAGTTGCATGTCTGTCGGTGGAACTGGTCTCATGAACGTGGTCATGTAAGGTTGGTCCAGGCCGCTTCATCCAACAATACCGCCGAATCAAAATAAGACGTTGGTGGTAAGAAGTATGACTATCACTGCCCATAACTCTTTGTGTTCTACTTGTGCATATCATCTACGTATAGACCTGGCTCTGATACCACTGTTGGGAAATGTAGCATGCAATTTCAAAAAAATTCCTACGCTCACGCAAGATCTATCTAGGAGATGCATAGCAACGAGGGGGGAGAGTGTGTCTACGTACCCTCGTAGACCGAAAGCGGAAGCGTTTGACAACGCAGTTGATGTAGTCGAACTTCTTCTTGTTCCGACCGATCAAGCACCGAACGTACGGCACCTCCGAGTTCTACACACGTTCAGCTCGATGACGTCCCTCGAACTCTTGATCTAGCAAAGTGTCGAGGAAGTAGATGAGTTCCGTTAGACGACGGCGTGGTGACGGTGATGCTGAAGTGATCCGCGCAGGGCTTCGCTTAAGCACCACGAAGATATGACCGGAGGTGTAAACTGTGGAGGGGGGCGCCGCACACGGCTAATAATTGTTGGTGTGTCTTCTAGGCGCCCCCTCCCCACGTATATATAGGTGGGAGGGGAAAGGGAGCAGCCTTGGGGCGCCCCAAGTAGGAGGAATCCTACTTGGGGCCCTAGTCCAATTCGCCCCCCCCCCCCACCCCCCCCTTCCTTATTAACCGGAGGGGAAAGGAAAGAGAGGGGGGAGGGAAGGAAGGGGGAGGCCGAATCCTCCCCTTTCCTTCTCCCTTCTCCTCCTATTTTGGCCCATATGGGGGCGCAGCAGCCCCTGCTAGCTGCTGTGTATTCCCTCTTGGCCCATTAGGCCCATATCTTTTGCCGGGGGTGCCCGGAACCCCTTCCGGTGACCCGATATGTACCCGGTACCCTCCGAAACACTTTCGGTGTCCGAATACCATTGTCCTATATATCAATCTTTACCTCTCGACCATTTCAAGACTCCTCGTCATGTCCGTGATCTCATCCGGGACTCCGAACAACATTTGGTCACCAAATCACATAACTCATATAATACAAAATCGTCATCGAACGTTAAGCATGCGGACCCTACGGGTTTGAGAACTATGTAGACATGACCGAGACACTTCTCCGGTCAATAACCAATAGTGGAACCTGGATGCTCATATTGGCTCCTACATATTCTACGAAGATCTTTATCGGTCGAACCGTTATGACAACATACGTTATTCCCTTTGTCCATCGGTATGTTACTTGCCCGAGATTCGATCATCGGTATCTTCATACCTAGTTCAATCTCGTTACCGGCAAGTCTCTTTACTCGTTCCGTAATACATCATCTTGTAACTTACTCATTAGTCACTTTGCTTGCAAGGCTTCTTATGATGTGCATTACCGAGAGGGCCCAGAGATACCTCTCCGATACTCGGATTGACAAATCCTAATCTCGATCTATGCCAACCCAACAGACACCTTCGGAGATACCTGTAGAGCATCTTTATAATCACCCAGTTATGTTGTGACATTTGATAGCAAACAAGGCATTCCTCCGGTATCCGGGAGTTGCATAATCTCATAGTCGAAGGAATATGTATTTGACATGAAGAAAGCAGTAGCAATAAAACTGAACGATCATTATGCTAAGCTAACGGATGGGTCTTGTCCATTACATCATTCTCCTAATGATGTGATCCTGTTATCAAATGACAACTCATGTCCATGGTTAGGAAACCTTAACCATCTTTGATCAACGAGCTAGTCAAGTAGAGGCTCACTAGGGACACAGTGTTTGTCTATGTATTCACACATGTATTTAGGTTTCCGATCAATACAATTCTCGCATGAATAATAAACATTTTTCATGAATAAGGAAATATAAAATAACAACTTTATTATTGCCTCTAGGGCATATTTCCTTCAGTAATGACTTTTTGCGCTGTGTTTGTTGGGCTCTGATGAATTGTGAGTTTATGATCAGATCTATCCATGAATCTATTTGAGTCTTCTTTGATCTCTTTTATGCATGATTGTTATAGCCTCGTATTTCTTCTCCTAATTTTTGGTTTAGTTTGGCCAACTAGATTGGCTTTTCTTGCAATGGGAAGAGGTGCTTTGTGATGGGTTCAATCTGGCGGTGCTCAGTCCTAGTGACAGAATTGGAATTGACACGCATGTATTGTTGCCATTAAGGATAAAAGTTGGGATGAATTCTTGTTAGTTTGTCTTGACTACATCATGTCATCGTTCTTCAAGCATTACTTCGTTCTTTTCGGACTTAATACACTAGATGTGTTGGGGATATTATTACTGGGTGTAAACCGGCCAGGAGAGGCCGGGTTATCCCCATAATAAGTTATTTATATTTGAAGCCCATGAAGACAAGGAGTATGGCCCTTTATGAAGGCCCAGGGCCCAAAGGCGGATTAAGGGCTTGTAGGTGTAAACCGCCATATTATATGTAACTTGTCTTATAAGATAAGAAAAGAGTAGAGACCGAGCCGGACAGGTTTATGAGCCGGCCTCGGGATTCTGTAAACCGCCGGGCGTCAATCTGTGTATATAAAGGGACGACCCGGCGGTAGTTTAGGGGGGGGGGACAACAGCTCGAGAGCCAGGCATAGCGGATTCGCTCCCTGGTCATCAAAACCCTAGCAATTCCACAACAACTGGATTAGGCCTTTACCTTCACCGCAAGGGGCCGAACCAGTATACTCTCTGCGTCCCTTGTCCGCTTTAACCCCTTTTAAGCTAACCCGTCGCGATGGCTCCACGACTAAGTCCTTCCTCTAGGACATCTGCCGTGACAAGTCCATGACAGTTGGCGCCCACCGTGGGGCTATCGCATGATGGTTTCGAGTTCTTAGAGGGCAACTTCGAAGGACTCAAGGGATACGCTGTGGGCCGGATGACCAAAAGTCGTCGCGGCAAGCTCTACATTGACGACGCAGGCTGGGGCCCCGAGGCCGGTTCAATTGAGTACGGGTACCGGGTCCCCTTCGGCGGCATTCACGTGTTCATTGGCAAGATTGGCGAACCGGGCCCTGAGCCGGACATCTGCACCGACATCATCGAAATGGCTCAGCGTGTGAGATCTGCCCGGGTTAAGCCTGTCATGAAGCGTGCCTTCGTGGGAGTCATCCACGAAGTGGACTCTGAAGATAGATCGGAATACGATGGCGAAACCGTTGTTTGTTCCGGTGACGAGTCATCTATTGGAGAGACCGAGTCATTGTACCAGCTGCAGGATGGCCGGTTTGGTGGTTGTTCTGATGGTGACAGTATTCCGGACTCTCTTGACCCGCCAAACCGGGTTGCGATCTTCATGGCCGGTACATAGTCAGCACCACGATCTTCGACCGCTGCGGCAATGATCTCCGGTTCAGCAGCGGCGACGGCAGCTGGGGCAGGAGGCCCTGCGCCACCGCCGGCTCAGGCTCTGTCCGATTTATTCGACACCTTGGCAGCACTGTTAGCAGCCGAAGTCAGCCCGGCGGATCAGGAGCGGCACAACGCAGAAGTGGCGAAGGTGAAGGACCAGATAGCCCAAGCCAAGGTGGATTTGCAGCTGAAAACACCAGGATGGCTGCAGAACGGGCCGAGTTAGATGCACAGGCCTATCGGCACATGTTGGATCAGAACGCGTCAAATGATGTAATGAGGAGAAGGTACCGATCTCACCTGCCTCCGGTTTACGAAGCCAGGAATCTCTTCAATACGCCAGGGGCCGGAGCCAGCAATCAGCCAGTGGTAAACTGGGTAGAAGCGCCTGGAACGGGGACGCCGGTTCAGCCACGCGCAATGGATCCGCCTCTTCAGAATAACCCATCCCAGCATGTGCCCACGCCTCCGGGTCATTACTCCAACCCCTTGGACAATATAGTCGCGGCCGCTTCACGGTTGGCAGCCCTTCCAGTCGATGGTGAGTCCCCTGTAGCGGTGGAGACGCGACGGGCTAGGGAGCTCCTTCAGACAGCTCTGACTCAGCAACAGGCTTATTCGTACAGTCGCGAGAGGATTCATTCCACCCCCCGCCCAAGCCGGAGTTACAGCAGGCATGTTGATGAACCGGCTGTGTCTAGCAGTGCCCGCAACCGTAATCCACCACGAGGCCGTAACCCGGCGGGTGGCGGTGTTGATGCTCAGGATGTGGTGGACCGTGCTAGGGCACGTCGAGAGGCTGAGTTAGCAGCACGGAACGCGGCCCGTCAGCTTGCTCCGGTTCGTCCTTCAGCTTCGGTGGAACCAGGAGTTACCTCCAGTTCTTTGGGGGTGCCGTGTCTCGTCCCAGCATTACGCAATGTATGGCTTCCCAAGGATTTCAAGGGCCTACGTAAAGTGCCGAATTACACTGCGGATTTATCCCCCGAATCATGGGTGGAGAGTTATGAGATGGCGATGGAGATGCTGGACGTAGATGATGCGGCATGTGCTAAGTACTTCACCATGATGTTGGAAGGGACAGCTTGCACTTGGTTGAAAAACCTACCAGCTAACTCCATTGTGTCATGGGCCGAGCTAAGAGCCCGGTTTATTCAGGATTTCAAAGACACGTGCAAACAGCCCATGTCAATTGTGGATTTAGCTGTCTGTGTCCAGGAGGAAGGAGAATCAACAACCCATTGGGTGCGCCGGGTTTCAGAGATTTTGCATTCATCGGACCGCATCAACGCTGATACGGCCGTTTTGACGTTGGAAGGCAATTGCCGGTTTGCGCCTCTTAAGTTGAAGCTGGGACGGCTCAAACGCCATTGCAACGACATGGGGACACTTATGGCAGCTATGGTGAAATATGCCGACTCTGATAGTACCAAGGACCCTGAATCTGATGATGACAAGACAAGAAAGGGAAAGAAGGGTGGCAGCACCAAAGGGCAGCAGCATAACTCGGCGGGGCATGGAAACAGCGGTAAGCGTAAAGCGGATAACAGTTCAGATTTTGTAGCTAATACCAACGCGCAGGGTAATGGTCAGCGTCGGAAGGGTAAATCGCCCCCTCATGGAGGAGAACCAAATCCCAATCCAGAGCGCCTGAATTACCTGTTGAACCAGCCCTGCCCAAAGCACGGATCGCGGGACAAGCCAGCCACGCACCTCTGGAAGGATTGTTATATTATGCGAGAGTTCAAAAATTCAGATTTTTTCCGGAATGATAATGGACCGGCTGGCGGTTCAGGCCCCGGGTCTCATGGGCCGGGTTATGGTGGAGGCAGTTCCGGTTCAGGATTCCATGGTAATCAAAGCGGACATGGCAATCAAGGCAACCAAGGTGGTTATAATCATCAGGGGAACCAACAACAGCAGTCGGGTTACCAGAGCAACCCGAAGCAGTTAAACAGTGGACAGTACCATGTCTTCACCACCGGCCTGTGCAAGCACGATCGGAAGCTTCATAAAAGGGCAGTGAACTCCGTTGAACCGGCGGTGCCCCGTTACTTACGCTGGTCTGAACAGCCCATTGTGTGGAGTCGAGAGGATCATCAACCTCGGGTTGATAATCCGGGTCATCTGGCGTTGATGGTGGCACCTCAGGTGGGAGGTTACAAGTTCACTAAAGTACTCATGGATGGGGGGAGTAGTATCAATATCCTTTATTATGAAACCTTCCGTCGCATGGGGTTAACAGATAAAAATCTTAAACCGTCCAGCACGGTCTTCCATGGTGTGGTGCCTGGTAAATCGGCGTATCCGGCCAGTAAGATAGCTCTGGAGGTTGCTTTTGGTGATGAGCATGATTCAAGATCAGAAACATTGACCTTTGAAGTGGTGAAAATCAAGAGCCCGTATCATGCCCTGTTTGGGCGGCTGGCTTATGCTAAATTCATGGCGAGGCCCTGTTATGTCTATCTGCAGCTCAAGATGCCGGGTCATAAGGGAACTGTCGTGGTTTCGTCACGGCAGATGT
The DNA here is from genome assembly GCA_011799875.1 of Thinopyrum elongatum. NCBI lineage: Eukaryota > Viridiplantae > Streptophyta > Magnoliopsida > Poales > Poaceae > Thinopyrum > Thinopyrum elongatum. Next base: position 38,245,365 of record CM022303.1, on the reverse strand, counting down.
CCTAGAGAAAGGACTTAGTCGTGGAGCCATCACGACTGGTTAGCTTAAAGGGGTTAAAGCGGATAAGGGACGCAGAGAGTTTATACTGGTTCGGCCCCTTGCGGTGAAGGTAAAGGCCTACTCCAGTTGTTGTGGAATTGCTAGGGTTTCGATGACCAGGGAGCGAATCCGCTATGCCTGGCTCTCGAGTTGTTGTCCCCCTAAACCGCCGCCGGGTCGTCCCTTTATATACACAGATTGACGCCCGGTGGTTTACAGAATCCCGAGGCCGGCTCGTAATCGTGTCCGGCTCGGTCTCTACTCTTTTCTTATCTTACAAGACAAGTTACAGATAATACGGCGGTTTACGCCTATGAGCCTTAAATCGACTTTGGGCCCCGGGGCCTTCACAAAGCGCCATACTCCTTGTCTTCATGGACTCCGAACATAATAACCCAGTATGGGGATAACCCGGCCTCTCCTGGCCGGTTTATACCCAGTAGTAATATCCCTAACATTAGGCCCCAAATTGATTTGAACTGGTTCATGTCAATCTTCAGCTTGAGAAAAATTCTTCTTTCAGCATGTTGATAAACCGCCACGAAGTCACCTGTTAACGGAAATGGTATATCTCTCTCCTTCATTAATGATCTTCCGTCAACCGAAGCGACAGCTCTGTCACATATCCCGCTTTGGGCTCCCCAATTTTCGCGCCCGTCATTTATCCGTTCGCCTTATAAATAAAGCCGAAGGGTCCGTTTCATTTTCCCCTTCGTGCCTCTTCACCTCATCTTCTTCCTCGCGCCGTCCGAACGTCAGAGCTCCGCCGCCGCCGTCGACTTTCAGATCTGCCCCAGCAACGGCCGCTGCATCACCCTGATTGCACCAGAGAAACGCGGTGCTCCTCCGCCACTCCATTCGCATCTGTAAATTTCTTTCCCCTTTCTCTAGATTCACCATTAGGGTTTTGGTGTTCGTCGGAGTTCATCATAGCTCCGGTGCTGTTCATCCCTGTTCGCCTGAGTTCGTTTGGATCAGCTCTTGCTCGTGCTGTTGTAGTCACAGTCCCTTTTTCCTTATTAGAGCATCAACTTTATATGGAAAAAACTCATCTGAAATCCGACGAACTGCTGAAGCACCTGTATTTTAGGTCTGAATAACTTCTTGTTTTCTGCCACGCCGCAGATCTGAATTTACTTTACTAGTCTGTGAATTCTGTTTTCCCTTACTTAGGCATTTTTAGATCTGTACCCTTCATGCCAATATAGGCGGTTTAACTTTGTCAAAGAAGAATAATCCGATATGCATCATTAGTCCCCACTTAAACCGCCGATTCGTTGATCTTTGCACCTTCTCCAATTTATTAATGTGCATATACCTCTGGTTGCACTTATCTTTCATTGCTTTATGCTTGCCCATCGTACATCTTAAACCGGCAATTAATATATTTCAGCTTCTCATTGAGATGGCCAAACAAGTTTATGAGTGCAACTGGGTTCCTTCCCGGGTCACTGAAGAGCAATTAAATAGATGTGTTATGACCGGCGCTTTAGCCAAGAAAGAAATCATCCACTGGAGGGCCCCTGGTCTGGAAAGTCCTCCTGAACCCAAGGACGGAGAAGTAATTGTATTTGCTGATCATCTGGGTCGAGGCTTTAGCCCTCCCGGTTCAAAAAATTTCCGGGATGTGCTGGCCAGCTTCCAACTCCACCCTCAAGATATTGGACCAAACTCCGTGTCCAATATTTGCAATTTCCAAGTATTTTGTGAGGCCTATCTTCAAGAGGAACCCTCAGTTGAACTGTTCAGGGATTTCTTTTATTTAAACCGCCGCACAGAATTCCCAGACGGACCCAACACCGAGCTTGGTGGAATGGCGATTCAAAAAAGGAAGGATGTCAGCTTCCCTCATGCCAAACTTCATAGTCACCCCAAGGACTGGAATCAGACTTGGTTTTATTGCAAAGACACATCTCCAGCTGATGAAAATCGTTTGCCGGGTTATCGTCCCCACCGGCTTAGCAATACTCATCCCTTCCCTCAAAGGCTGACTGCCAAGGAACGGTCCAACTATGCACCTCAACTGTCAAAGCTCCGAGCTTTTATGGCCAACGGTTTAACAGGCGTCGACTTTGTTCGCTGCTGGATATCCTGGAGCGTCCTGCCCTTAAGCCGGCGCCCCGGTTTAATGTGTGAATACACAGGGGATTTGAAAGACCCTCAACGCCATATCGACATTCAGCTAACAGAAATCGAAATTACTGAGGCCGTCAAGAAGATACTGAGCGAACCGGAAGTTGTCTGCAGCCAAACCGGGTTAAGCCCTTTTTGTGTCTCCAATAGACCGCCACCTGTAAGAATCACGACTTTCTTGTTTTGATGCATCCTTTTTCAAATGGTCTCAAAATTTTGTCCATTTTTTCACAGGGTGATGACCCATTCTGGAAGAAAAACCACAGGATAAACCGGCCAAACCTCAGGATAAACCGGCAAAACCACTTCGCCCGAAGACCAAGGTTGCTAAGAAACCTGCCAAGAAGAGGACCATTGAAACTTCGGAACCGAATGCTAACGCGGATCTGGCTAATCCAAACTCGGAGGTAGAACTTGACTCTCTTAGTTCTTTTTTTATACACCTTATTGACAATGACTGTTATTAGGACGATGCTGAAGGCAGCCAAGCTGACAGTGCAGAGGTAATTATCCTTTCTTCCGATTCAGATCCTCTGCCAACACAGAAAGTCCGTCAAGCAAACCGGAAAATAAAATTTTCTCACCCCTTAGCTCACTTAGACCCAAACTTTCTTTTGAAAAAGCAGCAACACGAGGCCCGTCGCACAACTCGGCACAGTGGCCAAGTAGTTACCTCTGCCGGTTTACCCAACACCCCGGTCCGGAAACGTCGACCAGAGGTCTCTTATACTCCTGATATTTCTTGCCCCAAGGCTGGTTGCTTTCGACAGCCTCTTAATCCATCTGATTCGAATTATCAGGGAACACCTAATTCGTCTTCTGGCGAGTCAACGGCCACACAACTTCCAACACTCAAGACGGTCCCTGGGTAAGTTATGCTTTAATCTTGTCCTTAATGTGTTATGTTCGCATATTGTACTTATCCTCATGTTTTTTCTTCTCAGCGCCAAGCCTAGACCCAGTAAGAAGGCCCGGCTGAATAAACCGTCTGATGATAATGCGGATATTGAAACGGAGAAAACTCCAGATCTGGAAAGATCAAATACTGAAACCACACATGACGATCCACCACCTCAAGATTATAACTTCACAGCTGAACAGGTAGAAACTGACACCACAGGCCATACTGATAAACCGACTAGCCTAGCCCGCGCAGATGATAAACCGGCCAGCCCAGCTAAGGCTGCTGATAAACCGTCAACTCCCATGAAGGCTACTGATGATAAAGAAGATGACATTATGATTACTGGCGTAGGCCACACCGCTCCTGATAATCCTGTTGCTTTATCGAAGCATAGTGCCAAAGACGAGGTTTCTGCTGTGGGCAAAGGCAAATGGAACACAGATTTATCATCCTATGCTCACCTCAACGCCCAAGACATCCACTCTGGTTATCTAAACTGTCTGTACACAAGCCGTGACTTTGAAGCCGGTTTAGTGAATCTAATGAAGGAGCCATATGAGGTAACTGCATAACCGCTTCTTTCTTCTTCAGTTCCAATTATTAACTCCAGTAGCCCCCAAGTGCCGGTTTATGATAATCATCTAAACTGGGACTTTGTAATATCTCAACTTTGCATGCTTATCCTCCAAGGGTCAGGTTATCTTTCCAAGATGAACCGGTACCTTAAAATTGCAATATTATAACTTTTCCCCGGTATAGTCCCCAAGGGCCGGTTTAACTGATGAAGATGACCCGGGACTTGTAGAAAAAATACCCATAATGACACTTTGAGCCAGCATACATTAGCCCCCAAGTGCCAAGAGTAATACTTGTATTGCACTTGGGACTTGTAGAAATTGCTGATTACGAGCAAATATGCATTAGCCCCCAAGTATCAGGTGCATAACTTGTTATGTGCTTGGTACTTCAAATATGCACTGTCAACTCATGATATATTTGTCTTTTATAGGCTGAACTGAGCAAAAGGGAAGCTCAAACCGCTGATCTGCAAGAAAACATCAAGTCCCAGCAGGCAGAAAACTCCAAAGCAAAAGATGAGCTGACCAGTACCTTAGCTGCTATGGAGAAGCTGAAGGAGAGTTTCAACAAGGAGCGGGCGGATTGGGACAAAGAAAAATCCACTTTGCAAAAAAGAGCTGAAGATGCAGAAGCAGCTCTTAAACCGGTGATAGACGAACTAACAGGTGTAAAGCGGCAAATTCATGCCATGACAACTGCTGTGTTTGGTGAGTATCCTGGTTGTAACTTTGCAACATATCCTCCCATGTATTGCCAGTTTACTGATGTTTGCAATGGCGCAGGAACTCGCATTAGTCACCTGGGCTCTGATGTGCAGAAGAAGCTGAAAGCTGCCTATACTCTTATAGAGCAGTTATATACCGGCGCGCAACGGATCATCTGTACTGCTTCTCATAACAAACCGCCCCCAACTTTAATCCAGGAGACTTTAGAGAGGTTGTCAATGCTGCCTGCCCGGGTGGAGGAGCTAAAGAAATCTGCTGCCAGGGCTGGTGCTCTGACCGCATTAACCCGAGCAAAAGCATGGGTGCCTGATCTTGATCCGGTGGATGTGGCTAAAGGCTTTCCGAGTTTAAAAGAAGATGGATCAGAATTTGGCAATGAGGATCTCCGAGCCATAAACCGGGAAGTACGTCCACTGGCTTGCCAATTGGCTGAAGAAACTGATCTTTCATATTACCAGGCGAGTTATGATGTCAACAACAAGCGGGTTTCTGCACCAACCCCTGAAGTTCAAAACCTGATGCCACCAATCCGTAAGCACACCTATGCCCCTGATGTTGAACCGTCCACCCTCATAAGTGATGAAGCTGTGTTCCAAGCCTTAACTGGGATCAATTGGGCCACCATTGATTTCCAGCCGCTGGATAGAGAGGAAGAAGATGAACCGGCACAGGGCGATCCACAACTGTCAGGGCAGCCTGTCGACGAGTCATGATCCGGAGGTCGATGTCATCTTCTGCGTGCAGAAAAAGTTTCCAAAAAACAATGATTCTTTTGAGCACCACAACGCCTTGTAATAGGCTAGTGTAAACACTTGTTCTGTTATGCCATCGTGCATATTTACATTGCTTGATATCGTTAATTCATCCTGTTTAAGATATACGATATTCACAATCCAGAGTGATTTATTCAAGTTGTACCTGCATACAAAAAGTTGAACTTGTCCTGGCGGTTTACCCCCGGACGGGTCATGATGCCCAATATATAACCTGGGCTTAGAAACAAGGCTATTTAAAAATAATGAAATATGACATATATCATACCTGTGACATTGAATCACAACGTTGGTTTACCAACTTTTTTGCAGTAAGGGTGATAACCCAAATTTTGAGTACTGACAACTCCTCGCATGTCTTGCCGGTTTATGATAAAACCGTACCGGGTTGTAATAAACACCGGACTACTCATATATAATACTGGCGACTAGTAGTCAAACCAGACCGGGTTAAGAAACTCCGGTTTACAAGTGATTATGTACTGACAACTTGTAGTTGACGGCCTAGCCGGGTTGATGAACACCGGTTTATCAAAAAAAACATCATCTTATCAAAAGAGAAAAATTGTGCAAAAAGCAAATGAAAACTCTGTAGTCGAGGCTTTTCACGGGCTGCCAGGCCCCAAATTCGAGGCTTTTCATGGGCTGCCAGGCCACTGAGTTAAACCATTTCAAAAAGCCTTTTAAGATGGTCCTCAATCCTTAACCAGTCATCGTTTTAACTTGACAAGTTCAGGGTCTTTTTTTAGAGTAACTTGTCAAAGTTCGAAGGGTCGTACCAGGTTTACCTGGGCGGAGTGACTTACTTAAATAGGCAGGCTAACCCGGGGTTTTAGGTGTATACACCAGGCTTCCAAGCCATGGCTTGATAGCCTGTTACAAGTGTAGATTCTTTGTTCATTGCGATAGCAAAGAATCCCCAAGTAACATTTTGAGCTGTGCTCAATGGGTGCCTATGTTTGAGTTGTGCTTTTGCAACACTCTCTTTGGCCCCAAAGTGATTTTTCTGGTGGCTTTGCGCCAATCAAGAGGTGTTGCTATGGTTCGAATACGACCAAGCCCCCAAGTGATTTTTCTAGTGGCTTTGCGCCAATCAAGAGGTGTTGCTATGGTTTGAATACGACCAAGCCCCCAAATGATTTTTCTGGTGGCTTTGCGCCAATCAAGAGGTGTTGCTATGGTTCGAATACGACCAAGCCCCCAAATGATTTTTCTGGTGGCTTTGCACCAATCAAGAGGTGTTGCTATGGTTCGAATACGACCAAGCCCCCAAATGATTATACATATATGGCTTGATAAGCCGAATTGAGGGATAAACCGGCGCCTCTTTATGAACAGAAGCCTCTGCGTAACCACACATGATCTGAGAAAAAACAACAGATACCCCGTTGTAGCTGAGGCTCTGGTTTATTATATTGATCATAATATATACATTGTCATAATTATGTACATAAGCAGGGTCCACGACTTAGGTATAGTAAGGCCGTAGATGAGCGATATTCCATGGCCGGTGGGTCTCCTCCTCCGATTTACGTGAGTCCTTGTGCTCTCGAACATCGATTAGAAAGTATGACCCGTTGTGCAGATTCTTGCTGACCACAAAGGGTCCTTCCCAAGGCGGGGATAACTTGTGCATATCAGTCTGATCCTGGATGAGTCGGAGCACCAGATCACCTTCTTGAAAAGTTCTAGTTCTAACCCGACGGCTGTGATAACGACGCAGATCTTGCTGATAAATCGCCGAACGGGCTGCTGCGATGTCACGCTCCTCATCTAACAGGTCAAGTGCTTCCTGCCGTGCCTTCGCATTATCAGCTTCAACATAAGCCGCCACACGAGGCGAGTCATGACGGATGTCAATCGGGAGCACCGCCTCTGCCCCGTAGACCATGAAGAAAGGTGTGTAACCCGTGGACCTGTTGGGCGTGGTGTTGATGCTCCATAACACAGAGGGTAACTCCTCTACCCAACAGCCCGGCGTCCGTTGCAGAGGGACCATAAGCCGGGGTTTGATGCCTCTCAAGATCTCCTGATTGGCTCTCTCCGCTTGACCATTAGATTGGGGGTGAGCCACTGAAGATACGTCAAGTCGGATGTGCTCACGCTGGCAGAACTCTTTCATGGCACCTTTGGACAGATTAGTACCATTATCAGTTATAATGCTGTGCGGAAAGCCAAACCGGAAAATCACCTTCTTGAGGAATTGGACCGCCGTGGCTGCATCACACTTACTGACTGGCTCTGCCTCCACCCACTTAGTAAACTTATCTACCGCCACCAAAAGGTGGGTCTTCTTGTCTTTGGATCTCTTAAAGGGCCCAACCATATCCAGCCCCCAAGTTGCAAACGGCCAAGTGATTGGAATCATTCTCAATTCCTGGGCCGGAACATGAGCTCGGCGTGAAAATTTCTGACAACCATCGCACTTCTTCACCAAGTCTTCCGCATCAGCATGAGCCGTCAGCCAATAAAATCCGTGGCGAAAAGCTTTAGCTACCAAGGACTTTGAACCAGCATGATGACCGCAATCCCCTTCATGGATCTCACGCAGGATCTCACGGCCCTCTTCAGGGGATACACAACGTTGAAATGCCCCTGTTACACTGCAATGATGTAATTCGCCATGGACAATAGTCATTGACTTGGATCGCCGGATTATCCGTCTGGCCACGGTCTCATCCTCAGGTAACTCGCCCCGGTTCATGTATGCCAGATATGGCACAGTCCAATCCGGAATGACATGAAGTGCTGCCACCAATTGAGCTTCTGGATTAGGAACAGCCAGATCCTCCTCTGTGGGAAGTTTAACCGACGGATTATGCAGCACATCCAAAAAGACGTTAGGCGGAACCGGCTTACGCTAGGAACCCAAACGACTTAAAGCGTCCGCCGCTTCATTCTTCCGCCGATCCACATGATCTACCTGATAACCTTTGAAGTGTCCCGCAACAATATCCCCCTCTCGACGATATGCAGCCATGAGCGGATCTTTAGAATCCCAAGTACCAGATACTTGCTGAGCCACCAGGTCCGAATCACCAAAACATTTAACCCGGCTCAAATTCATCTCCTTAGCCATCCGAAGACCGTGGAGTAAAGCCTCATATTCAGCTGCATTGTTAGTACAAGGGAACATTAAGCGGAGAACATAACAAAACTTATCACCTCGTGGGGAAGTTAATACGACTCCAGCCCCCGAGCCCTCCAATTGCCTGGACCCATCAAAATGAATAGTCCAATAAGTATGATCCGGCTTCTCTTCTAGCGCCTGTAACTCTGTCCAATCATTGATGAAGTCCACCAATGCTTGTGATTTGATTGCCGTTCGGGGCACATAACTTAACCCGTGGGGTCCAAGCTCAATGGCCCACTTGGCAATCCAGCCAGTCGCTTCCCTGTTCTGGATTATTTCCCCCAAAGGAGCAGAGCTAACCACAGTGATCGGATGACCCTGGAAATATTGTTTAAGCTTCCGGCTTGCCATAAAAACTCCATACACCAGCTTCTGCCAGTGTGGGTACCTTTGCTTAGACTCAATAAGTACCTCACTGATGTAATAAACCGGCCGTTGAACCGGATACTCCTTCCCGGTTTCCTTGCGTTCCACCACGATAGCCACACTAACTGCCCGGGCATTGGCAGCCACATATAACAGCAAAGGTTCTTTGTCAACAGGAGCCGCAAGGACAGGCGGCTCGGCTAGCTGCCGTTTTAACTCTTCAAACGCTTTATTGGCGGCGTCGCTCCAGACGAAATTATCCGTCTTCTTCAACATCTGATATAAAGGGATAGCCTTCTCCCCGAGGCGACTGATAAACCAGCTCAAAGCTGCAATCCGGCCTGCCAAACGTTGAACATCGTTGATGCACTTCGGTTTAGCCAAAGAAGTTATGGCTTTGATTTTCTCCGGATTGGCTTCAATTCCCCTGTTAGACACCAGAAAACCCAAGAGCTTGCCTGCCGGCACACCAAAGACACATTTGGCCGGATTAAGCATCATCTTATAAACCTGGAGGTTATCAAAGGTTTCCTTCAAGTCATCTATCAATGTCTCCTTCTCTCTGGATTTTACCACAATATCATCCACATAAGCGTGAACATTGCGGCCTATCTGATCATGAAGACAATTCTGCACACAGCGCTGATAAGTCGCCTGGGCACTCTTTAACCCAAAGGGCATAGACACATAGCAGAAAGCTCCAAAGGGAGTTATGAAAGCCGTTTTCTCCTGGTCCTTAACTGCCATTTTGATCTGATGATAGCCAGAATAAGCATCCAGGAAACTCAAACGCTCATAGCTCGCTGTAGCATCAATGATTTGATCAATACGCGGGAGGGCAAAAGGATCCGCTGGACAAGCCTTGTTCAAATCTGTGTAGTCCACACACATACGCCAGGTGTCGTTCTTCTTAAGCACCAGCACCGGATTAGCCAACCATTCAGGATGAAATACCTCAATAATAAAGCCGGCTGCCAAGAGCCTGGCCACTTCCTCACCAATAGCCTTGCGTCTTTCTTCATTGAACCGGCGGAGAAACTGCTTAACCGGTTTAAACTTGGGATCAACATTAAGGGTGTGCTCAGCGAGTTCCCTCGGTACACCTGGCATGTCAGAAGGCTTCCACGCAAAGATGTCCCGATTCTCACGGATGAACTCGATGAGCGCGCTTTCCTATTTCGGATCCAAGGTAGCGCTGATGCTGAACTGCTGGGATGAATTGCCAGGAACAAAGTCAACCATCTTAGTCTCATCAGCCGACTTAAATTTCAAGGTCGGATCATGCTCTGTAGTTGGCTTCTTCAAGGAAGTCATGTCTGCCGGATCAACATTGTCTTTGTAAAACTTCAACTCCTCTGTTGCACAAGCCGACTTAGCATAAGCGGCATCACCTTCTTCACATTCCAAAGCGATCTTGCGACTCCCATGTACCGTGATGGTCCCCTTATGGCCCGGCATCTTAAGCTGTAGATAGACATAACAGGGCCTTGCCATGAATTTAGCATAAGCCGGCCGGCCAAACAGGGCATGATATGGGCTCTTAATTTTCACCACTTCAAAGGTCAATGTCTCTGATCTTGAATCATGCTCATCACCGAAAGCAACCTCCAAAGCTATTTTACCAACCGGATACGCCGATTTACCAGGCACCACACCATGGAAGACCGTGCTAGACGGTTTAAGATTCTTGTCTGTTAGCCCCATGCGACGGAAGGTTTCATAATAAAGGATATTGATACTACTCCCCCCATCCATGAGTACTTTAGTGAATTTGTAACCTCCCACCTGAGGTGCTACCACCAGTGCCAGATGACCCGGATTATCAACCCGGGGCGGATGATCCTCCCGACTCCACATAATGGGTTGTTCAGACCAGCGTAAGTAACGGGGCACCACCGGTTCGACGGAGTTCACATCCCTTTTATGAAGCTTCTGTTCGCGTTTGCACAGGCTGGTGGTAAAGACATGGTACTGCCCACTGCTTAACTGCTTCAGGTTACTCCGGTAGCCCGACTGCTGCTGCTGCTGCTGGTTCCCCTGAGGTTTATGACCACCTTGATTGCCTTGATTGCCATGGAATCCTGAACCGGTATTGCCTCTATCATAACCCGGCCCATGAGACCCGGGGCCTGAGCCACCAGCCGGTCCATTATCATTCCGGAAAAAATCTGAATCTTTGAACTCTCGCATAATATAACAATCCTTCCAGAGGTGCGCGGCCGGCTTATCCTACGTTCCGTGCTTTGGGCAGGGCTGGTTCAACAGGTAATTCAGGCGCTCCGGATTGGGACTTGGTTCTCTTCCACGCGGGGGTGGTTTACCCTTCCGATGTTGACCATTACCCTGCGCGTTGGTGTTAGCTACAAAATCTGAACTGTTATCCGCTTTACGCTTACCGTTGTTTCCATGCCCCGCTGGGTTATGCTGCTGCCCTTTGGTGCTGCCACCCTTCCTTCCCTTTCCTGTCTTGTCATCTTCAGATTCAGGGTCCTTGGTACTATCAGAGTCGGCATATTTCACCAGAGCTGCCATAAGTGTCCCCATGTCATTGCAATGGCGCTTGAGCCGTCCCAGTTTCAACTTCAGAGGCGTAAACCGGCAGTTGCCTTCCAGTGTCAGCATGGCCGTATCAGCGTTGATGCGGTCTGATGAATGCAAAATCTCTGAAACCCGGCGCACCCAATGGGTTGTTGATTCTCCTTCCTCCTGGACACAAGCAGCTAAATCCACAATTGACATGGGCTGTTTGCACGTGTCTTTGAAATTCTGAATAAACCTAGCTCGTAGCTCGGCCCATGACCCAATGGAGTTAGCTGGTAGGTTTTTCAACCAAGTGCGAGCCGTTCCTTCCAACATCATGGTGAAGTACTTAGCACACGCCGCATCATTTACGTCCAGCATCTCCATCGCCATTTCATAACTCTCTACCCACAACTCTGGTGATAAATCAGCAGTGTAGTTTGGCACTTTACGTGGGCCCTTGAAATCCTTGGGCAGCCGTACGTTGCGTAATGCTGGGACGAGACACGGTACCCCCAAAGAACTGGAGGTAACCCCTGGTTCCACCGGAGTTGTTGGATAAACCGGAGTAAGCTGACGGGCCACGCTCTGTGCTGCTAACTCAGCTTCTCGGCGTGCCCTAACACGGTCCACCCCCTCCTGAGCATCAACACCGCCACCTGTCGGGTTATGGTCTCGCGGCGGATTACGGTTGCGGGCACTGCTAGATATAGCCGGTTCATCAATATGCCTGCTGTAACTCCGGCTCGGGCGGGGGGTGGAATGAATCCTCTCGCGACTGTACGAATAAGCCTGTTGCTGAGCCAAAGCTGTCTGAAGGAGCTCCCTAGCTCGCTGTGTCTCCACCGCCACAGGGGACTCGCCATCGACTGGAAGGGCTGCCAATTGTGAAGCGGCCGTGACTATGTTATCCAAGGGGTTGGAGTAATGACCCGAAGGCGTGGGCACATGTTGGGACGGGATATTCTGAGGAGGCGGATCCATCGCGCGTGGCTGAACCGGCGTCCCTGTTCCAGGCGCTTCTACCCGGTTTATCATTGGCGGGTTGCTGGTTTCGGCCCCTGGCGTGGTGAAGAGATTCCTGGCTTCATAAATCGGAGGCAGGCGGGATTGGTATCTCCTCCTTATGACATCATTTGATGCGTTCTGGTCCAACATAAGCCGATAGGCCTGTGCGTCCAACTCGGTCCGCTCTGCAGCCATCCTAGCGTTTTCAGCTGCCAAATCCACCTTGGCTTGGGCTATCTGATCTTTCACCCTCGCCACTTCTGTGTTGTGCCGTTCCTGATCCGCCGGGCTGACTTCGGCCGCTAACAGTGCTGCCAAGGTATCGAATAAATCGGACAGAACCTGAGCCGGCGGTGGCGCAGGGCCTCCTGCCCCAGCTGCCGTCACCGCTGCTGAACCGGAGATCATTGCCGCAGCGGTCGAAGATGATGGCGTTGACTGTGTGCCGGCCATGAAAACCGCAACCCGGCTTGGCGGATCAAGAGAGTCCGGAATACTGTCGCCATCGGAACAACCACCAAACCGGCCATCCTGCAGCTGGTACAATGACTCGGTTTCTCCAGCAGATGACTCGTCATCCTACAGCCGTTTCGACGATGTCGGTGCAGATGTCCGGCTCAGGGCCCGGTTCGCCGATCTTGCCAATGAACACGTGAATGCCGCCGAAGGGGACCCGGTACCCATACTCGATTGAACCGGCCTCGGTGCCCCAACCCACGTTGTCGATGTAGAGCTTGCCGCGACGACTCTTGGTCATCCGGCCCACAGCGTATCCCTTGAGTCCTTCGAAGCTGCCCTTTAAGAACTCGAAACCATCGTGCGATAGCCCCACGATGGGCGCCAACTGTCGTGGTTTCGTCACGGCAGATGTCCTAGAGAAAGGACTTAGTCGTGGAGCCATCGCGACTGGTTAGCTTAAAGGGGTTAAAGCGGATAAGGGACGCAGAGAGTTTATACTGGTTCGGCCCCTTGCGGTGAAGGTAAAGGCCTACTCCAGTTGTTGTGGAATTGCTAGGGTTTCGATGACCAGGGAGCGAATCCGCTATGCCTGGCTCTCGAGTTGTTGTCCCCCTAAACCGCCACCGGGTCGTCCCTTTATATACACAGGTTGACGCCCGGCGGTTTACAGAATCCCGAGGCCGGCTCGTAATCATGTCCGGCTCGGTCTCTACTCTTTTCTTATCTTACAAGACAAGTTACAAATAATACGGCGGTTTACGCCTACGAGCCTTAAATCGACTTTGGGCCCCGGGGCCTTCACAAAGCGCCATACTCCTTGTCTTCATGGGCTCCGAACATAATAACCCAGTATGGGGATAACCCGGCCTCTCCTGGCCGGTTTATACCCAGTAGTAATATCCCTAATAGGAACCATCACGGTACATGGGAGCCGTAAGATCGCTTTGGAATGTGAAGAAGGTGACGCGGCTTATGCTGAGTCGGTTTGTGCAGCAGAGGAGTTGAAGTTTTACAAAGACAATGTTGATCCGGCAGATATGACTTCCTTGAAGAAGCCAACTACAGACCATGATCCGGCCTTGAAGTTTAAGTCGGCTGATGGGACTAAGCTGGTTGACTTCATTCCTGGCGATTCATCCCAGCAATTCAGCATCAGCGCTACCTTGGATCCGAAATAGGAAAGCGCGCTCATCGAGTTCATCCGTGAGAACCGGGACATCTTTGCGTGGAAGCCTTCTGACATGCCAGGTGTACCGAGAGAACTCGCTGAGCACACTCTTAACGTTGATCCCAAGTTTAAACCGGTCAAGCAGTTTCTCCACCGGTTCAATGAAGAAAGACGCAAGGCTATTGGTGAGGAAGTGGCCAGGCTCTTGGCAGCTGGTTTTATTGTTGAGGTATTTCATCCTGAGTGGTTAGCTAATCCGGTGCTAGTACTTAAGAAGAACGGCACTTGGCGTATGTGTGTGGACTACATAGATTTGAACAAGGCTTGTCCAGCGGATCCTTTTGCCCTCCCTCGTATTGATCAAATCATTGATGCAACGGCGGGTTGCGAGCGTTTGAGTTTTCTGGATGCTTATTCTGGCTACCATCAGATCAAAATGGCAGTTAAGGACCAGGAGAAGACAGCTTTCATAACTCCCTTTGGAGCCTTCTGCTATGTGTCTATGCCCTTTGGGCTAAAGCGTGCCCAGGCAACTTATCAGCGCTGTGTGCAGAACTGTCTTCATGATCAGATCGGCCGCAATGTTCATGCTTATGTGGATGATATTGTGGTGAAATCCAGAGAGAAGGAGACATTGATAGATGACTTGAAGGAGACCTTTGATAACCTCCGGGTTTATAAGATGATGCTTAATCCGGCCAAATGTGTCTTTGGTGTACCGGCAGGCAAGCTCTTGGGCTTTCTGGTGTCTAACAGGGGCATTGAAGCTAATCCGGAGAAAATCAAGGCCATAACTTCTTTGGCTAAACCGAAGTGCATCAATGATGTTCAACGCTTAGCAGGCCGGATTGGAGCCTTGAGCCGGTTTATCTGTCGCCTTGGGGAGAAGGCTATCCCTTTATATCAGATGCTGAAGAAGACGGATAATTTCGTTTGGAGCGACGCCGCCAATAAAGCGTTTGAGGATTTAAAGCGGCAGCTAGCCGAGCCGCCTGTCCTTGCTGCTCCTGTTGATAAAGAACCTTTGCTATTATATGTGGCTGCCAATGCACGGGCAGTTAGCGTGGCTATTGTGGTGGAGCGCAAGGAGACCGGAAAGGAGTATCCGGTTCAACGGCCGGTTTATTACATCAGTGAGGTACTTATTGAGTCTAAGCAAAGGTACCCACATTGGCAGAAGCTGGTGTATGGAGTTTTTATGGCGAGCCGGAAGCTTAAGCAATATTTCCAGGGTCATCCCATCACTGTGGTCAGCTCTGCTCCTTTGGGGGAAATAATCCGAAACAGGGAAGCGACTGGCCGGATTGCCAAGTGGGCCATTGAGCTTGGACCTCACGGGTTAAATTATGTGCCTCGGACGGCAATCAAATCACAAGCATTGGTGGATTTTATCAATGATTGGACAGAGTTACAGGCGCCAGAAGAGAAGCCGGATCATACTTATTGGACTATTCATTTTGATGGGTCCAGGCAATTGGAGGGCTCGGGGGCTGGAGTCGTATTAACTTCCCCACGAGGTGATAAGTTTTGTTATGTTCTCCGTTTAATGTTCCCTTGCACTAACAATGCAGCTGAATATGAGGCCTTACTCCACAGTCTTCGGATGGCTAAGGAGATGAATTTGAGCCGGGTTAAGTGCTTCAGTGACTCGGACCTGGTGGCTCAACAAGTGTCTGGTACTTGGGATTCTAAGGATCCGCTCATGGCTGCATACCGTCGAGAGGTGGATATTGTTGCAGGTCACTTCAAAGGCTATCAGGTTGATCATGTGGACCGGCGGAAGAATGAAGCGGCGGACGCTTTAAGCTGTTTGGGTTCCCAGCGTAAGCCGGTTCCACCCAACGTCTTTTTGGATGTACTGCATAATCCGTCTGTTAAACTTCCCACAGAGGAGGATCTGGCTGTTCCTGATCCGGAGGCTCAATTTGTGGCAGCACTTCATGTTATTCCGGATTGGACCATCCCATATCTGGCATACATGAACCGGGGTGAGTTACCAGAGGATGAGACTTTGGCCAGACAGATAATCCGGCGATCCAAGTCAATGACTATTATCAATGGCGAATTACATCACTGCAGTGTAACAGGGGCATTTCAACGTTGTGTATCTCCTGAAGAGGGCCGTGAGATCCTGTGTGAGATCCATGAAGGGGATTGTGGTCACCATGCCGGTTCAAAGTCCCTGGTAGCTAAAGCTTTTCGTCACGGTTTTTATTGGCTGACGGCTCATGCTGATGCAGAAGACTTAGTGAAAAAGTGCGACGGTTGTCAGAAATTTTCACGCCGAGCTCATGTTCCAGCCCAGGAATTGAGGATGATTCCAATCACTTGGCCGTTTGCAACTTGGGGGCTGGATATGGTTGGGCCCTTAAGAGATCCAAGGACAAGAAGACCCACCTTTTGGTGGCGGTTGATAAGTTTACTAAGTGGGTGGAGGCAGAGCCAGTCAGTAAGTGTGATGCAGCTACGGCGGTTCAATTCATCAAGAAGGTGATTTTCCGGTTTGGCTTTCCGCACAGCATTATAACTAATAATGGTACTAATCTGTCCAAAGGTGCCATGAAAGAGTTCTGTCAACGTGAGGACATCCGACTTGACGTATCTTCAGTGGCTCACCCCCAATCTAATGGTCAATCAGAGAGAGCCAATCAGGAGATCTTGAGAGGCATCAAGCCCCGGCTTATGGTTCCTTTGCAACGGACGCCGGGTTGTTGGGTGGAGGAGTTACCTTCTGTGTTATGGAGCATCAATACCACGCCCAATAGGTCTACGGGTTACACACCTTTCTTCATGGTCTATGGAGCAGAGGCGGTTCTCCCGAGCGACATCCGTCATGACTCGCCTCGTGTGGCGGCTTATGTTGAAGCTGATAATGAGAAGGCACGTCAGGAAGCACTTGACCTGTTAGATGAGGAGCGTGACATTGCAGCAGCCCGTTCGGCGATTTATCAGCAAGATCTGCGTCGTTATCACAGCCACCGGGTTAGAACCAGAACTTTTCAAGAAGGCGATCTGGTGCTCCGACTCATCCAGGATCAGACTGATATGCACAAGTTATCCCCGCCTTGGGAAGGACCCTTTGTGGTCAGCAAGAACCTGCACAATGGGTCATACTACCTAATCGATGTTCGAGAGCACAAAGACTCACGTAAATCGGAGGAGGAGACCCACCGGCCGTGGAATATCGCTCATCTACGGCCTTACTATACCTGAGCCCTAGGCTCTGCTTATGTACATAGTTATGACAATGTATATATTATGATCAATACAATAAACCGGAGCCTCAGCTAAAGCGGGGTATCTGTTGTTTTTCTTACATCATGTGTGGTTACATGGAGGTTTCTGCTTATAAAGCGGCGTCCGGTTTACCCCTTGATTCGGCTTATCAAGCCATATACATAAATCACTTGGGGGCTTGGTCGTATTCGAACCTTAGCTACACCTCTCGATAGGAGCAAGGCCACCAGAAAAATCACTTGGGGGCTTGGTCATATTCGAACCATAGCTACACCTCTTGATTGGATCAGAGCGAAAAAGAAAAATTACTTAGGGGCCAAAGAGAGTGTTCCAAAAAGAACAACTCAAACATAGGCACCCACTGAGCACAGCTCAAAATATTGCTTGGGGATTCTTTGCTATCGCAATGAACAAAGAATCTACACTTGTAATAGGCTATCAAGCCATGGCTTGGAAGCCTGGTGTATACACCTAAAACCCCGGGTTAGCCTGCCTTTTTTAAGTAAGTCACTCCGTCCAGGTAAACCTGGTATGACCCGTCGAACTTCGACAAGTCAATCTCATAAGACCCTGAACTTGTCGAAGTTAAAACGACGATTGGTTAAAGATTGAGGTCCATCTTAAAAGGCTTTGTAAAATGGTTTAACTCAGCGGCCTGGCAGCCCATGAAAAGCCTCGAATTTGGGGCCTGGCAGCCCGTGAAAAGCCTCGACTACAAGTTTTCATATGCTTTTATTTGCCAAGTTTTTTCTCCTTTGATGAGATTTATGATGATTTTGGTAAGCCGGCGTTAATCAACCCGGCTCGGCTTTCAACTACAAGTTGTCAGTACATGATTTGTCATAATCCGGTGCTTATTAACCCGGTCTGGTTTTGACTACAAGTCGCCAATGTTATATATGAATAATCCGGTGTTTTTCCACAACCCGGTACGGGTTTATTATAAACCGGCACAATATGGAAGGAGTTATCAATACCCATGATTAGGGGTATCACCCTTACTACAAAAGTTGGTCAACCTACGATGTGATTCAATGTCACAGGTATCATTTATTTTCATATTTGATTCTTTTTAACAGCCTTGTTTATAAACCCAGGCTATATGTTTGGGCATCATGACCCGTCCGGCGGTAAACCGCCAGGACAAGTTCAACTTTTTGTATACAGGAATAGCCTGAATAAATCACTCTAGATTATGAACATTATATATCTTAAGCATGGTGAATTAACGATATCAAGCAAAGTAAATATGCACGATGCCATAGCAGACCAAGTGTTGAAGCTAGCCTATTACAAGGCATTTCAGTGCCCAAAAGAGTAATTGTTTTTTTTTGGCAAGTATTGCAGCACGCGGAAGGTTAAATCGGCCTCCGGATCATGACTCGTCACCAGGCTGCCCTGACGGTTGTGGATCGCCTTGCGCCGGTTCATCCTCTTCCTCTCTACCCAGCGGCTGGAAGTCAATGGTGGCCCAATCGATCCCAGTTAAGGCTTGGAACACAGCTTCATCGCTTATAAGTGTGGACGGTTCAACGTCAGGGGCATAGGTGTGCTTACAGATTGGCGGGATAAGATTTTGAGCCTCAGGGGTTGGTGCAGCAACCCGTTTGTTGTTGACATCATAACTCGCCTGATAATATGAAAGATCAGTTTCTTCAGCCAGTTGGCAAGCCAGTGGACGTACTTCCCGGTTTATGGCTCGGAGGTCCTCATTGCCAAATTCTGACTTGTCTTCTTTTAAGCTTGGATAGCCTTTAGCCACATCCACCGGATCAAGATCAGGCACCCATGCTTTTGCCCGGGTTAGTGCGGTCAGAGCACCACCCCTGGCAGCAGATCTCTTTAGCTCTTCTAGCCGGACAGGCAGCATTGACAACCTTTCTAAGGTCTCCTTGATTAAAGTTGGGGGCGGCTTGTTGTGAGAAGCAGTGCAGATGATCCGTTGTGCGCCGGTATATAACTGCTCTATAAGAGTATAGGCGGCCTTCAGCTTCTTCTGTACGTCAGAGCCCAGATGACTAATGCGAGTTCCTGCGCCATTATAAACATCAGTAAATCGGCAATGTATGGGATGATATGTGGAAAATTTAAAGCCAGGATATTTACCAAACACAGCAGCAGTCATGGCATGTATTTGCCGCTTTACACCAGTTAGCTCGTCTACCACCGATTTAAGAGCTGCTTCTGTGTCCTCGGCTCTTTTTTGCAATGCGGATTTTTCTGTGTCCCAATCCGCCCGCTCCTTGTTGAAACTCTCCTTTAGCTTTTCCATAGCGGCTAAGGCACTGGTCAGCTCATCTTTGGCTTCGGAGGTTTCTGCCTGCTGGGACTTGATGTTTTCTTGCAGATCAGCGGTTTGAGTTTCCTTTTGGCTCAGCTCAGCCTATAAAGAGACAAACATATCATGAGTTGGCAGTGCATATTTGAAGTACCAAGCACATAACAAGTTATGCACCTGATACTTGGGGGCTAATGCATATTTGCTCGTAATCAGAAATTTCTACAAGTCCCAAGTGCAATACAAGTATTACTCTTGGCACTTGGGCGCTAATGTATGCTTGCTCAAAGTGACATTATGAGTATTCTTCTAAAAGTCCCGGTTCATCTTCATCAGTTAAACCGGCCCTTGGGGACTATACCGGCGAAAGTTGTAACATTCCAATTCTAAGGTACCGGTTCATCTTAGAAAGATAACCCGGCCCTTGGAGGTTAAGTATGCAAAGTTGAGATATTACAAAGTCCCAGTTTAGATGACTATCATAAACCGGCACTTGGGGGCTACTGGAGTTAATATTTGGAATTGAACACAAGAGAGAAGCAGTTATGCAGTTACCTCATATCGCTCCTTCATTAGATTCACTAAACCGGCTTCAAAGTCGCGGCTTGTGTACAGACGGTTTAAAAAACCAGAATGGATGTCTTGGGCACTGAGGTGAGCATAGGTTGACAAATCTGTGTTCCATTTGCCTTTGCCCATAGCAGAAACCTCGTCCTTGGCACTATGCTTCGATAAAGCAACAGGATTGCCAGGAGCGGTGTGGCCGACGCCAGTAATCATGATATCATTTTCTTTATCATCAGCAGCCTTCACGGGAGTTGACGGTTTATCAGCAGCCTTAGCTAGGCTGGCCGATTTATCATCCGCGCGAGCCGGGCTAGTCGGTTTATCAGTGTGGCCTGTGGTGTCAGTTTCTGCTTGTTCAACTATGAAGTTATAATCTTGAGGCGGTGGATCATCATGTGTAACATCAGTATTTGTTCTTTCCAGATCTAGAGTCTTCTCCGGTTCAATATCCACATTGTCATTAGACGGTTTATCTAACCGGGCCTTCTTACTGGGTCTAGGCTTGGCACTGAGAAGAACAAACATAAAGATCAGTGCAGTATGCAAACATAACACATTAAGGATAAGATTAAAGCATAACCTACCCAGGGACCGTCTTGAGGGTTGGAAGGTGTGTGGTCATTGACTCGCCAGAGGACGAATTAGGTGTTCCCTGATAATTTGAATTAGACGGATCAAGAGGCTGTCGAAAGCAACCCGCCTTGGGGCAAGAAATATCAGGAGTATAAGAGACCTCTGATCGACGTTTCCGGACCAGAGTGTTCGGTAAACCGGCAGAGGTAACTACCTGGCCACTGTGCCGGGTTGTGCGGCGGGCTTCGTGTTGCTGCTTCTTCAAAAGAAAGTTTGGGTCCAAGTGAGCTAAGGGGTGAGAAATTTTTATTTTCCGGTTTGCTTGACGGATTTTCTGTGTTGGCAGAGGGTCTGAACCGGAAGAAAGGATAAATACCTCTGCATCATCAGCCTGGCTGCCTTCAGCGTCGTCCTGATGACAGTCATTGTCAATAAGGTGTATGAAAAAAGAACCAAGAGAGTCAAGTTCTACCTCTGAGTCCGGATTATCCAGATCCGCATCAGCATTTGGTTCAGAAGATTCAGTGGTCCTCTTCTTGGCAGGTTTCTTGGTGACCTTGGTCTTCGGGCGAAGTGGTTTTGCCGGTTTATCCTGTGGTTTGGCCGGTTTATCCTGTGGTTTTTTCTTCCAGAATGGGTCATCGCCCTGTGAAAGATTGGACAAAATTTTGAGACTCTGAAAAGGGGTAAACTAAAACAAGAAAGTTGTGATTCTTACAGGCGGCGGTTTATTGGAGACGCGGAAAGGGCTTAACCTGGTCTGGCTACAGACAGATTCCGGTTCATTCAGTATTTTCTTGGCAGCCTCAGTAACTTCGGCTTCTGTTAGCTGAATATCAATATGTCGTTGAGGATCTTTCAAACTCCCCGTGTACTCACACATTAAACCGGGGCGCCGACTTAAAGGCAGAATGCTCCAGGTTATCCAGCAACGAACAAAGTCCACGCCTGTTAAACCGTTCGCCATAAAGGCTCTGAGCTTTGAGAGTTGTGGTGCATAGTTGGACCGTTCCTTTGCAGTCAGCCTCTGAGGAAACGGATGTGTATTGCTAAGCCGGTGAGGACGGTAACCCGGCAGAGGATTTTCATCAGTTGGAGATGTGTCTTTGCAGTAAAACCAAGTCTGATTCCAGTCCTTGGGGTGACTATGAAGCTTGGCATGAGGGAAGCTGACATCCTTCCTCTTTTGAATTGCCATTCCACCAAGCTCAGTGTTGGGTCCGTCTGTGAACTCTGTGCGACGGTTTAAATAAAAGAAATCCCTGAACAGTTCAACTGTGGGCTCCTCTTGAAGATAGGCCTCACAAAATACTTGGAAATTGCAAATATTGGACACAGAGTTTGGTCCAATATCTTGAGGGTGGAGTTGGAAGCTGGCCAGCACATCCCGAAAATTTTTTGAACCGGGAGGGCTAAAGCCTCGACCCAGATGGTCAGTAAATACAACTACTTCTCCGTCCTTGGGTTCAGGAGGATTTTCCGGACCAGGGGCCCTCCAGTGGATGACTTCTTTCTTGCCTAAAGCGCTGGTTGCGATGTAGCCCTCTAATTGCTCTTCCGTAACCCGAGAAGGGACCCAGTTACAAGCATAAAATTGTTTGGCCATTTCAATGAAAAGCTGGAAAAAGATCAATGCCGGTTGAAGATTTATGATGGACAAGCATAAAGTGACGCAAGATCAGAAGCAGAAACAGAGGCATATATACATTGTTAAACCGGAGTCTGACATTGGAGGAATTACAAAGATAAATGAATCGGCGGTTTAAGAAGGGACTAATGGTACCTACCGGATTATCATTTTCTAAAAAGTTAAACCGCCTACTTTGGTACGGAAGATACAGATCTAAAATACCTAAGTGAGGAAAAAACAGATTTCACAGACTGGTAAGATAAATTCAGATCTGCGGCGTGGCAGAAAACAGAAATATATTCAGACCTAAAATACAGGTGTTTCAACAGTTCATCGGATTCAGACGAGCTTTTCTATACGAAGATGATGCTCTAATGAGGAAAAAGGGGCTATGACTACGACCGCACAAGAAATATCAGATCCAAGTTAGCCATTTATGGTACTAAGAAGAACAAGGACGAACAGCGCCGGAGCTTTAATGAACTCCGACGAACACCGAAACCCTAATGGTGAATCTGGAGAAAGAGAAAAGGGACTTACAGATGCTGATGGAGCAGTGGAGGAGAACCGTGTTTTTGTGGTCCGTTCGGGTTGATGCATCGGCCGGAGTTGAGGATGAAGGCGGAGCTTGACGACGGCGGCTGCGTTTGACGGTCAGGTCGGCGCGAGGAAGAAGGAGAAAGACAAAGAGGCAAGGGGGAAAAAATGAAAAGGGCCCCCGGCCTTATTTATAAAGGTGAAGAGATAAGTGACAGAGTTGTCGCCTCGATTCTCGGAGGCTCATTTTTAATAACAGGTGATGTCATGGCGATTTATTATGATCCTGGAAGATGACGTCATGGCGGTCTACAAGATTTAGGCGAAGGTTTTGAAGAAGAAATTTTCTTAAGTGTTGGAGATCGACATGAACAAGTTCAAATCAATCTGGGGCCTAATGTTGGGGATATTATTACTGGGTGTAAACCGGCCAGGAGAGGCCGGGTTATCCCCATAATAAGTTATTTATATTTGAAGCCCATGAAGACAAGGAGTATGGCGCTTTATGAAGGCCCAGGGCCCAAAGGCGGATTAAGGGCTTGTAGGTGTAAACCGCCATATTATATGTAACTTGTCTTGTAAGATAAGAAAAGAGTAGAGACCGAGCCGGACACGTTTATGAGCCGGCCTCGAGATTCTGTAAACCGCCGGGCGTCAATCTGTGTATATAAAGGGACGACCCGGCGGCGGTTTAGGGGGGGACAACAGCTCGAGAGCCAGGCATAGCGGATTCGCTCCCTCGTCATCGAAACCCTAGCAATTCCACAACAACTGGATTAGGCCTTTACCTTCACCGCAAGGGGCCGAACCAGTATACTCTCTGCGTCCCTTGTCTGCTTTAACCCCTTTTAAGCTAACCCGTCGCGATGGCTCCACGACTAAGTCCTTCCTCTAGGACATCTGCCGTGACAAGTCCACGACAAGATGCATGTTGGATAGCAGTCGATGTGTGAAGTAATAGTAGTAGATGTAGAATCGTTTCGGTCTACTTGATTTGGACGTGATGCCTATATACATGATCATTGCCTTGGATATCGTCATAATTATTTGCTTTTCTATCAATTGCCCAACAGTAATTTGTCTACCCACCGTATGCTATTTTCTATGAGAGAAGCCTCTAGTGAACACTATGGCCCCCGGGTCTACTTTTATCATAAGATCTATTGCCTATCCTTATACTCAAAAATACCAAAAATATTTGCTGCATATTTTTATCTTTTCTTTTACTTTATATTTTATTTTCAATCTATCAAATACAATTAATCTCACGAATCCACCGCCGAGGGATTGGCAACCCCTTGTTTGCGTTGGGTGTGAGGGTGTGTGTTTTGTGTGCAGGTGTTGTTTACGTAGTGTTGCTTGGTTCTCCTACTGGATTGATAACCTTGGTTTCATAACTGAGGGAAATACTTACTCTACTGTGCTGCATCATCCTCTCCTCTTCGGGGACAAAAACCAACGCATATTACAAGTAGCAGGAAGAATTTCTGGCGCCGTTACCGGGGAGACATCATCAACATATACCAAGTACCTAATCATAAACACTTATCTTTGCATTTACTTTATTTGCCATTTGCCTCTCGTTCTCCTCTCCCCCACTTCTAAAAAGTTTTGCAAAAAAACAAAAATATTTTTTCCGTTTGCCTTTTTGCTTGTTTTCTATCTTTGTTTGTGTTGCCATGTGCCTTCTATATGCTTGCATCTTTGCTTGCTAAAAATCTATTGATATAGATCCTCATCCACTTGCTAATCTTTTTAAAAGATCCAATTATGATGAACCAATTGCTAGTGAGTTGAGTGCACTTGATTATCTTTATGAAGTTTTGCTTGAAAATCATGAATCAGAAAATTGTGATGAAGTGTTAAACGAAGAAACTTATAAAGTGATTCATGATAGCTTCTTGAATGAAAAGCATGATTGCAATGATGTTATTATAAATTCTATTAATGTCAATTATGATAATGATACGCAAAACCCCAAGCTTGGGATGATGATTTTGTTATGTCCATTACTTATTGCAATGATCATGATTGGGGTGATAATGCTTCTTATGATCGTGAAAATTTATTTAAGCCTCATGATGAATATGTCATTTATAATAATGTTTGCAATAATGTTGAAAGTGGGTTTGGAAGAGTTACAATTTTAAATAAAAAGAATCCCACATATTTGGAGAGTGTTCAATCTTATGAAATTCTTGATGAAAGTGGGCTTGGAAAGGTCATGACTGTAGTTGATGACAATCCTACTATTCTGGAAGAGTGTCAACTTTGCATGCATGTGGATCATGTAGAGAAGATGTTATGTCATGGCTATATTGTTGAATTCGAATATGATCCTACATGTAATTATTATGAGAGAGGAAAATATGGTTGTAGAAATTTTCATGATACTAAATTACCTCTCTTCATGTTGAGATTACTATTGTCTCTTTCTTCTACCTTCCATATGCTAGTTTTTGCTTGCCTTGATAATTTGTTTGCTTATAAAATGCATATGCATAGGAAGTATGTTAGACTTAAGTGTGTTTTCCATATGCTTCATGATGCTCTCTTTGTGTTTCTATTATTATCTTTCATGAGGGCATCATTGAAATCTCAAGCCTATCTTAATGCTATAAAGAAAGAGCTTGTTGGGAGGCAACCCAATGAATAAAATAGTTTTTAATTTTTTGCTTTTTGTTTCTGTTCTTTTGTTTACACAATTTTTGCCTCTGTTTTGAGTTTGTTTTTATTATTTAATTAGTGTTTGTGCCAAGTAAGACCTTTGGGAAAGTGTGGTTGATAGTTGACTTGATTCTGTGCAAAAACAGAAACTTTGGTGCACGGTGCAAAAAATTTATAAAATCATCAGAGCGTCAAAAGCTTCTGAATTTTTTACAAATGATTGATATACAAATTGCCCACGTTGTCCTAATTTTTCAGAATTTTTGGAGTTACAGAATTATAGCTTTTCTTCAAATTTCTACAGATTATTCTGTTTTTGACAGATTCTGTTTTTTGATGCATTGTTTTACTTGATTTGATGGAACTATGGATTGTATCGGGGGTTATAAGCGATGGAGAAGTTAGAATACAGTAGGCATAATTCAAAAATAAAATATGAATGGGTTTGCAACAGTATTTAGAGTAGTGATTTGTTTTGTTATACTAATGGATCTCACGAAGGTTTTGTTGAGTTTTGTGTGATTGAAGTTTTCAAGTTTTGGGTATGATCACGATGGATGAAGGAATAAGGAGAAGCAAAGGCCTAAGCTTGGGGATGCCCAAGTCACCCCAAGGTAATATCCAAGGAGACTCAAGCGTCTAAGCTTGGGGATGCCCCGGAAGGCATCCCCTCTTTCTTCTAACGACCATCGATATTTTACTTGAGACTATATTTTTATTCGTCACATGATATGAGTTTTGCTTGGAGCATCTTGTATTATATGAGTCTTTGTTTTGTTTGCTTTTTAGTTTATCACAATCATCACCTCTGAACACATTTTCTTGAGAAAGCCACACGTTATCATGATTTGTTAGAATGCTCTTTGTGCTTCACTTATACTTTTTGAGCTAGGTAGTTGTTCTAGTGCTTCACTTAAATCTTTTTGAGCACGATGGTGATTTTGTTTTAGAGAAACACTTGAACTCTCTTGCTTCAGTTATATTTTTTTGGGAGTTGTTATGCTAGAAATTTTGAAGAAATTTTTTCTCTTGCTTCACTTATATCTTTTTGAGAATGCTAGAAATTTTGAAGAAATGTGCTCTCATGCTTCACTTATATATTTTTGAGAGATGAAAATAGCAATGGTAATTTGTTCAAGTTATGAGTTTGGTCCCAATGTGATGAATATTCAAGAGGGATAATATAAAAACTTGCATAAAGATCATTGGACATGAAAAACTTGATTCCTTGCAATAGTTTTGCGATATGAAGATGATGATATGTGAGTCATGTTAGTGAGTAATTGTGCTCTAGTAAGAATAATAATGTTAAGGTTTGTGATTCCCTATGCATGCACGTAAAGTCAATAGTTATGCAATGAAATTATATCCTACTTGTGGTGCATTATTTGGTGTTAGTCATGTTTTATGTATGCTTGCGAATCATCATGGTTTCTTAGTTGGTCGCTTCTCAATCTATTTGCTAGCCTCCACTTGTACTAAGCGGGAATACTGCTTGTGCATCCAACACCTTAAACCCAGTTTTGCCTTATGAGTCCACCATACCTACCTATATGCGGTATTTCAATGTCGTCCTAAGTAAATTTGCATGTGCCAACTCTAAAAACTCTTCAAAATAAACTTCTCTTTTGTGTGCCCGTACCGCTCATGAAGCGGCGAGGGATGGCTAATGTATTCCATGCTAGGTATGTTATTCTCAAGATGAGTGTTTATTCACTTGTCATTGCACGAGAGTGTGGCGGTAATAGGGATGCCCAGTCCCGAAATAAAATTAATATGAACAAAATTCCTTGGAAATTGTTGGTATGGAAGGCACCCGTGGATATGGCTAGCCATGGATTGTGAAAAGAAAAGGTGGAAAGGAAATAAAATTTTACTTTATGTTTGGGAACCGCCTATGATGTATCTAGCATGGAAGATATTGGGAACTCTTAGTCATTCTCGTTGACGAGAAAAGCATGCCACCCAAAATAAAATTTTCTCTCTCTTTTAAAACCTTGAGCTCTGGCACCTCTGCAAATCAATGCTTCCCTCTGCGAAGGGCCTTTCTATTTACTTTAATGCAATTTTTATTTTATTTTGAGTCTCATCCTCTCTCTTTAAAAGCACGAACTAGGGGGTCATGTGATCATACGTATGCATGGGATATGATTGATATTCAAGTGTGTTTCATGAATGGATCAATGATTGAGCATAATGGGATAGGGATAACTTTCTTTAGCGTTGTTATTTTGAAAGACATGGTTGCTTGTTAATATGCTTGAGTATTTATGTCTTCATGTCAAACTATAGACTATTGCTTTGAATCATATAAGTCCACATGTCTATGCTAAGAAAGAAAATAAACTTGATGGAATATGTTGGGTAGCATTCCACATCAAAAATATGTTTTATCACCTTCCTACTCGAGGACGAGCAGGAGTTAAGCTTGGGGATGCTTGATACGTCTCGAACGTATCTATTATTTTTTATTGTTCCATGCTATTATAGTATCAATCTTGGATGTTTTATATATGTTTTTAAGCAACTTTATAACATTTTTTGGGACTAACCTATTAACTTAGTGCCCAGTGCCAGTTTCTGTTTTCTGCCTGTTTTTGGTTTTTCTATAGCACAATTTTTTCTGGAGATTTTTTTTTGGAGATAAGGAACCTTCCAGACTTGAGAGCCAAGGCAGAAGAGATAAGGGGGGGCCACACGGCACCTGGGCATGCCCCAGGGGGGCGCGCACTGGTGCTGTGTGGGCCCACCCTGGCTCCATTTGACCTAATTCCAGCTCTATAAATTCCCAGAAATCCAGAAACCCTTAGGGGAGTCCACGAAATACTTTTTCCGCCGCCGCAAGCCTCTGTTCTCGAGAGATCCCATCTGGAGGCCTTCTCCGGTACTCGACCGGAGGGGGAACCGATCACAGAGGGGCTCTACATCACCCTTGCTGCCTCTCCGATGATGCGTGAGTAGTTTACCACAGACCTTCGGGTCCATAGTTAGTAGCAAGCATAGAAGCGCTCTCAAAGTGGAGTAATAGTAGTAGATGCAGAATCGTTTTGGTCTACTTGTCACGGACGTGATGCCTATACACATGATCATTGCCATGAATAACATCATAACTATGCATTTTGCTATCAATTGCCTAACAGTAATTTGTTTACCCGCCGTATGCTATGTTTCAAGAGAGAAGCCTCTAGTGAAAACTATGGCCCCCGGGTCTACATTTATCATATTACTAAAACCAAAAATGATTTGCTGCAATTTATTTACTTTTTATTTAGTTTACAATTTATCTATCTACCACTATCAGTTTTGATCCTTGCAAATAACGA
Organism: Thinopyrum elongatum; assembly: GCA_011799875.1. Classification (NCBI taxonomy): domain Eukaryota; kingdom Viridiplantae; phylum Streptophyta; class Magnoliopsida; order Poales; family Poaceae; genus Thinopyrum; species Thinopyrum elongatum. Next base: position 38,216,746 of record CM022303.1, on the reverse strand, counting down.
GTACAAGGGGATTGACAACCCTCTTGCCCGCGTTGGGTGCAAGTATTTGCTTTTGTGTGTGCAAGTAATATTTGACTAGGGTTTGCATAGTTCGAGAACCTTGGTTCTCACTGGGGGAAATACTATCCGCTACTATATTGCTTCACCCTTCCTCTTCGGGGAAAATCCCAACGCAGCTCACAAGTAGTAAAGAGCCGAAAACTTAGATAGTGGTTGAGCATCACAGTAGATCTTAGTTGAGGGTTCTTGTACCTATTACTCTCGACAGCTGCATACTCTCTAGACGGATAGGTGTCGACTCGAGTGACGAAGAGTAATTGTCATCTCCGAGTCAAAGTCTTCAGCAACCAAGAGTCATTGTGGTTTGTGAAGAGTGGCCAAGAGTAATTGTGGTCACCGAAGACAAAGTCTGTCGAAGGTTTGGAGATTGCCAAAAAGAATCTACCACAAGTAAAATCAACTAAAGTTCGAGGAACTTCATGTTGAGGAGAATAGGATGAAGAGAGTTTATCTTCTGTGTTCAATCACAGTCCCTCCAACCAGACAGCTCTTTTGCAGAAGAGTCATATGTCGTCATCGAGCACCATAGGTCATTTCTATCCTACTACATTTCTTTCGGTAGTTTATTTTTGGTGCTGTCTCAATGGATATCTATCTATATATTGTGATACTTTATCTTCCAAGCATTCCTTTCAGTACTGTGACAGTGTTGTGTTGCATATCTGTTTTTGCGGTACTTAAGGTTGTTTGTCTGTATGTTCATCTGCTTTTCATATGGTTCTACCTAGTCATTCTGCTCTGATGAATATTTCACAGTAGTGTGCATGTTTTTCATCAGTAATGTGTGCAATACTATCCATGTTGCTAGTTTTCTTTCTATAGTAGTTTTGTTTCGTAGAACTAAAACTGCTCCGTTTTGTTTCTGAAACAGTTTTGTTTCGAGAACAATTTTGTTTCGGAAACAGTTTTGTTTTGGGAACAGTTTTGTGTCTGTAACAGTTCTGTTTCGGGAACTAATTTCGCTTCGGAAATAGTTTTCTTTCATTGAACTGAATCTACTTAGTTTATTATCCGATGTGTTGTGTTGAGAGTATTCAACATTTCGAAAGAAATTTTAAATCTTCCATTCACCCCCCCCTCTGGTCAATATACTCCGGTCCTAACACGAATATTTCTTCGAATTGTGAACAAAATTTTAAAAACATGAACAGTTTTTGAAATTCCTAATTTTTTAAAAAACACAAACATTTTTTGAAAAGTGTGAATAAATTTTGAAAACAAGAACATTTTTTGAAATTCCAAACAATATTTGAAATTTTCAAACAAAACAAACTGGGAAAAAAGGAAAAAAATAAACTTGCAAAAGGTAAATGAAAATGAAAAAATAAAAAAGGGAAGAAAAAAGCAACATAAAAAAGAAAAATGAACAGAAAAGGGAGAAGGGAGAAAAGAAGAAACAAGAAAAAACAAAAAACAAAACAAAAAAGAAATGTGACAAGAAAAGAAGAAAACCCCGGCCTGACACCTCTAGAAGGTTCCCAAAACCAAGATCATTGAAACGAATAAACGTGCCGGCCCAAGCCAATGAACCGCTCGATCTCCCTGTGCGAAACAGTGACAGTTCGACGTAATGAGCGTCCGTTAGGGAATTCCCCATTGGAACACTGGACGATTGGGCCTTATACAATGCAACATGCGCTTATGGAGGTGCTTAGTAAAATAAATCGAGTCACTTCATAAGTGATTTGGTATGCAAGAAGGAAAACAGTTGATGAGAATATATTTCAGAGTCCGTACTCGACTATGGATTCATCAACTCATACATATCATAGCCAAATGGATTGTCGAGTTCAACCAGTGCAAGACCTCAACCAGTGACCAACTCAGAAAGTGTGTCGAGGTGGCTACCTCCCCCAGGATCGAAAGCAAAGATTAATGTGTGATGCCGCCGTAGCTTGTTCGAGGGAGTGAGGGGTTGTTGGCGCCATATGCTGTGATAGTGAAGAAATTACCTAGGCGCATCAGTGATCGTTTTCAGAGGTGTCCCAGACCCGGCCATGCTGGAGACTTTGGCATTCAGGGAAGCTCTTGCACAAGCGCAAGACTTGTTATTAACCGATCTTGTATAGCATTTGGTTGCAAGATGGTGGTACAAGATATTTCTGAAGACACACTGGGAAGGTATAGCTCGATCATTAGAGAGATTCAAACATTGTCTTGATCTTTTATATCTTCTGAGTTTGCTTTTGAGAAAAGAAGCAATAATCTTGAAGCTCATAACTTAGCTAAGTTTCCTATATCTTTGGATGTGGGGCGCAATCTGTGGCTTGATACCCCGTACAATCATGTAACAATTCCTATAAACATTCTTGGTCAATAAAACTTAGCAAGTTACCCTAAAAAAAGTACAATATATTGATTTTGGAATTCGTGCTCCAATACCCGCTAATAAACATGTTTTAATTTCATTCATGAAAGTAGGAGGAGGAATTTTGAAGTAGATAGTCTAGCTAAATTTTCTCATGTCTTTATATATTGGAAGACATTCTAGCTCTTGGAGCCTCATGAAATTGTAAACATTCCTATGAACCTCGTTGTGCAATAAAAACAACGTTGTTCCCTCAAAAAGGATTGCTCACTAATAAACAAGTTTGTAGACAATGGACTCTGGAATTCCTTCTCATGAATTGCTCAATGTCGTGCCTACCAAAATAGCCCATGGAGTCACCAACACTTCCACAAAGAGTTCATTGTGTAGGTCTTTACATAGTTCAAACAACCACAACTTAGCATTCGGAGTTTCATCACCAAATAGAGGAAGAGTGGTATCATCCCCACGGAGCGCCCACACACTTGCCAAATTGCAATCGAGAAGAGCATGTCTCCAATAGCACTAGCTGTGTTGTGGATCGGGCACACAGCTGAAGGGGGCATGTGCTTGCAGATTCTTTCCTCGTCAGTCGGTAGCGAGCCAAACGTCGTAAAAAAATGCGAGGTTTGGGAGTTACCTTTACCTTCCGTAGTCACTTCCATTTAATTTCTTACTTCTCAAGATTCAATGCTTCCGGTGCTCCCAGAAGCCACGAATGTGGATTTATAAAGCTCAGGTTTCTGGACACCTCTTATCTTTACCCTCCAATGTTGCTTTGAAATTTGTGCTACACAACTAACTTACAACACAAAATTTTCTCTTTTTTGTTCCTTCAAAACAAAACAACATATGAACTTCAAACTTTGCAGGACAACAAAACATTCTTACTACAATGTGAGAAAAAACTTTCAGATTTTTTTTGTCTGACATAAATATACAATGTGGGACATTGAGGAAAAACTTTCAGATTTGAGTAAAAAATATATATTTTTTTTGTATATATGATTCACGAAAAAATCTGAAAGTTTTTTCTCACATTCTTGTTAGAATGTTTTGTTGTCCTCCAAAGTTTCAAGTTCATATGTTGTTCTATTTAGAAGAAACAAAAAAGACAAAAGTTGCTCGCACGAATCGTGATGCAAAAATTAATGGCTAGATAAGGGGGTGTAGGAAAGCCTATGCTTTCTCAAATGTTAACCCAGAAGCCACCCCTCTCGTACCTACTTTGTTTCGACAACCATACGCCACGTTGAACGGACAGTGAAACACTCATTCTTCTCATACTAACATGCTCAAGAGTCGCCTTGTGGAATATGACTTATTGGAATTTGCCCCACCGCTTCTATATTCATGGATAAGATATGCTACTGAGTTTGGACATCCCATGTCCTAGTCACTGAACATATGAAATCATAGACAAATGGGGCACATCATGTGATCCCTCAGGAGCCTGTACTCATTCTAAGTTTAGGCGATCAATTTGGCGCCGCACTTTACCACACTTGTCAAGTTTTTCTTTTCTGAACGTAATATGTCAAGTTGTTTATAGGGGTTGCGTAATATGTCAAGTATCCATCGTGTCATGCTTACGTCTGTTTGTCTCGGTTTCAATTGGCTTCCAATCACTTGTGGATTCACTTCATTGGCAAAACTAATTCGCACTGAAGTACAATTGGACGTGCTTCAGGCATTTGCACTCAAAATGGCCCGAATACAGATTCAGCTTCACTAGTAAAGCCGATTTCAAATAGCTGTTTTGAGCTTGATTTTTCCTACGAGAATCTGTTGATTGGGCTGGGCTGGTGTTATAACCTGAAGAAGGAAATATCGAGGTTGGCAAAAAAACTGGTTTGCGGTGGAACCTCCTAGCCGGCTAGGGGAGCTGGTGTCCACGCAGCCGCAAACATGGCTAGCCCAGGTCACCTCGTTCGCTCGCCCACCAAGCCTCGTACGCTCACGGTTGACCGGTCGATAGTTGACCAGTCGACCGGTCAACCATTAACTTTCGAAGAAAGATCCGGAAAAAAATAAAGAAAATCATGAATTCAGGAATGCTCATTAATATTTAAATAAAAATCACAAACGTCAAAAAAAGTTCACGAATTTGAAAAAAAATCATACATTTTGAAAAAAGTTCGGCGAATTTGAAAAAAATCACAAAATTGAGAAAAGTTCGGTGATTTTAAAAAAGTTCATCGATTTTGAAAAAAGTTTCATCAATTTCAAGAAATCATCATTTTTTTAAAAATCACATATTTGAGAAAAGTTTATTAATTTTGAAAAACAAATCACAAATTAGAAAAAGGTCACCAATTTTGAAAAAAGTTCATGAATTTAGAAAAGAAAAGATCATCAATTTCGAAAAAATAGTTCCACAAATTTGGAAAAAAAATCACGCATTGAGGAAAAATGAAAGAAAAAGAAAAAACCGACCGTTCCAAGAAAAAATAAAAAGAAAAGGTTGAAGAAAACCATTCCTAGAAATAAGAAAAAAAGAGAGAAAAGAAAGAAGAAAAGAAGGAAAAAGCTCTAAATAAACACTAAAAAGGTGAGGTGGTCGGGTGGTTAGTGCAGCATGTCCATAAAACAGAAAGAAAAAAAAAACTGGGTCGGCCGAGCGCGGAGGAGAGGGTGTGCGCCCGATTGCAGAAATAGAAGGAACGGGGGCTTAAGGCGCTGATTAGGAATTGCCGTTTACGACGGTGCTACTCGTCGGAGAGCTGTAAGAAACGGCGGCGCGCATTGAGGCGCAACCGGGGGACTTCAAGCGCATCCTTCTTCCTGACTGTCATCAACCGCTGCAGACTCATCCTCACCGACGTAATACCCCCAAGCCCTAACCTCGTCATGTCCTCTCCTCCTTCACCTCTCTCTCCCTTCCCTCCGTCTTTCTCTTTTGAGGTTTCCTCCAAGGTCTTCTGCACTTCCGGCACTCCGGCCCGACCAAGCTTCCTCCATGACCACATCAAATTTATCACGAGTCTCAGAGAGCAACTAACGAAGGAGTACTCCTTCGGGAGCCCCGCAAAGGTCACTTGGGGTGGGCTGGGAGCACACCACTTGGCGCGCTCTCAGCTGCCGCCACATGTCGCGCTCTGATCGAGCGCTCCCTTCGGATTTTGGTTTTTCTTATTTTCTGTACGCGTTTTCGGCTTTTAGATTGTTTTTTTGTTTTTTTGGCTTTTCGGTTTTCCCTCGGCTTTTAGATATTTTTTTATTTTTCCTAAACAAGTTTTTTTTCTCTTTCGCAAGAGGCACAAATTTACTCTTCGTAGAGGCACGGATTTGCTTACGCGAAAGGCACGGTCGTTCCACGAGATGCACTGATTTACTTCTCGTGAAGGCACGATTTGCTTCCGCGAGAGGCACTACCGTGCCTCTCGAAAAAGGGAAAAAACACTTTTTTTTTCTTTTGCAAGAGGCACGAATTTACTTCTCGTGGAGGCACGGATTTGCTTACGCGAGAGGCACGCCCGTGCCTCTCGCAAAAGGAGGAAAGCGTGTTTTTTTCCTACCATGAGAGGCATGAATTTACTTCTCGTGGAGGCACGAATTTGCTTACGCGAGAGGCACGCCCGTGCCTCTCGCAAAAGGAGAAAAGCGTGTTTTTTTCCTACCATGAGAGGCATGAATTTACTTCTCGTGGAGGCACAGATTTGCTTACGCGAGAGGCACGCCCGTGCCTCTCGCAAAAGGAGAAAAGCGTGTGTTTTTTCCTACCATGAGAGGTATGGATTTACTTCTCGTGGAGGCATGCATTTACTTCCTCGGAAAAGAGAAAAAACACGTTTTTTTTTCTTCCACGAGAGGCACGGATTTACTTCTTGTGGAGGCATGGATTTGCTTCCACGAGAGATACGGTCGAAAAACCATGCTCCCGGTTTGGTTTTTTCGTCCCTTTTTTCGTAAAAAAAAAATTTATCGAAACATATCAACATGGGATCTAGTTTTGAAAAACTCGACGCAAGGAATTCAACCAGGGGCGGAATTAGGCCTATGGCAACTGGGGCTACAGCCCCAGGCATGGCCCAACCCGTATTATAACACGCAGGATAAATTCTGGATATTTGTAGCTCTAAAGAGGTCCAGCCCCATACGTGAATGCCCAGCCCTAGGCCTCAGCAGCTCAGCCTTATATACGCTCCAGACTTGCGCAGCTGCACCTGATGCTCGTCGCTTCGCTCCATCTCCACAACCATCTGGACAGGTAATCTCTAGTGTTGTACTCCCTCCGTTCCTAAATATAAGTCTTTCTAGATATTTCAATACAGACTACATATGGATGTATATAAAGTGTGCTATTCTTTTTCTAGTTTCTTTGTATCAGCGGAAATCAATGAATCTCTCTATCTCCAAAAAAATAGCTAAACCAACAAAAAGAAATCTGAAACCAATGAATTGCTGATGTTAAATTGTACTATTACTTTAGTCAATTTTGTTATATTATTACCTGTTTGCAATGATGCACTTTGTTAAATTTATGAAATTTGTTCTTGTGGTAATAATGAATTCATATTTTATTTTGAATGTAAATTTGTGGTGTACTTCTAGGATGCACTAGTATGTGTGGTATTTGGCGTTATTTAAAATCCTTTAGTTTTAGCCCTAGGCTTCGAGAAATTCTGGCTCCGCCTCTGAATTCAACGGTGGAAACGATTCGATATTTGAACGCATGTTTTGAAAGATAAAATATTTTAAATAAACGAATCTAGAAAAAGCAAAAACTTCTCGCATGTGCGACACTTGTCGCAACGTGAAAAGTGACCTTTGAAAGATTTCGTGAGTCTCACGTATCTTCTCTTAGCGGAACAATCTGGGAATCCAAACCGAACGCCTCTTAAAACGCCATAGAGCAGGTAGGACTCTCTTACCCATGTTCGGCCCACCCATTATCCCTGGACTAGGCCGGGCCGGCGTTACAGCGGGAAGATGGAAATATCGTGGCTCTGAAGGCTGCGCTGCTCATCCGAGAGCACTCAAAAAAAAAAATCCGAGAGCTGGAACCTCGAAGAAACGGCGGCGCACATGGAGGCTCGATCTTCCCCGGCGTCGGCGGCCGCTGCGTCCTCGTCCTCGTCGCACACGTAATACCCCCAACCCCTATCTCGGCCTCGTTCTTTCTGTGTCCCATCCCGTTTCTCTTCACCTGCGGCTGCGGATGTTGCATCAGATCCGCCTGCATCTGCAAGTAGGGATTAAGGCATAGATGGATTCTTTCTGCTTATTCTCCAAGAAGATCTCCAACGTTGCAGATAATAATAATAGAGGGTGTCGGTCGGTAATTGCCAATTTGCTAGGAAAATCATACGTGCTCTGCTTTAGTTTTTCAGTCAGTATCAACAATCGCCAGATACAGTATTAGTTTGAGAAATACTAGGCGATTGTGGTGTGTAATCAGTATGCACAAAGATCTACATGAAACTTCAACAACCCGTCTATCTAGCGCGTATATATACACAACTTCCCCATAAAATTTATATCCAGTGCCTTCATCATTGTTGATCTTATTCTGAGCTTCTCGGGAGCGACAACTCAATGCGATTAGTACCTTTGTTCAGTTCAGTGTATGGTGGGAACCTAGTGTGGTGTTGATGTCGATCCTAACGACACTCACCAGTTATGTTTTTTTGAATCTTGGTAACTCCTGTTCTTTTTTATACAGTTATACCTTGTTTCAAATGCCTAACCTATCTTGAATTTGCTGTGTTGAACAGGGAGAGCGCCATCGTGCAAATACTGGCCAACAAGACATGTTCTGCTTCTGTCTCCTCACTCTTTGCTTCATCTCGGCCACAAGGATGGGCAGAGCTCCCGGCCGACCTGCTCCGACCCATTGTCGCTCTACTACGCTCGTTCCGCGACCTCCTCGCCTTCGGTACCACTTGTCGTCATTGGTGTGATCTCTTCTCAGCGCACAGGTCCTCTGTCCAGCCTCTGCTCCTCCACCCCAATCTCCGTACCGATGGTGGACAGTCTCTCTCACATAACTGCTGGACCTTGTTCCACAAATGCACATGGAGATTGGCTGACCCTGCTGCCACCTCCTCATCCTCTCGCAGTTTTCTTTCATTGAGTGACCTCAGAAGCATGACCTTTCTGCGCTGCTCCTACGGTCAGCTCATCTTCTACGACAACAATGGGTTCCATATTGTTAATCCATTCAGTGGCGCTAAGGTAGGCCCTCCTTCCCTCCGGTCAGTTCCGTTCACTTGCATCAGCTATGTCACCTTAACTGCCCCTATTGCATCTGCTGACTCGCTTCTCCTTGTCGGTGCTGGAGCTTATCTGTTCCTGTGGCTCATCGGGAGCGACTCTTGGACAAAACACAGTCCTAAAGTTGGTCGTTTTTCGATTGAACAAAATGTGGCCTTCAAGGGCAAGACATATGCCCTAGGGTCTTTCGGGTGGTTCCACATCATTCACTTGTCACCCAGTCTAATTATTCAGAAGTTTAAAGTTGTGTTTGAGGAAGATATAACTGAAGATCTCTATTCGGCAAATGACAAGGCATGGCTAGTGGTGTGTGGCGATGCGCTTCTCTTGATCAAACTTGTGGAGGCGGGAAGAGGGATGCGCTCGGAGGCCTTCCAGTTCATGGCCTTCAAGCTTGAGTCATTGGACACCATGACCAAGAAGGCAAGGTGGGTGAAAGTGAACAAGTTAGATAACTGGGCCATCTTTATCAGCGTTGACGAGCGGTGCGAGGGTTGCCGTGCATGAACCCGGAGGGATGGGGAGGAAGGAGCAACCACATATACTTCCCAAGTTATCAGTCTGAAAAACCTTGGGCTGCAGTCCAACTATGGAAAAAATGTTATTACTGTTTGACATGTTTGCAGCTCTTCAACACTGGAAGACGGTACCTGAAATTGGAGTCAACCTGGGTCTTCCCCGCGCGTTTCCTCGTTCCGGCCTGTGATGATCTTACGGCCGTGGGTGCAGTTGGTGATTAGCTTCTGATACAGCTTTGGTGGGAGGATTCTACAATGTTGCAGTCGCAGGATGAGTAGTTCACTGAATGTTCGTTTCGAAACTTGCATTACAAACAGAAGTGTAGATTAAGTTATCAGATTATGTACTTTCCTCTTTTTTTCTGCGGCAATTATAAGGGACCCATATGTTTTATTTCTCATTTATTACAGATTGTGGAGTTTTCTTGTACCTGGGCACTTGATAACATGGGCTAGGCCTGTAACTTCCCTTTCATACATAGATAGCTAAGAGTAATTGTACTATGGTTGTTGATTATTCACGTGATGTGCTTGAGCATATGACAGTCTCATTGGATGGAAATGTGAATATTGAGAACATAGCTTGGGCAGAGCTACAATTTTTTAACTCAACATTGTACGCCATTTTGGAGAGTTGCAAGGTCACCAAGAATTGGAGTGAGGATGCAAGTCCATAGCATCAGGTTAATATAAACTGCAAGTTCAGCCAACAAACATATAAGCAGCATATGTGCATTCAGCACAAATTTTATATTTCGCACCAACAAAAACTAGGCAGACAGAGTGTTCGACAACCAAACAGATCTGCATTTGGACATAGCTTCAGCAAACAGCTCTGCGTGCATTTGATTATCTCTGTTTAAAAGGAGATCAAGCTACAAATAAATGTATGGACCAAACAAAGCACATAACTAAAATAAAAGCCCAGGCACATCTGACATGGTGCACACAAAAAATGCTGAAGAGTGATATGAAGACCCAAGAAGCTAGTATTGTTTCAAGATGCAAACCCTTATCTCTTGTATGCAAAACGGGAGTAATTAACAAGGTTCAGCGAAAACAGCAACATGTAGCACAAGTTTTGCCTCCAGGAATGTACACTGGGTGGCAAACAGAGATTATTACAAATCTTGATGTACTCCGTCAAAGGAGCGGAAACTAGAAGGAACATAGCGACAAAAAGTCCCCAACTGCAGCCAACGACAACAAGACAACTGTGTGGTGCAATGACATGATCTCATACCCAAGCTGCAAAGGATGTAGGATTGCGAGCAAGATAAGCATTGATCGTCGCAAAACAAGGTTCTGGCTCCAACTCCTCATTTTGGTTGCCATCTACTGGGTATGAAAATACTCGAGCGTTTTCATCCAACTGATAGACAAGGCCACCCCTTAAACCCATTCTCTCTGGGTTCACTAAGAGTCGTGGCTGTCCAGTACGTTTCTCGCCAAAGAAGAACGCCCACTTCTTCAAGCCTCCCTCTTCCACGCTCACATACTTTGCAGGTTCAGTTGAGAAGTCAATGGAGAAGGCTTCCCCGTTACGACCAAGTAGGAGAAGTGTGTCTTCACAAGCCACCAAATTTCCGGAAAGCACGTACGGATCCATATAATCTCTGCAATCAACTCTTAGTACCTCAACATGAAACTGAGGTGCCAAATGCACGGCGTATAGTTTTTGACGCATCCTCATAATGACCCGGCCTTTGAAGGACACCATCTCCTTGATCAAATGTGCATTTAGAAAATCGCAATGCAACCAAGAGGGGCTCCCAACTCGCCAAGCGTACAGGCAGTGCGGGCTGCTGACAAATAGATATGAATCTGGTGACGCCTCTGGAGATATGAAGGTTCTGTAGCATAGTTGACTCAATGGGAAAGGTGGAGCTGCAACCGTAGTGCCAGTGAGCACGTCCATAATGACAAGGGATCTGTCGTAGCAGAAAATCGCATGACCATAAGAACATTTGACGACTGCCATTTTGTCCAAAATACTTGGAGGGGTCAAGCGACACAACGGAGTACTTGGATATACAGGATCAATGAGCTCCCATGTGTTTCCAATGTTAGAGCCAGCTGAGCTTGTCTGGTCGGCACAGTTCCGGAAAATAACAGGTGGGAAGAGCTCGCCTAAGGTAGATTTGATTGACATGAATGCGGCATACTAGGTAGGGCAGGTGGCGATGAATGCAAGAAGGTCACGAGTTGAACCCAACAGGACAATGATGGAGTGCAATAATCCATGTGGTAGGTCCGCCCAGCCTTCCGGTCCAAACATGACACGGTGCACGGAGATGGGGGTGTTGGAGCTCCGGTTGATGTTTTGCATGATATCAGCTTCAAATTCTGCATTAAGGATCATGAAAGGACAACAATTTTAGCAATGGACTTGAGTTAACTATGTAATATAAATTGCTATCACTATTTTAATTCACTTGGTACTACTACAGCTATGATAATTGTACAAACACAATAAAAATGTTTGTAGAAACTATAAACATAATACACAGCAGAGTAAAGACTACAGTATTGCCATCGAAATGTGCATCTGCCTCAAGAAAATTCGATCATGATAAAATTCATCAACATTTGGAAAGAAAAGGCAAGTTCTGTATTTTTCTTTCCACCGAATGTTATTTATATGTGTTGCGCAACAGGTTTGGCTCTTGTCTCCACCTCGATTCCGGGCCCGCAGATACGCGATAAATTTCATCAACATTTGAAATTAAAAAGTGCAAGCAATATTGAAATTCTAAGATTGTTCTACACTGATATGGTAAACCCTTGAACTATTTCATATTTTTCATATAGTATGAACACAACATGATCGCACATCCACCAACAACACATACACTCAGATCCCCAAATCATCCATGGCAGAGTCAGGCTAACAAGAACAAAAGTGTGATGAGCGCGTCAGAGGAGGTCGCCCCCAATGGGGATGATGGCGGGCCAAGGAAGATGATCTTGGGCAGCCTTGCGCGGTGGAGAACTCTGTCTAACCATGGACCGTGGCACCGGTCAGCGAATATATATACTCAGCCAACCCACGAGACCATGTCCTACACGGAAAGTGACTTAACCTAGATCACATCGTATACTACATATTTGGACTCAAGCTTGACTCAAACACATGAACTCCTACTAGTACATGTACATGACTTTGGTTAGTCCCCAAAGAACTAAAGCCACGTGACATGCAAGCACCAACTACATCATGTTCCGAACAAAACAATCAAGATTATGCTAACACTAGCGTCGGCCCCTGCACCACCAATGGCTGTCATGGGTTCCCAACTCCAGCAGGAGGTGGGGAAGGTCTCGTACACGATACCGGCAATCACTCCAAAGCTGCTTGTATGTACAAATCAGAGCAAGGGGGTAGAACTCGACATCAACTTGGTTCCTTCCCTTGCCGGGGCTGAACCCGGAGGGCGGAAGTGATTCAAGGCCAGGCCTCCTCCATGAGTCCGGCAGCCATCAAGGAAAATGAAGTGGGCAAACTCAACCTCAACAAGGCTCCTCCCCTACCCCCTGGAGCCGGTAACACGAAAGCCAAGCACCACAAAGATAAGAATAGCCTCAAGGGTAAGCCAAGGAAGTAAGTTGATCAATCCCTGTTGAACACCGGGGCGGTGTTGGGTAAATGCATGGGACGTGACAGTGAGTCTGGTAGTGAGTTTGTGGTGACACCTAGTTACAAGGGTCCTGGTCTGAACAAGAAGGCATGAGGTGAGGGTAATGGAGGTGGCATGAGCAACATAGTTGTGTTAGGCGGTAAGGAAGCTATCAGCCCATGGGTTGCTGATGAATGACATGTGATAAGGAAGGCACCTGTCAGGAGAAATGAGTCGCCTGATCTAGAACTGTTGGGGCCTCGGGCAGTCCCGGATAGTTGAAGAGCTAGTTTGCCTCGTGCGCGCATATACCACTTGATGATTGTTTTACTTTCTGAAACTCGGCAATGTGAAAAGAGTTTCAATAATCTTAGGTGGATGCTAGGCCGCCAGAATTGTATTGTGCATGATGGTAAGGGCAAGAGTGCCTTGCGTTGTTCTAAGATGAATGAACTAAAATAAAAAGACTGCCATGTGACCTGAGGTACATCGATGTCTTAATTCATGATGATTCCCATGGCCCGACTTCGGGCTACATGGTGAACCTAAGGAGTAAGGAAGACGTCACATCTGGAGTTTACTCAAAAGAATGAAGCCGGATGCTCATGAACACTTGTTGATGATAGGTGATTTTTATGAGACGATGTGGCAGCATGAGCACTGTGACCATCGGGTTGAAAGTGCAGTTGCATCGTCGGGTTGGTGTGATTTATTCAGAGTGAACGTGGTACACACATATGCTACAACAACTTTCCTCTATGGCTGCAATACGGAGACAGACCAAGGTGCATAGCAACGTGAAATCCTTCCGGTATGAGTAGATATGGGAAAGAGAACCGTCGCTGGAGGGAACTACTGAAGTCCCTAGCCGATGACTGCACTAAGCTGGGAGTGCTGCAACAGGATGTTTAGTTCTGGACATGAAAGATTTTGGGTCCATGCTAAGGAGTACTCACTGGCTGAGAAGGAATATTATAGTCACATACTGAATGCACCATCTTATTGGTTGTGGATGGTCGGGAAAGCATCTTAAGAAAGCCGGTCTTGGAAGGGAGGTTAATGCCTATCAAAATTGCTGGGGGAGCCTCAGTGTCTCTAAACTAATGTTTGTTGATGACAGCCTTTTGTTCTTCAAGGCCGTAGGAAGAGAGGTGAGGGTAGTGAAGGACACTCCAAATCTATTTCAAAGGTGTACATGATAGCTTCTTAGCCCAGCTAAATGCTCTTTATTATTTAGTGAACACTGCCCGCCCCATGTCCAGTAAGAGATAAAGGTCACCCTTGGTGTTGGGGCTTCCACTTTTGAGAGTAAATATTTGGGTTTACCAACCCCAGAAGGTAGGATGTTTGCCTCGAATTTCAGTCGATCATGGAAAGGTTCACAAAAATGTGCAAGGACTGGATTGAAAAGTATATGGCCCATGCAGCTAAAGAGGTCTTGATCAAGTAAGTGGTTCAAGCGCTTCCCACTTACTTCTTTGGATTGTTGAAATGTCCTTGGGCTTTTGTGATAAGTACAAAAAAATTATCTGGGACTTTAGGTGGGGCAATGAGTAAGGACATCACAAGTCCATTGGCTCTCCTGGTACCAACTGGTAAAACAAAAGAGAGGAGGTGTTCTAGGATTCTGGGATATGCATATGTTTAACCAAGCTCTCTTGGCAAGGCAAGGGTGGAGACTGATTCACAAGCCGGATAGTTTATGTTACAGAGTCTTGAAATCAGAATATTATCCTCGTGTGGATATTCTGGACATGGTCATTTCCTCGTATGCATCGCCGGCTTGGAGTTAAGATACTCAAGGAAGGCATCATCTGGCGTATAGTGAATGGATGAAAAATTCAGATTCAGAGAGAGGCCTATGAGAGGGAGCTCATTGGCTTGGTGCAGGCCGTGCGCCACTGGCGGCCATATTTTTGGGGTCGGTCGTTCCGGATTCGCACGGATCACTACAGCCTCAAGTTCTTATTGGACCAGAGGCTGTCTACCGTGCCGCAGCATCAGTGGATCAGCAAGCTGTTTGGCTTCGATTTCACCGTCGAGTATCGTCCAGGCCGCCTTAACACCGTGGCCGACGCTTTGTCCCGCCGCGACGCTGACCACGCCGCTGCCACCGGCGACTCCGACGGGGCGGCCCTCTGCATCCGCTCCGGGCCCTCTTTCGCCCTCTTGGACGACATCCGCCGGGCCTCCGCGGACGCGCCGGACGCACAGCTCCTTCGGCAGCGTCTCGATTCCGGCGATTTGGCAGAGCCGTGGCGTGTGGCGGATGGCCTACTCCTGCGTGGGCGACGCCTCTTCGTGCCGGATCACGGCGACCTCCGTCACCAGGTTCTGCTGCTGGCCCACTCGGCGGGCCACGAGGGTGTACAGAAGACCCTCCACCGTCTTCGCGCCGACTTCTACATCCCCGGCGATCGGGCCCTAGTGCGGGACTGGGTCCGGTCTTGTGTGACGTGCCAGCGGAACAAGACGGAGACGCTACGACCGGCGGGGCTGCTCCAGCCCTTGGAGGTGCCCTCTCAGGTCTGGGCCGATATCTCCATGGACTTCATCGAGGGCCTCCCCAAGGTGGGCGGCAAGTCCGTCATCCTCACGGTGGTCGACCGCTTCTCCAAGTATGCCCACTTCATCGCACACGGCCATCCTTACACCGCCACATCCGTGGCCCGTGCCTTCTTTGACTGCATCGTTCGTCTCCACGGGTTTCCCTCTTCGATCATCAGCGACCGGGACCCGGTGTTCACGGGACACGTCTGGCGCGATCTCTTCAGGATGGCGGGCATGAAGCTCCGCCTGAGCACGGCTTTCCATCCTCAGACGGACGGCCAATCTGAGGTCGTCAACAAGGTGATTGCCATGTATTTGCGTTGTGTTACAGGTGATCGTCCTCGTGCTTGGGTGGACTGGCTCGCGTGGGCGGAGTACTGCTACAACACCTCCTATCACTCCGCCCTGCGCGCCACGCCGTTTGAGGTGGTTTACGGCCGGCCGCCCCCGCCCATCCTGTCGGTTGACCCGGAGACGGCTCGGACAGAGGCGGCGGGCGACCTTCTTCGCAGCCGCGATGAGATGCTTGCCGAGGTGCACCAGCGCCTCATCCAGGCCCAGCAGTTGGCCAAGCACTACTACGATGGCCACCACCGCGAGGCGGAGTTCGCGGTGGGTGACTGGGTGTGGCTGCGTCTTCTTCACCGCTCTACGCAGTCCCTTGACCCGCGTGCGAGGCGCAAGCTGGGTCCGCGCTACGCTGGGCCATTTTCCGTGCTGGAGCGCATCGGGAAGGTGGCCTACCGCCTGCAGCTTCCGGCCGGTGCCCGCATCCACGACGTCTTCCATGTGGGGCTGCTGAAGCCCTACCGCGGGGAGCCACCGGCGGCCACGCCGGCGCTACCTCCGACCTCCGACGGGCGACTCCTTCCCGGGCCAGCAAAGGTGTTGCGAGCCCAACTTCGTCGCGGCGTGTGGCACTTGCTTATCCAGTGGGAAGGCCTTTCGGAGGAGGACGCGACTTGGGAGCAGCGCGACGAGTTCAGTCAGCACTATCCAGACTTCCAGCTCGAGGACGAGCTGTTTGCGCAGGCGGGGAGAGATGTTATGACCGGCACCACGTACCAGAGGAGGAGGCCCAATGGGCAGGCTTAGTTATGGGCTTAACCCAAAGTTATCTTAGTTGTCTTAGTCTCCAAGTTATCTTAGGCATCCAGGAGATTATATAAATCGATGTAAACAGTAATTTCGGAATTAAGCAATATAGACATAATCTCTATTGCCCGGCTCCCAGAGGAGCCGGAACCCTAGCCGCACCCTTCAGCCACCGCTCCCTCAATCTCGCAAGGACGGCGCCCAGCCGCCGGCCGCCGCGAACTCGCCATCATCCTTCCACCTCGTTCCCCTACAATCTCCGCCCAAGGTCCGGTAGGGCTGCTGGTTCTACCAATTGGATTCTGAAACAGTATGGCCTCAGGTTGCCAAATTCGCTAGAAACTCAAGGTTGAGGTGGGTTAACCAGTTGATTGTCTCGATAAAAAATGAATGGAATATTAACCTTGTCCATAGGCTATTTTCTGATTTTGATGTAGTGGAGATATTTCGCATAAATCACCCTTCTACATGATGGATGACTTGCTTATAAACTTGCCACCCAACTCAAATTCAGGTACAATTCCCCTGCTTCTAGCTCTTCAAGTGTGACATATAATTGGAGTATTTGGGATGTGATTTGGAGAGCTAAGGTTCTAGAGAAGGTTAAGGTCTTTGGCTGGAGGTTGCTACTGGCTCACTGGCAACACAATTGTGTAAATTTATAAAGGTGTTGAGTGTAACACCATTTGTGCTATTTCTGGTAACAATGTGGAGCATGAATTCCAATCTCCACAGTGGCTTTGGGATGTTGGCTAGTGTCCCATCAATACTTCTTTTTTGAGGGAATTGGTGTCCCATCAATACTTAATGCCCCCCTGTCTAATGATTGCAATCGGTCTATAGTAATATACAAGTATACTGTTTTCCCTCAATTAAATGAAATAAACACAACTCGGAGATCAACTAATTTTTACCTTAATTTTTCTAGAAAAAAATAGGGCGAGTTCTTCCCCTACCTTCTTCGATGTTGACAGCGGAGGGCGAAGTGGAGGCAACAACTACCTTCTCCGATGCCAGTCGTGGTAAGACGTGGCCATCGGAGACAGTATGCTGCTTTCCTCCATCGCCAATCATCATGTTGGCTCCAGATCTGGGGGTAAACAGACGCCTTCGACTGCGGTGACTCCAAATCTGGATGCGGCTGGTCGCCCACACCTAGGACTCCAGATCTGGACGTAAACACAGTAGTACCCCACGCGGTTGTCTCAACGCATTGTCACCACTCAACCGTGGGCGGTTCTAGCGCAGTCGGTGTGGATGTCGAGGGGAAGGGGGAACGTGTGTGTCCAGAGAGAGAGAGAGAGAGGGGGGAAGAGAAAGAGAGGAGAGGGGGAGAGTGGCATGTGGGTTTGTTCGTTATAGAAAAGCTTTAGCGAACTACCAAGGGGAACCTTGTCAAACTTCGAGTGATTTTTCTTGCTTTTGGCAACTTTATACCTTACTCATATGAGATGAACAAACTCTATTACTAAGAAAAGAGGGAGGCTAGATTGTGCATGCTTACGAATCGTGCACTCGCTTTTCGACTAGTTGTATTTTCCCGTTTGGGAAAGGGTGCAACACCTCCTTGTTCCCATTAGAAGATTAGGTGAAGGCTTAATAAGAAATTAGGGAAGGCCCACCCTGAAATTCAACGGGAGAAGAGATTAGGTGGAGGCTAAATAGGAAATTAGGGAGCTCCCATCATGAATTTCTGGGGCGGATAGATTAGGTGGAGGCTTAATAGGAAGTTAGCAAGGGTCCACCCTACAAATTCAGGGGGAGTTTACCTGTAGATTATTATGTGGGCATGCATACCACAATAAGACCTCCCGTCCTCTCGTTTAAATTGCTCCGCCCTCTCCCACGTGGTGGGCCCATTTCTCACCCTGACGCTCCCAAAAAAGCGTGTCGGCTGAGAGTTGTGCGTGTTGGTCAGTTTGCTCGCTGGAGCGAGCAAACGCCAGTGAGTCAATGTGAGGTGCTCCCAACTGGCAAGGAGACGAATGACACCATGCAACATGCTCCGGCCGACCATGATTCCTGTATACAAATAGTGAACCATCAGATGCCAATGCCCTTACCTCGCTGACCGGACACCCGCGGCTCCACTCCCAGACACAGGAAGTCAGCGTGAGGTACTCCATGTCCTCCTAGAATTCTTGTAGCTCTTCGCCCATATTTTTATTCTTGTTTCTCCTTGTCAACCAAGACCCCTCTACTGAATTTCCCTTTGGCTTGAGAATGATGGTTGTGACCTCCATAACAATGCAACACTCGTCACCCGACCTCTCCTCTTTGTCCTATGTGTCCTCCTTCCCGATGATAGCAAAGTGGAATACCCGAACGACGGTGATATCCGCTCGATGCCAAGGACAGGCGCCGCATGCGAGGGAATATCTGTGATCCGACACCCACAACACAATCCATAAGGATGGGTTTTCTTCCCATCGAAACCTTCTCTCCCAGCCGAAGATGGGGCCCCCCCTCGATCTTCTCGTCGGCATCCACAGAAGCAACTATCCTAATGGTCTATTAAGACTGAGTACAATGGAGCGCCATTCAGATATGCCGCCAAGAAAGGCGATGGAGAAGCTTGTTGACCATCGTGCGTGCATGGGAGGGGGAGGGGGGGCAACCCAGTTTAGTAAACTGTAATAACGAGTTGTAGTGTGCATCACAATTATTGCATAAACATCCTTTGATTAATTATAAAAAGAGGATAATTCAAAACCTCATATATAAAATGCTATAAAGCACACTCAAATAATCAATGCACTGGTATAATCCCGCTAAAAAAATACTAAAATATTTACCATTGTTTCCTTAGGGGGCGGCCCTCTCATTTAACTAGGCAGGCAAACCCAAGAAGCAAACACTCGTGAGAGATATAAGCATTTTCTAGTGAAAAAAAAATAGTGTTACGAACTAAAGAAAAAAGAAGCATGCATATAGAACACATGGGCAACGATGTACATCTGATCTTTTCAAAGGTATATGGAGGGGTACAAATATCAACATAGAATATGGAGTGAGTGGATCAAAGTTGACTGGGTGCAGAATCAATACCCGCAACATCGCATCTTTCAAAGGTTCGAAATACTCGCCGGCGTCACTAGTAACAAGTGCATATGAATTATCATCTGGAAACAACAAAATATATCCAAAGATTCGTTTTCTGGCGGTATAACAGTGTCGGGTTCGTTGAGAAATACCGAATCATGTTCATCTAGAGCGTTCTCGTCCTCCCGTGACATGGTGACATCTAGGTTTTGCGGGACAAAGCAGGACGCCGAGCTAGAACTTAACCCCAGGAACACGAGACCATGCTGTGAAACTCGAATATTGTCCGCCGAAGGCTGCAACAGTCAGCTTGAGCCTTGAGGCCACACCGAGGGATGTTCTTCTTTCTGGGGCCGAAGATCCTCGCTCTGCTTGTTTCCGGAACCATTGCTTCTCCATGTTTGATCGAAATTATGTGAGTGTCTCCTCTTTCCTGAGCACTGTCCCTCTCGCTCATTGGGCCCAGGAGAGACGATTTACTCCGGAACATGCAATCACCGTGATGTGAAGCACGCAAGAAAACTGAACCACAGCATGGAAAACATTTTATGGGTAGTCAACGTGTCTAAGTAAGATAAGTTGAGCAGCATTAGCAACCAAGTCGTTGTAGTATAGTGGTAAGTATTCCCGCCTGTCACGCGGGTGACCCGGGTTCGATCCCCTGCAACGGCGAATTTTTTTTGTTTTGCGGCACACGACACTTGGGCCCGTTAATTCCCATGGCCCATCCTCTTCGGCCTGCTTAGAGCCCGCTCCTCCTGGCTCTGCTAACGCTTCCACAACGGTGGAGGCCTGCTGAGAGCTCGCCTGGCCCGTCCGGGTCTATTTACCGTATGAACCCTGGAAAAGTAACATGCTCGCTCTAGAGCCCTGCTAAGACGTTTGCCGTCGTCAAAAAAGAATACTTTGTTGCAATGGCAAGCATGGCGTGTGATCAGTTCAAAAAAAAAAAAGCATGGCGTGTGCTCAAGGACTAGAATCTAATCATTGTCAATACCACATTCTTTTATTATAGAATAGAAAACACTGGCTTTTAACTTGTGCGTGTTACCCTTGGTTTTGCTACCTTATATTTGAGCCAGCGTTATATTTTTAGATCAAATGAGTTAGTGTTATATGCAATGCTCACAGTCAATACCACATTCTTTTATTATAGAAAACGCTAGCTTTTAACTTGTGTGTGTTAGCCTTGGTTGGTTTTGCTACCTTATATTTGAGCTAGCGTTATATTTTTAGATCAAATGAGTTAGTGTTATATGCAATGCATCCATGTCATTTTTCTCATGGTGATTGTGTCAAGATGATTCTTCATGCCAACTTTTTGGGGTTGCATAAATAGAATGTACAGAAAGTTAAGTTAGACTCGTCTTCACTTGAATTTCTGCTCCAGATTCATAGTCATACGTTATCTTTAATGTACTTACATATTCCTACCTGGATGACTAACATCTTAACTCTTGGTTCCATCCATGGTATCCATGATCGAGACTCGAGACTATACAATTGTCATCTCCTCGTCGGGTACCAAGGAGATAGCCGGAAGCTCAATGCCGACCATGATATTGTGTCTCTGCATTTTGTCGGCAAGAGCTCCTCCCGCTGATGGCCATATAAAAATAAAGGATGCGATGTCAATTGCATTTTTCTTTGAACGTGCTAGCCCTTTCATTTGCTTATCCACTCATTCTTGTTGCGCTGTTCGTTAGCACCGAAGATTTGTATCCTACTAACCAAAGGGTCCTTGTACAAATCTTATTTTTGTGATAAAAAAATACACACTTATCTCAGGGTGGAGCGGAAGATACCACCAACCAATCCTCTCTGTAAAACCCTGGCGTGTATTTAAGACCTACATGTATGCAATTATTGATTAGAGAAGAAAAAGGGCATTTGCGACATCTTAAAAGCAACAACAGCCATGGTGCCCAGAAACATTCTCTCTTCTACACTAAAACCATTTTAGAGCACCAAAAATTTACATCATCTGTTGAAGATTCTCTTATGCACAGTCAGATATCTATAATACAAACTGCAGGACGTCTCCCAGCGTGATCGGCGTTCCACTGTGTCGCTGGTCGCTGGCAAACATGCGGTGCACGGTGGTTGTTGTGTCATAGAACAAATTTCACCTTTTGGTGTCTCTGGATTTTTTCTGATTTTTTTTTCAGTTATCTTCTCTGGATTTAATTCTAGAAATTGTTTTCACTTTTTTTTTCTTGGCCCAATGTTGTCAGAGTTAAATCCGGCATATCCCTCGGCAGGGTATCCTAGATAGACGACTTGGCACGCTGGTAACGAGGACAAGGACTTTACCTATGTTTGGGCTCTCACGGAGGAAGTAATACCCTACGTCTTGCTCTTTGTTTATTGCGTGCGGATATTAATCGAGTACAGAATACCTAAGGATTGTAAGTTGTCT